>CM045762.1:148078609-148697098 GCA_025200525.1 Camellia lanceoleosa
AGGCTAGCTCATTGGTTGCTGTTACTCTCCGAATTCGATCTGAAATATATGACACGCAAGTCAGTCAAGGGAAGAGCAGTAGCAGAATTCTTAGTCGACTATCCAGTGGAAGTGGGTGAAGCAGTCGAGTACTTATTCCCAGATGAAGCCATTTTGCACATCGACGATGAAACTTGGACGATATACTTTGACGGAAGGCCAAATCAATACGGGTATGGGATAGGAGTGTTGCTGATAGCACCCGACAATTCCCATATCCCTCTAGCCTTCAAACTCTGTTTCAAAGTCTCGAACAACGAAGCAGAATATGAGGCATGCATTGCCGGTCTAGAAGTAGCCCTGGAACTAGGGGCAAGACGGTTGGACGTCATCGGGGACTCGAACCTTGTTGTGTCTCAAGCAAAAGGAGACTGGAAAGTCAAAGAAGAAAAGATGATGATGTATCACCAGACTTTAGATTTGTTAATTCTTCGGTTTGAGAAGCTAAACTTTGCTCATCTACTAAGAGAGAACAACATGTTCGCAGATTCAAGGCAACTCTATCTTCCATGATAGACATCCTGCTCGAGTCCGGATGCGTCCATCATCATTGACTAGAAATTCGAGCTAGCCTACGAGTCGATTCTCGCTATAGATGAGGTTCGTGACGAAAACCCCGTACCACGACATTTGGAATTTCTGGAGAAGGAAGCATACCCGGGTAAATGCCAAGGATAAAAGGCAATCAAGAATGGCCGCTCAGTTCATCATCCGTGGGGGTAAGTCAGATAAGAGAGGTCATCCGGGAATGCATAAGTCGTGTGTCGATGCCAAGAATCGAGGCGCCAAATGGAGGCCATCCATGGAGGAGAATGCGTGCATATGAACGAGTAATGCTAGCACGGAAGATCCTCGCACAGAGTTACTATCGTCCACCATGGAGGAGGACTATATCGCTTTTTGTTGATGCCATTATGTGTCAAATTCATGCAAATCGCATGAACATTCCGCCATCAAAGTCTGACAATATGACTTCGCCATGGCCATTTTCAAGATGGGGAATTGATGTGATCGGGTCACACTCAAGGGGTCGAAATGGGCATGAGTTCATCCCGTCGCGATAGATTACTTCACGGCGGTTGAGGCCCAATCCTATGCGGTGTTAAAGGCTTCACATGTTGCGGTTTATCGAAACAACATCTTCGTCGCCACGAGTCCCAAACGAGATAATTTCAAATAACGGTTCCCACTTCAAGAAGGAAGTGGTTGACTTGTTGGAAAAATACAACGTGGATTTTCATAAGTCATCTACCTATCTACTGCAAACCAATGGAACGGTTGAGGCCGCCAACAAGAATATCAAACACATATCGCAGAAGATGGTGGAAACTCACCGATTGGCGGATAAGCCGCCGCTTGCTCTGGGGGTTACCGGACTTCAATCTAACTTCTCTCGGGCACTCAGATTCATTAGTTTATGGGATGGAGGCCGTTCTACCTATTGAGATTGAGGTTCCGTCATTGCGAGTATTGGTAGTGTCAAATAGTCAAGCAGATAGGCAAAGAAAGCAAGTTTGAGGAACTCATGTTTTGATGAGAGAAGACCGAAGCACTGTACCATGTTCAAGGTTATCGTAGCAGATTGCCCAAGCCAACAAGAAAGTGAAGTTCAGAACTTAAAGGAAGGAGATTTGCACGCATGATAACCGAGCTCCCATCCACGACCCAAGGGGCAAGTTCAGACCTAATTGGACTGGCCCCTACATCATTAAGTCTATCTGGTCAGGTGGAGCTATGGTTCTGATGGATCTAGATGGCTTGGAGTTCTCACAGCCGATCAATATGGACAAGTTGTAAAAATATTACCCTTGAGAGGCTCGCTAGGTCGAAAACCCGAAAGGGCGACCTAGGCAAAACTCAGAGCACAAAAAATTTAAAATTATAAAAACTGAGCTCGCAAGGTTGAAAACCCGCAAAGGGTGGCCTTGGCAAAAGTTAGAGCGTAAAAGCAGAGTGAAAATACTCGAGTGAACTCCGAGCCCGAACCACGAAGGCTTGATTCCCATCTTTGGGATACGAGGCAACTTCATCCCGGTTCAGCCATAAACTTTTCCCCGATCAACTTTGTCCATTTGATCATCTCACCATCTTTGTCCATCAAAGATTCATCGTAATCTCCTGCAAAGGCTTCAGACTAGGGGCAACTTTTTCGTCAGGCAAAGGCAAATAAGATTATTCAAACTTGGGGCAACTTTCCGGTTAGGATCCGGTTGTGCATCTCAATGACAGATCTCAAAGTGTCCATTCGATCCATATCGAAAATGGTTTTGAAAAGTTTTAATGAAAGTTGACTTTGTTCAAATTAATCTTTTTATAACTTAGACCATTTTTGGACCAAAGCGGAAAATTTTCAGTACCCACAACCTTCAATTTCATTGATTTCAATACAGAGTTCTCCTGCTCTTGCATACAAATTGAAGTTGCTTTTTATTACATTCATAAAGAAAACTTGAAAGTACTGGTAAAACAATAAATCCGGGGCATAGTCAAGTCAGGTGTCCATGCGCCCCCTCCCAGAGCTGGTCGAAGCCTCTGAGGCCAAGCTGGGCCCAATCTGTGCCTCTTCATTGAGCCAATCCAAGCACTCGTCAGACAAAGTGCAACTAAAAGTGGGAGCGGGGGCCAGGAGCTCTCTAGTCCTCCATGCTGTGGCATACCGGGCAAGCTATGCGCCTCGGACCGAAAATGTGGCAGGATACTCTATCCCCTCTGGCGGGCAAGTTTGATCATGACCGAATCAAGGCCGAACCGAACGGAAAGTAGAACACACAGTGAGTCGACTAATCACCGATCCGGCCGCCGACATGCTATAGCTCATTGCCGGAGATTCAAGGATGGCAAGCCAAGCAATGCGACCGTCGACAAATTGCACATCCAAATAAACCACCACCCTCATCGTGACATCGACTAGGCATTGTTGAAAGAAGTAGTCATGAAATAGTAGGCCGGGCAAGAATCCACAACCTGCAATTTATCCATTAACCATACCTGGGGAGGGATGAAAAATGAGAGAATAAAGAATAGAGAGATGTACGATGAGAGAAAAGTAAGAGAAGGGTTTTGTGAGAAAAAAACGAGCCTGAGGGCCGAGTGATGTGAGCAAGATATATGTGAGATTGGGTGGGAAACATTACCCGCAAAGAGTGGACTCCTCGCAACTGGTCGCTCCTACGATAGAAAGCATCTAAGCCCATCGCTGTCTCGCCAAGGTCATGGCGATGCGCCTTCTTCTTCCTTCAAGCCTTAAGCAACTTCAATCGCATTTAATGCTAGATCCACTAAAGCCCGCAAGCAAAAGTGAGATAGCATGCACAAACAAAGGGCGTGTTGCCGAAAGCCTAGCCAATGATGGATGCCGCAGCCACCCAAGATCGTAGTGCCGGCGAATCAAGCCGAGGATGTCAAGTTCCCCATTGCAGATCAGAGACCGAGCGTCATGCATAGTGAGTCCACACATCCGCCCTAAAGCTTGGGCGTGACCGAAGCGAAACTGAGGCAAAATTTCTTCGTGGTGTTCAGATTCCATCAAAACTTGAAAATCTTCGAAAGTTGGACATACCTCTTGCCCGCCGAAGCTAAAGACATGTGTTACTGGGTTCCAAAACCTCGCCGCAGCATGAAGGAAGGGAAGGTGCAGCGGAGTACGGCTCAGCGTGAATAGTGCATTCAAGCCGAAGCCCCGGAAGTTCAACTTTTCCGAGCCATCTAGAGAGGCGATCCATTTTGGTGCAAAACTGAGATGAAATGAATCAACTACGAGGCTGGGACTTTTAAAGAGGATAAGACACTGTTCGGGGGACACATGTCAAAAAATTGGTGGTTGCTGATCTAGGTGGCCGGCCGGCCACCTTTTCTGGTAGGCTGGCCATCCCTCTCCTCTCCAATGCAAAAAGATGGCCGGCCAGTTCCCAAAGGTGGCCGGCCATGCTGCAAAATGGGTCTTTGGTCCTGTTCTACCCTCTAGAAGGAAGTTCCCAGCATTTGCATGCATCGGGAGTGTCGAAGGCCTCCATTTCCCTTAGTTTCGGATGCGTTCCGTCACCCAGATCATTCGAAATACATTTTGTTTGTAGAGTTGCTACTAAGTTTTGCTTATCGAGTTGTTGTTTTGCTTATCGAGTTGTTAAGTTTTGTCGAGCTGACAAGTTTCGTGCATTGAGTTGTTACTTTTTTGTTTAATCAATTTTGTCGTGCCTTACTTATCGAGTTGTCAAACTTTGTTGTGTTTTGCTTATCGAGTTGTAAACTTGCTAAGGTTTTGTTATTTCTTAGTAAGTTAGGATTGTTTAGTGTGTTGCGTCGGTTCACTACCTGACTTGGCAAATACACCATGCACATTTCCATTCAATCTCATTTTGGTGCAAAATAATGCAATGCGATGCTGAGAGCACAAAATACAACACTTTTTCAAAAGTTGTTTCATTCCAATCATGTTTCCTTTGTTACAACATTTTACAACAAGGGTGCAAGTTTTACATAAAATAAAATAGCCTAACAATGTACAATGTGCTACAACTACTAGTAAAAAGGTAAATAAAGCATGGAACAAGTGCATCAATGCTCTCAAGAGCAAGAATGAGAGGCCTTCGTCCCTTCTTCAAGGAATGCCTCGCACCATCATCACCATCATCTCGAGCCAGGTTGCCATCCTAACCCTCCTCACCTCATCTCCACTATCGAACCAGGATCGAGCCACCCTCTCTCGTCAAGAGATGTCTCGATCGGGATCTGCAGCTCCTCCTTCTCTTCGCTAGGCTCCTCCTCTATGATGTGCGCCAAGGCTCGCCCTCATGAGACGACTCTCTCTCCCACCGAGAAGGCCTAGATGGCCCAGCCTCAGAAGATCCAGATGGCCCGCCTGGACCGAGCATACATCGGAGGCATTCAAAATGAAGAATGCAATTTGAATACATCACCAAAACATGTATATCGATATAGATGCAAGCAACCACACAGAGTGGGTGCATGCAGTACACACGTAAATGTGGTGTGTGTCGATGTGCTCTACACAGCAACCTATCAATGCAAGAAATGTTCAAGATCAAGATGTCATCGTATGATAAATGCCGAAAAACTAAAGGGTACTGAAACCCATGATGGACAATCGCGCCTCTCCGCAAGACCATGCCCTCAAGTGAGGCTACCATCCCGAGCACCTCATCCATGTACCCACAGGTGGCTACGTAAACAAGCTCAAGTCATCAATGAATAAACAAATGTCAAAGTATCTCAGGTGATAAATGGAAAACAATGAACATACCGGGTAAGTCAGGTCATCGACATATCGGTGCCCAGGCATCGGAGGCTCTATCGGAATCGAAATCGGGGAGGTGGTCCCATATTGCCATCCCATCAACTCAGTCGGCATATCTGGCCATCCAGGATGATGATGAATCGGAGGAATCGGGGGAACCAGTCCACCCCCACCTCTAGATGTGCTAGCCCTGCTGGTGGAAGGGACATTAGCAGCCCGAGCCCTGCTCGATGAGGGCATACCAGCAGACCTCCTCGTCGAGGTACGGACTCCTGTCAGCGGCGGCATCAAGTAGGTGTGGCGGTAGGTCGCATACTTCCCCTGCTTCAGATGTAGGAAGGCATCGGTACCTTGCATAGCATCAACGACTTCCTGGGGAGAGAGCCTATCAGCGGTCCGCATATCGTCTGGAGGCGCTAAAGGAATGTCCTGCTCAAGGTAGCCCCATACTTGACTCAAGAAGCGATCTCCCAAAAACCAGGCCCTCCCAACTGGCCCCTCGAACAAGATCCTATACCAAGAGGCCCCCCACGCTCCGGCAAACTGGAATTGGAGATCTCTACCCAAAGGCGCCCAAGGCTGCCATGTGATCTGCGGATAACCAATGCATAAGCTGATCAGAAATTGTGAATGTGCAAGATAAATCAAAGCCATGAAAACATGGAGAACTGAGAGTTCTAAAATACCTCCGACGCGATCAGACGGCATCAATCACCGCAGTAGAGGAAAGACTCGAGGTCTCACTGCAGATCGCCCTCAAATACAAGTGAATACGGGGTCGTGAGGGGCACCTCCACCTCAAGCTCTGGGGCTAGTGTCGGGAAGTATGCGTAGACCCATAATTGTGAGAAACAGAGCAATAGCCATCAGAATACAGAATGATGAGTGCAGAATGTAAGTACAAAGCGCTAAAAGCAGAGTACAAGGTATAGAGTGTAAAGTGCGTCGTGTGTGCAATGTACAAATAATGAGAAGCAGAAATCTAAATCAAGAGGGCAGAAAGTACCTCCCAAGCCCTCCAATAGCCGCCAACCATGTTCCCCCGTTCACGGGAGGTCGCGCTCATATAGCAATAGAGGGTAGCGAAGCTGGCGCCGCCCCAATCATACCGGCTAACCTGTGAAAGGTCCACTAGAGCGCTCAGCAGATAAAGCCCGACAATGTTCCCCCTATCGGCAAACAGAGTGGTGCCGAAGAGGAACATCAGGAATCCGCGAGTATACTATGCCACCTCCTCGGGAGTCTCAGGATCCATCTCCACCCTCCTGAAATGGGAAGAGAACTGTGTATCGACTATACCAGACTCGCTAACCGGCGAAGCGAGCCCCAATAAATATATCCAAGCGGCCTTCCATCGCCCATGTCCTCATCATATGGAATGGCCCACCACATCAAGGCCCGTTAGTACGCCAAGTCAAATGGGGTCATGGTCATATCCTCGGTGGCGTAAAAATGGAAGGAGTTGGTGGTGTCCCATCATCTCTACCAAAGCACCCATAAACGCCCTACTAGCAGACAATGGAGATCCCGGCAAAAGGGCCCAAACCCCGCCACGTCCATTAAATCCCGGACACCTGGGAGCTCCATGTACCACTCTCGCCGAGATAGAGCCATATCCTCGCAAGACTACGAGAAGTCACATGCATCCGTGATGAACACACGATTCGCTTCGTAATGAAATGTATAAGCTGCGTGCAAATGAAATGAATAAGCTGCGCGCAAATGAAATGAATAAGTTGCATGCAAATGAAATGTATGAGCTATGTGCAAAATTGAATCGACATACGTAACTGGCCGTGTTCGTAAAAATTCAAAGTTCGGGCTGTGTGTTCGACATCAAGTGTTTGGGCTACGTGTTCAACTCTCAATTAGTGTGGGTTGTGTGTTCATCTCAAGTTCGAGCTGTGTGTTCAACATCAAGTATTTGAGCTGTGCGTTCAGATTTCAGAATCAGTGAGCTGTGTGTTTATCTCAAAATTTGGGCTGCATGTTCAACCCTCAATCAGTGTGTGCTGTGTGTTCACCTCAACAACGGACTGTGTGTTTATCTCAATCAGTTTGGGCTGCGTGTTCAACTCTCAATCAAGCAGGTGTTATGGTTCACCTCAACAATGAGTCAGGTGTTCATAATTTAAGTGTTTGGGCTACATGTTCAACTCTTAATCGGTGTGTGCTACGTGTCCACCTCAACAATGAGCCGTGTGTTCAGAATTTAAGTGTTTGGGCTACGTGTTCAACTCTCAATCGGTGTGTGCTGCGTGTTCACCTCAACAATGAGCCGTGTGTTCAGAATTTAAGTGTTTGGGCTGCGTGTTCAACTCTCAATCAGTGTGTGCTGCGTGTTCACCTTAACAATGAGTCATGTGTTCAGAATTTAAGTGTTTGGGCTGCGTGTTCAACTCTCAATCAGTGTGGGCTGTGTGTTCATCTCAAAGTGTGTGTTGTGTGTTCATCATCAAGTATTTGAGCTGTGTGTTCAGATTTCAAAATCAGTGTGGGTTGTGTGTTCAATTCTCAACAAGTGTGTGCTGTGTGTTCACAACCAATATACAGGCCGTGTGTTCAGAAAGTCAGAGTGTTTGAACTATGTGTTCAAGATGCAAACGGAATACGGTGCTATGGACTAAACATTCAAAACAAGCTGTGAGCTTAAGTGAGCAAATAAACATAGCAAAAGCACGAAATGCACGGAAAATACAAAATATATCGCAGAAAATGTAAAAGTAGAGTAAATACCTCTCGTGCCTCATGAGAGAGGTGGGACTCCGGCTCTCGCAAAAGCAGATCCCTGGGCGCTCGATCATCAAAATCAATGAAGTGGTAGAAAACCGCTTGAGGAAGGATGTGCTCCTGAGGATGATACCTCTCGGGATCAAACGGCCGAACTCTCGGGGGTAAAGCCATAATATCGGGACCACCTCCGACGCCCGGAGGACCTCCACCATGAGGGAAATCACCAGCCATCTCGAAAAATCTGCAAAAATGAGCAAAATGAGCCAAAATTGAAAAAAGTCAACAAAAGTCAACTCTCGGAAAATGAAAAAGTCAACAAAAGTCAACTCCCGAGAAAATCTTCCAAATGTTGAGACAAACTTACCTCAAATGGTGAAAATGAGAAAAGAAGCATCAAAATCAAAATTTAATCGGGTCAAAGTGACGAAAACTGAAAGATTTCGCGAAAACAACTTGCTTGGGGCGTTGGAAAACGCATATAGAGCGCAGATCTGAGGAAGAAAATGGTTTGGGAAGGTAGAGGAGACAATTTTGGAGCTGGAGTTGTGAGGAAAAGTGCTTTGGATAAGCACATTTAAAGAAAAGAGAGTAAAAGGACCAAACTGCCCCGGATTTGGGCTAGGTGGTCACGGCCACCTTTTGGCAAAGCCGCCATCTCCTTGCTTCACCTCGCCGGCCTCTCCTCTGGACAAAACATGGCCAGCAGCTCTTCCAAGGTGGCCTCCAAGGTCCTTGCAAATTTTGGTGATGATTGGAGTCCCCGGCACCGAGAAAATACAAGAAAAGTGCACTTTTCGTCGCGAAACTGCTCCGCGGGTACTGCAACCCCAACTTTCGATGAGTGTTTCATCATTACTCGCCAAGAGTAAGGTGTATCCTTTTTGAATACGTTGTGACCTCTCCGGGAGGTAAACCAGAGGTCGCGATTGAGCCACCTTCGTCGAAACTTACATTGCTTTGCTCATTGTTTTCATTTCAAAATGTGCATTCGAGTTTACGCTTATCCTGTATCGTTATGCACGGCGCTTGCATTCTCATGCGCACCACTTAATCGCTCGCTCGCACGAGCATTGTCATATCCTTGTGCTTAACTTGCGTTGTCACACGCGTCACTTCTCGCATTGCGATGCACTCACCCTTCAACATCGCGTTTACTTGCATTCGATATCGCACTGAACATATGTTGCTAACTATGTTGTGCTTGTTGAGTTTCTTCCTTTTTTCAACCACGATATTGTATGCACGGTTCATTTGAGGCTGGTGCGACTAGACGAACCGCATAGGTAGTGTACCTTCTCCGTGTGAGACGTGACGAGAATTGAACAAATCCTCCGCATTCTTAACTGCATGAAATATAGTATCGCTTTGCATTCTTGCTTAAAAATGTGGCATCTATTGTGAATATTTGCTTCATTACAGCTTGCTGCTTCGCATGATCATTGAGTTACATCCGGCTTTGTGCATACCGCTTTGCATTTTTCCCCCTACCTACGGGCTTGCCTGTGGGCACATTTCCTTTGTTTATCTGCCTGTTTGTCTGAGTCTTCGGCCTTGTCAAAAATGGGTCATCTCTAGGCTTTAACATTCACTCCCGTCACTTATGACTTTCGAGTTCTGTCAAAGAGGGGCAACTATAGACACCCCATTTTTGACCGACCTTAAGACTCAGACGTCACCAATTGAGCGCTTGGTGATGTTGCATATTGTGCTCATTCTGAAGTTGCGGAATCTCGGCTGCGAGCCTCGCCTCCGGACTTCCAGACTCTTTTGTGCTTTGCCTCGGTTTATAACCGGTCCCGCTTTCTCCGCTTTCTCTTCCGAAGGAGGGAGAGGTCTCAGAGATCATCTCTCGGGTCAGAGGCTACGTTTCGTGGTCGTAGGCCATTTTTCCCGTTTGGAGCCCGGTTCTCGGTTTTCAGGGCCGTCAGCCGTATGCCTCGATTCGGGACCGCTTAACCACCTATGTTTGCTCCGATTTTTGGAATGTACCTTGTTTCCTCCCTTTTGAGGGACACTGTGGCTTGAGAGACCAACTTCATGGTCAAACGCCACTTCCTGCTTAATCGATGTGGCTCAAGGCTTTTGGCCCCCGAACCTTTGTTTTGCATCGGTTTGGGTTCATTTTTGGCGGAGACCTTATTTTCATTGCTAGGAAGGTTGTAGAAGGGTGGGAGGCCAGCAATTGTTATGAAGACCAGGTTTATTCCTTCATCGCTCTTTGTCACTCGTTTTCTTCACTAGAAAGCTGACTTTTTCCATCCCCGCCACTTTTTCTGACTTTCCTCCACACCATTGTGTTGTGCACACTTGGGAGGCCACCAATATGGATTGGCCGGCCATTAACTCTTCCTGACCCTTTTGAACCCCTCTAAAAAGTTGGTTTTTCTCTCTCCTGGGTTACATTTCCTGGTTTTTCTCCACATAGCTGTGTTGTACACACATGGGAGGCCACCTTTTGGGGTGGCCGCCACTAAATTTGCTTGGCCCTTTTGACCTCGGCCGTCGGCAGGAGGTGGCCACCGCCACTGAACCTCTGAACCTAGCCTACCATGTTCCTCTATCCCGGTTCTCATAATTTACCCTCTGCTTTCCCCTGCACTTGCCCGGGATGCGCCTTTTGGGGGGGAAATTTGAATTTGATTTTCCCTCCCTTTTCCCTTGGCCTCTCCTCTATAAAGCCAGCCCCCCAGCTCCATTTTGAAGGGTTACAAAAAGTGGTGAGAGCCTGTACTTACAAACCTCCATCTCTCTCTCCTTCAACCCTTAAAACCCTAAGCCTCTTGCACCATTTGCACTACAACCCATAGCACCACACTTCCACACTCCATTCCAGCCCTTTGAAGCTGATTTCCAGAGGTTGAGAGCTCACAAACCTAGTCCAAAAGCTGCTAAAGTTTGGTTCTACAAGGGTGAGTCCTTTTCTTTCATTTTCTAGTCTTTTCTTGCTTCATCTATAGGCCATACTTGCTTACATTTTTGGGCTCCGACCCAAACTGAAAATAGCCTGATTTTGAGCTTATCTTCATGTTTAATCAAGGGTTTTTCTCTGTTTGAGGCCATCTACTATCCCTTTCCCTTTTATCTCTCTTTTGGCCCTTTTCTTGCATGATATGTTAGCCCTGTTTGTAAGCATTTCTGGGCTTCGAGCCAAACTGTAAGGTGCTTTATTTTGAGCCCCTCTTCAACTTTGTTGAAGGGATTTTTACTGTTTGAGGCCAGGTACTGCCTCTTTCTTTCTATCCCTCTTTTAGGCCTATTTTTACATGATATATTAGCCTTGTTTTTGAGCATTTCTGGGATCCGTGCCAAACTGTAAAATGTCTTTTTTTGAGCCCCTCTTCAACTTTGTTGAAGGGCTCTCCTCTGTTTGGGGCCAGCTACTGTCCCTTGTCTCTAATCTCTCTTGTAGGGCTATTTTTGCATGATAGATTAACCCTACTTGTGTTCATTTTTTAGAGTTGTCATAAACTGAAAAATATCTTGTTTTAATCTCATCTTCAAGTTTGTTTACGGTCATATGCCTCCTTGTATACTTGATTGTCTCTTATTTTGAGCCTTACACCTAAGCTCTTGTTGCCTCCTTGGATTTTCAGTGGCTAACACACTGTTTTGAGCCTCCAAATCAGAGGGGGCTGACCCCCCCTCACCTTGACTTGTTTGATGGTCATTTTGGCCTTCCAAAGGGACCCCTCTTTGCATGCTTCTTAGCCACTTTTGGCCCAATTTGGTGAGTTTTGGGACTATCATATTTGATTTCTAGAGTTTATTTTACCATGCTAAGTGTCCTTGTTGCATGTGCTTAATAATCCCTTTGTATGCCCTCTAAAGGAACCCATCATTTGTGCATGTGTTGGCTACATTTCCATGTTTATTTGGGCAAATTTTGGCATGTTTTGTTCACTGATTTTTGCTGGTTTGATGAGTTCTCACTTGCTTCATATACGTGCCATGTAATCCATGTTTGATAGTCAAAATTGCATGCTATGTTAGGCCATCTTTCTAGCATCTTTTGGCCATGCTTTGAACTAGAAATATTCATGTTTTGGGACTGCCTTGGTTCTGTCTTTATGCTTCATAATCAAATAATGCATGCTTTGTATAGCTATAGGTCAATGCATGTGCCTAGTTTTGTGTTTCGGGACCATTCCATGCATCGGGTGCCATGTTTCCATGTTTCGGGATTATTTTGCATCACATTTCAGTGTTGAAATTTGCATGTTTGTATGCCATATTTTGTGCCATGCCATGCCTTGTTAGAGTGGCATTCGTGCCTTAGGATCGGTCCTCGGTTTGCGTACATGTGTGCACGCATCTCGAGTGTGTCATTTTCATCTTATGGCCTTTGATGCAAGTGTGGCTGAGGTCCACTCATATTGGCGTAAGCCCATATTGCATTGTGTATGCCATTTCAATTCATAGCATTGCGTATGCTAGGTTGTAGGTTAGAGCATTGTGTATGCCATGTTACATCGTGCACTGTGTATATCATTCCATAGCATTGTGTATGCTAGGTTGCATGTTAGGATTGCATTCAAGCATGTCATGCATATTGCATTGTGTTTGGGATAAGACTTAGCCCGAGCACGGGAAACGAGGGACGTTTCGTACTTCGAGTGACGAAATGTGTCTCAATTCCCAGTCGCCGACACTCCAGATTAACCATGATGGAGTCTAGGTCTTGTTGTGTTCATATGTGCATTCATTCCATATTGAGTCATGCAAATTGACTCCTCGGCCATCATGCATCGAGATGCGCGATTGGTGGCACGAGGATTGAGGACTACACTCCCTGAAGAGTAGTCAAGCATACATATGTGAAAATATATTGCCATGCTTCTTTCCTACTCTCTGTTGCAGCAAATCAGAAACCAGCAATCTTTTGGGGCTTCGCGCAATATTCCGGGCATAATTGTAAATAGAGGCTAATTGGGGCATCACAATGGATTTTCGCGCCAGGCAACCTGAACATGTATCATTCATCATCCGGAGCAGAGTCGAGGCAGTCTCTAGCTTACATGCTAAATTTACTGCTTTCCTAGATTAATTTGTTAATTAATTAGGGTTTTGTACTTATTTGGACTGTATTATTTATTTGGGACTGTATATTATTTATTTGGACCCTCCGAGCGAGGGCACAATTGTAATAAGTGTGCATGCGTGTGATGTATGTCTTTCAACCCCACGTCTTTCTCTCCCTTTTATTTACCAGCTTATGATAGTTAGATTAGGGCATGTTTCAATTAGCATACAATATGATAGCATGTTTGCATTCATTCATCTGTTTTGCATGCACCGTGCTCGGTGCATCATACTAACTGTATTTGTATTTCAATTCTAAGTTGAATACATGTTAGCTGTAGCATTCCATATGCCATGTTTAGAATAGCCGAGCCTGCTATAGTTGCTTTTTTTGCATGCGTTGCATTAGGCATTCCTATATAGTTAGGATCATGCATGGATTTCTAACATAGCTTCTTTTTTGGCTTGGAGTACTTGGTGAGTTTTATGCTTTAGCATCCTTGCATGAGTGTGAGTGACTGCCATGATAGCATGCTTGCCATGAGGCTATTTGCTTATGTGATATAACTTCCTGAATGCCTGTGGGTGAAGGTTGGGTTATTTGGATTGGAACAATGCATTGACTGTGAGTTTTAAGCCCACTAGATAGTGGCAAAACCATCTTTTCTAAGCCTACCCGAGGGTGGCAAAATCTGCATTTTAAGCCTACTTGCAAGTAGCAAACCATCTTTCAAAAACAAACATGAAATGTTTTGTTCCAATTCAGGCGACCCGGTCTATACTTGTATGCTGTGCGCATCACATAGTAAATCTAGGTTAATAACCAGAATAAGAATGCATAAGGTTTTCAAAACTCGATATCATGGTTAGTAGAGGCCGATCTTTGATCGAGTGAGCGGGGGTGCTCACGAAGTGACCTTCCCCAATCGTACCCAAGTTCCCGAGTCGAGGCAACTTTGGTGATGACGGACACGTGGCCTTAGGCACGAGTCAGGGTTTCCTAAATTTTCCAAAAATAAAATATTTAGGTGGTGACTCTGTATCTAGCAAAGCAATCCATGTTTGGCACTTCTTTCAAAAATCTGTTTTCTCAAAACAATTTGTCAGATTTGGACTCTCTGGTTCAGATTAAGAACCGTGACAATTTGAGTCTTGAACTGTAGTGAGCCCAAAATGAACGGAACGGGACTCATCCCTCCCGGGGCGTTCAGGGACGTCTACAAACACATGTAATAATGCAACTAAGTAGGCTCATTGCCTAAGATGGCATATGAATGCAACTCTTGATAACATGCTTTGAAACACATATTTAAATAAGTATATTAAAATTGATGCGCTTTGAATGATACGCCGAAGTCTCTGCATGCAATACAAATGAATGATGCACACATGCGAGCATAAGGTATGCTAATTGAAAATGATCCCTAATCTAACCACTGAAAGCGGATAAAGAAAAGGGAGAAAGACGTGGGGTTGGAAGACATGCACACACACACGCATCCTTATTACAACATTGCGCCCTCTCGAACGAGGGTCCGAATAAATAAGCTATGCTAATCAAACTAATCTAATTAAACTAATTAGACTAATTATTACACAACAAATTGAATAACTAGTAAACTACTTATTAATTATTATAACACTTAACTAATTAGCACACTAATTAATTAAATTAGAAATTCATGCTATCTACTAAGAAAAGCATTTAAACAACACCGCCTCATTTATTTGGAAATTAGCAGATGCATGCATTTGGTTTTCGCCTAAAAGCCCACCGGTTTGCTCTTGAGAGTCTCTGCTTGTGGTGTCTCCAAGAACTCTCTGCACCATTTTACCAAATCACCGCTGGGGAGTGCACCAGTGGCTGCCGCCATGAGGGCTTACACGGTCACTGTCGCCAACAATGAAGCATCGCCACCAATGATGAAGCAAAGGTTGCCATCGTGTGCTGATGCACCAAACTGCAACAAAGCATACACAGAGAAAAATGGAGGGTTTTCCTTGGACATGTTTGTACTGCACCCTCTTCTTATCATCTCAAAACATCAAAGGGGGGCTATTGGATCCAAAACCACCAATCAAGCATGTTTGATGCATGATGGCCAAGGATCCAACTTGTACACTTTCAATCAATGCATAAAACAAAGACTCAAGTTCACTACCTTATCATGGGTGATCAAAGGTAACGGAGACCAAGAAACATGCCACGTTTCGTCACTATGAGTATGAAACGTCTAAAATTTCTTGTGTCTAGATTAACGTCCGATCCAAACACATGCAATGCAACACACATATGCTTATCTTGCACAAGTTTTACTTGATTGATTCTTGTTTACACATTTTACATTATCGAGCCATTTATTAACCGGTTAAGTCCAAGTAATTGTCCTCTATTTGGAGAGGGGTCAACCAAAGGAGGGTTTAAAACATGAGAGAGATCATGCCTTTGACTAGGAGGAACCCTTAAAAGAGAGTTAAAGCCATTTGAGCACAAACTCTAAGTCATGCTTAAACACAACCTTAAGGCTAACAAACCCTCAAAACAAAAGGAAAGTGAATAAATGAGGGAGGTTGCAGAATTTCAGTGCTGAAATGGCATGACAAAGAATACTAAAACATGCAAGCAACACATGCACAACATGTTCAAAGCCAAAAGCGTCAAAACTAGTGAAGAACGCTACACTAGAGGCATGCAATACCAAGCTTAAATGATCAAACCAACTCAAAACAGAGCTACAACATGCCAAAACAGTGGCAAAAACATGCTGAGATGGAAGCATGAAAAGCAAGAAAATCATGCTCATGGGTTGGCTCTCAAACAAGGCATAAGGCACAACTCTCAATAGCAATGAAAGAGTGGAATATGTGAGAGTGTGACAGTGATATATGCTCTGAAATCACATACTAAATGATGTTATGGCATGCAAACAACCCAAGCAAAGCATGCTAGAAGCCTCAAAACACAAAACTAGTAAAGGCCATTTACACTACAACCATACAAAGCATGAGTCATATGACCAAGACCAACCAAAATAGAGTTAAAACATGCTAAAACATTAGCAAAAACATGCTGAGATGGAGTCCCAAAAGGGTAGAAAAACATGCTCACCTCTTAGGCCAACTACAAATGCAAACAAGACATGAGGAGGGGGGACCACCCCCTCCCATTTTGGTCTTCAAAACCAATTTTCTACCCTTGAAATTCCCTTGGAATTCAGTGGTTGAAAGGCCAAGAAAAGGGTATTTCAAAAGATTTGAAAGGTGGCTCTAAAGGCTTTGCAAGCTAAAGAGTAAAAGGAGGGAACCACCTCCTAACCAAACAAGGCTTAAACCACCATTTTAAAACCTTAAAATCAGAGTTTTTTAGAGGTTAAAACCAGTCTCAAAGTAGCATAAAAGGATGGCTAAGCACTTAACTAAAACAAAGCTTAAAAGGGACAAGCTTATACCTTTGAAGCACAGCAACAAAACAGCTGAAATTCTGAGCTAAAACCAAGCTCAAGACCCCAAACAAGGCCTCCAAGAGTCTCAACACAAAGATGATCAACTTTGATCAAGGGGTTGTATACAAATATGTAGAGAAAACTCACTTTCAAGCAAAAAATCAAGAGAGTGAGGATTCTAGAGAGAGAGAGAGAGAGAGAGAGAGAGAGAGAGGAAATTTTGCTCAAAAAATTTGTAACCCCCTTCATGCATGAGGATGGCTTGTATATATAGAGGATACAAGAAGCCTTCAGACAAATCCAGCCAACCACATGCAAGCAGATGGGCTAATCTGTGCAAACAGTTGTCAAAATATCTACAAAATATCTACTGATGCATTGGTGGCCGGCCGATCATCAGTGATGGCCGGCAGTGGCTCATTGATGGCCGATAGGCCTCATCAATGGCTGGCAAGCCTAAATGCATGGCTGGCAGTGCCCAAAAGTGGCCGGCAGTGCACCAAGAAAAGCATGCTGAAAGGACCAACACATGGTCCAAAAATCAGGAAGAACTGATGCAGGGTTTGGAAAGCTCAAACCTGTGGTGTTCCGCCGCGGCATTCGAGCGCTCGACGAGCAATTACACTTGTCATTGGATGTACCTGCAAGAACATCCAAGTCTTGAGGACGGTCAAAAATGGGGTGTCTACATATTGGTTTTGTTCGGCGATGCCACAAATGCCAAATTCATGCCAATCACATGAATATCCCGCCCTCAAAACTATACAACATGACTTCGCCATGGCCTTTATCGGTCTGGGAAATTGACGTCATCGGTGTAGTCGCACCAAAAGGATCGAATGTGCATGAATATATCTTGGTGGCAATTGATTACTTTACGGGTGGAAGCTCAGTCTTATGTAGTGTTGAAAGTATCGCATGTGGCCAAGTTCATCAGAAACAATATCATTTGCCGATACGGAGACCCAAATGAGATTATATCAGATAATGGCTTTCACTTCAAGAAAGAGGTGATAGATTTGTTGGAGAAATATAATGTGGCTTTCCATAAGTCATCTACATACAGGCCACAAACCAGTGGAACTGTTGAAGGTACCAACAAGAACATCAAGAATATCTTGCAGAAAATGGTTGTGACCTACAAAGATTGGCCAGATAAATTGCCATTCGCACTCTGGGGCTATAGAACTTCAGTCTGGACATTTATAGGGGCGACTCCTTATTCTCTTGTTTACGGGATGGAAGCCGTTTTGCCAATTAAAATAAAAGTCCCGTCGCTGCGAGTTATGGCTGAGTGTCATATAGTAGAGGCGGACTGGCAACGTAGCAGATTTGAGGAGTTGATAGTATTTGATGAGAGAAGGCTGAAGGCATTGTATCATGTTCAGGGCTACTAGCGCAAAATTGCTAGGGCTTTTAACAAGAAAGTTAAGTCCCAGAATCTCAAAGAGGGAAATATGGTGCTAAAAGACAACCGAGCTCCCATTCATGACCCTAGGGGCAAGTTCAGACCCAATTGGACTGGTCCTTACATCATCAAAACTATCTAGTCAGGTGGTGCTGTTATTCTCATGGACTTAGATGGCCTGGAATTTTCACAACCGATCAACATAGTCAAGTTGAAAAAATACTATCCCTGAGAGGCTTGCTAGGCTGAAAACCCGAAAGGGTGACTTAGGAAAAAGTTAGAGCATGAAAAATTAGAAATAAAGAAAAACTGAGCTCGCAAGGTTGAAAACCTTAAAGGGCAACTTTGGCAAAAGTTAGAGAGCAAAATGAGAGAGTTAATACCCGAGTGAATCTGAACTGAACTACGTAAGGCCTAATTCCCATCTTCGAGATATGTAGGTAACTTCATCTTGAAATTCGGCCATAATCACCTCGAACTCAACAGTCCTGTCCATGTGTCTGATCAGGTCATCTTTGTCTGTCCATTATCTGAGAGTTCAGTTGTGATCTTCATTTTGGGAAGAAGAGTTAGTTACAATGCAGAGCAGTGGTGTTCAATCAGTGGCATTTCTGATCTTTTAATTCGGGTTTTTACATCTTGAGGATTGATTACGTGCACATTAGGTGGTGATCCTTTTCGAAAATGGTGTTGAAAAGTTTTAATAAAAGTTGATTTTGTTCAAAATTTTGCCTTTCAAAACTTAGACCATTTTTGGACCAAAAGGAAAAATTTTAGTGCTCACAACTTTAATTTCATTGATTTTAACATAAAGTTCTCCAACTCTCTGATACAAATCAAAGTTTCTTTTATTACATCGAAAATTTTTGAAAAGAAAGGTCAAAGCAATAAATTAGGGACATAGGAGAGTCAAGTGCTTTTGCGTCCTCTACTTATGCTTGTGGAAGCTTCTGAAGCCAAAGTGGACCCGGTTTGTGCCTCATCCTCGAGCCAAGCCAAGCACTTGCCAGAAAGGGCATAACTAAAACTAGGACAAATAAAAGCTCTCTCGCCTTCCCAAAGAAGGAGGTACCTAGCCAAGTGTGAACCACAGATGGGGAATGAAATTGGGTACTCTACCCCCTCCCTTGGACGGGTTTGATCATGCCCGAACTGACGTCTGAATCAGAAAAGGAAATAGAACACATAATGCAAGAGGACAATCAATTGTATGCCAGGCTGCCGAGTCATGCTATAACTCATCTCGGCCAGATTAAGCCAGGGGCAACGCCAAATTATGTCAGTAGCAGACCTGTTGCACATCCAGTCACACCACCATCCCTCATTTGGGAAATCCACTAGTCGGTGGCAGAAGAAATAACCTCAAGCTGAGTACTCAGGGCAAGAGTCAACTACCTTCAGTTTATCCATAAGCTACACATGGGAAGAGACGAAAGAAAAGAGAGATTAAAGAATAAAGAGATGTATGTTGAGAGAAAAGTAAAGAAAGGGCTTTGAGAGAAAAATAGAGCATGAGTGCCAAGTGATATGAGAAACACATATGAGAAAAGGTGGGAAACAATACCTGAAGAAGTAGTGGGCTCCCTGCAAATCTGCTAGTCTCGTCTATGAAAGGCATCTAAGCCCATCAAGGTCTTGGCCAGTGCCAAACCAATACAACTTTTACCTTCTTTCAAACTGTGGGCCACTTTGATCAACCGAATGCTAGATCTACCGAAACTAGGGGCAAGAACGAAATGTGAAAGCATACATAAGCAGAGGGCATGTTGCCGAAAACCCTGCCAGAGAAGGTTGTTCTCACATCGATATCGAGAATCGATGAATCAAGTTGGGTATGTCTAGCTCTCGCTAGGGCTAAAGACTGAGCCTCATGTAAAGTGAGCCCACCCATCCATCCCAAAGCTTGGGCATGGCCAAAATGGGGTTGAGGCATGATTTCCTCATCCCGCGCGGGATTCCATTAGCACCTTAAATTCTTCAAGTGTTGGGCATACTTCTTATCCCTCGAAGCGAAAGACATGAGTAATTGGGCCCCAGAATCAAGCCGCGGGATGGAGGGACGGAAAACAAAGTGGAGTACGGCTCAACGAAAAAAGTGCATTTATGCCGAAATCCTAAAAATTTGCCTTTTCTATGCCGTCTAAAGCAACTATCCAATCCGTAAGCTTTTCGGCAAAGAATATCTCCATTTGTGGAAGAAATTGCAGCTGAAATGAGGTTCTGGAGAAGAAATCACGAAGCAGAACCTTTTGCAGAAGATAAGGCTGTGAATGGAAGCCTGCTGTTAACAATTTGGAGGTTACTCACACTGGTGGCCGGCAGGCCATCCCCTCTGGGCAGTAGCTTTTCTTTGTGGCCAGCAGTCCCTCTTTCTAGCCTGCTGTCCACCTGTATGATGGCCAGTGTTGGCCCCATGTGTTTTGTCTCAATCTTTGAGTGTTTTAAGGTTTTGTTTTGAGTCTTTATGGTTTTAGCAAGTGTGTTTATTTGTATTTGAGTTGTGTTTGCTTTGTTTATCGAGTTGTTTTTGTATTTCGTATTTCGGTTGTTGCTTGGCTCATTACCTAATTAAGAACATTGTTTTAATCAAGCGCTCTCTTAACCAATTCAATTCCATGTCCATTTCAATGCAAATATGGTGCTCATGATGTAAAAATGACAACACTTTTCATAAAAACTGTGAGGTTTTATTCCGATCATGGTTTTTACAAAAGAGGTGTACAAGTTTCAAAGCAAAAATAAAACCTATCTGAAGCTATACATGTGCTAATGCCAAACAAAAAGAAACGCAAAAAAAGTACAAAAAATCAAGACTACCCCTCTCAGTTCGAGAGGCCCTCTTTGTCCTCTTCCTCAGAGGGAGGACTCGGCAGCACTATCTCCATCTGCACTAATCGCTTAATCAGACTTTGAACTAGAGCCGGTTTTCTACCTTAGAGTTCGCTTTGTCACCTCCGCTCTTGGACCCCGAGCCAATATCATCATCTCCACTCGTGATGACTCGTAATGCCAACTCATTACCTCTTAGAGTCACTAATCTCAAAGATCGTTGCTCAAAATGGGCTTTGAAGGATCTACGACCTCGGGCGCCTTATATCCGCCTCGATCACGACTCACATCTCAAGAACGAGTTAGGGTTCTGCTCACTCTCCTCCCTACCGTTGGAGGAGGTGTTGCTTGTCGGCCGGTGTTGTTACTATTGTTGCCACAGTGCCATCTGCGTATGGAATCGAAAAATAGTTGTTAACATATCAACTAATATGGTGTATCAGATATAGGCATGGTATGCAGAATAAGTGGTACGCAGAAATCCAATACAATACATGAGTACAATGTGCCAATGCAGTGTATCAGTGCAGTTTGGGAAAGACTACGGTTGAAATGCTGATGTATCAGTGAAAATATGATAGCGTGATATGTAAACAGAGTTAGTAATGAAATGTATGCTGAACTGAAACAAATTACCTGGATACTATGGAGACCAAGCAGCGTCTCCTTCTTCTACACCATACCCATCAGAGAAGCCACCAACTTGAGGAGGCTCCCCATATACTCTATAGATGCCATTATCAATGTCTACAATAAGCATATTTGAAATGGAAATGTAGAGTGCAAATGGTAAAGTGTGGTCCATACCTAGGACGAGCCTCGAACTCTGACAAGCTTGTGCCCTGCCTCTGCCGGCTCAATCGAAACTTAATAAGCAGTCCCAGTAGGATGCCAGCATGTGAGCGTAGTGAGAAGCTCCAACCAACGGATAAACTGCTCCACGGGGGGAGCCCCTCTAGCATGGGCCCTAGTCGCCCAAGTCGCCTCACCCGCCACAAGAGCCCTTGCCCCCTCGCCTATGTGAGCCCCCGTCAAAGGAGACATAAGGTAGGTCTGAATATATGTCCTGTAATCGCTCGCCTTTCAAGATGTCGGCTTAAGCCTACTATGAATCAGATGATCAAGTATCAGATAGGCTATTCGCGCCCTCATAGACTCTGGAGGTGGCATCGGAACGATTGGATCAGGCAAGCCTACAGTCAGGCGAACGAATCTCTCACTCAAGAACCAAGGCTAGTAGACTGGGCCCTCCAGCAAAATCCGAAAACGCGATGTGTCCTGTGCTCTCGCAGATTAGTCCCGCCTACCGGGCATCATGGCTCAGTATTTCCACGCAATCTGCAAATAGATAGTGTACAGATTGTTAGTTTCTGTTAGATGCCAAAGTGTGAATTAGAGCAGTTGTAAAACAAAAATGACTGTGTTTCGGGTTACCTCATGGGCGGCCACAGTATCAAAGTAATGACGGAAGAAGGCAAAGGTCTCGCGACTCTGGCACTGACACTGACCATCATATCGTCTCAAGTAGGGAACCACCAGGGGGAGCTCCTCCATCGGCTTTGGAGCGAAAAAATATGCATAAACCCACAGCAAGGAAAGTGCAGAGATATGTAATCAACAAAGCAAGTACAGATATAAAACGTGCAAAGCAGAAAGCACAAAGCATGAACAGATATAAAAAGTGCAAAGTAGAAAGCACAGCCTAAACAGATAAAGAAAGTGCAAAGGTAAAACACAAAGTGTTGAAATGTAAATAAAGCAAAAATGTGAAATAGAAAGTGTAAAATACAAAGGGGAACTGAAATGCATACCTCCCAGCTTGCCAAGAGCCTCCGATTTGTTTCCCTCAAAGCGGAGGTGGAGCTCACATAACCAAATAGAGTGGCAAGGCCGCCCATCCCAACAGAGAGAAGCGTGCGAAGAAAGGTCGCCAGGCGCCAACAGATATAAACCTACTGTTCCACCTATTCAAAAATAAGGTGGTATTGAGGACAAAAATCGAAGCCCCGCATACCGCTTCCATCTCCTCTAGCGCCTCAGCTCGCCCCACAAAACCGCTTTTGAAACAACTATATCTCACCATGGTCGGGCCAGACAGAGGTGGACGCGCTCCCAACAGGTCGATCTAAGAAGCCTCCCACTCTTACATGTCTGTGTCAAAGGGGATCGGATTGCCCCCTATTTCTAAGCCTGTGTTCATGGCAAATTCGTAGAGAGTCATCGTCATCTCCCAGGCAATAGAGAAGTGGAAAGAGTTGGTGGTGTCCCACTACCTCTCCACTAATGCTCCTAGAAGAGGGCGACTCGCTATGATGCGTGTCAGGCCAAAGCCAAAAAGGCCAAGTCTAGTCTTATCGATGATGTCGCGAACCCCAACTGGGAGCTCGTCGTACTAGTCCCTTGTCATCGCCAGACTTTGTAGGCACGGGAGTCTCCCTGTGGCATAGAAAAAGAGTGAATCAAATAGTGATGAAAAAGCAATCAGATGAAAGGTAGTGCAAGAAATGCTGGGAAAAGAAAGGCAAGAATGTATGAAAACAGAGTTCATACCTCAATAATGCTGGATGAAAGGTGGAAGGCCGGCTTCCTCAGCAAGAGGTTCTTTGGTACGCCGCAAGCAAAATCGCTAAAACACCTAATGCCTCCAGGCGGTAATATGTGCATGCAGGGATGATATGTCGTCGCATCGAAGGGCCGCACTCTCAATGGTAATGGCTCTGGTTCAAACTCAAGTGCAAACTTCGCCTCAAGGTTAGCCTTAATGCCCTGAGTCGCCTCGGCCAAATTTTAGTAATCATCGCTCTCTACTTCGACAACAAGTGAAAACATAGGTGGAACCTCTAGAGGAGCTCTGTCGTGAGGAATCTCATTCACCATTTGAAAATAGGTGAAAAATAGGTGAAAGGTGAAGAAAAATAAAGAAAAAGGGTAAACTTAGAAAAGTCAACCCTAGGAGAGAGAAATGGAAGAAAAGTCAAAACTCGGGAAAGTTTATGAAACTCGAAAAGAAACTCAAGGAACAAGCCTAAAGTGATGAAAATCTGACAAAAAATGACAAAATCAAAATCTGATCGGTTCAAAATGTAAAGAACTAAGAGGGTTTTATGAAAAAAGTTTGCGTGGGGCGTTAAAAAACGCGTATAAAGCATAGATCTAGAGAGAGAAAGTACTTAGAGAGAGAGGGAGAGATATTTCAGCCTTGTGGGTGTGAGGAAATGAAGCCTTGTGGCCTATAGTTAAAGACCTGAAGCAAAAACTTAGTTTTATCCCGAATCTGCCATCGGTGGCCGGGCAGGTTTTCGGTGGTCGACAGTGGCTATCAGAGATGTCCTCGAACGCCCTGAGGGAATCCCGTTTTGTTCATTGGGCTCACTACAGTTGAGGACTCAATGTCATGGCCCTGTATCTAATCTCGCAGAGTGCAATGCAAGACCGATGAATCATCAAAGAGTCCAAATTCGGCAAATCGTTTTTGAAAACATATTTTTTGAAAGAAGTGCCAAACATGGATTGCTTTGCCAGATACAGAGTCGCCACCTAAATATTTGTTTTGGGGGAATTTAGGAAACCCTAACTCGTTGCCTAAGGCCATGTGTCCGTCATCACCAAAGTTGCCTCGGCTCGAACTTGGGTACGATTGAAGGTCACTGTGAGTTACCGCCGCCCGATCAAAGATCGGCCTCTACTAACCATGATATCGAGTTTTGAAAACATTATGTGTTCTTATTCCGGTTATTAGCCTAGGTTTACTACGTGATGTGCACAGCATACTGATATAGACCGGGTCGCTTGAATTGGAACAAAACATCTCATGTTTGTTTTGAAAATAGTTTGAAGGTGCTACTCGCAAGTAGGCTAAAATGTGGATTTGCCACCCTCAGGTGGGCTTAGAAAACATGGTGATTTGCCACTCTCAAGTGGGTTTAAAACTCACAGTCAATGCATTATTCCAATTCAGATAATCCAACCTTCACCCACAGGCATTCAGGCAGATATGTCACATAAGCAGTTAGCCTCATGGTAAGCATGCTATCATGGTAACACTCACACGCATGCAAGATGCTAAAGCATAAAAGCTTACCTAGTACTCCAAGCCAAAGAAAGAAGATAATTAGAAAACATGCATGAATCCTAACTATGCTGAAATGCCTAATGCAATACATGCAAAAATGCAACTAAGATAGGCTCGTCTATTCTAAAATGGCATATGAAATGCAACAACTGATACACGTATTCAACTCGGAATTGAAATACAATGCAGTTAGTATGATGCGCCGAGCCCGGTGCATGCAATACAGATGAATGAATGCAAACATGCGAACATATAGATGCTAATTGAAACGTGCCCTAAACTAACCGTCATAAGCTGGTAAATAAAAGGGAGAAAGACGTGGGGTTGGAAGACATACATCACACACACGCACACTTATTACAACATTGCCCTCTCGCAGAGGGTCCAAATAAATAATACAGTCCGAATAAATAATTAACTACTCTAGCTAATTAAATATTACAAAACCCTAATTAATTAACAAATTAACTAGGAAAGCGAATAAACTAGTATGCAAGCTATAAAATACACTGCCTCAGTTCTTGTTCCGAATGATGAAAGATGCATGCGTGCTTGAGCTGCCTCGTCGGAAAATTCCTCGCGATGTCCCGATTTGCCTCTGTTTGCAATTAATCTTGAATGCTACGCAAAGCTCTAGAAGGTCACGATTTCGGGTTTGTCGCAACAGAGAGCAAGAAAAGGGCATGGCAAAGTATTTTTACATATGTATGCACATCTCGATCCTCGGTTACCAACCACGATCTCGATGCATGATGGCCGAGGAGTCGAATTGCATAACTCAATGTGAAATGAATGCACATATAAACACAACAAGGCCTAAACTCCATCATGGGTAATCCGGAGTGTCGAGATCGAATTTAGACACGCCATTACTTGAGTACGTAAACGCCCTCGCTTCCGTGTTTGGGCTAACTCCTATCCCAAACACAATGTAATATGCATGACATGCATGAATACGACGCTAACGTGCAACCTAGATGCATTGCCACTGAATGATGCAAACATACAAGAGATGACATGCACACATGCTACTAGCATACACAATGCTATGAAATGATCAATGGCATACTCAATGCAAGATGATTCTATATGGCATACGCAATGCACATGAAGACTAACAATCACAATGAAACGAACAAGGCATACACAATGCAATGATCAAATCATGCAACAACATGAACTAAATGGCATACACAATGCAAGATGGACTTAAACCAATATGAGTGGACCTCGGCCACACTCAAATCAGTGGCCATGTGATGGAAATAAGACAACCGAAATACATGCAAACATGCACGAGTACAAAGGACCGATCCTAAGGCACAACATGCAACTCTAACAAGGCATGGCAAAGGATGAAACATGGCATAGAATGGGACATGATACAGCTCTGAAATGGCATAAAAGATGGTTCAAACATGCAAATATGTCACACAATGCGTGCTAGGTGGCTCCTGCATCGAAACTAGTGAAGTGCGCTACACTAGAGGTACCCAAAGCGATGCACAAATGGAAAAACCAACCCCAAATAGACCCTAAGCAGGTCTGAAACAGTGGGAAAATGGCCTAAAATGGTGGCTCAACATGCAAGGAAATGGAGCTCACTCAATGGTCCGAAAACAAGGCATTCATGGACAACTCTCAAGCACACTTAAGGAGTATAAAACATAGCAATATGGCATTGATACAAGCTCTGAAATATGATGTATAATGGACCCAAAACATGAACACACCTCGGTATATGCATGGAATGAGCCTCAAAACTCAAAGTTAAGCATGGGTATTGAACTACAAGCATGCAAAACAAACATCATTCGACCATGAGAGCCAAAAACAGAGCTAAGGCAGTCCAAAATATGCACAAAATCAGTTTAAGGCATGGCCAAAAAGTGCTAACATGAAGGGTCAACAAAGCATGCAAAGTAAGCTAGTGAACCATGATTTACACTACATGTATATGAAGCACATGAGGGCTCACCAAACCAACTAAAAATAGAAGTATGACATGCCAAAATATACCCAAATAACCATCAAACTCACCAACACATGTAAGAATGAAGTGCTCCTTTGAAAGGCCATGCAAGAAGTTATTCTACACATGTATGATGGACACACAAAATGGCAAAACCACCTTTGGAAAGAGGTTATGATAGCCCTAAAATCCACCAAAAAGGCCTGAAATTAGTCTAGGAAGCATGCAAATGAAAGCCCCTTTGAAAGGCCTTGAATAGGATTGTTCTACACATGCATAATAGACATTCAAATGGCCAAAAGGGCTCGAAAGAGCTTATGCAGACCTTAAAACTCACCAAATAGGGCCTGAAACATGACTTCAAAACATGCAAAATGGAGCTCCTTTGGAAGGCCAACAAAGCTAGTAAAGAGAACAAGGTGAGAGGGTCACCCCTCTCGATTTTAGGGCTCAAAAACACATATTGGCCAATCGAAAATCCATTGGATTTCAGTGGCCAAAAGGCCAAACCAAGGCCAATACAAATGCTCTAATGCATAGCCCTAAACATGAGAAAATGAAGCATGCAAAGGGAAAGATGACCCCAAATAGAAAAATGACCTTGATCAAACTTAAAGAGAAGCTCAAAAAAAAACTTTTTTTCAGTTTATGTCAAAGTCCAAAAATGCTTGCAAATAGGGCTAAGATATGAAGCAAAATAATGCAAGAAAATGGGAAATAGAGGCTTACCCTTGTAGAGCCGACCCTCAGCAACTTCTGGACCAAGGTAATGAGCCTTCAACCTCATGGAATCGGCCCAAGGTGCTTGGATGGATGGTGGAGGTGTTGTGCTAGGAGGTGTAGTGTAAATGGTGCAAGAACAAGGGGTTTTGGAGCTTGGAATGGAGAGATATAGGAAGGTGTATATATGCCTTAACCAAAGTCTTCAACCCTTGTAATGGAAGATCAGCCTCCTTGATAGAGGAGAGGCTCTAAAGCTTCTTCAAGAAGCTTAAAACCATCTTTGAAGATCCTCCATACACGATATGGAGGATGGTCCAAATGCCTCCCAACCTGCACAGCCTAGATTGCATTCAGAGAGAGCAAAAAGTATAGGCTAGCCGACTGCTTCAAGTGGTCGGTCGGCCGACTGTGGTTCAAAAGGTCAAGAAGAAAAGCTGGTCGGCCTACCCATATTGGTGGCCTCCCAGATGAGTGCAATACAGTGGTGGTATGGGAGACCAAAAAATGTGACCCAAGAGAGATGAAAACCAGCTTTCTAGCAAGGTTCAAAAGGGTCAGGAAGAAAAGCTGGTCGGCCTACCCATATTGGTGGCCTCCCAGATGAGTACAACACAATGGTATGGTGGGAGACCCGAAATTGTGGCTCAAAAGTGAGGGAGACCACCTACTTGCCAAGAAAATCGGGCGGTGAAGAGAAGGGTGGTCTCCAAGAAGAATTGCTGGTCTCCCACCCCCGTACCACCTTCCTAACAATGAAACTATGGTCCACACCAAAAATGAACCCACACCGATGCAAAAAGAGGGTTCGGGGGCCAAAACGCGCAGCCCAGGGCCCCGAAAACTGATTATTAAACACAGGAGGTGGCATACGACCACGAAGGTGGTCTCCTGGGCCACAGTGTCTCTCTAAGGAGAGGAAACAAGGTGTGTGTCAAAAACCGGAGGAAACGGAGGTAGTTAAGCGGTCCCAAACTGAGGCACACGGTCGACGGCTCCGAAAATCGGAAACTGGTCTCCAAACGGGAAAAGTGGCCTACGACCACAAAATGTAGCCTACGACCACTGAGAGATGGTCTACGAGACCTCTCCCTCCCTTCGGGAAAAGAAAACAGAGAAAATAGGACCTGGTTCGTAAACCGAGGCAAAGCACAAAAGAGTCCCGAAGTCCGGAGGCAAGGCTCTCAGCCGAGACTCCGCAACCTCAGAACGAGCACAATATGCAACATCACCGAGCGCTCAATCGGTGATGTGTGAGTCTTAAGGTCGGTCAAAAATGGGGTGTCTACAGCTAGCTTTCTCTTGGTGGCCGACAGTGGTCGGTGGCTCTTAGGTAAGTCCTGGTGCTATTCTGTGCTTCTACTTTCTGAATAGTGTATGGAAGGTTCTGTTTCGAAAGCTTGCAACTACGTTCTGGTGTGTGAACGTGTTCCACTTGCCACTATGAACAAGGTGTATCCTTTTGAACATGTTGTAATTCCTTCGAGAGGTAAATCGGAAGATGCCACCGGGTATCGTTTTATTCGTTTTACTAAATTACGCCTTTGTTCTCTTCCATTGCATAGGATATGCATTTCATATATGCATGCTGCACGCATGTCTTACATCATTATGATTCATGCATAGAACATGTTATCAATTTTACATAGAATATGCTTTTACTTCATGCATAGAATATGCTTTTACTTCATGCATAGAATATGCTTTTGTTTCTTGCATAGAATATGCCTTCAAATCAGCATCATACGTCAGTTGTTTATCTTGGATGGAATACGCGTTGTCATTGTATCCACACATTCACTTTATGCATATATCGCACGCTCACTTCATGCATCTATCGATTTTGTGCATCTATCACCCACCTCTCTGCTTTATCTCGGATGCGTGAAGCATGAACTCGAGCAATTTTTTTGTATTTGAGGACGCATGAGGCATGGCCCTGGGCGTGTTTTATCTTGGGACGCATGAAGCGTGAGCTCGAGTGGTTTCTCTTATATCTCAAGATGCGTGAGGAATGGCCCTAGGCGTGTTTTATCTCGAGACGCGTGAAGCGCGAGCCCGAGCGGTTTCTCTTGTATCTCAGGACGCATGAGGTGTGGCCCTGGGTGTGTTTTATCTCGGGACACGTAAAACGCGACCCCGAGTGGTTTTCTTTCCTTTATTTCTCGGGACGCATGAAGCGTGAGCCCGAATGGTTTTTCTTGTTTCTCAAGACATGTGAAATGCGACCTTGAGTGGATTTTATCTCAGGACGTGTGAAACGCGACCACGAGCGGTTTCCTTTCCTTTGTTTCTCAGGATGCGTGAAGCTCGACCTTGAGCGGTTTTTATCTCAAGACGTGTGAAACACAACCCCGAGCGATTTTCGTTTCTCAGTTTCTCAGGACACATGAGGCGTAACCCTGAGCTGTGTTTTCTTTCCTCGTCTCTTGTTTTGGCGTGGTCAGAGTGTGTCTTAGATTTTTTTTTACGGGAAACCTATGTTGGTTTGAAACTTGAAGCTGCTCATTCATATGTTGTTGTCTCGTTATCTTGCTTATTGCATCTGTTATTGCTTATTGCATCATCTTGCATGATCATGAGTTTTCAAAATAGCTAGCTTTGTGAAGCGTGTGAGTCCAAATTTTAAAGTTTTTTGTGTATATCATTTGCATCTTGCCCCAAAACTACGCTGGTTTGATTCCTTGCAAAGGGATATGTAGGTAGCCTGCGGGCGTAACCATTTATTTCTGTCTTGATTGTTTGTCCAAGTCTTACGACCTTGTCAAAATGGGTCATCTTCGGGCTTTGATATTCACTCACGCCATTTCATGACTCGAAGTTCACAAAGAGGAGCAATCAGAGACACCCTATTTTTGGCGGCTCAGACGACTTGGACGCCATTGCTTGCACACCCAATGATGAGTGTATATGCTTGTCAAGTGCTCAAGTCCTCGTGAATGCCACAACTTTGAGCCTTTCAAACTCTACGCCCCTGTTGCCTTGTTTTGGACCAAAACCTTAAATTTTCAAGGCTGTGACCTCTGGTGGCCTACCGGTGATTGATATGGGTTGCCTGCCACTTCTTCTGGTTGTCGGCCACTGATGTCTTTTGCAGATATTTTGTGATACTTGCTTGCACAGATGCTTGCATCCGCCTCCCATGTGTATGGTCGATGTTTCGAGGAGGTTCATGTTTCTCTATATATAGTGAATTCCTTCGTGCTTTGAGGTTAGAAAAATTTTGGATAAAATTTTTTTCTCTCTCTCTACAATTTTCTTTCTTTCTTGCAAATTTCTTCACATTTGCCTATACACTCTTAACCAAGCCTCTTCATCTTTGAGCTAAGGTATCATCGAGCCTTGTTTGAGCTCTTGAGGGTGTGTTTGCCTTGGTTTATTGCTTGAAAGTGATCTCTTTTTCAAGAGGTATAAAGCTTCGCCTCTTTACTTATTGAATTTACTCTTTTTCTTATTATTTTCCAACTGTTTTTGGACTGTAAAAACTCTGTATTTTTGGGCTGAAACTTGGATTTTAAGGCCAATAAAGGTTGAGGGGTGGTTCACCCTTCTTTACACCTTGCTCTCAAAGCCTTTACCCTTGTGTTTTCCACCTTTACACTATCTTTTTTGATATTTTAAATACTGATTTTTAGAGCTATTTCAGTGACTAAATCATGTTTTGAAGTCCAAAATTGGAGGGATTAGCCTTCCCTCCTTGTGTTTTGCTTACTAGCCTAGCATGATCCTTGTTTTAGCCTATTATTCTAACTATTTTTGTCTTAATTCCAGCATGTTTTAAGACTTATTTAGGACCATTTTCAAGTGTTTGTTGCATTTGAGCTTTGTTTTGCATGGTTGTAGTATAACTGTCCTCATAAGTTGGGTGTTTTAGGCTTTAGACACCACCTAATTTGAGTTGATTGCATTTATTTATGACTTTCCATACTTGTGATCACTCTTAATCACCTCTACAACCTCCCTCCTTTCTTGGCTTTTGTTTTACTTTTGAAAGTGGTTTCAAACTACATCTTTGTTTAAACATGAGATTGAGATGTCATACTTAATGGTTTAATCCTTTGGGGTTCATTACCAACATTATGATGTCTCTTTCATGCCCAAAGAAACATTTGGTTTGAGTCCTCTTTCCATTAGAGGCCTTAAACTCACTTTTGGACTCAATTGACTAAAGAATAGATGGTAATCTAAAATGAAGTAATAACTTTGGTGACTAAAAAAGGTGCAAGGTAATAATTTGGATAGGGTTCAATTGAACGTTAATTAAGCCATTGGGTCTTGAGTCGCTTCATACTCATTAGTAATGATAATGGTTCAAGATTTATTGTCAACTACTTCCCTTGATCTTTCGTGATAGGAAGGTAGCTTTGAGAGTCTTGTTTTGTTGCATTTATTGAAAGTGCACACTCTGGTTCATAGGCCATCATGTAATGAAATTGCATAGGTTGATGGTTTGTGAATTAAGTTTTACTACTTCTTGGAGTTGTTCAAATGATAAGGAGGGGTAAATTGTGCAAACAAACCCTTGAGAATACAATCGCTCGCCTGCTTGTTTGCTCTCGTTATAGTAGAAAAGTTCAATCATCGCTGGTTGTCGCTATCATCAAGGATGGTAGGCCTTTCCTAGCCACCAAAGGCAAAATAAAACAAAGGTACTTTTGAAGTAGAATGTAATAGATTTTGAGGTGGAATCAAGCAAATGTACTCGTGCAAATGAGGTATTTAAACAGTAAATAGTGACTTTTTTTGGTGGAAAGCCCGTGCATGCATGAGCATCCCACATTTCCCGAGATAGAGTAATTAGAATAGCTAGCTTAGCACTCTTTTCATGTTGTATTCATGTAAATAATTAGTTCGTTTCGATTTGTTATAATTAATTAATTATCTAGTTAGTTAATTAATTAGTTCATTCGGTTTGTAACAATTAGTTAAGTAGTTTAGCTAAATTATTCATTTGTTGTTGTAATAGCTAGGTAATTAGGAAGCTAGTTAGTTCATTTGGACCCTCCTGTGTGAGGGCTCAATGTTGTAATAATGTGTATGTCTTCTAACCCCACGTCTTTCTCCCTTTTATTTACTAGCTTATGATGGTTAGTTTAGGGCATCATGTTTTGTTTAGCATACTTCATGTTTGCATCCACTTGTCTTGTATGCATAGGGCTCGCCGCATCATTCTAACTTACATTGTTATCGTTTAATACTTGTTTGAATACATGCTTGACTACATGTTATTAAATTGATTCATATGCCACATTAGTAGCCAAGCCTAGTAATTGCATATCACATGTGTTGCACTAGTCATATCGCATAGTTAGGAATCATGCATTTTTCTAACTAGTTTCTCTTTGGCATGGAGTACTAGGTGAGCCTTTACAAATTTTAGCATATCGCATATGTGTGATTGCTGTCATATCTAGCATGGTTGACGTGAGGCTATATGCTTAAATCATAAATTGCCCGAATGCTTGAAGAGGAAGGCTAAATTCTTGAATTAGAATAATTTGACTAATGTTCATATGCGATCACTTTTTCAAGTGGTATATATTCAAAACTCTTTTAAAAAACAAGCATGAATTAAGTGTTCCAATTCTTGCAAATTAGTCTATACTTATGTGTGTGTGCATCACATAGTAATGCTAGCCTAATAATCGAAACAAGAGCATATAATGTAAATAAGATTCGTATCATGATTTGTAGAGGCCGATCTTTGATCGACTGAGCGGGGGTGCTTAATTCATGACCTTCCTATCTCGTACCTAAGTTCTCGGGCTGAGACAATCTTGGAGATGACGGACACGTGGCCTTTGACACAAGTCATGGGTTTCCTAAATTTCTCCCCAAAAAAATATTTAGGTAGCAACTTTGTATCTGGCAAAGCAGTCCATTTTTGGTAATTTGATTCAAAATCAATTTTCCAAAAGATTTGCCAAATTTGGATTCTTTGGTGTTTATTTATTTTACATTGCACTTGTGAGATCAGATTTAGAACCCCTGAGTCCGACATCAGGGGCTTGTTCGCTCTTCGAAGGGGGCATGAAAAGTCTGCTACAAGTTGGTATAGGGAAATGTCGCCTCCCAAGGTGAAGTTTTTTGTTGGTTAGCTTGGCTTGGTAGAATCAAAACATCCGCCTTCATGCAGAGAATTGGAGTTTTAAATGATAATGCTAGTATTCTATGTTTGTTTTGTAGAAATGAAACAGAGTCTTTAAATCATATTCTTTTTCATTGCCTAAAGATTTGGTTATTATGGTCTGGTGTGATAAAATGGTGGGATCTATGGTGGGCAATACCAGGATCAGTGGATGAGGTATTACAATGGTAGGATAGAGTGAGAATGAAGAAAAGAGAGAGAAAAATATGGAAAGTTGTGACTCTGATTCTGATGTGGTCTGTGTGGAAGATGAGAAATGAGGTGATGTTTACTGGTAAACATTTGGTGGTTGATGGGTTGCTTGAACTGATAAAAACAAGAGTGGCATTGTGGGTGACAAACAAGGGAGGATTTTCGCCAAGACATGATTTGGTGGCTAATCTTCAACAGGTCAGATACTGTTTAAAGTAAAGATGTTGTTGCTGCTACTTCATACTGCTGCTGCTAGATGCTACTGCTACTTTCTATTTAGGCTAATTGTTGTTTCTGTTGTTTTCTATTTTAGGCCAATTTGATTAGATGTAACTCTTACCTATTCAGGTTCTACAAATTTTGGGATGTGCATATCTATTCTGTCACTTTGGAGATGGAGGGTTATGTCTTGCTTTTTGGGAATTGTTGTGTATGCAGATCTGTGTGTCTTATATGCTGCTGTCTGGTGCAGATCTGTTGTGTATGCAGATCTATTGCTTGCTGCTGGTGTGTACTGCTACTTTGGGATTGTCCTGGTAATATGTTAATTTTGCTATTATGGGATGCTCACTGATTTTGGTATTGCTAAGGAGGTGCTTCATTGTCGTGTTTTGTTGTCTGTTGCTTTTGTTGTATTGGTGATCTGTTTTGGTTATTTTTGGTTGCTCTTGATTGGCTCTTCACCAATCTTGGGTGAAGTGCTAGCATATGATTGTGCTTCTTAGCGTGCTAACCTAGTTGGGATTGTTGAGATTAGCTATGATGCTCAAGGCACTTCTCGCTTTGTTGATGTATTTTACATGTATTTTGCTATTTGCATCAATAAAGTTTTATTTAGCTAATAATAAAAATAAAATAAAAAACGCTACCAAGTGCTACCTAAGTAAATTAATTATAATTTATTTTTCACAATAATTATAATGTTATATTTCTCAAGCAATTTTATATGATTTTATAGTTGACATAAATCATAGTCATTGAGATTGATATAAATCATAATGACTGAGATAAATTTCAAATATTTTCAATTGTTAAGATTATTAATTTATTCACACTTTTTCCTGGTATATATATATATATATATTTTTGATCGGCAAAAGGAAACTTTATTGATAATAGATGGAACATACATCCATAAAGGAGTTGAAACGCACAAGTATCATAGCAAAGCAAAATGATCCCAACTAGATTGGCACCATTGAATAAGCCCAATCATATGCTAGCAATCAACGAGTTAGTGAGAAGCCAACCAAAGAAGCCAACCAAAGCAGCCCCAAACAAGAAACCAAACAAAACAGACCTTACAAAAGACAAACCCATAGACTTAACAACAACTCAGAAACTCAAAAATGGTACAAACTGATACAAGCACAAATAAAGGCAGATCCCAAAGAGACTCCACCATAACTCACTAAACCCTATAGCCAATGCCCTTGCTATAGAATTTAATTTGCTAGAGGTTAAAGACAAAGTCATTCACAGAAAAAGATACACCTGGGAATGAGGCCCTTACCCACAAAGCCACTATAATTTTTGATTAGATCACATAGTCCCAACAGATTAGGTTGAGTGCTATGAAACACCACCTCATTCCTATGTGTCCAAATGGACCACAAGATTGCAAGTGGTATAACTTTCCAAATCTTCTGCACAAATTTATTGAAGGAAAAATTAGCCCACCAAAATAAAACATCTTCCACTGATTGGGATATAACTCATTGAACATCCCACCACCTCATAATATTAGCTCAAACCTTCCAAATGAGAGGACACCACAAAAATATATGATTAACATACTCCGCTTCTTCATTGCAAAACATATAGTCAATATTAGTACTCCCATTAATGACACCAATTTTTTGAAGATAAACTCTAGTTTGAGTCTATGCCTCCAAACCAACCATACAAAAGTTTTAACTTTCAGTGGGGAAACATTGTGCCAAATCATTTTAGCTAAAACTCCAATATTATTTTGATGTAAAATCGAATCACACCATCTATACACAGATGATGCACTAAAGCAGCCAGAATTCTTAATCTTCCAACAAAAAGTATCTTCCTTCTCACTCTTAGAGCACTAGCATTTGAAAGCAAGAAAATCAAACTAGCCATATCATTTTCCTCCTAGTCCCTTAAATCTCTACAAAAACTTTGTTCCCACCGATAATCCTTTTTCTCGAGATCAAGCAATCGCATTGATCGATTTATCTTTATATGAGAGTCTAAATAGTCTTGGAAGCTCCTCCTCTAGGCATCTATCACCAACCCATTTATCCTTCCAAAACAAGGACCTTACCACATTCCCAATCATAATTTGAGTGTTGTCAACAAAGAACCTATGCAAATCAGTCTTGAGATCACCAAAGATAGGATATCCTTTCAAATTTTAGAATGGACTTGGGAAACCACCACAGATGCATACCAACTATTCCCTTGTAAATTGTATTTACTACATATTACTTTCTTCCACAACTCTTCTCAGAGGAATAATTCCTTATGTGTATTGTGTGAAACACATAAAAATTGCACTAAATATATTACCAACTTATATAAAAAAATATAAGTTGAAAACAACATAAATTGTTTAGGTAAAACCAAATCAAACCATATATAGATAACTATAAATACTTATAAACAAATTGTATAACTGAATCAATAACAATTTGATCGAGGCTTGTGTTAGACATAATTTCTTTAAGACAAATTCGTCCCCGCTATGGTACTTACAAGTTTTTATTGGACGCTTATCTCAAGATACAACGATCAAACCTTGAGAAACAACACTATCACGACAAGTTTGGCAAACCCATCGTGTAGAATTCTCTTACGTAAAAGATGTAATGTAGAAGAAAAAACACAAAATGAATTCCATACAAAATGAATGCAATGGGGTTATATTTATATGGATGAATTGGTAGCTTTTCGAAAAATCATGGTGACTTTTCAATGAAAAGACATATATCTTTTCTATGAAGAGATACAAATCTTCCATGGAATTGGTACAAAGAACATATATGATTGTTCTTTCAAACATATTTGAATTTTGAATCGAATCTGGGTTCAATTTTAACCCAAAAATATAACAAATATATTTAATTTTAAATTCAGTAAATTTCGTCTTAAAACCATACTCAAATGGTGCATTTTGGAGTCAATTTGTCATTCACTTATTGATGGTTTCCAAACCATTTTTCCAACAATCCCCCACATGAATGAAATGACGAAAAAGTATGCAAGACTCAATGCAAACTCAAAGAGAATTCAATTGGAAATATCTTGAATGAGGATAGGTAGCTTTTGGCTTTGAACCTTCTTTAGTGAAAGACTAACGGACTTACTAGCTAATCAGTGGACGTGATGCCTTGAACTGTTCAACCGTTTGGGTAAGCCAAGACAATAGAATTCACACAGAATATCTTCAGACACAGCTTAATTCTCACGGTAGTGCTGGCCTTGGGCATGTCTTGGTGTTTCATGAGTGCTTTAGAGAATTTAGCCTTATCAATTCTCATAGAAGCGGTCCATTCATACTCATATAGGGGATTCTTATTTCGAGTCTCTTAAATACTCCTCTTGAAAGATACCTCTTTAGGTTTTTCAAGATATAAGTGATCATTAAAAGCATAACTTACCCTAAGTCCTCTCAAGATATAACACATGTTGTAGATACCACTCTCATCATAGGAATGGATAGGAGATAGACTCCCTTAGTGCTTTCTGGTGAGTCATCCATACTTCGGTTATCCTTTTGAACCTAGATCTTGAGATCTCCAGTCAGCTAGGTTGGGTTGCCATTATGGCGACGTGAAATTAATAGGCTTCAATCACATTCCCCTCGATGAACTTTTTCTTATTTGCTCTTTGATCAAACCTTTTGTTTAGTGGCCATTTTTCATCCGACCTTCTCAGTTATATATCATTGAGTAGTTAGTAGATCCACTATATTGTTTTCAAACAATACTCACATCTGAGAGCAAATGTCTTATGGTATTAAGTCGTTAAATATGTTGAGACTTACCGTTAGTCTATGTCACTTCCATTTTTCAAATCAAATAATAAACATAGAGGTGTTCCTTAGGAGTTAAGAAACCATTTTTGCTTCTACTCCAACTTTGTCTAATAGAAAGAATCAAGATTCTTTGTGGACCTATCATCGGAATCGTTACTTTGGTAAAATCCTTCAAGCACCTCCATATTTTAAGTACTCTAAGAAAAATTAATTTTCTTATTAAGATATTACCATAAGAAAATATCAATACATCCCCACAATTCTGATATAAATCAGAATATACCATCCATCACTTATTGACTATGGTGTGCTTGAATAACCAACTTCTGAAGAGAATTTATGAATTCCAGAATAGTTATAACTACCACAAGTCACAATTAATGCTTTGACAAAAATATATCCTCATAAGGATTTCATCCAATAATCAAACAATTGAAAAATCTCATTTAATTGTATAAATCTTTAAAATGCATTCAAGAAAAAATACTTGCACAAGTCATTTAAGAAAAAGTACTTGTACATCCAAATTAAGATTTAAACTCTTAAATTTAAATATTTCTTGTTCGAGTTTTTATGGATAACATATCATAAATCATGATTAGTAGACAATTCTGCTTCTTTCCTCCACATTTGTGATAATACATAAATTAACGCAAATAACATGACTCATTTCCAAGTAAGTGTCACTGTCACAAATAATAACTCATTTTTCATAAATTCATACGTTATTTATTCAAAAAATATTTGTGACAAAAAAAAATTAAATTATCTTTTCTAATTAAAAAGATAAACTCCTACATTAACATCGTAGTTCATAGTTAAACCAATTCCACTATGCAAGGTTCATAATTATTTATGACAACCTATGTCACAACCTTTCAAATGAAAATAGGCTACGGTATTATAATAGATGTTCTTCATACTACATCATCATCATCATGATAGACACCACCAAGTGCCTTTGTGTGAAAATCAATGAATTATACAAACAATTAAACACATCAATGAGCAATAAATAAATATAAAAATTGATAAGTCAATTTTCTATAAATCTCTGAAAACCATCATCCAATGGATTATACCAACTATGAAAATCAATCCATAAAATATGATTAATCCAAATATGTATATTCTCTACCCAGAAAATATAATCATAATCAGCCCACCCAAATTCGTAAGTTCCCATTATTCTCCACCAATCAAAATGAAAATTTCATTCACTAAAAACAAACTTGCAAACATGGCATAAGAAGTAAATACACAAGCCTATTTATTCAACACCAATAGTTAGGAAAGAAACTCGCAACCTTTGGTCTGGTGTAGTTTTGACACGAAACTTAAAAAGGTGTATCATGGCAAATAAGCACCATTAAAGTATAACAATTATGCATGTACACACTATTTAATCATAAAATATTCTAAAACTAAATCAAAAATCAATAATATAGATTTCTAGTATCTAGAAAAACCACAAAAGAAAAATTTGTATTTTACTTGAAGAGGCAAACAAGAATATTCTTATGCAAATTTGTCTTAAGATTGTAGGAATAATTCCTTATGTATACTGGGTGAAACATGCAAACATTGCACCAAATATATTACCATATTATATAAAAAATATAAGTTGAAAATAACGTAAATTGATTGGGTAAAACCAAACCAAACCATATATAGAGAACTATATATACTTATAAATAGATTGTATAAATCTGGAATTGATAACAATTTGATCAAGACTTGTGTTGAACACAGTTTCCTTAAAACAAATTCATCCCCTGCTATGGTGCTTACGAGTTTTTATTGGGCGTTTGTCTCCCAAGATACAACGATCGAATTTTGCAGAAGCAGCACTACCATGGCAAGTCTGGCAAACCTTACTGTGCAAAATTCTTTTATAGAAAAGACAGAGTGCAGAAGAAAATAAACACAAGATGAATTCCATGCAAAATGAATACAATGGGATTCTATTTATATAGGTGAATTGGTGGCTTTTCGAAAGGTCATGGTGACTTTTCAATGAAAAGACATATATGAAGAGACACAACTCTTCCATGGAATAGATGCAAAGAACATATATAATTGTTCTTTTAAACATATTCGAATTTTGAATTGAATCTAGTTCAATTTTGACCCAAAAACATAACAAGTAAATTTAATTTTAAATTAAATAAATTTCATCTTAAAACCATACTCAAATAGTGCATTTTGGAGTCAATTTCTCATTCACCTATTAATGGTTTCCAAACTATTTTTCCAACATTTTCCACCATCACTTGAGAAGTAGACAATCATTAACATCTCTAAGTCTTGTGATAGCCAAATCACTTTTATTAACACTTCTAGTGACCTCTCCTTACTTTACCATGTGTAACTTCCTTCTCAGAGCTGATCCACCCCACAAAAAAGCTTCTTGAATTCTATCAAGCTCCTTTGCAACCCCTTCAAGAATTTTAAAATAGAGAGATAGTAAATTGGAAGACTGGAAAGAATTGATTTAATCAAGGTCAACCTCTCATCCAATGACAAGAATTTTCTCTTCCAGTTTGCTAATTTTGCTTTAACTCTATCAACAATAGGCTTCCAATTCAACCTTCTTGGATTAGCCCCAAGTGGCAAACCGAGATACTTGAATGGTAGTTTTTGGCATCCACAGTTCAGACATTCAACAAAATCAGCCACCAACTCATTAGAGAGACTAACCCCACTAATCACACTTTTGTGATAGTTTATCTTTAATCCAGAAAGAACTTCAAAACATCAAAGAATCCTCTTTAAATTCATCACTTCATTCCATTCAGCTTCACAAAATAAGATAGAATCATCTACAAACTAAATGTGGGAAACAATAGATTCATTAGCACCAATAACAACCCCTTTGAACAAACCAAGCTCCCTAGCTCTTGTTAGCAAAGTATTTAGGCCTTCAGCAACCATATTGAATAGGAAAGGGGAAAGAGGGTCCCTTTGCCTAAGACCTTTTGAGGGAGAGAATTTAGAGGAAGGAGCTCCATTTACCAAAACTGAGATCCTTACTGTTGACACACACTCCTTGAACCAACACAACAATTTTGCTCCAAAAGATGAAGGATGAGAGGGATTGGGGTCCTAGCCTTTCAAATTTGTAAAAGGGTGTTGATTTTTGACCACATAACCAAACGGGAAACTCAGCTGGAGAGCACTGGCAGAATAGATTAAGCCCAACAACCTATAACAAGAAGACAAGAATACCACGGTGGTTCACTACCTGGGATCACTCCGACGATCAAGTCAGTAATCAATATCTCTCAAAGATAGCAAATTGTGTTTAAACTCACAAGAAAGAATTACCTCAGACCCACGAGGGTGCCTTGCTTTTATAATCAATAGTGACTTGATCCCTTTAGAAGTCTTGCTTCGATGGACTCAGACTCAATGCTCATCCTGGATCCTTAGCTAGATAGAGATAAACTCTCCCTGAGATTTATCTTTATCCAAACTGAGATCCTCCTCTGTTTTAAGACTCTTGTCCCCTATCCACTTATCTCGGACTCAGATCTCCAGAGATAACCTTGGCCCGGCCGAGATCATCTCAAAGAAGGTGAACAGCCACGTGGCACCTCTACGATACTTGACGTCACTTTAGCCACGTGTTGTTATTCACAAAATACATCCCCACAGTAAAATCTTGGACTCTTAATTCTAAATTCTCAAAACCGTCGCTAAAATTTACATTGAAGAAGTGGAATAAAGAGGAGTTTGTAGTTATTTCAATTAAACTTAAGCAAGCTAAAGAAGATCTCCATGAGTTTGATCTATTAAATTATAATATTTGATCAACATATGTTAGAACAATCTTTTGTGTAAATAAAATAAACTGAAACAAAATCAAACAAAATAAAATAAAATAAAACTTATAGAATTTATTTTGTCAAACCGAATGAAAAATAAAAAGACCAAGTCGAGTGTGTGACACTTTGTCCTTAAGACAGATTCACCCCGCTACGGTGCTTACGGTTGAGTAGCGTCTATCTCCCAAGATACAATGATCTTCACAAACTTGTAGTAGCACTCCACACAAATTTGTACATGAACTAGAACCTTGTGTTCTTATACTCTCTTTAATTTATCTCTAAAACTAGAATGAAGATTAAAATGTAAAGGAGAAAATTGGACAAAGAAAAATGGGATTTGCAGATCGATTTGATTTCCAAAATCATGGACAAAGGTCGGATAAAATAGAGCCGAACAGGTGTAGAAATTTGAACTGAACATATATGGTTTCAAAATGAACAGGTGCATTCTAGATTTGAACAGATAACTGCTGGAAATGTAGATCTGTTTGAACTGTTTGAATATGTCAAATAGTGCAGTTTCAGACTATAACTGCTGGACAGTTATGAGCAGTTAATCTGTTACATAATTTGGACAGAAGGAGACTCAAGCGTTGGACAAAAAATTGGAATTCAAATTTGAATTAAATTCCCGTAATATTTTTTGAAAAAATTCAAATGAATTTTGTCCAAAAAATTAATACAAGAATCGACCCGACCCACAACCCACACCCGCACTCGGCACGGCTCAGCTCGGCCGGACAGACGGGCAGCGGCGGTGCGCCCGCGTGTGTGGTGGTTTGGGCTAAGGTTCACTTTGTCCATAATTCCTCCCTTCTACAAACTTGGGGTGCCCCTTGGGGCCCAACCCAAGTGTTGTAGGCTAGAGTTTATATACTCAACAAAACTCTCTTAAAGTTTCAATGTGGGACAAGCTTCGCAAGGAAACCCACATTAATACCTTTAAATGTCCATTCCACGAACCTGAAAAAGACATCATGTTCCCATTCACTCATAAATGGTTTTGACAAACCGTCTTCACCGTGTAACTTGCCACGCGGCAAGGAACACTTCACCTCTTTGGACCGGCCCCAAAAGATGTTCGGGGCCCACTCAATTTTGGGCTCAAAGTTGGCCCAAAATAAGCTTTATAAACCAAATTTTCTAACAATCCCCCACATGAATGGAATTTGACGGAGAGAAAATGCAACAACATGATCTAAATACAAACAGTACAGAAATTGGAAATATTCTGCAAAGGATAGGTAGCTTTTGGCTTTGAACCTTCCCTTGTGAGAAACTATCGGATTTACTAGCTAACCGGTGAACATGATGTCTTGAACTGTTCAGCTGTTTGTCTAAACCAAGATAATAGAACTCACACAGTATATTCCCAGACACAGTTTAGTTCTCACTATTGTGTTTATTTTGGCCCTGAACAACCTGGTCTTTCATGAGTGCTTTAGAGAATTGTAGCCCGTCACAAATCTCATAGAACCGGCCTAGTTCACACTCATATAGGTGATTCTTATGAAGAGTATCCTGCTATACTCCACTAGGTTTACCTAGATATAAGAATCATTAAAAGTTTCACTTAACCTAAAACGTCAGTCATCACTATTTTATTATAGAAATGAGTAGGAGTTTAACTCATGATGATCCTTCTAAGTGATACACAACTCGCTTGTCCCTTTGAACCTAGATCTTGGGATCTCCAAATAACTAGGTTGGGTTGCGGTTGTGGTAACTCTTATTTAATAGGCTTTAGTCCCATTCCCCTTGATGAATTCTCAACTAACTCTCTAGCTAACCCTTTGGTTAGTGGATCCACTATATTGTCTTTAGACTTCACATATTCAATGGAAATAATTCCATTAGAGAGTAATTGTCTCACGGTGTTGTTATGTCGCATTTACGAATGTGTTGTGACTTACCGTTATACATATGACTCGTGCTCTACCAATTGTCGATTGACTATCACAATGTATGCATATAGCGTGCACTGCTTTTGGCCAAATTGGAATATCTTCAAGGAAGTGGCTTTATTCTGCCTTTTCTCCTGCTTTGTCTAAAGCTATGAATTCTGATTCCATAGTAGACCTAGCAATGCAAGTCTGTTTGGAAGATTTCCAAAATACAGCCGCCCCACCAAGAGTAAAGACATACCCACTGGTAGATTTTGAGTCTCTAGTATCCGATATCCAATTTGCATCACAGTATCCTTCAAGTACTGCTGGATATCTTGTATAATTCAGCCCAATGTTACGAGTGAATCGGAGATATCTTAGAACCCTTATAATTGTTTTCCAGTGTTCTACTCTCGGATTACTCGTATATCTACTTAATTTACTTACTGCATAAGCTATATCTGGGCGAGTGCAGTTCATCAAGTACATTAAACTTCCAATACTTTGGGCATACTCTAATTGAGAAATACTTTCCTGTACATTCTTAGAAAGATGCAAATTAACATCTACATGTGTTCTAGCAAGATGATCATCATCTTTGCTGAATTTGTCAAGTATTTTCTCAATGTAATGAGATTGTAACAAGCATATCCTTCTGATGTTTTGGTAATTTTCATACCAAGAATTACATCAACAATACCCATGTCTTTCATGTCAAAATGTTTATTCAATATTTTCTTGGTAGCTTTAATCATATCATTATTACTACCTATGATGAGCATATCATCTACATAAAGACATAAAATGACATAACATTTGTCTGTGTTTTTAATATAAATACATTTGTCACACTCATTAATTTTAAATCCATTTGACATCATTGTCAAATTTCTTATGCCATTGCTTTGGCGCTTGTTTTAAACCATGTAATGATTTAACCAATTTACACACTTTCTTTTCTTTTCCTGAAACAGAAAAACCTTCTGACTGTTCCATGTAAATTTCTTCATCTAACTCACCATTTAAGAAAGCAATTTTCACATCCATTTGATGAATTTCTAGATTGTATAGAGATGCAATGACAATTAGCATTCTAATGGATGTTATTCTAGTAACCGGTGAGTATGTGTCAAAGTAATCAAGACCTTCTTTTTGTCTAAAACCTTTTACCACAAGTCTTGCCATGTATTTGTCAATTGATCCTTCCACTTTCATTTTTCTTTTGAAAATCCATTTGTACCCAAGAGGTTTACAACCTGGTGGCAAATCCACCAATTCTCAAGTGTGATTTTGCAAGATGGATTCAACTTCACTATTGACCGCTTCTTTCCATAAAGGAGCTTCAGGACTGGACATAGCCTCTTTAAAAGTTAAAGGCTCATTTTCTAACAAAAATGTTAGGAAATCTGGACCAAAAGATTTTGAGGTTCTAGCATATTTACTACGCCTAGGTTCCTCTTCCTCATTTTGATCTAACTCTTCTTCTTGATCATGTTCTTGATCCTAACTAGTAATAGCATCATGAGATCTTTTATTGTTATTAATCTCTTATCCAGTCTTATTTGGAAATACATGTTCAAAGAAAGATGCATTTCGAGACTCTATAATAGTATTTATATGCATTTTTGGTATGTTCTGATTTATAAATCAAAAATTGATATGCACTACTATTTTTGGCATAACCAATGAAAATGCAATCAATGGTTTTAGGACCTATCTTAGTCTTTTTAGGACTAGGAATAGCCACTTTAGCTAAACACCCCCACACTTTTAAGTATTTGTAGGATGGTACTCTTCCATGCCACAATTCATAAGGTGTTTGATTCACTTTCTTCCGGGGTACTTTATTAAGTATATAATTAGCAGAAAGTATTGCTTCCCCCCACAAGTTCTGAGGTAATCCAGAACTGATTAACATGGCATTCATCATTTCTTTTAAAATCCTATTTTTCCTTTCAGCAATTCCATCTTGCTGAGGTGAGTAAGGAGCGGTGGTTTGATGAATTATTACATGTTCTTTACAAAACTTACTAAAAGGTGATTCATATTCACCACCTCTATCACTTCTTAGTTTTTTTGATTTTCTTACCAAGTTGATTTTCAACTTCATTCTTATATTGAATGAAAGTTTCCAAAGCTTCATTCTTGGTTCGAATTAAATAAACATAACTATATCTAGTATAGTCATCTATAAAAGTGATAAAATACTTTTTCCCACCTTTAGTTTGAATTGATTTAAAATCACAAATGTCACTATGAATTAATTCAAGTGGTTCCGTACTTCTTTAAATTGAATGAAAAGGAGTTTTAGATACTTTTGCCTCAATGCAAATTTCACATTTATGATTTGAATCAATATCAAATTTAGGTAAACATTCCATATTAATTAATCTACGCAAAGATCCATAATTAACATGTCCTAGTTTACCATGCCATAAATTTGAAGATTCAAGCAAGTAAGAAGAAGATGTATTATTACTAATAACTGAAGGTACAATGGTCATTACATTTAACTTGAAAAGGCCATCAGACATGTAACCTTTTCCTACATACATCTCATTCTTAGTAAGTATAAATTTATCACTTTCAAATACTAGCCTAAACCCATTCTTACTCAACAGAGATCCAAAAACAAGATTCTTGCGAATGTCTGGTACATGCAACACATTATTGAGAGTGAGTTCCTTTCCTGATGTCATCTTGAGAACAATCTTCCCTTGTCCTTCAACTTTAGAAGTTGAAGAGTTGCCCATAAAAAGTTGTTCACCATCGTCCACTGTAGAATAAGATGTGAACATCTTTTTGTTGGCATAGATATAACGAGTAGCACCAATGTCCACCCACCATTCTTTAGGATTTCCGACAAGATTTGCCTCGAAAACAACTGCAGAAAGATTGATGTCATCTACACCATTGGAAATTTTGTCCACTTCGGTCATATGGGCTTGAGCAGACTTCTTGCTTGTTCTTCTTTTGCTTTTGCCTTTGCTACGGCAATCTTTGGCCCGATGTCCCTCTTTATCACAAATGTAACATTTGCCATTAAACTTGTACTTTTTATTTTCCCCCCTCTTTAGAGCCTTGTAATGAACTTTCTCCAGAAGACTTTCGTTTCTTAGTTTTTGAAGCATGTTCCACCACATTTGCCTTAAGCTCCATAGGATGCTTACCAGCCCGCTTTTCAGAATTGCGATTGTCCTCCTCAATCCTCAAACGTACAATTAATTATTCCATAGACATTTCTTTGTGCTTGTATTTGAGGTAGTTCTTGAATTCCTTCCAGCCTTGTGGTAATTTTTCAATTAAGGCTGCAACTTGGAAGGATTCACTGAGAGACATGCCTTCTGCGTGAATGTCATGCAGAATGAGTTGGAGATCTTGAATTTGGCTGATCACAGTTTTAGAATCAACCATTACAAAATCCAAGAATTTACTAACCACAAATTTCTTTGAGTCGGCATCTTCCGTTTTGTATTTTTTCTCCAAAGACTCCCAAAGTTCCTTTGCTATCTTGATAGGACTGTGGACATTGTACAATGTGTTGTCAAGTCTGTTCAAGATATAGTTCCGGCAAAGGAAATCGGCATGTTTCCGAGCATCAACCGTAGCAACCACTTGCCTGTCAGTTTCATCCTCTTTCAAGATAGGAGCATCTTCACGGAGGAAACGAGCCAAGTTCAGAGTTGTAGGATAGAACAACATTTTCTGTTGCCATCTTTTAAAGTCAGTTCCTGATAACTTCTCTGGCTTCTCTCCATAATTTATTGGTACTGTCACCATAGGAAAGGGGGTTGGTGTAATTGCAGCCACCATAGTAGTACTTGTTTGGGCATTTGTTTCAGTAGCCATCAATTCTAATTTATAAAACAAAATTATAATTATAATTTACACTACACAGAAAATTAAACCAAATTCACATAATTAAATTCTGTAAAAATAAAAGAAACAAGAATGTAACTTTTATTTTCCAATTAATTTGGAAATAAAATAAAATTTATTTAACCAAATTAATTCTACACAGAAAATTAAATTTTTGTAACACTCCAATAATTAAAATACTGAAACATAATTTTAATTAATGAAAACTCATAAAATAATTCCTAAAAACCAAAATTAATTTTTTGACAAAATTCCACAAAAATATATTCTGAATTGTTAATGACACCAGTATATTACTACTAGTTGTCAAAGAAAATAGACAGTATATTACTACTATCTGTCAAATAGCATATAATCACTATTTGTTTTTCCAACCTGAATATTATTTTGTAAATCCACAGAAAATAATTTTCTTAAAAGAAGAAAGAGAAAAGGAAACAAACGAAAAATTCTGTAAAACAGAATAATTCGAATCTGTCTTAAGATTGTTAGAACAATCTTCTGTGTAAATAAAATAAACTGAAACAAAATCAAACAAAATAAAATAAAACTTACAGAATTTATTTTGTCAAACTGAATAAAAAATAAAAAGACTAAGTCGAGTGTGTGACACTCTGTCCTTAAGACAGATTCGCCCCGTTACGATGCTTACGGTTGAGTAGCGTCTATCTCTCAAGATATAATGATCTTCACAAATTTGTACGGTGAACTAGAACCTTGTGTTCTTCTACTCTCTTTAATTTATCTCTAAAACTAGAATGAAGATTAAAATGCAAAGAAGAAAATTGGACAGTAAAAGATGGGATTTGCAAACTGATTTTCGAATTCCCAAAACTGTTGGACAATGCTGGATAAAATAGAGCCGAACAGGTGCAGAAATTTGAACTGAACAGATATGGTTTCAAAATGAACAGGTACATTCTAGAACTGAACAGATAACTGCTGGAAATGTAGATTCAGATGAACTGCTTGAATCACAAATAGTGCAAGGACTATAATCGGGCAAGTGCTATGAGCAGTTAATTTGTTACATAATTCGAACAGAAGGAGACTCAAGTGTTGGACAAAAAATTAGAATTTAAATTTGAATTTTTTCAAAAAAATTAATACAAGAACCCAAGTGCACTGGCCAGACGGACAGACATGCAAGTGGAGCGTGTGGTGGTTTGGGCTAAGGTTCACTTTGTCCATAACTCCTCCCTTCTACAAACTTGGGGTGCCCCTTCGGGCCCAACCCAAATGTTGTAAGCTAGAGTTTATATACTCAACAAAACTCTCTTAAAGTTTTAATGTAGAACAAGCTTCACAAGGAAACCTACATTAAAACCTTTAAATGTCCATTCCATGAACCTGAAAACGACGTCATGTTCCCATTCACTCATAAATGGTTTTGACGAACCGTCTTCACTGTGTGACTTGCCATGCGGCAATGAACACTTCACCTCTTCGGACCCGCCCCAAAAGACGTTCGAGGCCCCACTCAATTTTGGACTCAAAGTTGGCCCAAAATAAGCTTCTTTTTTTTTTTATCAGTAAAGAAAAATTTCATTAACAACATGAAATTAAAGGTAAAGGAAGATGACATGCATCGAGAGAGATTCGGAAAGTATAAAAATACCCCTACTACTGCTACTCACAACCATACAACCAACCCTTTGGCCCAAAATAAGCTTTATAAACCAAATTTTCTAACAACATCAACTTAAGAAAAAAATATTTTTGCAGATGCAATTGTAACTCGAATAATCAAATAATATTCTATGAATAATTCATACATATGGTAAACAATCATCTATTACTTTTAAATAATTAATTTTAAAAAATTATAAACTTTCATTTTTAAACTACTAATATTATAATGTAATGTTTAGTTCATTGAAATGAAATTGAATTAAATGTATTGATTATTCTTTAGTGTCTGTATAGATTGACTATTCTTTTATAATAGTGAATGACAATTTTGTTGTAATATTTTTTAATAAATTAAGAGCTAGTTTGGCATAACCTAAATAAGTCAAAAAGTTATTATCTTATTTAAGTCACATCATCTTATTTAAATCACATCACCTCTCTAACACATCACATCAAATCCAACCCAAACCCAACTCAAACCCACCAATAAATTAAAAAGTACACTTTTTTATGACATCCCAAACCAATCTTAAATGTGATGATGGATATTATGATAGAATGATTATTCCATTCAATTTTATTTCAATATACCAAATATAATTTAAAATTAAAATAATTAACCAAACATAATTTGAGATCAAAATTATTTTAAAACCTTATTTTTAGATAGAATTCAGGGTCGAGGCGGCAAGCTCACTCACCTTACCTAAGGGCGGGTCCTAATCAGGGCGGATTTGAAAAATCGTAAAGTGGCAAGGATAGGGAAGGAATGGAAGTGTCAGTGTAACAAATCACTTTTAAGAATGGTTAGTCCTAGTGCAAAAGAGATAATGGCTTCGTTTAGAATGTGGATTAGTTTTTTGACGTATTGATCTTTTGGTTATTTTAGTCTATGATTAAAAAGTCTTGTTGGGAATGGACTTTTTAATTTTTTTGACTTTTGTAAAAAAAAAAATTAAAATGATTATGATTTGGATATGACATTTATCTTATTAATTTTTTAGTCTATTTTATATTTTTGTGACTATTTTAGCCAAAAAAATCACAAACTTTTTCTTCCCAAACAAGGGTAATATGAAATGATAAATGCCAAGAAGTACTTTTATATATTGTTTAATATTTAAATTAGTGCAAAAAAATATTTTAAAAATGATGAAGAAATTAAAAAGTATTTAAAATGAGTGAAAGGCCATAACAAGTACAGTTGTATTTATAAATTGCTTTAGGTATGAATAATATAATACAAATCTTTCTATACAAGGGAAAAGGAGGAAGATTGCCTTCTATTCATAATCTGGATTAGAATGTTTTGATTGGGCATGTGGAGTTTATTATGGGACCGTTTCAATAATTTAAACTGTTCATTTTCTTGAATATTTTGTATATCTCTTTTATAATAAAAAGATTAGGTCGATCAGATAATCAGAGTCTATTAATGTGTTTGTCATAAAAAAATAAATAATTTATTTTTAAAATTATAATTATCGTTCATTTTTGTAATAACAAATATGATAAATTGGAAGAGAAATAACAATCCAGTGTAATTCTTCAAAAAAAAAAAATTAATTCAATGGTAAATCTTATACATTTTAATAATTAAATTCATATAATTTTTCATTAATATACAATTTTTATTATTTTTATTTTTAAAAATATTTTCGATAATTCAAACCGTTCATTTTGTTGGACATTTTGTATATCTCTTTTATAATAAAAAAAAAATCGATCAGATAATCAGAGTCTATTATTGTATTTCTCATAAAAAGAAATGAATAATTTATTTTTAAAATCATAATTGTCGTTCATTTTTTTAGTGACAAATATAATAAATTGAAAGGAAAATCACAATCCAGTGTAATTCTTCAAAAAAGATTTCAATTCAATGGTAAATCTTTTACATTTTAATAATTAAATTTATATACTTTTTTATTAATCCGCAATTTTTATTTTTATTTTTTTTAAAAAAATACCACTGAAGTGTATACTTTCCCCTAAATTAAATATGCTATAAAAAAAAAATTAAAAAAGAATAAGCAACTTCTTCTATTACCTTATTATCCTGGTTTTGCATGAGAAGCCAGTCTCTTCACCATATATAGACATCTTATTATGCTGGTTTGCATGATCTTTTCATTCCTAAAACAAGTAGTGCAAACACAGAAAGGATTGTCACCACTGTCAAAGCATTCAGAGCAAGTGAAAAACATATATAACGGGTATGAATGAATCACAGCCTTCACAGAAAGGTCTACCACTTTTATTAATCAGTAATGATTCAGATCACTAATTTTAGTGCTCTAATGAAGCACTAATGACATGGTAATGAACAAAAAAAATAAAAAATAAAAATAAACCAAGACTAAAATATCACATCACTGTGGGTGGAGCCCACTGTCAACTCATTAGAGCTACCTTTAGAGCTAAAAAATTAGAGCTCCAAAGCATTTTTCTTTATTAATATATAGGAAGGACCCATAACTTCCATGAACTCACTGCTGGAAATTCTGCCGCTATAGGTGTGAAAAATGTTGCTAATTCTTTTTGTGACATTCAGTACCAAACGCCGAAGACGCAGCCGTTGCTATAGCGTTAGGGCATTTTAAAACGTTGTTAGATTAGTAATAGTAACATGACGTCACAATGATATTTAACAATATTTTTAAAACGCCGTCATATCTTCTCTTTTTTTTTTATTTGAAAAATCTAACCGTTATAACGACGTTTTTAGAAACGCCGTGATATATTTATTTATTTAAATTGTGCTAATTTTATGTGATTAAACTAAAAAAATACCTGTAATAAAACTGAAAAATAGCACTAATATGAAACAATAACTCCCATTCAAATAGCAGATGCAGCATTAATTCACTTTCCCATTCAATTTAATATCCAATCACCATTAATCACAAAATAACATATTTACAAATCATGTTTTAACATTAACCACAAAATAGCATATCCACAAATCATATTTTAACATTAACTACAAAATAACATATCCAAAAATCATGGTTTAGCATAGAAGTTGTAGTCTTCATTGGTCTACATGTCTGTATCAGAACATAAACTGCAATCAGATTCACCAAAATAAACATAAACTAAAGAATTTGTACCCAATACTTATGCATAGTACTTAAAACTTGAATAAGCACTAACATAAAGATTTTATCACATAACAAGAAGCACTACAATTCCAAGAATATATACCATTATTTTCTATGGCCACCTCAGATAACACTGCTGAAAATGTCATATCAGTATTTTACAATGCAAACAGAGAAAGCAATGCACACTTTTCAACTCAAAATAATATAGACAAAATATCATAAGAAAAGACCCAAATACTCAAAAACATGAACTACTAATGCAAAACATATAAGCAAGATATCCATTTTCAGTCATGTTTGGTAACATTGCGTAAAATTTAAAAACCACACTTTTTTTAAGATACATTCACAAGGCAGAAGTTGAATTGGCTACATCTAATGCACTTTTTTTTTATGACGTATTAACAGATATTTCTTCACATCACGTTGAAGGAAAAAAAACTAGACAAGACCGTGTGGAGTCTACTGAACTTCTATGCCTTTGTAAAATATCATGTGAAGGTAAAATATTTAACTATTTGTAGATCGGTAAGCACTAATTTTCTTGTGATGAGATTCTTAAACAGTGCACCAGAGGTTTTATACAGAGAAGGATGATAAACCGTTTGGAAAGTCTCGTTGAGGTAATAGAACTTACACATTAAAATTGGCCTCATGGTTGATTCAAGACCGATATCATGTGGGTGAACAAAACTCTTTACTCTTATTGTTTAAAACAGTGGGGTCCATTGCCTTAAATGGACTCCGCCTCACTAATTTAACCAATGAGAATTTAGTCGATTCTTTTGCTTTCACACAAGCACACTTAAATTGAGCTGCTGCTAGGTCCTATCAAGGAAAAGTTCTAAATTGGTATGTTATTTATATTTTGCCACTTCCAGGTCCTGCATAAGGCAACCACAGAGGAAGATCAACATGTAAAGAAGGTCCAAGGTATGCCTTTAGCATATGGGATGAAAAATAGAAAGTATAATATCACAGAAAAATGGTTTTGTAAAACTAGGAAAAGAAAAATATTGGTTTCAAAAGAGATATCTTTCATTCAATTATGGATCACCTATTTATACAAGAGGTATCCTACAATAGCTCTAACAGTGCTAATCTACTCTAGGAATACAGATATTTACTACTAACAATACATATTTACTTCCTTATCTATTCCACCAATCTTGGGATATATCTTTGATCTTTTCAACACTCCCCCTCAAGTTGGAGAGTGGATATCAAGAACTCCCAACTTGCGTATCATGGTTGAGAAAGCGTCCTTTCCCAAAGGCTTGGTGAACACATCTGCAAGCTGATTTGCTGAAGCAACATATTTGGTGACAACTGAACCATCTTGTATTTTGTCGCGAATAAAGTGACAATCGATTTCTATGTGTCTGGTCCTTTCATGAAAAACAGGATTAGCTGCTATGTGCAAGGCTGCTTTGTTGTCACAATGTAATGCTGCTGGTTTTGGATGAAAAATGCGTAGATCCTTCAACAATGAACGTAACCAAGACAATTCACAACACGTACCCGTCATTGCCCTATACTCGGCCTCGGCTGAAGAGAGAGATACCGTCTTCTGCCTTTTTGTTCGCCAGGAAACAAGAGACGATCCCAAGAAAATACAATAGCCCGTGGTTGATCTACGAGTTGTCGGGCAACCAGCCCAATCAGAATCTGAAAAAGCTTGCAATGATAAATCATTCTGAGAAGGAAAAAATAAACCTTGTCCTGGACTGCATTTTAAATAACGTAAAACACGCAAGGCAGTTGCCATATGTGGTTTACGTGGTTCATGCATGAACCTACTTAATACATGTACCGAGTAAGTGATATCGGGCCGTGTAATAGTCAAATAAATCAGACGTCCAACAAGTCTCCTATATTGAGATGGATCTCTAAGTAATTCTCCCTCCTGTGAAAGTTTTGAAGTTTGCTCCATGGGAAAATCTATTGGTTTAGCACCCAACAATCCACCATCCTTGATAATATCCAAATATATTTTCGCTGAGAAATGGAAATGCCTTTCTTTGAACGAGAAACTTCAATTCCCAAAAAGTACTTTAAATCTCCCAAGTCTTTAATATGGAAACGACTATGTAAAAATTGCTTAAGAGCAGATATGGCAGTTAAATCATTACCCATTATAAGGATGTCATCAACATAGATCAATAATGCTGTAAAAGACTTGCCATTCTGACATGTAAATAATGAATAATCTGCTTTAGATTGAACAAACCCAGCTGCATGAATAGCTGTAGAGAACTTAGCAAACCATTGACGGGAAGCTTGCTTGAGGCCGTACAAAGATTTGTGAAGGCGACATACCAAGTTCTTCCCCTGTCGCTGAAGACCCGGAGGCGGAGCCATATAAATTTCTTCATGGAGATCACCATGGAGAAAAGCATTGTGAACATCAAGCTGATGAAGGGACCAGTTTTGGGCAGCTGCTAGAGCCAACAAACAGCGAACAGTAACCATCTTGGCAGTGGGAGAAAAGGTGTCATGATAATCAATACCCTCCAGTTGTGTATAACCTTTTGCGACCAAGCGGGCTTTATAACGCTCAATGGAGCCATCGGAGTAGCGCTTGACCTTGTAAACCCACCGACATCCAATAGGTTGTTTGGCCGGGGGAAGAGGAACAAGAGACCAAGTTTTATTCGCTGCTAAAGCTGCCAATTCAGATTGCATTGCATCACGCCAGTGGGAATGAGAAGAAGCCTCTGTATAAGATGTAGGTTCAATATCTTGAGTGAGAGCTGCAACAAAGGATCTATGTGATAGTGAGAGACGGTGAGGAGATAAAAAATTGCAAAGAGGATACCGTGTGCCTGTGGAGTGACCAGACGACGAAGACAACGTTGGTAAGGGAGACAATACTTGATTGCAAACATAGTCTTGTAAGCGAAGAGGACGGGAATGAGGGCGCTCAGAACGACGCAAGGGCTGTAAAGGAGAAGGGTCAGTGGAGCTAGGAGGGATGACGCTTACAGGAGAGGAGGCTGGGGTCGGAAGCACGGCTGGCACCGGGTCAAGGGAAGGTGGCAGCAGATCTGGTAACGGTGGAGACTGCGGGGTAGAAAGAGAGCCAGAAAGTTCAGACACGCAATGAGGTAGAACCGGGACGGGAGAGGAAGAAATGGGTGGACTAGAGGTGGTCTCATAAGGGAAAACAGATTCATGGAAGACAACATCACGACTGGTGAAAATTTTGTGAGTGGCAAGGTCATAGAGTTTATAAGCTTTCTGCCCATCCGGGTAACCAAGGAAAACACAACGCTTGGCTCGTGGAGCAAACTTATGGGAGGTGAGCACATCGGTGGCATATGCAAGGCATCCAAAAACTCGAAGATGAGAATAAGAAGGAACCTTTCCATAGAGACACTCAAAAGGAGTTTGACGAGAGAGAAGTGGTGTGGGCAAACGATTAATGAGATGAACAGCGGAGAGGACACATTCTGCCCAAAAACGAATGGGAAGAGAGGATTGAAAACGAAGAGCACGAGCGGACGCAAGAATGTGGCCATGTTTGCGTTCTACAACCCCATTTTGTTGGGGGGTAGAAGTACAAGAGCGTTGGTAAATGGTGCCATGGGTTTGAAAAAAATCTCGCATAGCAAAAAATTCCAAGCCATTATCAACACGAATGTTGGCAATTGTGGTACCAAATTGAGTGCTAACATATGAGAAGAAAGTAGTAAGGAAAGTCTGTGTGTCACTTTTGTGTTGCATAAAAAAAACCCATGTGAAACGAGAATAGTCATCCACAATAGTTAAAAAATATCTAGCACCAGAAAGAGAAGGAATTCGATAAGGTCCCCAAATGTCACAATGGATTAATTCAAATGGTCGAACAAACGAAATACTACTGACAGTGAATGGTAAACGACGCAGCTTGGCAAGAGCACAAGCATCACATAGCTTATTGAATTGGAAAGGAAAATGTAACAAATTCTTGGCCATAAAATCTAATCTTGCAGAAGATAAATGGCCCAATCGACGATGCCAGAGGGTGGTGGAATCATGAGAACATGGAGAATGACGGGTGGTGGCTGCTAAGGTCCGACTTTGGTGGGGTTTCTCTGGAGTGAAAGCAACCAAGTAATAAAGTCCGTCTTGTTGTCTACCCAAACCAATCGTCATCCGCGTCGTCAAGTCCTGCAAAATACACCAAGAAGGGAAAAAAGTCACTGAACAGTTGAGATGTTTGGTAATTCGACTAACTGACATCAAGTCTACTTTAAAAGATGGTACACCGAGTACATTTGGCAATGAAAAATCTGAAGTTAAAGGTAAAGTTCCTGTAGAGGTAATTGGTGCTGATTCTCCACTCGGCATGACAACTGGCAGCAATGATGTGTTTGGACAACTATTGACGAGCAAATTTGGTGATGAAGTGACGTGATCAGTGGCTCCACTATCAATAATAAATCGATGAAGATGTAATGGAACGGATGACAAACCTGAAGGAACACCAGCCGTATGGGCCTGAGGAGGAACAGAGGATGTGGTTTCTTTACCATTCATAACAGACAGTATCTGCTGGAATTGTGAATCAGAGAGCCCATGTATCACCGATTGCATTTCCTGCATGGTTGGTCCGTCCGTCACATTATTTGCTGATGATTGGTTGCCATTGAACTGTTTAGGATGATTTCTTCCTTGAACAGATTTGGTTGAATGATGTTTGGGATGTCCTGGTGGATACCCATGTAACTTCCAACAAGTATCTCGCACGTGGTGATCTTGGTTGCAATAAGAACAGTGCAATGGTTTGCGATTGTTGGAACGAAAAGTAGAGTTCTGCCGAACAGCTAGCATGGTCGGCTCACCTCTGCGAGCAATCATTGCTGCGGTCTCTGGTATTTCACATGGAACACTTAAACTGCGTTGCTTTTCTTCTTGAACAATATTTGAATAGGCCTTAGTTACATCAGGCAATGGATTCATTAAGAGGATCTGTCCTCGGATGGCGCTGTAGGATTCGTTAAGCCCCATCAGAAATTGCATGAGTTTGCGTCGTTGATGGTCCGCCCCACAAGCGCAAACGGTGGCTTGATATGAACCAAGTTCATCCCATAATCCTTTCAACTTGGTGTAATAAGCTGCAACAGTCAATTGACCTTAAGTGAGACATGCAATATCTCTCTCAATATGGAAGATTCGTGGCGCGTTGCTTTGTGAAAAACGGTCACGGAGATCCTCCCACACTTCTTGGGCAGTGTTGGAGTAGATTACGCTATCAGCAAGATCCGTCGTAAGAGAATTAAGGATCCATGAAAGGATCATATCATTGCACCGTCTCCAAGATGCGTAATCGTCCGGCTTAGTTTCCTCCGATGGTATGGTAACAGTACCATTAACGAAACCCAACTTGGATTTTGCATTCAAAGAGATGGACATTGCTCGACACCATGTTGAATAATTATCCCCATTGAGGGGTTTGGAAACAAGCACCATTCCGGGATGATCAGAATGGTGGAGGAAAAAAGGATTGGCAGAGTCAATCTTGCTGCCATCAGGAAATGTTTGCTCGTTCACCATGATGAGAAATGGTAATAAAAATAGGAAGAGAGATAGAGAGCTAGGGCTTTTCAACCTTGCTCTGATACCATGTAAAACTAGTGTCACGACCCAAACCCTACCTATGGGTTTAGCAATCAGAATCGCCAAGAATCAAATTACAAGGCTCTTTGAACAAGAATACAATTAAACAGAGTCTGAGGTCTGGAAGCCAATACAAGAAATAACTAGTGTCCATTGAGTTGGAAAATCAGATGCCAAAAACATTTTTCATGCATTCATACGATTCGAACAAGATAGCCTAAACAATCATTTACAGACACTCAATATAGGGACTTAATCCCTACTCAACAAAGGCAAAGGAACATTCCGTTTATACATTCGATTCGGTTATTACAAAACAAGAAGACAAGACAAGAGGGGAAATACTAAAACACCCCTAAGCCTTGGCAAGGTAGGCTCGGAACCTCACAAGGAGGCACATAGGGTCGGCTTGACAAGATCAAGTAACCCCGACGCTTCTAGTCATGGTCTGGTGCTCAGACACCTACATATATATATGAGCAAAGTGAGCTAAAGCCCAATGAATAATATAATGCGAAGGGGTTAAGAATAAATGTCCTTTCAAGATTAAAACCGATCGATTCGGTTAGTTTATCACTATTTGTGGCTCATATTTGAGCCATAACGGTCATTGATTAAAATAGTGATATGTGGTACATCCTTGGCGAATAAAGATAAAGATGTCGGTAGGTCTTAAGACCGGTCTTAACAGCATCAAACAAGAATGATGGCCATCAAGAATAATAGCGATAAGAATAAAGACCAATTCAATTGAGAACACAAGACTGTGGATTCAAGAGGTGGCTCCCCATTGTAGCACTTAGTTAAGTAGATTCTAGAGGTGGCTTCGGTAGCACTTTGCTCCTTGTCAAGAATACCAAGGATTCAAGAGGTGGCTCCCACGTAGCACTTAGCTCAAGAGATTCTAGAGGTGGCTCGATGTAGCACTTTGCTCCATATCGGTAATACCGAGTGGCCATCACAACAAGAACAATGAGTGGTTCCAAACTTGGGAACCGAGAGATCTCTGTCACAAGATGTGGATTCAAGAGGTGGCTCCCAATTGTAGCACTTAGCTCCGTAGATTCTAGAGGTGGCTCGAGTAGCACTTTGCTCCATATCAAGAAATGAGGTACCAAGGATGCCCTAATGCAGTTGAATATAACTCATACGTTCATTTAGTATACAAAGGTCGATTCAAGGGATGCCTAATTCAAGAAGCAAGGTCAATTCGATGAACACGATATCAATTCGAAAGCGGTGTCAATTCAAGAATGGTGTCAATTTAGTAAACAGTTGATTCGATTGATTCAAGATGATTCGATAAAATAGAAAATTTCAATAAGGTAGCAGTTCAATAAAGTAAACAGTTGAAGATAATCATTTTTGGACATATCTTTACACGATTGTTACTCACAGAGTTACAGGCTCTGATATGAGGCGTCTCCTCGGTAAGCCAACCCTACACAAGATATCTGAGATGAACACACACTAAGCTATACAGTTGGGGGAAGATCAATAACTTACCCTAATTTGCCTCGGTGTGTTCTACATCTATATCCTCATTAAGATGCCTTAAACTAGGCCTAAGAATGCCTAGAATGGGATGAGGATGCAAAGATGCACTTAGAAAGTACTTTACAAAATTTGCTGAAAATAAGGGCCTCGCTCGAGCGAGCCTTCCTTCGCTCGAGCGAGCTTCCAAAATCAAAGGCTTCGCTCGAGCGAGAAATCCTTTGCTCGAGCGGTCTGATGAAACAGTAAAAGTACTGGATGCTCGATTTTTACGCTCGAGCCACCAATCCTTCGCTCGAGCGTAGCTCAGAGGAAACGTTGGTCGCTCGAGCGAGGAATCCTTCGCTCGAGCGAAGAAGCCAAATCTGGAATTTCCAGATTTGCCTCCTAAGCTCAAACCAAGCATTCTTTCACTCAAAACTCGACCTCTTGGGTCCAAATTCTGGAAAACACATCCAAACTCAATGTATAACAAGTTCAAAAGCTCAATTTATGAATTCAAGCCCCAAAGGTGAGTCAAATAAATCTATTTTTCAAACCCATTTCAAGAACAATCTTCAAACATGCCATGCATGAATTTTAAACCAAATTGAAGCTTCAAAGCTTGCTCTAATGAGCTCAATAGTTGGGAAACAAAATGAAAACATGTACTTTAATAACAATATGAGCATGCATGTACAATTTACCATGAATTCAACTTCAAAATGCACCAAAATGGCCATGCATGCATGAATTATGTTATGTTTTCAACATGTGAAGCTATTTCATGGCTTAATCCACCAAACTTGACATAAACCATGCAAGAACAAGTTTAATTCACAAACAAAGGGGTAATTACACTACCTTAGGTCTTCATTCACAAGATTAGAAGCTCAATTAAGCAATTACCCTTCAATTTCTTCTAGTATACAAGCCAATTTCCTAGTTGATTTCACAATTCTCTCATTTCTCTCTCTCTAGTCGGTTCTCTCTTCACAAAAAGGCTGATAGAAAAGTGTTTGCCTAAGGTATATCAATGCTCAACATGATATAATACAAGGCCCACTAACAATGGCAAAACGGTAATTACGTCAAACTCTATAATTAGCTCATTTTAATCTAATTTAATCATATCAAATCGATTTTCAATTAAATATACCATAAAACCACATAAATTATGGTAATCATGAAACACAAAACAATTTTCAGTTTGGTCGCCGATAAGGCCTTCAATTTGCAGTTTAAACGTAAACACACGAATAGATAATTAAACAGTCGAACAGATAGAAATGCAATACAATAGGCACACTCAGTCAATTCGATTCCAGTTTTCAATCGGTCTGTTCAGTATTTCAGTTGATTCAATTATCAGTCATAAGTAGTCTCAATTTCACAGTAATCGATAATAAATCAGTGGTCAGTGATTAGTCAGTAATCGGTAACGAGGGTTGTTACAACTAGGAAAAGAAAAATATTGGTTTCAAAAGAGATATCTTTCATTCAATTATGGATCACCTATTTATACAAGAGGTATCCTACAATAGCTCTAACAGTGCTAATCTACTCTAGGAATACAGATATTTACTACTAACAATACATATTTACTTCCTTATCTATTCCACCAATCTTGGGATATATCTTTGATCTTTTCAACATGCAAGATGTAAGTGTATAAGAAAACTAGTAAGTTTCTCAAAATCCAAAACAATAAGACGAAGATGTGCTTTCAGCAACAAGATCAAGAGAATCCGCTACAGAATTAAAATTCACGCATTCAGTCATTTTCGTCGACAATGGCTCTCAATTCCCAAGTTTTCTTCTGTAACATACAAAATACATAAAACTAGGCTAAAAAAGAGTGACTCGGTGCACTAAAGCGAGGTCTAGGAAGGGCAAGACATACACAGCCATACCCTCATTTCCTTGTTACATAAAACTAGACTAGTTTATTTTACCCCTAATCAAAGACATGACACAAGTTTATTGCAGTTATAACTTCGCTAACAACATAGCATGGAGTATGGACATCTATTATTCATTTGACTGTAACATTACAATATCAAAATAGTTGAATATTTGAAATTGAAAAATCTAGTTCAAGTAATTTCACCTTAATTTTTTCATCAAAATTGAAAAGACTAATTTTGCTTACAAGCTCTTTCACATCACAACTAGGCAAACGACTGAAAGCATGTTGTATCAACTCAATGTCTATTCTGTCAAAGTTCAACCAGAATATTATTAGACATTACAATGACAATAAACCAATATTTTGATATATTCATTCATCTATTGTGTGAACCAAATTAATTATAAGTGTGGCCTACAACACCATATGCCTCATTTTCAAATTAAATGTAAGCCTACGACTGGACCTCAAATTATCACAATCAAATGGAAAGGAAAACTTTACATTCAAAGAAAGGGACATCAAACTTTTGCCTTGTTAGTCTTTTTTTTCTTTTCTTTTTTTCTTCTTATACTTCTTCTTCTCTTTCTTTGAACAGTGAACCTACATTTAAATAAGGACAAATATTTTAATTAATAAGGTATTGTGTTGTCAAAAAAGGCTTTGATTAAATGATTACTCATCTCTTGGGATGAACATGTATGATATTGTTGTTAATGTGGCATCGGCCGAACAGTGGAATGACTACTAAGTGAATCAATAACTTATCATTCAATAGGAGGCTTAAGTTGTATAGTAGCTCTAGAAAATTTAAAGCAATAACTAGTAAAAATAATTAAAATACCTGCTGCCTATGTAATGGGTTTGAGGGTGCAACAGCTGGTGCAATAGCTGGTGCAACGGGCACGTGCTCAGCTTGCAATTGAGATTCCAAAAACTCAATTTGTGACTGAAAATCTATACGTATAGGCTAAATTTGTTTCTCCATTATGTCATTCATCTACAACTCTAACTGCATTTGATACTGTTGAAGTTGCTCTTGAATTTCCTTACATTCTTCAAATATCGAAAACAAGTATGTGTGTTACAGCAAGGACAAGCTAAAGCGCCTTTCTTGCTACATCCAGACAAAATTGCATAGGCAGGAAAATCATTTATAGTCCACAATAATACCGCATGCACTCGAAACATCTGATTAGTTTCCGCATCATACGTGTCAACACAATTTTTTCACAATTCTTTCAATTCATTCACTAGAAGGCGTAAGTAGACGTCAATGTTATTTCCAGGTCAAGAAGGACCATCGATGAGCAATGTCATCATATATAAGGTTGCTTCATGCATAACCATGGTGGCAAATTGTATGGCATCATAATAACTGGCCAATTGTTATGAGAGACATTCATTGCCTTGGAATGGTTTGAATCCATCCACTACTAAACTTAGTCTGACATTGCGAGGCTCACTTGCAAACTTGAGATACAAATTATCAAAAATTTTCTAGACAGGAGAGTTAGCTGGATGTCTCATTTTGCCGTCATCAATTCGGCCCTCTATATGCCATTAAAAAATTAAGATGTTTTGGATGGCATAAACAATCTTTGAAGTCTTGGAATCAAAGGAAAGTATCTGATAATTTTCTGGGGAATTCTTTGTTGTTTTTTCTTAACACCATTCTCCTCCCCCTCAAACTGTTTGTGTCTAGGCATATGACATACTATGCAATTGTCCATACTAGTTATCTCATTCCATTATAGTGAGCAATCTCTTGGGCATGCATGTACTTTATGATAATCGAGGTCCAAGTCCCAAAGGAGTTCCTAGTTGCATAAAATGACTTTGGCAAAGTTTCACCCTTTGGGAACGTATCCTTCAAAAGTTCAAGCAACATCGTGAAAGACTTGTCACTCCATCCACTAAGGCACTAAACGTGCAATAATTGAACAACAAATCAGAGTGTTGAAAACATTTGACACTCATAATACAACTCTTTTTTAGCCTTTTTCAATAAATTGAAGAATTTTTCAGTTTTTTTTTATCTAGACCTTGTTTAATACTAAAACTTGCTGCCTTGTGAATAAAGCTTGGTAGAGGAAGTTCAAATCCCTCGTATAGAATTTCATAAGTTTCATCACCATCATTCGAATCAGTTTGCCCAACATTCATATTGTGTGGCATAGGAGATGACAAATTCTCCTCATGAAAAATCCAACTGGTGTAACTTGGAAGAAACTCGTTGATCATTAAATGTTTTCTTAATAGGCCTTTCTCCACAAATTTGACATTACGACACCGTTTACGTGGGCATGTGACTTCATTCAACAACAGCTTATTTTCGCACGCAAATTTAATAAATTCCTTAACCCCTTGTATGTATTATGGGTGCAACTTATGCTGATTTATCCAACATTTATCCATCTGACTCCATCTTACACGACAAATGTCACTATCAAATCAACAAAGTTCAAAATGACCATTTCATTTTAATGAATCTTAGCCTCAATTAAGTACCTTATAATGCATGCGACATGACATCATTCACCTCTAACTAGTCTCTAATATGTTGGTTCATCCTACTTTTCCATTCAGGAATGCATAGTCTATATTGTAAAAAGCAACTCATACCGCTTTGTTCATTTCTAAAGAAATTTCGGCATCATCTCCCCATGATTCTCCAAGTACACGACATAGACTAGGTGTATTACTACACCTTGTCTAGTGTGCACACGAATAACATGAGGAACTGCTACATGAAATCTCTACGAGATGGACTGCAAGCAATAGAACTACTAATTACAATATAGACTTATGCTCTTGAACTGTCCAAACTGGACAATCTAAGAAGAGCTTTATCAAAGATGAATAGGTATCTCAAATGAAGATTCTTGGATAGGTCTAAGGCTATTTATGCATGCATGCACAATTAATGATTGCATCCCGATAGTGCAATCTAAAGTACTATCAAGCATACTATAAGCATTTCTAGTATGAAGCATATTAATGAAGAAACCAAAAGTTTCTACAATGCTCTTGATATATTATGATAGATTCAAGAAATACATTACTCTATTAAATCAATCAATAAAGACCAAATTATTATGCCTTCAAATGAAAGCAAGCGCAAAGAAAGTCAAATTTAAAAAATAAAACGAAGAAAAGAGAGGGGTCATCAATACTTTTTTCACGTATTTTCAAATTCTTTTTTGTCACTATTGAAATGTTTCTGAAAAGTTCATGTTACATGATAGCACAACAAACCGAAAAGAAATTGTTGATGCTACTTGAGTAATTATTTTTTATTATAATTTTTTTTTCCCAAAGCTATTGTATTCATTGATGGTGTTATTGCCTTTTAGGTATTAAGAAGGCATCGATTTTTAATTATAAATCTATGTTGGAGAGATTTGGTGTCAAATACATGCACAAGACTCATAAATAAATAAACAAATAGCCACAAACAGGGCATAACAGGGCACAAACACAACACATGTAAATCTGATTTTTTTTCTACACAAATATTCAACTTCATGCAAGCAATTTCTACCCAAAACAGAAAATAAAAACAGCAACAAAGAGGCTTATCTAGGCACTGTAAATCTGAATTTTATTCACTAAAATATTAGCTTTGCAAAACTTTCTCTTACAAACGCCCCCCATTTGGTCTTCAAGTGTTTTGCTACTATAATAAGAGATCAGCTTGAAAAAGCCATGTTAAAAGATGTTTTGCACTATTGTCTACTTTGCAATTATACTTTGCTACTGCAATGGTTATGGGTCTTCTTGAGTAGTATTGAGGATTAACGTTCCCTATATACTAAACAAAGCCTTCAATACTCACAATGTTTCCCATGGAATGCATTACCATATCATAAAACATACTGGTGCTAAAGAAGCAAAAACACATGACTTTGTCAAAGAGCTTATTTCCAGCAAGAAAGACGACTTTCAGTTAATGCTATGAAAATCTGTCTACATTGTTTTGGTCAAGAATAGGAAGTCTTGCAATATAAACTTAGAGATCAAAAGCACACAATAACTCAAGTAAATTCATGAGGAAGCAATCACTCAAGTTCAACATCATGCCATAGATTGAATTTCATGATTTGACAACTATAAATTCATATTCAAATTCAAATCAAATGAACACATGGATTCAAATTCAAATCTCTCACAACAAATTCAAATTCAAATTCAAATCTCTCGAAAATCAAGAGAGAGAACTTCGAAATCGAAATCACCAAGCCAAATCACCGAGCTGCGTATTGATTTATGAGAATGGGGCAAGGTATTGATTTATGAAAAGGAAGCTGCTCTGCGAAATTGAAATCGCCAAGCTGAAGCGAGAGAGTAAGAGATTTGAGGGATCCCATCATCTTCTTCTTTACTAAGACTATAGGGTTTAGAGAGAAAGAAGGTTTTAAGAGCTAGGGAGAGAGTGCGTAAGAGATTGTCACACATTTGGAAGCATTTATAAACGACTTCTATTAGCTAAACGGTACCGTTTTAATTAACACAAAATGCAACGTTTATAAAATGCTGTTAAATATTACAAAAAGTAACATTCAAAAAGACACTGTCAAATAAACGCCGTTAAAACAAACATTTCCGGTAGTGACTCAAGACTTCCATCGAGTCCTCGCTTTTGATAATAATTTGTATTGAGCACTTTTTAGATCTGTGATTTGTGTCCATAGAATGATCATTTGATACTGGTGACCATTTAGAGATCCAAGTATAATAAAATTATTTTAGATAGCTAAAAAATATATTTTTAGACAAACATTTAAATTTAAATATATATATATATATATATATTTTTTAGTTAACTAAAGTATCTAGGATTTTTAAATACATGCTTTCTAACAATGAGATTAACGTTGACCACAAAAGTTGCTAAGGAATTGAATAGATTTTGGTTTGTGTAACAAGAGGTTAATTATAGACCATCACATCATCTGAGATGTTGGAGCTCATACATGATGGGTTGAAGTAAAACCTTATTGAGGAAATGGAGGAGTTTATCAAAGTGATAAATAATTGGATGTTTTAGTTTTAGTTTTAGTTTTAGTTTTTGAGTTTTAATGTGTTAATTTGTATTGAAATATAATGTGAAAAATGTAAGTTGTTGAATTGTATTTTTTTTTAATGGGAATTCCTATGGTGTGCACCCTTTTAGGGGGTGCATACCATACGTACCCTGCTACAAAAATATGTGACTTATCACAAAATTTTATAACATCAATCATAAAATGCATAATTTTATCATAAATTGGCGTAACAAAATTTCAAAATTTTATGATTGATGTTGCAAAAATTTGTGGTGTGATTACGATATTTTTTATTACATCAATTATGGTGAGATTACATATTAAATTAATCTTGTGAAATTTTATGATAAAATTACACATTTTGTTATCAGATACATATGCATTTTCCTTTTTAAATTATTTTTATAATGACAAATTTATCGTTGATAATTACTAATTACAGTTGAACATATTGGTAAAAATAAGTGTGGTTCACAAAACTGGCCCATGACACCCACATCTTTCGGCTTCATATGTCGAAATGGGCCTGTTTTGGGCTAAGCTTGCCTTCATTTTTTAGGATTTCTTGAATAAAATATTCAATATCTCATCATCAATTTTTTACAATACAAATGTGATTCGAAAATATAATTACCAATTAATATCTGATCATCTTAATTTTACATTAAAATTTTAATCAACAAATTTTAAAAGATGAGCGATTTGAATTACCGAAATTAATAACAAAATAAGCCCATCCAACACAAATTATTCTCAAGGCCAAAGCTGATTAACTTGACAAAATTCAAACTTTTTTTTTTTTTTTTGCCAATCAAAAATTCGTTTTCCTTTCTAGTGATAGCTCATACAGTATTCTTGTTATGAGCAATTATCAGATAATTACAGGAGGGTAGGTTGTATTTTTTCTCTTGTAATTGGTTCAAAGGAAGAATAATTTGTGGAAAGTTAATTTATTGGAAAAAAAAATTAAGATAATAAAAAACAAATGGTCTTTAGTAGACCTTTTCAAATTCAATCTTTTAGTAGATATATAAAAAAAAATGTATTAAAATATATAATAAAAAAAATTAAAATATTTTGGAATGTGTAAAAAGTTGCAGTGCGATTTTTTGTTCTTTTTTTGGCCTTTTCTTCCATTTATTGATAGCCCATTTGACTTACCATAAATAAAACATTTTGACCAAAAAAAAATTAAATAAATAATAAGAAATAAAAAATACTATAGACAAAGAGGAAAAAGAAAAAAGAAAAAGGAGTTAATTGCACTTAGCACTCATACATTTTCACACTTTTTTTTTTTTTTGTTTAAATCGGCAAAACAAAGAAACTTCATTGATGTAAAGTACAGTATAATGTACAAAAAAATTACATCAATAAAGAAATGCAAGTGCAAAAGTATCTCAATGAGCTAAATCATTCCAACTATGTTGGCACTTAAAAGCCTATCTTATCATTTGCTAGCACCCTCAGAGTTGGTGAGCAACCAACCAAGGAAACAGAAAAATAGAGCAACCACCAACTACCACCTACAGCCAACCAGCATGAGTAGCAGAGCATAATTGCAAAGCACCAAACCAGGGCACTAGCACCAGCACCAACATCCATATATTCACAGAGACAAACTCATCAGTGCCTCAATGCAGACTCATCCACCAAAACAGACTCAACACCAAAACAAATACCAAAAACAACTAACAGAAACAGGTAACACTACAAAACATTAGTACAACAATGCAGCTTCATCCCCCAAATCAGACTCAACACCCATTGCATCAATTTAGATACCATAATCACCAAAACCAGTCTCAACACCCATTGCATCAATTTAGATACCAGAATCAGATCAATCATCAATTCATATATTCATTACAGCACATCAGCCACCAAAATATAAACTAGAACATCAATGCATCACAGTGCATCAATACATCACAGTGCAGATCAGCAATACCAGGCTCTAATAAATACAAGATCAATATTCCACATTCATAATTAGAAAATCAACAAGGCCTCAGTCCATTTGTAAGCCATATAAGCACAAAAGCAGAACAAATTGTACCTGTAAAGTAGACCAGATCATGCCTCAGAAACCAGGCCTTACACAAACTCAGTCATCATTGTTGCTGCAAAACTAGACCTCACACACTCAACTACCAGGCCTGAGACAGAACTTAACTTGTTATATATTATAAACCAGATAATTCACAGAAGCTGCCACAGGTAATAACGAAGCCTTTACCTACAAAGTTACTCTCACTTTCACAATGTCACATAGAGTTTCAAAGTCTGGTTGAGCCCCATTGAAAACACATTCATTTCTATGCCTCCATGTAGACCAAAGAATACCCAAAGGGATGACCGTCCATATCTTCTTCTCTAATTTTGGCATTTTGTAGCCATACCACCACTGCAATAGTCTATCTACCGAACCTGGCAATACTCACTGGAAGCCCCACCATCTTATAATGTTTGAACACAACCTCCAAACAAAAGGACACAAGAGTAGAATATGCTCCACAGTTTCAATATCCTCATGACAGAAAACACATTCCAGATTAACACTTCCATCAAGTATACCAATTCGATGAAAAAAGCAAGAAGTTTTCACTTTACCAAGCCATGCCAACCACCAAAAAAATTGCACTTTGGGAGGAGCAAAATTATTCCAAATAAAGCCTAGCATTGACTGAATAGGCCCAAGAAGGGATTCACTCCATTTATAAGCTAATGCTATATTGAACAGTCCAGATGAATCTGCTACCCACTTCAATTCATCAGATTTATCAATGTAAAGAGCTGGTGCACGCCTAAGCAAACAGGCTAATCTATGGACCTCCTCCTCCTCCCAGACCAACAGGTTTCTTCTAAACTAAAGAATCCAAACAACATCTGCACTCATATTCTCAAAAAATACCCTTACCACCCTATGTTTATCATTACATGGAGAGAAGAGTCTAGGGAATTCTTCCTTCAAACAAACATTGCCAATCCACTTATCCAACCAAAATTGAGCTCTACTCCCATCTCCTAAAACTATTTGAGAATCATGGAGATAGAAATTATACAAGTCTGGATTCAGCAAAACTACATTAAGAATATCTGTCCAAATTTTAGATCCTCTACCTTCCAAAGTTGGAAACCATTTCTCATTCTGAACATTATACTTTGAGCAGATCACTTCTTTCCAGAAAGTGTAATTCTCAGCACCAAACCTCTACCACCATTTTAGCAACAAGCATTCATTAAAAGTTCTAATCCTCCTCAAGCCCAAACCACCCAGATTCTTATTCTTGGCAATCACCTTCCAACAGACCAAATGCACTTTTCTTCTGAGGTCGGATCTATCCCACAGAAAAGTAGATTGTATTTTCCCAATCTCCTTAGCCACCCTTATTGGAATTTTGAACAATGATAAATAGTACATAGGCAGATTGGACATCACAGACTTGATTAAGGTTAATTGCCCAACAAAAGAAAGTAGCATTCTCTTCCAGTTAGATAATTTCTGCTTAAATTTTACAAGAACCGGTTTCCAAGCACTTCTCCTACCTAGGTTGACCCTCAATGGCAGTCCTAAATACATTATAGGCAACTTCTGATAGAGACAATTTAGACTAGAGGCCAACTCTTACAATAGTCCATCACCAACCCCAACACCACAAATCACACTCTTATGATAATTTATTTTCAGCCCCGATGCCATCTCCAAGCATCTTAAAATTCTTTTAATATTACAAACTTCCTCCCTCTTAGCTTCACAAAACAAAATCGTGTCGTCCACAAACTGCAAGTGAGTTACTCTTCGGCCATTAGACCGCATCTCTGCCCCATTAATTAAATTTATCTCCTTTGCCCTGCTCAGCAAGATATTGAGTCCCTTTGCTACAATGTTGAATAAAAATGCTGACAATGGGTTACCTTATCTAAGGCCCCTTTGTGGGCTAAATTTAGCTGGTGGCGACCCATTAACCAAAATAGATATCTTAGCAGAAGTTACACAAGCTTTCATCCAACTCACCCATCTAGAGCCGAAACCAAAGTTTGATAGCATATTAAAGAGAAACTCCTAATTTATTAAGTCATAGGCCTTTTCAAAATTCAATTTAAGTACCAAACCTTTCTTGTTGGATCTTTTCCATCCATCAACAATTTCATTAGCTATAAGAATTCCATCCAAAATATTCCCACCACCCAAAAAAGCTGATTGGACCTCACTAATAATCCTGGGCATCACCTACTTCATCCTATTTGATAACACCTTTGCTAGAATTTTATACATGGAATCAATCAGACTGATAGGCCTATACTCATCCAAACAAGAGAGGTTATCAGTTTTTAGGATTAGAGCAATGAATGAACTATTAATCCCAGCCACTAAACTTGCATTCTGATGAAATTCCCTCATAAATTGTAACACATCAGATTTCACAATGTTCCAACATTTCTTAAAAAAAGCCATGTTGAAATTATCAGGCCCAGGTGCCTTATTCCCTTCATAGTGCTTGATTACAGTACTAATTTCCTCTTCAGTAAACTCTGCCTCCAATTGTTCAACAGCTTGTGATCCTCCAATGTTCTTGAAATGACCAGAAAGTTTAGGTCTATCCTTCTAAGCCTTAGAGAAATGCTTTAGAATATGAGCCTTCACCTCAGCTTTAATTTCCATAGGGTCCTCAATCATTAATCCATTCACGACAATGGAGCACAAAGAATTCCTACTATTCCTGCTACAAGCCATAACGTGAAAATATCTTATATTTTTAACCCCTTTAAGTGCCCAATTCACTTTGGATTTCTGCAACCAGATCCACTCCAACATTTTACTTAGCCTCCAAACTTCTCCTCTCACTTCCTTTCTTCTACTCAATTCTGAAGGAAGCAAAGGTCTGGTCGAAGCAAGCAAATCAATTGCATGAGCTTCTTCTTCAACACTCTTAAGCTGATTTTCCACCTTTCCAAAGACCTCCACATTCCACTGTTTTAAAGCTTGTTTCAGGGTTTAAATTTCATAAGGCACTTATATCCTGCCCAACCCTCCACTACATACCCATCCCAACTTTGCTTCACAAAAGGTAAGAAATTCTGATGGAGTAACCAAGCATTTAGGAACTTAAAAGGCTTAGGACCCCAATCCCTATAATATCACTTTGTTCATCACTTTTTGACAATCAACATTTTACACTTTTAAATCAAATTGCAATGTTATCTTTCTATCCATTTACTATTAATGGGGTTGACGAAAATTAAAAATAAAGAAACCAAAGTAAGATTCAAGTGAAAGTGTAAGTGTAAGAACCAAAGTGAAATTTTGATGAAATATAGGAATGCTAATGAGATTAAAAAAAGACATATGTCACGCTTAGCTTACATGACAAGTTCTGTCAGTTTTATTAATCAACTTGACTTAAAATGTATAGAGTTAACTGTCATAATTAGTAAAAGGATAAATTATAAATACACCTCTAGAGATTTGCTTAAAATATATATTGACCTTTGTGATTTGGAAAATTATAAATATCCCTTTGTCAAAAAAATTTATTTAACAAAATTAACTAAAAAAATAAAATTCATGACTATTCTCTTATACAATAATAAAATTGTCTGAATTATTAATAGAAATTTATTTATAACATTAAATTTGTTAATTGACTGATGATTTATTAATAAAATGGACAATTTATTATGAAATTAGAAACCAAAAAAGATAAAATGTAATTTTCAGAACCACCGATTTATATTTATAATTTATCTTAATTATTAAAAATAAAGAGAGCAAAGGAAAACTATAACACTTCAAGGCCCTGTTTGTTTCACTGGATATAAAATGGAGGATATAATATAACGTGGGATTTAGTCAGGATATATAATGAATCGGATATATGTATTGATAATATATCCCCCAATTCATGTTTGTTGACTTGATATATAAGACTGGATATATATTATCCATGCTTGTTTTACAAAATATATTGTGGGATATAAATAAATAATTTTCAAGATTGCCCTCATAATATTATATTATATTAAATTCAAAATTTATATTATATTATATTAAATTCAATAATTATATTATATTAAATTCAAAAATTATATTATATTATATTTTGTTGGATAGACAAGAGGGTGAATTCGACTTTTTAAATCATATCCCAACTAAGGGGATATGATATGTTGGGGGATGATGGTATTGTACATTCTCCAATTTTAAGGGATATATAATCCCATAATATATTATATCCTTTTTAAAAAAAAATTACAAACATGGGATATATGGACCGCATAAGATATAATATCCAATTCCACCTTTTATATCCTGAAATCAAACAGGGCCAAAGGTATTGCGCAATTTCACGTGCATGCACACAAACCATAAAGTTTTAATAATAATATAGTCTTATTACAACCATATTTATAGTGGTGATGTTACATGCACTAATTAGTATATTAATATTAATTATAACATTATTATTGAACCTATTCATTAATCACATTACAAATATAAAAAACCTCTTAAATTATGTCACATCATTAATTGATACACTAATTAGTACATATAACATTATTCTATTTATAAACTTATGGAAATTAAAAGCAAATTGGTTTGCATTCTCTCACATAATACTACAGCTGTCAGCAGCCGCAGCCGCAAAGTCAGCCGCAGCCGCAGCGCCAGAATCAGCCACAGCCTCAGCGCGAGCCACAACCGTAGCGCCAATCTCTGACTCGAGTAATCTGAGCAGCAAAGTCGACTTTTTCTGAAAACATTAAAAAATAAAAAAAATAAAAAAAAAAGGAAATTAGATAAATAACTTGAAAGTTTGACTTCTATAACCTAAACCTTAATTATGTGTTCTGTTTATTAGAGTAAAATATCATTGAATAAAATGACTATTTTTTAACAATAGTAAATAATGATGCAATTATATTTTTTTAAAGAATCAAACGTGGAAATTGATAGAATAATAATATTGTGAGACTTAATAGTGCAGGTATTTTTGTAATAGGACGTGTGAGTAATTAACCCTAATTATTCACTTCTTCCAATAAAATTAGAATATAATTTTTTAATTTTTTTAATTAAACCCTTGATTTTTAAATTGATCATAATAATACCCATCCATCCATCTTTCCAAGAAGTTTAGAAAAAAAAAAAACAAATAGTCTTAAAATTCTTACATAATTATATTGATTTTTTTTTTTTTTCATAGTAAGGATAAGAAAATATAAGGATAATAAAACATATATATATTTTAGTATAAAAGATATGATAATATCAATTTTATGTCTATATGACTAACTAATTTAGTCATGAAAATAGGATTAAATATTACGTGCATTAAAATCTCCAGGGAAGTTAATATAATTATGTCAAAATTATGAAACTTACTGTATTTTTGCCAAACCTCATGGGAGGTCAGCGTAATTTATCCAAAATGTAAATTGAAAAAGAAAGGGATAAATTACACTGTTAGCCCTTACAGTTTAAGAGTGAAAGAAAAAACCGATAAACCGATTGGACCGAGTAAACAGGCCAGTTTTGGTCCTTTTTTTTTTATTATTTCGATGTGTTCAGTTATGTTGAAATAAAAATCAAAATTCAGTTGAGTTTTCAATAATCATAAATTAAAAATCGTATACACCGAACCGCACCGAAATGTATACTCTCTCTTTCTTATTGCTATTATTTGTTATCCATCTATTTTTTATCGTTCTTTCCGTCCAAGTCCATCTATCTATCTCAACCCCAATAATCAATCAAACACTTTCACTTCACACTGCCCAATATTTTACGCTACTCAAGAAAAAATAAAACACTTTCTCTCCCTATCTAATTATTGCTCAAGAATGAATCTCATGCATGTTTCTTAGAGAGTGATTGCTCCTCTCTTAAAAAACAAATACTCTCTCTCTCCTCTCTTTTTTTTTTTTTTTTTTTTTCTCTCTCTATCTTTTTGTGTGTGTTCACCAATGGAAGGTTGATATTCTTCATCTTCTTCCTACGAAATATTCTATGGGTCTTTCATCTTCCGTCTTTATCTTCTTTATGTGAGGGTTGGATCTCTCTCTCTCAAAACCCTTTCATCTTTTCACATCTTCCCTCTTCATCTTCATCTTCATCTTCTTCGTGTGTTCACCAATGGTCTTTCATCTTCAAGCAAAGATTTTATTGAAATCGAAGAATCGATGTGTACCGACCGAATCACACCGGCCCAGCATAAGACCGCTTGGTGCGGTTCTTACCAGTAGTTCGGTCTGTTCGGTGCAGATCAATGAAAAACCCAAGGGTGCGACTCAGCGCAAAAAGGGCCTCAAAACAAGACCGCACCGCACCAATTTCACCCAGTTTAAGCGATGTATAACTTTAATCTTCACAGTTTCAATTTGAACTATATAATCTTCACAATTTAAGCGATTTCACCCAGATCTTCGTGAACCATATAATATATATATTTTTGAACAGCCCTACATGCAATAGCATCTTCAAGCTAGAGGGATAACCAATGTTAAATATATATATTATATGGTTCACGAAGATCACATGACTGTATTTCCATTTAATAATATATTGTTATTTCTATACCACTCGCTTGATTTTATACCCATGTAATTATTGAGGCCATGCTATTGCATGTAGGGCTGTTCAAAAATTCGTTCAAATCGGTAATCCGGATCGAATCAGACCGAATCATACGGTTTGGTTCGGTTTCATTAAGAATTGGTTCGGTTTCGGATTAAGAAATATGAGAACCGTAAAAATGGTTCGGTTAATGAATTTTATAAAAAAATCGCGGTTCGAACCGAACCGAACCGAACCGAATTTTAAAACATATATATATATATAAAATATAATATCAAGTTTTATTTTTATTAATTGGTTTTTTATAATTTTAATGATATTAGGATGGTATAGATATGTAATATTAAGTAATGCCTTAATATTATTAGTTTTTATCAAGAGTTAAATGTAATTAGTTTGAGTAATTATTTTGCTAATATTAACAATTTATTCTTGTAAATAGAAATTTTTGGAACCGTAAACCAAACCGAAACCGAACCGTTTTTTCGGTTTGGTTCTGGTCCAGTTTTACAAGTGTAACGGTCTGGTCTGGTTCTCAAAATCACAGAACAGTTAGGATCGGTTCGATTCTTGAATTTTCTCAGAACCAAACCAATCCGGACCGTGTTCACCTCTAATTGCATGGCAGTGTTTTGCAGAAGATAGGATAATTACGAGCGAGAGAGAGAGAGAGAGAGAGAGAGAGCTGTTACCTTAGGCTCTTCCAGGGGAGGAGGAGGTGGCTTTCTGGTATCGATAGCCATCTTTCTCTTAGCTTCAAGCAGAGTAAAGTTATCCAAGAAATGGTCAGGCATATGTTTGTGGTTGTAACTTTTATTTTCATTGGTAAAACACTTGGGGCAAACGCAGAACTTGTCGTCTTCATTGTCGAAACATATCAAACAACTGAAGAACATCCCTGGTATGAACTTACCGCATCCTCTACAGAAAGGTCTTCCACTCTTAATAACGTAGTACAGAGCCACCACCTCCTTGAAATCCAAACTTCCATCACGGTTCACGTCGAGCAGTTTGAACATTTCTGGTGGATTTTCCGCTTTTACGAGTCCTCCCTCCTTCATGTTGTTCAAGAATTCACTCAGACTTACTTTTTGATCGTGGTCTTCATCCATTGAATTGAAAAAGTCTCTTAGCAGTTGCTTCAAGTTCTCTGATGATGTGTTGAAATAGATCTCAGCTATCTCAAGCATACCTATGCAGTGATGCCCCTCCATCTTTAACCTTTTCTCTACCTGCAAAAAGACCAAGATCAAGACTAAGAACAAGATGAAGATGAAGATGAAGTTGGTTTGTCAATATATAAGCAGCAATACTACCAATCGAGAAATAATATTTAAAGAATTTTTTTTTATTGGCAAAAAGGGCAAAAAAAAAAAAAAAAAAAAAAAATCTTTATTGATGAAAAATCGAAGAAAAGGTTGATGAAAAATATTATGTAAATCGAAGAAAAGTTAGAAATTTTATTTTTTTTGTTAATTTTGTTAAATAAATTTTTTTGAGAATGGATTATTTATAATTTTCAGAATTACTTGTGATAATTTGTATTTTAAAAAAATCTTAGAAAGTAATTCCTAATTTATCCTTAAAAAAATTAGTTCTTACACTTTAAATTTCAAAATATGATATCTCCTTTGTTGTTAACATTTAGAAAAAAAATTTAATTCCTACACTTTCTTTTGAATTTTATTTTGATTGCTGTAATTTTACACATAATTTTTTATTTTTTTTTCTATTCAACTTATGTGTTAACAACACATGACAAAAGGTCCAAAGTAAAATCTTACTCAAACTAGAGGACCAATAACATAATTTATCTATAAAATTATTAAAAAAAAGTAATCAATTATTTACATTAAGGATGACCCACGTACTACTAATTTTAAATTCCACCATACATTTGGAATAAACTTTCATCACATTTTTTATATACAATGTACGAGAAGACTAAGGTGATTGACTTGGAAAATATTATGTTGTGCTCCAAATTTTATTTCAAAAACGAGACAAATTGTGTAGATTCAAAGCGGTGAGATGTTGGCCATACTTAGTTTGACTGCAGTTATTTTTTTTATTTTTATTTTTTATCAATAGATAAGAAAGTAGCTATATTATAAAAAATATTTATATTATCAAATACACTATCACTAGTCCATAATAATTAAAAAAATTAATAGTCTCACAATCAATTAACTAAGCCCACCAAGCCAAAATCAACAACCACTAATAATCGCATACAACTCCAAGAATAGAAGAGAAATAAATTAACTATCACAAAGCATATCAAAATCTTATCTATAGTTTTTTTATTTTTTTAATCGACGAAAGTCAATTGTTAGTTGTTAGATTAGCACCTATGAGAATTCCCCTCTCCACTCTTGCAAAGCACCAAGTGCTTGCTTTCTAATTCAACTCTCCTTAAGGGGAGTTGAACTCATGACATCTCTTTTAGGATTAAGCCCTTAGAAAAGTCATGATCGCCAATTAGATTAGGCCTAATTGATTTAACTTGCCTCTATAATTCATAAATGCACTTATGGGTTATGTTTGGGAGCCAAACATGAATATGTCTTTTTATAAAAAATTAAAAATTCAAAAAAATAAAAATTTAATTCCCAAACGAGTGACTCTAGCTTGTTCAGTAACATTTATATATACAATTTTAGGTTAATTATATTTTTCATCTCTAAAAGTATAATTTTAGTGTTATTTTTGTCATCAATATTTAAATTGTATCAATTTAATTCATAATATATAAAAATGTTTCAAACTAATCTCAATATTTAAATATCAATCAAATTCGTGTTTATAATATTTAAATATCAATCAGATTCGTGTTTATATAATTTGTTTATTTATATAATTTGTTTATTGACGAAGACCAAGACGAAGACAAAGCAAGTTGGCAGTTCCATGTTTATTTGTAAGGAAATGCTATAGGATGCACACCATATATCTTATCATAAAATGTATAATTTTGTTACAAAATTTTGTAATATTAATTAATAAATACGTTATCACGTCATAAATTAGGATTACAAAAAAATATCGTAACTAAATTATAAATTTTTATCACACCAACTATAAAATTTTGAAAACTTGATTACGATAATTTATGATTAAATTACACATTTTACGATTAATATTATAAATTTTATAATAAAATTACATATTTTAAGTGGATATATGGAGTGCAATCCTAAAAGGTGCAGACTATAAGATTTCTATGTGGTGTAGTGATATGCAGCTGTCAAAGTTATCAATGATAGAAAAGTAATTATTTTGAGGAAAATATTATGATACACACCAATCAAATATGTATTTTATAATTAAAGAAAAAATTGATATAATTTTATATTTTTTAAGTCATAATTAAATTAAAATTTTTTTTAAAAAAGTCACAACCAAATACAACGTGAAATATAACTAAACATCTTATGAGTCATAATTAAAATAATGTCATAACTAAAAAATAAAATTAATTATAACTAAAAAAAAATGACATAACTAAAGATGCATATAATATAATTTTTTCAAGAGTATGTATATTAAAATTTTCCTTATGTTGATGTACGATAAATAAATGATTATTGGCTTTTGGATTTGATGGTGAAATAAATCTAACCATTGGTTGCTAATTATTAAAGGAATGCTATTGTCTACACTTAATTTGTAAAATTTCACAAAATGTAAATTTCATTATAAATTGACATAATAAAAAATATTATAAATAAGTGATAAAGTTTTTTAATATCCATCATAAAATTTTAAATATTTTGATATATCAATTTATGACGAGGTGACACTTTTGGTGATTGATAATATGAAATTTTACAGTAAAATTACATATTTTTATGATAGGATACATATGATATGCACACCTAAAAAATACATACCATAAGATTTCCAGCCAAGTTATGAAAATAAGATGTTTTTGTAAAAAAACAAGCTAGTATTCAATAGTTTTCAAAATCAGAAGATGGTTTTAAAAATAGATTTTCCTCCTTCATCATGTAGTTCAATAATTCACTCAGATTTTACTTTTCCATCGTTGTCGGGATCGATTGAATTGAAAAAGTGTTGTGCCAATTATTGCTTGAGGTTATTTGATGACGGAGTGAACGTCTCCTAATATATCTTAGCTATCTCAAGCATGCCTATACTGTGATGCCCTGCGTCTTTCACCTTTTCTCTTCCTTTCGTATTGTATTTAGTTAGAAAATTTGATAAAAGAAATATAAAGAAAAAAATAAATATAATTTTATTTTTTATTTAGTTATTATGAAATACGGAAAAGAAAAGAAAGTGAGAGGAAAATACAATTTCACTTTTTATTTTTTAGATTCACTTAAGTTATTTTCTTTCTCTATTTTTTTACTTAACCAAACATGACTTAGAATCAATTCTTTTTCCTTTTCTTTTTATTTCCCTTTTCATTTTCATTTTCCTTATCAATTCTCAAACTAAACACGTCCCAATCATCTTTGTGTCAATGGAGGAAGACCAAGACCACAACGAGGAGGATGACGATGATGAAGTTGATTGTCAATATATAAGCAGCAATATTAATCTAGAAAAAAAAAAATATTTTAAGATTTAGGTTAAAATAGATCATTAGTCCATATAATTTAAGCACTCTACAGTTTTATAATTTGAAAATTTTAATCTTTATATTTTTAATTTTGTTAATTTTGTTGTGATATGATCTTTAAGTCATGTGCTATTATGGTTGTCCCCCAACCAAACAAGGCACTAGGATCCACGCACCCATATACATCAATACATATATTTAAGTCATGTGCTTAGTTTTTTTTTTTTTTTTTTTTTTTTTTTTTTTTTTTTTTTTGGTGTTTTGGTGGGTAGATTATGTGGGGATTCTTGTAGTTTTATTTTTTAGTTAAGTTCTTCTTAACTTTGTTGTTTAAAAAATCGAGAGGCTTAAGGGTTGGTTGTATGGATGCGAGTAGCAGTAGTAGGGGTATTTTTATACTTCCGAATCTCTCTCAATGCATGTCATCTTCCTGTACTTTTAATTTCATGCCCTTAAATGAAATTTTTCTTTGCCGATCAAAAAAAAATACATATATTATATATGTACTAGACTCAACTCTTGCAATAATATATCTAAGTAGTATTAATTTCATCATATTATTATACAACTTAGGAACAATATGGAACGCGACAGCGAACAACATGGAAATGGGTCTGGAGGAGGATGGCAACTAGTGTTACGTCGACATGGCGAACAACGAGCGTGGAGTAGTAAGGCAGACACAACTATATACTTTATTTTGTGGATAACCTACCAGAATCCATGGGGACCAGAGGGTTATACACCATTTTCTCCAACTATGGGGTAGTCATGGATGTTTTCCTTCCAAATAAGAGATGAAAGATGACAAGATCTCGCTTTGGCTTTGTAAGATACTGTAACAACCCCGATCCATGATTAACATTAATCCATACTTAATTATACCTAATAAGAAATTAAAGTGAAGTTCTGCATCATATGTTGCCTTATTTTTGTTTATATCTGTTTAGCGTAGAAAGATATGTTCATGTTTTTGTTTCGGTTTGCGAATTGAGGGCCTTATCGACATCCGATTCAGAAATTGACTTGATTTATATGTTAATTAGAATTTTTAGAATTTTATGGTAGATTCAATTGAAATTCGATTCGGAACGAAATAATTAGAATAATTAATACTCCTTTGATTAGTGGTAAATCTAATTAATTAGTCTACAAACCAAGCCTATATAGGCTTCTATATGCATCTCAACTCACCCTTTTTCATCATTTTGTTGATACCAACTGTAAGAGAGAGCAGAGGGCAACTAGAGCCAACTTTGAAGAGAATTGATGTCAAGCTAGCAACTACTAAAGGAATTGAAGGGAATTGGTGAGATTAAGTAAGAGATCACTAGAATTTAAGGAATTGTGGACCCTGGGTGAGGAATCAACCCTTAAGCTTTATGTTAGACTCACTTAAATAAGGAACTAAGAGAATTAAGTGAATCAATGCATGAATTAAGCTAATGAACTAGAAGAGAAGAGCAAATCATGCATGCATATTCATTTGATCATAATTGAAGTTATTTTCAATAGAATTCTCACATGCATGTTAGTATCTTGGTTTTGTTTAAGGAATTCAACATGTTTTAGACCTAAACATCTCATTTGATCATGATTGGGAAACTTGGAGCTCAAATCATTTCATGCATGTCATGTTCATGTTATGTTTTCACATTTCAAGCTTGATTTTATACAATTGCATGTTATTGGGCCTTGATTTTGAGTAATGATTCTTACTTCATAATGTTTTGCAAGTTTACAGGAGTTTCCTTAAGTTTTTGGCCCAAGAAACCATAATTTACAACTTTGGGGTTGAGTTTGAAGCTTGAAAGCAATTCTGGAAATTCCAGAATTCTGCTTCCACGCTCGAGAGACAAATCCTGTACTCAAGCGACCACCTTTATTTTTGCACTTCCACTCGAGCCCCGCTCGAGCGTAAAATGTATGTTCCCAGAAGTTTGCATGCTTTGTAGACCGCTCGAGTAACAAAAGTTGCACTCAAGTGAGGGCATGAGTCTCACGCTCGAGCGAGCGTCGAGCGAAAAAATCAAGCAACCAGCACTTTTGCAAAGTTTACAGACCACTCGAGCAAAGGAATGTACGCTCGAGCGACCACTCGTATTTTGCATGTCTGCTCAAGCAAAGGAAGCTACGCTTGAGGGGGACCCCTATTTCCAGCATTTCTGACTAAGTGTTTTCAAATGCATTTTTGCATTCTCATTATATCCTAGGCATTCCTAAACCAAGATTAGGACACAATAATAAGAGTAAACACTAGAAACACACTAAGAACAAAATGAAGCAAGTTATATACAATCCAAGCATGTGTTTTAGTATATGTATCCGTTATGTATTGATGTAGATCACGCACCGTAAATCGTTTGATTTGCCTGCTCTGTTTGTCTACACTTGGAGCCATCTGTGAGTAATAATTTAGTAAAGTTATGTTCAACTTTATTTGCTTTCTGTATGATAAAATAAGATCTATTTTCTAAAATGCTATGTTTTATACAATGAATGATTGTCCAATTTCTGAAAATGTATTCGTGGGTTCCTTAGTATCATGTGATATCTATTAGCTATTACCCGGTATCTGAGGTTCCATTATGGAACTTATTATATCTGTTATCTGTTACCCGTACCGGAGGCTCTATCATGGAGCTCAGCATATCTGTTATCTGTTACCTGGATCCAGAGGTTCCTTTCTGGAACTATTTACTCATAACCATCATCTGTTCTACATTTGTTCTATTAGCGGTTATAGATGTACTACGTATGATAAGCATGAACTCTAATTTTTGTATATGATTTGGACAAGATTATGAATATGGATCAGCTTCTATTTCTGAAATAAATATGAATCTGAAATTCTAATTTTTTGAATCTGAAAAGGATATCATTCATTAAATTTTTTGCTCTGTTATTATTCACTAGGCTCCCGCTCACTACTTATATTATGTATGTAGGTGATCAGACACGTGACCAGGCCTAGAGTTGATAGCCTAAGATTTTGTTTTGTCAGCCAACCACTGTGCCTCCCGAGGAGGTTCCTTTGAGAAGACCATGTCGAGGCTTTATATATATATATATATATATTTTTTTTGTCCTGTTTGTCTATACTTGGGCTAAGCTTCCTTTCGACCTTATCTATGTAAATGCATGACGTGAGACCAATGCGTTTATAATGCTACATGTATATATATACATATATAAGTTCATTTGAAAATTTTGTCTCATAAATGTCAGCACAGCTTAATGGACCAAGTATGTTTATATATTTCTTCTGCAGCCCCTAATTATATGTCATTATGTTAAGAAGCCTTTGGTAATCCAAGGATTATTGGCCGGTTACGACGCTAAACCTATAGGGCGCGGGTTTGGGTCGTGACAGAGTGGTATTAGACCACATGATTATACCGCACATATGAATCCATATAAGCTATAGGGTGTCCTAGTAAGCATTAGGGGCATCTTATCTATATGTGTGAGTGTGTATATTAATGCCTGTTAATGTGGAAACTGAATCTATTTGACCATGAATATATGAAATAGAAATGAATGGACCGTAATTGAATAATCTAAACATAGTGAAAAGACTTATTGGCCTATGACTATTATTGCCTTGTTTACCTATTGCAACATGGAGAATGCAAGGGAAAATGATACAAGTGAGTCATCTGAGGCCCGAATGAACATAATAGAACAGATGCTTGCAACATTGACCGAAGCAATGACACAACAGCAAAGACAACAACCTTTGCCCCTTTTGCCTCTGCCGGTACAAGTTAAACTCGATAATAACGACATCATCAACCTAACTCAGACGTTCATGAAGATGAAACCACCAACTTTCTTGGGTGGTATTAAACCGTTGAAAGCAGGGACATGGTTACTTGAAATAGAGAATTTGTTTGAAGTTTTTCCCTGTACCGAGACTCAAAAGGTTTTATTGGCCACCTATACTCTCAAAGACGAAGCTCAGAGATGGTGGTTACTAATCCGGAATACCAATGGAAACATGACATGGCCTCGATTCAATGAAATCTTTTATGATAAGTACTTTCCTTAGTGTTTTCGGGACCGAAAAGTGTCTGAATTCTAAGAACTTAAGCAAGGCAGGATGTCCGTAGCTGAGTACGAGTCTAAGTTCATTGAGTTAGCCAGATTTGCTTCTCATATGGTGGATACCAACTACAAGAAAGCCTGCAAATTTGAAGGAGGATTGGATTTAGACATATTCGATTGAGTAGGCGTATTGAAGTTGCCAACATATGTAGAAGTCCTTGGCAGATCCTTAATAGCTGAAGCTACCCTAGCCCCTATGAAACAAAGTAAGGCCCAACAACAACAACAGAATGGAGAGGAAAAAGGTCTGGGTACGGTTTCAGAAGGGGGCGTTCTTATGTGAGTAAGAAATAAAACACGGGGTCTACAAGAGAATTGAGAGAGAGAAAGGGGAGAGTAGAGCCAACTTTGAAGAGAATTGAAGTCAAGCTAGCAACTACTAGAGGAATTGAAGAGAATTGGTGAGATTAAGCAAGAGATCACTAGAATTTAAGAAATTGTGGACCCTAGGTAAGGAATCAACCTTTAAGCTTTATGTTAGACTCACTTAAATAAGGAACTAAGAGAATTAAGTGAATCAATGTATGAATCAAGCTAATGAACTAGAAGAGCAGAGCAAATCATGCATGCATGTTCATTTGATCATAATTGAAGTTATTTTTAAGAGCATTCTCACATGCATGTTAGTATCTTGGTTTTGTTCAAGGAATTCAACATGTTTTAGACCTAAACATCTTAATTGATCATGATTCGGAAACTTGGAGCTCAAATCATTTCATGCATGCCATGTTCATGTTATGTTTTCACATTTTAAGCTTGATTTTGTACAATTGCATGTTATTGGGCCTTGATTTTGAGTAATGATTCTTACTTCTTGATGTTTTGAAAGTTTACAAGAGTTTCCTTAAGTTTTTGGCCCAAGAAACCATAATTTACAGCTTTGGGGTTGAGTTTGAAGCTTGGAAGCAATTCTGGAAATTCTAGAATTTTGCTTCCACGCTCGAGCGACTACCTTTATTTTTGCACTTTCGCTCGCCTGCTCGAGTGTAAAATGCATGATCCCAAAAGTTTGAGTGTTTTGTAGACCGCTCGAGCAACAAAAGTTGCGCTCGAGCGAGGGCATGAGTCTCACGCTTGAGCGAGTGTCGAGCAAGCATCGAGCAGAAAAATCAAGCAACCAACACTTTTGTAAAGTTTACAAACCGCTTGAGCGAAGAAATGTGTGCTCGAGTGAAAGAAGCTGCGCTCGAGCGGGACCGCTATTTCCAGCATTTCTGACTAAGTGTTTTCAAATGCATTTTTGCATCATGATTACATCCTAGGCATTCTTAAACCAAAATTAAGACACAATAATGAGAGTAAAGGCTAGAAACACACTAAGAACAAAATGAAGTGAGTTATGTACAATTCAAGCGTGTTTTTCAATATATGTATTTGTTATGTATTGATGTAGGTCATATGCCGTAAATCGTTTGCTTTGCCTACTCTGTCTGTCTGCACCCAGAGCCATCTATGAGTAATAACTTAGTAAAGCTATGTTCAACTTTATTTACTTTCTGTATGATAAAATAAGATACGTTTTCTGAAATGCTATGTTCTGTACAATGAATGATTGTCTAATTTCTGACAATGTATTCGTGGCATCCTTAGCATCATGTAATATCTGTTAGCTGTTATCCAGTATCAGAGGTTCCATTATGGAACTTATTATATCTGTTATCTGTTACCCGTACCGGAGGCTCCATCATGGAGCTCAGCATATCTGTTATCTATTACCCAGATCCGGAGGTTCCTTTATGGAACTGGTTATTTACACCATCTGTTCTACATCTGTTCTATTAGCACTATTAGATGTACTACGTATGATTACGCATGAAATTTAATTTATGTATGTGATTTGGACAAGATTATGAATATGGATCAGTTTCTATTTCTGAAATAAATATGAATCTGAAATGGATATCATTTATCAAATTCTTTACTCTATTATTATTCACTGGACTCCCGTTCACTATTTATATTATGTATGTAGGTGATCAGGCACGTGACCAGTCCCAGAGTTGATGGCCTAAGATTCTGTTTTGTTAGCCAACCACTGTGCCTCCTGAGGAGGTTCCTTTGAGAAGACCATGTCGAGGCTTTATTTATTTATTTATTTTGTCATGTTTATCTGTACTTGGGCTAAGCGTCCTTTCAACCTTATCTGTGTAAATGCGTGATGTGAGACCAATGTGTTTATGATGCTACATGTATATATATATACATATATAAGTTCGTTTGAAAATTTTGTCTCATATATGTCAGCATAGCTCAATGGACTAAGTATGTTTATATATTACTTCCTCAGCCCCTAATTATATGTTATTATGTTAAGAGGCCTTTGGTAATCCAAGGATTACTGGCAAGTTACGACGCTAAACCTATAGGGCGCGGGTTTGGGTCGTGATAGATATAACTGCTTTATAGCAGTGGACATGGAAATACAAAAGGCAAATGACCTTTGGTGTGATGACAGAGAATTGAGAGTGAAAATGGCAGAGTTTGGCAAGGAGCCTGGTTCAAAGCCTAGCTTGATAGAAGTACCACAGACTAGAAAAGCCATAGCTGATAATACTGCGTATAATGCTGGCTATCAAAGAAACAAGTCCTTTGCTGACGTTGTAAATGATCGAGGTGTTCAAACAAATGCAATCCAAACCATTAAGGCATATGAGAAAGGTAATGGTTGGTTGTATGAAAGTGTAGTCGCAAGGTTAAAAGCATCATCCTCAGTGGATACTTTTAAGAAGGACATCGTAAGGAGAGGCTTTGGAGATATGAAGGTGAGATGGAGGGTGGAAGAGACACGATTCTCTCCTTTAAATTAGTTGTAGACATGAAGGATAAACTTCAAAGAATGCAGGTTTGGCTCAATGCATAGTGTGATTCAGTCCAAGAACTAAGAATGGCAACAAGGGTTGGTTATTGAACAAGAAAGATATGTCTGGCTTAGTTGCTATAGTGTTCTGTTGAACTTGTGGAGTTTTAAGACAGTTAGTAGCATTGGGAAAACTTGAGGAGCTGTGCTTGCCATCGATGAGGATACTCTTTGGCTTAATTCACTCCATTGTGGTAAGGTGGAGATAGCCACGACAAGTATGGACTCTATTAATCACACCATAAATCTAGAGTGCAAAGGTGCATTATACCCAGTGAGGGTTTGTGAGGAACAAATAATAGTCTCTAAATTATCGGTTAATCAATGTGTATCTCTATCCCCTGAATAGAAGAAGGAATGGAAGACAACCCTAGAGGCCATTATAGATAATCAGCTTACAGACAAAAGTAGCAGACATGAGGAAGAAGATGATGACGTGGAGGTCCAGATGGGCAAGAAAGTAGACCCACGAGATGAGGTGGCTGGAGAAGGAAACGATGTCTCACTAGCTAGCTCAGATGAACTAGACAGGGATGAAAGATTGAGCGACGTCTCTACTATCGCTGAAACAGATATGATGAAGGATGGGTTTGAGGAAGATAGCACATGCATAAGTCAATTGGTAGTGGTAAGGATGAGCTCTAAGCAGTATGATGATGGTGTCAGGCGTATGGTAGATGCTGAAGTATACACCCCTGGGTTTATCAAAAGTTTGATTGGCTCTGAAGGCAATCGACTAGGCATTCAAATTGAAGTGGATTTGAATCGGGCCCAATTAGCAGGTGGTCTAGATAGGTCGGCCCAAAGACCTATTGGGTTGGTTCAGCTTCACCACATCAATCCACAAGGTTCAACTCCTTATACAACCTATTACTTACCAATATCCTTATGTCCAGCAAGAAAGGAGAAGTTGAAGGCAAAAGAAATATCAGTACCAAGAGCATAGTTACAAAAACAGAAAACGAAGGCGAAGTTCGAGGTCACCAAGAAATTGGGGCAACATCACTAAACTTGAGGAAATGAGCTGTTTTTAGGTCAGCTAGAGCTGCCATTTCACTATCCATGGCAAGTGGAAATATCAGAGAACGGAGAGTGTTATCGGAGGCAGAGACATCTATTCAAATATGTAAAGCCTTGGTCTTGATTGTGAAGGTAAAGAAAAGGAGGTGCTTAACAAGTTATATGTTCTGGAAGCTCAAGATCAACAGAGAGTAAGGAAGAAGGAAGGGGATGCAAGCTAGACTTTTATACCTAGTTGATCAAGAGTGATTTTTATACTCATGAAGATACAATCATGGAATGTGAGAGGAATTGGAAGACCTGAAAAAATGAGGAGGATTAAGAAAAGCCTTATAGATAGAAAAGTGGATATTGTGTTACTTCAAGAAACCAAGAAGACATCAGTGGATTCTGACTTGGTTAGGTCTATGTGGCCTGGGGATTATTTTGATTTCATGGGAGTTGATGCGATTGGTCGAGCTGGAGGACTATTATGTATTTGGAACCCAGAGGTGTTTCAATTGAAGGCTTGTTGCATTTCTCAAAATTTAATTCCACTATAAGGTACATTATTTTCTAGTTTTGATTGTGTTATCATTAATGTTTATGGTCCTAATGAGGTGGTTAAAAGAAAAGAGACGTGGGACTCTTTAGTAAGGTTGAAATCCAACTTTCTGGGGCCATGTTGTCTGGGGAGTGATTTCAATGAAATCAAGAGTATTTCAAAAAGAATAGGGTGCTCAAGAAGGGATAGAGAAATGGGGGACTTTAATAATATGATTGAACAACTAGAGTTGATAGATATGCCTATGTTGGGAAGGAAGTTTATGTGGTGTAATTCTTAAGCAAGGGAGAAATGGAGCATAATAGATAGATTTTTACTTAATTATGAGTGGGTGCAAAATTTTTCTTTCAAATTATGGGAACTTCCTAGAATGTTGTTTGATCACTGTTCTATTATTTTAATGGAGGATGATAGGGACTGGGGCCCTAAACCCTTTAGGTTTCTTAATGCCTAGCTTTTACATCCAAAATTCATCTCCTTTGTTCAGCAAAGTTGGTCAGAACTTTTCGTGGAAGGATGGGCAGGGTATAAGTGTCTTATGAAGTTTAAAGCACTGAAACAAGCACTTAAGCAATGGAATGTGGTGGTGTTTGGTAGGATTGAATTGAAGCTGAAGAGTATGGAAGATGAGTCTTATGCTCTAGATATGTTAGCTGAGAAGAGACCACTATTTGATACAGAATTGATTAGAAGAAAGGAAGTGAAGGGTGAAGTTTGGAGGTTCAGTAAAATGTTGGAATGGATTTGGTTACAAAAATCTCAAGTGAATTGGGCAGCTAAAGGGGATAAAAATACAAGGTTCTTTCATATTATAGCATGTGGTAGGAATAGTAGTAATTCTCTGTGTTCAATAGCCATGAATATTCTACTATTTGAGGAGCCTTTGGAAATTAGGGATGCAGTTAAGGCTCATTTTATGAAGATATTTTTTGAAGATTGGAAACTCAGACCCAAATTGTCTGGCCCTTTTAAAAGCATAGGAGGAGCTCAAGTTGTGGCATAATTGGAGGTGGAATTTACAGAGGAGGAGATCTGGACTGTTATAAAGTGTTGTGATGGTAATAAGGCCCCTAGGCCTGATGGTTTCAACATGTCATTCTTTAAGAAATGTTGGCAAATTGTGCGGGTTGATGTTTTACAGTTTATGAGGGGTTCCATTAGAATGCTAGTTTGGTCGGAGGGATTAATAGCTCTTTCATAGCTCTAATTCCAAAAGTTTTAAGTCCTTCTTGCTTGAATGAATATAGGCCCATTAGCTTGGTTGGCTCCTTGTATAAAATTTTAGCTAAGGTGCTAGCTAACAGAATGAAAAAGGTGATGCCCAAGATTATTGGTGAGGCTTAGTCAGCTTTTTTAGAGGGAAGGAACATTTTAGATGGCATTCTGATTGCCAATGAAATAGTGGATGGCTGGAAACGATCTAGTCAAAAAGGTTTGGCGCTTAAGTTGGATTTTGAAAAAGCCTATGACTCTATTAACTGGGAGTTTTTATTTGATTTGTTGTTGAAGTTTGGCTTTGGAACTAGACAAGTTAGCTGAATGAAAACTTGTGTTTCCTCTGCTAAGATCTTTGTCCTGGTGAATGGGTCACCAATACCTGAGTTTTGTCCACAAAGAGGCCTTCGACAAGGAGATCCATTGTCACCATTCTTATTCAACATTGTAGTAGAGGGTCTTAATATTTTGCTGAGCAGGGCTAAGGAGTTGGGCCTTATTAAAGGGGCAACAGTGGGTTCTAATCGCCTAAGAGTCACACATTTGCAATTCACGGATGACACAATTTGTTCTGTGATGCGGATAGGGTGGAGGTGACCAACATTAAAAGAATTCTAAGATGTTTCGAGATTTCTTCAGGTCTGAAAATCAATTACCATAAGAGTGTCATATGTGGTGTTGGGGTGGAAGAGGAACTGGTGCAAGAGTTTGCTTCTTGTTTAAACTGTCTTCATCAAAAGCTGTCTCTCAAATACTTTTGGGGGCTAACCCTTTCAGGAGGAGCACTTGGAAACCTATTCTTGACAAGTTCAAATAGAAATTGTCCACATATGATATGCACTCCTAAAAAATACATACGATAAGATTTCCAGCCAAGCTATGAAAATAAGATGTTTTTGTAAAAAACATGCTAGTATTCAATAGTTTTCAAAATCAGAAGATGGTTTTAAAAATAGATTTTCCTCCTTCATCATTTAGTTCAATAATTCACTCAAATTTTACTTTTCCATCGTTGTTCGGATCGATTGAATTGAAAAAGTCTTGTGCCAATTATTGCTTGAGGTTATTTGATGGAGTGAACGTCTCCTAATAGATCTTAGTTTTCTTAAGCATACCTATACTGTGATGCCCTTTGTCTTTCACCTTTTCTCTTTCTTTCGTATTGTATTTAGTTAGAAAATTTGATAAAAGAAATATAAAGAAAAAATGAAATATAATTTTATTTTTTATTTAGTTATTATGAAATACGGAAAAGAAAAGAAAGTGAGAGCAAAATATAATCTCACTTTTTATTTTTTAGGTTCACTTAAATTATTTTCTTTCTCTATTTTTTTACTTAACCAAACATAACTTAGAATCAATTCTTTTTCCTTTTCCTTTTATTTCCCTTTCCATTTTTATTTTCCTTATCAATTCTCAAACTAAACACGTCCCAATCATCTTTGTGTCAATGGAGGAAGACCAAGACCACAACGAGGAGGATGACGATGATGAAGAAGTTGATTGTCAATATATACGCAGAAATAGTATTAATCTAGAAAAAAAAATATATTTTAAGATTTAGGGTGAAATAGATCATTAGTCCATATAATTTAAGCATTCTACAGCTTTAATTTGAAAATTTTAATCTTTATATTTTTAATTTTGTTAATTTTGTTGTGATATGATCTTTAAGTCATGTGCTATTATGGTTGTCCCACAACCAAGCAAGGCACTAGGATCCACGCACCCATATACATCAATACATATATTATATATGTACTAGACTCAACTCCTGCAATAATATATCTAAGTCGTATTAATTTCATCATATTATTATACAACTTTATGGGACGCGACAGTGAACAACATGGAAATGGGTTTGGAGGAGGATGGCAACTAGTGTTACGTCGACATGGCGAACAACGAGTGTGGAGTAGTAAGGCAGACACAACTATATACTCTATTTTTGTGGATAACCTGCCAGAATTCATGGGGACCAAAGGGTTATACACAATTTTCTCCAACTATGGGGTAGTCATGGATGTTTTCCTTTCAAATAAGAGACGAAAGATGACAAGATCTCGCTTTGGCTTTGTAAGATACTATAACAACCCCGACCCATGAATAACGTTAATCCATATCTAATTATGCCTAATAAGAAATTAAAGTGAAGTTTTGCATCATATGTTGCCTTATTTTTGTTTATATTTGTTTAGCGTAAAACGATCTGTTCATGTTTTCGTTTCGGTTTGTGAATTGAGGGACTTATCGGCATCCGATTTAGAAATTGACTTGATTTATGTGTTAATTAGAATTTTTAGAATTTTATGGTAGATTCAATTGAAATTCGATACGGAACGAAATAATTAGAATAATTAATGCTCATTTGATTAGTGGTAAGCCTAATTAATTAGTCCTCAAACCAAGCCTATATAAGGCTTCTATATGCATCTCAACTCACCTTTCTTCATCATTTTGTTGATACCAACCGTGAGAGAGAGAAGTGGGAGACTAGAGCCAACTTTGAAGAGAATTAAAGTCAAGCTAGTAACTGCTAGAGGAATTGAAGAGAATTGGTGAGATTAAGCAAGAGATCACTAGAATTTAAGGAATTGTGGACCCTAGGTAAGGAATCAACCCTTAAGCTTTATGTTAGACTCACTTAAATAAGGAACTAAGAGAATTAAGTGAATCAATGCATGAATTACACTAATGAACTAGAAGAGAAGAGCAAATCATGCATGCATCTTCATTTGACCATAATTGAAGTCATTTTCAAGAGAATTCTCACATGCATGTTAGTATCTTGGTTTTGTTCAAGGAATTCAACATGATTTAGACCTAAACATCTCATTTGATCATGATTCGGAAACTTAGAGCTCAAATCATTTCATGCATGTCATGTTCATGTTATGTTTTCACATTTCAAGCTTGATTTTGTACAATTGCATGTTATTGGGCCTTGATTTTGAGGAATGATTCTTACTTCATGATGTTTTGCAAGTTTACAGGAGTTTCCTTAAGTTTTTGGCGCAAGAAACCATAATTTATAGCTTTGGGGTTGAGTTTGAAGCTTGAAAGCAATTCTGGAATTTCCAGAATTCTGCTTCTACGCTCGAGAGACAAATCCTGCGCTCAAGCGACCACCTTTATTTTTGCACTTCCACTCGAGCCCCACTCGAGCGTAAAATGCATGCTCCCAGAAGTTTGCGTGTTTTGTAGACCGCTCGTGTGACAAAGTTGCGCTCGAGTGAGGGCATAAGTCTCACACTCGAGCGAGCGTCGAACGGAAAAATCAAGCAACCAACACTTTTGCAAAGTTTACAGACCGCTCGAGCGAAAGAATATGTGCTCTAGCAACCACTTGCATTTTGCATGTCCACTCAAGCGAAGGAAGCTGCGCTTGAGCGGGACCACTATTTCCAGCATTTCTGACTAAATGTTTTCAAATGCATTTTTGCATTCTCATTACATCCTAGGCATTCCTAAACCAAGATTAAGACACAATAATAAGAGTAAAGGCTAGAAACACACTAAGAACAAAATGAAGCAAGTTATGTACAATCCAAGCATGTGTTTCAATATATGTATCAGTTATGTATTGATTGAGATCAAGTGCCGTAAACTGTTTGATTTGCCTACTCTGTTTGTCTGCACTCGGACCCATCTGTGAATAATAACTTTGTAAAGCTATGTTCAACTTTATTTACTTTCTGTATGATAAAATAAGATATATTTTCTGAAATGCTATGTTCTATACAATGAATGATTGTCCAATTTCTGAAAATGTATTCGTGGCTTCCTTAGTTTCATGTGATATCTGTTAGCTATTATTCGGTATCTGAGGTTCCACTATGGAACTTATTATATCTGCTATTTGTTACATGTACCGGAGGCTCCATCATGGAGCTCAGCATATCTGTTATCTGTTACCTGGATCCAGAGGTTCCTTTATGGAACTGGTTACTCATAACCATAATCTATTTTGTTAGTGGTAATGGATGTACTACGTATGATTAGCGTGAACTCTAATTTTTGTATATGATTTGGACAAGATTATGAATATGGATCAGCTTCCATTTCTGAAATAAATATGAATATGAAGTTCTAATTTTCTAAATTTGAAAAGGATATCATTCATCAAATTCTTTACTCTATTATTATTCACTGGGCTCCCGCTCACTACTTATGTTATGTATGTAAGTGATCAGCCACGTAACTAGGCCCAAAGTTGATAGCCTAAGATTTTGTTTTGTTAGCCAACCACCGTGCCTCCCGAGGAGGTTCATTTGAGAAGACCATGTTGAGGCTTTATTTATTTTTTTTGTCCTGTTTGTCTGTACTTGGGCTAAGCTTCCTTTCGACCTTATCTGTGTAAATGCGTGACGTGAGACTAATGCGTTTATGATGCTACATGTATATATATACATATATAAGTTCGTTTGAAAATTTTGTCTCATATATGTCAGCACAGCTCAATGGACTAAGTATGTTTATATATTGCTTCCGCAGCTCCTAATTATATGTCATTATGTTAAGAGGCCTTTGGTAATCCAAGAATTATTGGTCAGTTACGACGCTAAACCTATAGGGTGCGGGTTTGGGTCATGACAGAGTGGTATTAGACCACATGATTATACCGCACACACGAGTTCATATAAGCTGTAGGGTGTCCTAGTAAGCATTAGGGGCATCTTATCTATATGTATGAGTGTGTATATTAATGCCTGTTAATGTGGAAACTGAATCTATTTGACCATGAATACATGAAATATAAATGAATGGACCGTAATTGAATAATCTAAACATAGTGAAAAGACTTTTTGGCCTATGACTATTATTGCCTTGTTTACGTATTGCAACATGGAGAATGCAAGGGAAAATGATACAAGTGAGTCTTCTGAGGCTCGAATGAACATAATGGAACATATGCTTGCAACATTGACCGAAGCAATGACACAACAGCAGAGACAACAACCTTTGCCCCCTCTGCCTCTGCCGGTACAAGTTGAACCCAATAATAACAACATCATCAACCTAACTCAGACGTTCATGAAGATGAAACCACTAGTTTTCTTGGGTGGTATTAAACCGTTGAAAGCAGAGACATGGTTACTTGAAATAGAGAAGTTGTTTGAAGTTTTTCCCTATATCGAGACTCAAAAGGTTTTATTGGCCACATATACTCTCAAAGACGAAGCTCGGAGATGGTGGTTACTAATTCGGAATACCAATGGAAACATGACATGGGCTCGATTCAATGAAATCTTTTATGATAAGTACTTCCCTCAGTATTTTCAGGACCGAAAAGTGTCTGAATTCCAAGAACTCAAGCAAGGCAGGATGTCCGTAGCTGAGTACGAGGCTAAGTTCATTGAGTTAGCCAGATTTGCTCCTCATATGGTGGACACCAACTATAAGAAAGCCTGCAAATTTGAAGGAGGATTGGATTTAGACATATTCGACAGAATATGCATATTGAAGTTGCCAACATATATAGAAGTCCTTGGCAGATCCTTAATGGCTGAAGCTATCCCAAATAGCTGCTATGAAACAAAGTAAGGCCCCAACAACAACAACAGAATGGAGAGGAAAAAGGTCTGGGTACGGTTTCAGAAGGGGGTGTTCTTATGTGAGTAAGAAACAGAACACGGGGTCTACAAGTAGCTCAAGTTAGAGCAGTAGGTCTATTCCTGTTTGCCCTGATTATGGAAGGAGGCATAGGGGCGTGTGTTACCGGGCATCGGGTGCTTGTTTTCGATGTGGCAAGATAGGTCATGTAGTGAAAGATTGCCTGCTTGGGTCTAATAATGCCAACTTCCCTACAAAGAAGTTTAGCCGATCCGCTTACAGCTAAAACAAATGCAAGAACTAATACTGGGAAAGAAACTCTAAGACAAGGTCGAGTATTTTCCTTAGTGCCTGGTGTTGTACAGAACACTGAAGTTGTGGTGTCAAGTATAATTTTCATCTATGCCTAAAATGCATATGTGCTGATAGATTCTGGTTCTACCCATTCATTTGTGTCACATGCCTTTTCTCAAAAATTAACTAGACCAGTAGAACCTATGAATTATTTGTTATCTGTATCTACTCCATCTGGGGGTTCTATGGTATGTTCATATGTGTATCCAGCATGTGATATGATGTTGTATGTTGATTTATTGCCTTTGGGAATTGATCATTTTGACTGCATATTGGGTATGGACTGGTTAACGAAGTACTATGCAACTATTGACTGTGTGAATAAGTCTGTTATATTTCGTCCACATGGGTTACCTGAGTTTGTACTTATCGGGAATGGAGTGGTCCCTCCCCCATACTTGATTTCTGTAATGAAAGTTGTGAAATTAATTAGAAAGGGATGTAGAGGGTATATATGTTATGTTTTGACTGTGGCTTTTGACAATCCCACTGTAGAGAACATTCCTGTAGTAAATGAATTTCATGATGTATTTCCAATTGAATTGCCCGAAGATTTAATTGATAGGGAAATTGAGTTTACTATCAATATTGTACCCGGAACACAACCGATTTCCAAAACCCTATATAAAATGTCGACTTCTGAATTGAAAGAGTTGAAAATTCAGCTCCAAGAACTCTTAGACAAGAAATTTATCTATCTGAGCACATCACCTTAGGTTGCTCCAGTGTTGTTTGTCAAAAAAAAAAAAAAGACGGGTCTTTGAGGCTGTGTATTGACTATCGTGAGTTGAATAAGGTAACTGTGAAGAATAAATATTCATTGCCCCGAATAGATGATTTATTTGACCAATTTCAGCGAGCACAAGTGTTCTCCAAGATAAATCTTAGATCCGGGTATCACCAATTAAAAGTTAAGGCAGAAGATATAGAGAAGACTACATTCAGAACTAGATATGGACACTATGAATTTTTGGTAATACCGTTTGGGGTGACTAATGCACTTGCTGCCTTCATGGACCTTATGAATAGGTGTTTAAATCATATCTAAATGAATTTGTTGTTGTATTTATTGATGACATTTTCATTTACTCCAAAAGCAGGGAAAATCATGAGAATCATTTGAGAATCGTGTTACAGATTCTAAGAGAAAAGAAGCTATACGCAAAATTCTCCAAATGTGAATTTTGGCTTGACAGTGTAGTGTTTCTGGGGCATGTAATCAGCAGGGATGGTATTTCGATTGACCCACAGAAAATCAAAGCTATTATGGACTGGCCAAGACCAACCAATGTGTCAAAAGTTCGAAGCTTTCTGGGGCTTGTAGGCTATTATCGCAGATTTGTGAGAGATTTCTCTAAACTTGCCATGCCATTGACACAACTGACACAAAAAAATGTACCATTTGATTGGAATGATCAACGGGAGTCTGTCTTTCAAGAATTGAAGACTAGATTGGTAACGGCACCGATTTTGACTCTATCTAATGGTACTGATGGGTTTCAGATTTACAGCGATGCTTCTTACAGAGGCTTGGGGTGTGTGTTGATACAAAAATGGGAAAGTGATCATTTATGCTTCTCGACAACTTCTCCCTCATGAAAAGAACTATCCAACCCATGACCTTGAATTCGTAGCTGTGGTGTTTGCTTTGAAAATTTGGCGACATTACCTATACGATGTGACTTATGAAGTGTACACTGATTATAAAAGTCTTAAATATTTTTTCACCCAAAAAGAACTGAACATGAAACAGAGACGATGGCTTGAATTGATCAAGGATTACGACTTGCAAATCTTATACCATCTGGGAAAGGCCAATACCGTTGCAAATGCCTTGGACCGGAAATCCATGGGTAATTTGTCATGTTTACTCACCGATCAGAAAGAGTTAATATGTGATCTAGAAAGGAACGAGATTGAAATTGTACTGCGTGAACAAGGCAGGATCTTAGCCGCCATTTTTGCTTAACCTGCAATCATCGATGAGATTAAAGAGAAACAACATGAGGATGAGTTCTTGAAGAAAATTTTCGATGAAATAGGCTCAAAACCAAGGCCTAGGTTCGTGATTGAAAATGATGTGTTAACATTTCATGGGTAATTTGTCATGTTTACTCACCGATCAGAAGGAGTTAATATGTGATTTAGAAAGGAACGAGATTGAAATTGTACTGCGTGAACAAGGCAAGATCTTAGCCGCCATTTTTGCTCAACCTGCAATCATCGATGAGATTAAAGAGAAACAACATGAGGATGAGTTCTTGAAGAAAATTTTCGATGAAATAGGCTCAAAACCGAGGCCTGGGTTCGTGATTGAAAATGATGTGTTAAAATTTCAGAACTGCCTTTGTGTGTCGGATTGTTTTGACTTGAGGAAACGCATCATGACTGAAGCTCACAATTCGAAATTCGCTATGCATCCAGGAAACACAAAGATGTATCATGACTTGAAACAAAATTTCAGGTGGCCGGGAATGAAAAAGTGTATTGTAGATTTTGTGGCTATATGCTTGCATTGCCAACAAGTTAAAGCTGAACATCAACGACTCGCCGGATTACTCCAACCGCTTCAAATACTGGAATGGAAATGAGAGCACATCACGATGGACTTTATCGTTGGTCTGCCTCGCTCTTCTCGAGGTATGGATTTTATCTGGGTCATAGTTGATCGTTTGACTAAATCTGCCCATTTCCTGCCTATTAAAACCATTTATAATGCGGACAAGCTAGCTAACATTTATATGAATGAGATTGTGAGATTACATGGTGTGTTAGTATCTATTGTATCTGACCGAGATTCGAAGTTCACTTCAAGATTCTAGCAGAGTCTACAACAAGCTTTAGGAACCGAATTGAGACTGAGCAGTGCTTATCATCCACAGACACATGACCAAACTGAACAAACAAATCAAACTTTGGAAGATATGCTATGAATGTGTGTATTGGACTTCTAGGGAAATTGGGAGACCTACTTACCATTGGCCGAGTTTGTGTATAACAACAACTACCATTCAAGTATCGGTATGGCTCCTTACGAAGCTTTGTATAGTAAAAAATGTTGATCTCTAATATGTTGGGCCGAGGTAGGTGATAGACCTTGGTTGGGACAGGAACTAGTGCAATTAACGACTAAAAATGTAAAATTGATTCAACAAAGATTGAAAACTACACAAAGCCACCAAAAGAGTTATATTCATATCCAAAGAAGAGACAGAGAATATGAAGTCGGAGATCGCGTGTTTATCAAAATAACTTTGATGAAAGGCCAGACACGATTTGGGGTAAAAGGAAAGCTAGCTGTAGACTGCCCTAAACTTCCTCCGTGCGCCCCCCTTTCGGAGAGGGTGCAGATTTGGATTCTAGCTACTACAGTTCGGACTCCTGTCACGGTTCTGTATCTAATCTCACAGAGTGCAATGTAAGACTGATAAATCACCAAAGAGTCCAAATCCGGAAAATCGTTTTGGAAAAATGATTTTAATCAAAAAGCGCCAAACATGGACTGCTTTGCCAGATTACAGAGTCGCCACCTAAATATTTTATTTTGGGGAAATTTAGGAAACCCTGATTCGTGCCAAAGGCCACGTGTCCGTCATCACCAAAGTTACCTCGACTCGGGAACTTGGGAACAAGAGGGGAAGGTCCTGAAATAAGCACCCCCGCTCGCCCGATCAAAGGATCGGCTTCTACTAAACATGATATGTTGTTTTGAAAACACATGTGTTCTTATTTGATTATTAGCTAAATTACTATGTGATGCACACAACACACAAGTATAGACTAAATCGCCTGATTTGGAGCAAAACATCTCATGTTTGTTTTTCGAAAATGATTTGAAGTTGCTACCCTCAAGTAGGCTAAAATGCGGATATTCCATCCTCAAGTGGGCTTAAAACATGATTTGCTACAATCAAGTGGGCCTAAAACTCACATTTGATGAATTGTCCCAATTCAAGCAATGAAGCCTTCATCCACAGGCATTCATGCAGTTAAACACATAAGCACATAGCCTCATGGCAAGTATACTATCATGGCAGTCACTTACACACATGCAAGGATGCTAAAGTGTAAACACTCACAGTGTACTCCGAGCCAAAACAGAAGCTAGTTAGAAATCATACATGATCCTAACTATGTTAAGATGCCTAATGCAACACATGCAAAAATGCAACTAAAATAGACTCGGCTATCTAGAATGGCATATGAATGCAACACTTGATAACATGCTCTGAAACACGTATTCAAGAAAGTGTATTGAAATACAATGCAGTTTGAATGATGCACTGAACCCGGTGCATGCAAGACATATGAATGATGCATGCATGCAAATCATAAGTATGCTAATTGAAACATGCCCTAAACTGTAACAACCCTCGTACTGATTATCGATAACCTACCGAATTAGCTACTGGTTACTGTTAAACTGAACTGATAATGACTGATAATTGGATTAACTGAAGTACTGAATGGACTGATTGAAATCGAAACTGAAATTGAATAAGTTTATTTATTGAATTGCATATTGCATCTGTTTGATTGAATGACTATCTGTTTGAATTCGTATGTGTAAACTGCTAATTGAAGGCCTTATCGGCGGCCGAATTAGGAACCGTTTAGAGTTTTGGGATCGGTAGAATATTTGTGATTTAATGGTATATTTATCTGAAAATTGATTAGGAATGATTAAATTAGATTAAATATTGATGTAATGCCAAGATTGACTTAATTACACTTAAGCCACTTAGTGGACCTTTATTTCTTATTATCACTTGAGCCTATACACTTGATCAAAACATTCCAAGGCCCTATTCTTGCATTCCAACCGACCAAACTAGAGAGAGTGAGGGATAAGAGAGAATTGGACTCAAATCATTGAAATTGCTAGAAGAACTTGAAGATTTGAGGCATAGATTGTATAATTGAGCTTGTCATCTTATAATTCAAGGTCTAAGGTAGCATTCCATCTTCTTATTTTAGTGTTTGAGCTCAATCTTGCATGATTCATGCCCAATTAGAGAGCTAGGCCATGATTTAGTGCAAATAGGTTGGATTATGCTTGAATTGTTGCATGCATGCTTGAATTGGTGCATTTTGAGTTGAGTTCATGTGAAGAAGGTACATGCATGCTCATGTTTCTATCAAAGTCCATGTTTTCATTTTGTTTTCCAACTATTGAGCTCATTAGAGCAAGATTTGAACCTTAAATTTGGTTAAAAACTCATGCATTACATGTTTGGAAATTGTTCTTGAAAATGGGTTTGAATTTTGGATTTAATTGACTCACCTTTGGGGCTTGAATTCATAAATTGGCTTTTGAAACTTGTTATACATTGTTTTGGGATGTATTTTCCAGAATTTGGGCCCAAGAGGTCGAGAGTTGAGTTGAGAATGCTTGGTTTGAGCTTGGAAGGCAAATCTGGAAATTCCAGATTTGGCTTCTTCGCTCGAGCGAAGGATTCCTCGCTCGAGCTACCAACGTTTTCTCTGAGCCACGCTCGAGCGAAGGATTGGTGGCTCGAGCGTAAAAATCGAGCATCCAAGATTACTTTTCTTGTTTCATCGATCGCTCGGCGAAGGATTGTCCGCCGGCGCAAAGCCTTTGATTTTGCAACCTCGCTCGAGCGAAGGATGGCTCGCTCGAGCGAGACCCCTGTTTTCAGCAACTTTTGAAAAATGCCTTTCAACTGGATTTTTGCATCCTCATCCCATCCTAGGCATCCTTAGGCCTAGTTTAAGGCATCTTAATGTAGATTTAGACATAGGACCACACAATGGAAATTTAGGGATTTAATTATCATCCTTCATTTGTGAAACTTAGTGTGTGTTCCATTTGTTAACTTGTTTAGGGTTGGCTCTCGGGACGCTCTAGCTGCTATTAGCCCAATCTCTGTGAGTAACAATTGTGTAAAGATATGTTCAAAATGGTTATCTTTTGAATACTGAACTGAACTGTTTATTGAATTGCTATTGTTTACTGAATGAATGTATGTCCTGTATTCTGAACTGTATTGTGGCATCCTTAGCAATTACTGTTACTGTTACAGAGCTCTGTCGGTTTCCTTGTGGAACCATACTGTTTACTGATTGATGGCCATCATTCTTTGTTGGAGTCTGTTAAGACTCGGTCCTTTTGGACCTCTTGTTTATAGGCTAATGGATGTACCACATATGGTGATTGATTGAAATCTTGAAAGAGTAAAATCTTGTTTAATGAATCGATTTCATTCTTGTGAGGACATTCATCCATACCCTCTTTACGCATTATGTTATTCACTGGGCTTTAGCCCACTGTTTATATATTTATGTAGGTTCTCAGCAGCCAGACCGGAGGTAGGAGCGTGGGTTGGTCCCCAGTTTTGTCAAGTCAGCCTATGTGCCTCACTGTGAGGTTCCGAGTTGCCATGCGATGGCTTGGGGTGTTTTTATTGTCCCCACCTGTCTCCTCACTGTTTTGTACTACTGTATAGATCTCTTGTCTTCTTGTCTTTGTTATCGAGGATTAGGTCCGTCTTGAATGTTTGTAAATGATTGTATAGACTGTACTGTTTTGAACTGTATGAATGCATAAAAATGTTTTTGGGCATACAGATTGTCACAGCTCAATAGACACTAGTTATTTACTGTATTGGCTTCCGCCAGCCACATACTCTATTTAATCAGTATCTTTGTTCAACAGCCTTGGTAATCTCGGATTCTTGGCGATTTGATGCTAAACCCATAGGGCCGGGTTTGGGTCGTGACAAAGTGGTATCAGAGCGATACTTAACCACGAGTTATACCGCACACACGTGTCCAAATGAGCTATAGGGTGTCCTAGAAAAGCAATTAAGGCATCTCATGAACTTGAAAAGTGTGTGCTTATGACTGACTGATTATATGTTAAAATGTTAAACTGTTTAATTATACAACTGCTTATCATGATAATCATTATAGCCTTATAGTGAAATGGATAACGCAAACACTGCAAATGAAACTGAAGCATCATCCTCTGAGGCCAGAATGGCCAGACTTGAACAAATGATGGAACTGATAATTGAAAGACTAGATCAACAACCGAATCAACAGCCCCCACCTCCTCCTCCTCCGGTGCAACCGGAACAGAATGTACAGAATGTGAATGCTAATGAGGTGGACATTATTGCATTGACTCAGAAATTCAGCAAGATGAAACCGCCGTCCTTTCAGGGAGGCTTAGAACCATTAAAGGCTGAAGCTTGGGTGCTTGAAACAGAAAAATTGTTTGAAATGTTTCCGTGCTCCGAAGCCAATAAAGTACTGTTAGCAACCTTCACCCTTCAGGAAGAAGCAAGAAGGTGGTGGATGTTGACCCGCGATGCGAATACTATTGTGACTTGGGCTCAGTTCAAGGAGTCCTTCTTTGAAAAGTATTTTCCCCAGTGCATCAGAGACAGAAAAGTGACTGAGTTTGAACAGCTGAGACAAGGCAAAGTGTCAGTTGCAGAGTATGAGAAGAAATTTACTGAACTTGCTAGGTATGCACCACACATGGTGGACACCGATTATAAGAAGGCCAGGAGGTTTGAAGGCGGCCTTAGTGTTGCTATACAGGACCGAATAAATGTTTTGAAACTGCCAACTTTTGTGGGTGTTCTCGACCGGGCATTGATGGCCGAGACGAATATTGCAGCAGTGAAACAATCTGAAACGCCAACGACTGAGTGGCAAGGAAAAAGGCAGGGTTTCAAATTTAAGAAAGGCAAGCATAACCCAAAGAACCAAGAAAGCAGAATCTGAGGGTCGACAACTAGCCCGACCAAGGAGTGGGTTTACTCCACCTGCTCCGTATGTGGCAACAAGCACAAAGGGTTTGCTACGATCTCTGGAGCTTGTTTTAGGTGTGGCAAGGTGGGCCATGAATTAAAGATCGTCCCTCCGCCTGCAAGAAGTAAGTAAAGCATTGAAAGATCACCGCAACACCAAAAACCGAACCCCAAAGCTACTGGGAAAGAGCACATGAGGCGGGGCAGTGTTCGCCCTAGTACCGGGGGACGTGCAAAACACTGAGACTGTTGTGTCAGGTATCCTCTCTATCTGTGCTCAAAATGCATATGTATTTATTGATTCGGGGTCTACACACTCATTTGTGTCGCATGCTTTTTCACGGAAATTGAATAGACCCTTAGAACCCATGAATTACTTGTTAGCCGTATCATCACCTGCTAGGGGATCCATGACATATGCATATATGTATCCTGCTTGTGAGATTATTGTTGGGGATATGCATCTATTTATTGATTTACTGCCATTGAATATCGATCACTTTGATGTAATATTGGGGATGGATTGGTTACAAAAATATCATGCCACTATAGACTGTGTAACAAAACAAGTAGTTTTCCGTCCACCGGGTTTGCCTGAATTTGTGTTTAATGGGAGTAGAGTAGTACCTCCTCCGTATCTGATTTCTTCTATGAAAGCTGTTAAACTGATTAGAAAGGGGTGTAAAGGATATCTGTGTTCTGTGCTGACTGTGCCTACTAATGATAGTGTTAAAACTGATGTGAATTGTATTCCTATAGTCAGAGAATTCCCAGATGTATTTCCAGATGATTTGCCAGGGGATTTGATTGATAGGGAAATTGAATTCTTGTGGATGTGATCCCGCACACTGATATCGAAAGCTCTACTTAGAATGGCCCCAATCGAATCGAAGAACTGAAGGTACAATTGCAAGAGTTGTTAGACAAGAAGTTCATCAGACCTAGTACTTCACCGTGGGGTGCACCTGTTTTGTTTGTAAAGAAGAAAGATGGCTCACTGAGACTGTGTATTGATTACCGCGAACTGAACAAGGTAACTGTAAAGAATAAATATCCATTACCGCGTATTGATGATCTATTTGACCAGTTACAGGGTGCACAAGTGTTTTCCAAGATTGATCTTAGATCGGGGTATCATCAACTGAAAGTCAAACCGGAAGACATCGACAAAACTGCTTTTAGAACGAGGTATGGCCATTATGAATTTTTAGTTATGCCGTTCGGAGTTACGAATGCCCCTGCTGCATTTATGGACCTCATGAACAGAATTTTTAAACCATACCTTGATGATTTCATTGTGGTATTCATTGATGACATATTGATCTATTCTAAGACTGTAGAAGAACATGAACATCATCTGAGACTTGCCCTGCAAACCTTAAGAGAACAGAAACTGTATGCTAAATTGTCTAAATGTGAATTTTGGCTTGATCATGTTATGTTTTTGGGGCATATTGTTAGCAAAGATGGAATTTCTGTTGATCCGCAGAAAGTTGAAGCTGTAGTAAACTAGCCTAGACCAACAAATGTAACCGAAGTCCGAAGCTTTTTGGGACTGGCTGGATATTACAGAAGATTTGTCAAAGATTTCTCCAAGATCGCCTTACCACTGACTCGATTGACACGAAGGGACATCATTTGGTGGGTGACCAAAGGGAATCGGCATTTCAAGAATTGAAAACCCGACTTGTGACTGCACTGGTTCTGACTCTACCTTCAGGTACGGATGGTTATACTATATTTAGTGATGCTTCTCATAAGGGTTTGGAGTGTGTTTTAATGCAGAATGGGAGAGTTATTGCTTATGCTTCCAGCTTGAGACCACATGAAAAGAACTACCGACCCATGACTTAGAACTTCTTTGCGATAGTGCTTGCCTTTGAAAATTTGGCATCACTATTTGTATGGAGCAACATGTGAAGTGTATCTGACCACAAGAGCACAAGTACTTTTTCACTCGAAAAGAACTGAATATGAGACAGCGGAGATGGCTGGGCGATCAAAGATTATGACCTCTGATTTTGTACCATCCGAGAAAAGCTAACAACATTGCGATGCATTGAGCCGAAAGTCAATTGCCAACTTAGCTTGTTTGCTCACCGGGCAGAAAGAATTGCTTCATGATCTGGAAAAGTCTGAAATTGAAATTGTTTTGAAAGAACAAGGGAGAACAATAGCTGTCATTACTGCTCAACCAGCATTGATTGAAGAAATTAAAGAAAAACAACAACTTGATGATTTCTTGAAAAAGGTTATTGAAGAAAGAGATTCTAAACCAAGACCGGGGTTCAAATTTGAGAACAATGTATTGAAATTTCAAGAAAGACTGTGTGTGCCGAATGACACTGAATTGAAAAGAAGGGTACTGCAAGAGGGCCACAATTCAAAATTGTCTATCCACCCGTGGAACAGGAAAATGTACCAAGATCTGAAACGGAATTTTTGGTGGCCGGGAATGAAGAAGGAAATTGCCGACTTTGTGTCCAAATGTCTTCACTGCCAACAAGTCAAAGCTGAACATCAACGACCCGCGGGCTTACTACAACCCTTACCCATACCAGAGTGGAAATGGGAGCATATCACGATGGATTTCATTGTTGGATTACCTCGCTCCAGGAAAGGTATGGACTTTATTTGGGTTATTGTTGATAGATTGACTAAATCTGCACACTTCCTACCTGTCAAGACAATTTATAATGCAGACAAATTGGCTGTTATCTATATTGACGAAATTGTGAGATTGCATGGAGTGCCTGTATCTATTGTTTCTGACAGGGATTCGAAGTTTACATCGAGGTTCTAGCAGAGCCTCTGATTGCATTAGTCTTGAATTGAGGCTGAGTAGTGCCTATCATCCTCAGACAGATGGACAGTCAGAAAGGACCATCCAGACTTTAGAGGATCTACTGAGAATGTGTGTCCTTGATTTTCAGGGAAACTGGGAAAGTCATTTGCCGTTGGCTGAATTCGCCTACAACAACAGCTACCATTCGAGTATTGGAATGGCGCCTTTCGAGGCATTGTATGGCAGAAAATGTAGATCTCCAATTTCTTTGGGCGAAGTTGGAGATGGGCCTTCTTGGGCGAAATTGTATATGAAACAAGCGAAAAGATAAAAGCGATACAACAGAGGTTGAAAACGCACGAGAAAAGTTATGCGGATGTCAGAAGACGGGACAGACAGTATGAAGTGGGTGATCACGTGTTTGTGAAAGTGACACCAATGAAAGGCCAGACTCGTTTTGGAGTCAAAGGCAAGTTAGGGCCAAAGTATGTCGGACCGTATCAGATTATTGAGAAAATCAATCCGGTGGCGTATCAAGTTGCACTTCCTCCTGAAATGGAGCATATGCATAACGTCTTCCACATTTCGATGTTGAGAGACTATCTTCGGGATCCTTTTCATGTGATTGAGCCTGCTCGGATAGTGCTTAGTGATGACTACACTTACGAGGAACGGCCTATACAGATTGTGAACAGACGGATCAAGAAGCTGAGGAACAAGGAGATCCCACTAGTAAAAGTTGATTGGCAGAACCATGGTGGCGTGTATGCCACTTGGGAAAGGGAAGATGACATGGCTAAAAGATACCCAGAACTGTTTCCACTGAACCCTGTTTTCTTCCAGACTGAAGGTAACTCGAGTTTAGAGGACTAAACTCCTTATAAGGAGGGGAGACTGTAACAACCCTCGTACTGATTATCGATAACCTACCGAATTAGCTACTGGTTACTGTTAAACTGAACTGATAATGACTGATAATTGGATTAACTGAAGTACTGAATGGACTGATTGAAATCGAAACTGAAATTGAATAAGTTTATTTATTGAATTGCATATTGCATCTGTTTGATTGAATGACTATCTGTTTGAATTCGTATGTTTAAACTGCTAATTGAAGGCCTTATCGGCGGCCGAATTAGGAACCGTTTAGAGTTTTGGGATCAGTAGAATATTTGTGATTTAATGGTATATTTATCTGAAAATTGATTAGGAATGATTAAATTAGATTAAATATTGATGTAATGCCAAGATTGACTTAATTACACTTAAGCCACTTAGTGGACCTTTATTTATTATTATCACTTGAGCCTATACACTTGATCAAAACATTCCAAGGCCCTATTCTTGCATTCCAACCGACCAAACTAGAGAGAGTGAGGGATAAGAGAGAATTGGACTCAAATCATTGAAATTGCTAGAAGAACTTGAAGATTTGAGGCATAGATTGTATAATTGAGCTTGTCATCTTATAATTCAAGGTCTAAGGTAGCATTCCATCTTCTTATTTTAGTGTTTGAGCTCAATCTTGCATGATTCATGCCCAATTAGAGAGCTAGGCCATGATTTAGTGCAAATAGGTTGGATTATGCTTGAATTGTTGCATGCATGCTTGAATTGGTGCATTTTGAGTTGAGTTCATGTGAAGAAGGTACATGCATGCTCATGTTTCTATCAAAGTCCATGTTTTCATTTTATTTTCCAACTATTGAGCTCATTAGAGCAAGATTTGAACCTTGAATTTGGTTAAAAACTCATGCATTACATGTTTGGAAATTGTTCTTGAAAATGGGTTTGAATTTTGGATTTAATTGACTCACCTTTGGGGCTTGAATTCATAAATTGGCTTTTGAAACTTGTTATACATTGTTTTGGGATGTATTTTCCAGAATTTGGGCCCAAGAGGTCGAGAGTTGAGTTGAGAATGCTTGGTTTGAGCTTGGAAGGCAAATTTGGAAATTCCAGATTTGGCTTCTTCGCTCGAGCAAAGGATTCCTCTCTCGAGCTACCAACGTTTTCTCTGAGCCACGCTCGAGCGAAGAATTGGTGGCTCGAGCGTAAAAATCGAGCATCCAGTACTTTTACTGTTTCATCAGACCGCTCGAGCGAAGGATTGTTCGCTCGAGCGAAGCCTTTGATTTTGCTACCTCCCTCGTGCGCAGGAAGGCTCGCCGGCGAGACCCTGTTTAAAGAACTTTTGAAAAATGCCTTCCAACTGTATTTTTGCATCCTCATCCCATCCTAGGAATCCTTAGGCCTAGTTTAAGGCATCTTAATGAGGATTTAGACATAGAACCACACCAAGGAAATTTAGGGATTTAATTATCATCCTTCCCGACTGTGAAACTTAGTGTGTGTTCCATTTGTTAACTGTTTAGGGTTGGCTCTCGGGGACGCGCTCTAGCTGCTATTAGCCCAATCTCTGTGAGTAACAATTGTGTAAAGATATGTTCAAAATGGTTATCTTTTGAATACTGAACTGAACTATTTATTGAATTGCTATTGTTTACTGAATGAATGTATGTCATGTATTCTGAACTGTATTGTGGCATCCTTAGCAATTACTGTTACTGTTACAGAGCTCTGTCGGTTTCCTTGTGGAACCATCATTTCTTGATTGATGGCCATCATTCTTTGTTAGTCTGTTAAGACCGTCCTTTGGACCCTCTTGTTTATAGGCTAATGGATGTACCACATATGGTGATTGATTGAAATCTTGAAAATGAAAATCTTGTTTAATGAACTGATTTCATTCTTGTAGGACATTCATTCATAACCTCTTTACGCATTATGTTATTCACCGGGCTTTAGCTCACTTTGTTTATATATATATGTAGGTTCTCGGCTGCAGGCCAGGAGCTAGGAGCTTGGGTTGGTCCCCAGTTTTGTCAAGCCAGCCTATGTGCCTCACTGTGAGGTTTCGAGTTGCCACACGATGGCTTGGGGTGTTTTTATTGTCCCCACCTGTCTCCTCACTGTTTTGTACTACTGTATAGACATCTCTTGTCTTCTTGTCTTGTATCGAGGATTAGGTCCGTCTTGAATGTTTGTAAATGATTGTATAGATTGTACTGTTTTGAACTGTATGAATGCATAAAAATGTTTTTGGGCATACAGATTGTCACAGCTCAATGGACACTAGTTATTTACTGTATTGGCTTCCGCCATGCCCTGTACTCTATTTAACTGTATCTTGTTAAGAAAGCCTTGTAATCTCGGATTCTTGGCGATTCTGATGCTAAACCCATAGGGCCGGGTTTGGGTCGTGACATAAACTAACCATCGAAAGCTGATAAGTAAAAGGGAAAAAGAAATGGGGTTGGAAGACATGCATCACACACACGCACGCTTATTACAACATATGCCCTCTCGACGGAGGGTCCGAATGAATAAGCTAAGCTAATCTAAGCTAAGCTAATCAACTAATCTAATTAAGCTAATTAGACTAATTATTACGAATCAAATTGAATAACAAGTAAACTACTTACTAATTATTACAACAATTAACTAATTAACAATTTAATTAATTTACCAATTCAAGCTAACTAACAAGTAAAGCTTTAAAACTCTCGGCTCTGTTCGAAGAAGCAGAAGATGCATGCTCGATTTTTGCCCCGAAAAGCTCTCTGGTTGCTCTCTTGAGGCTCTGTTTGTAGGGTGTCCTTGAGAACTTGCTGCTAAACCTTACCAAATCAATGCTGGGGAATGCACCAGTGGCTTGCTCGCCATGAGGAGCTGCTGCCAACCCCTCTATCGGCTAAGGATGCACACTACCGGCCACAGATGAAAGGGTGCCGGCCAACAATGAAGAACTGCCGGCCACTGGTGTGCTGTGCCACCAAGTTGCAACAAAGCACAAAACAGAGGAAAGAGAGGGTCTCCCAAGGGTATGTACGTATTATGCCACTCCATATCACCTCAAAACATCAAGGGAGAGGCACCATTGGATCCAAGACCATCAATCAGGCATTTCAATGCATGATGGCCAAAGATCCAACTTGCACAAATTCAATAAATGTAATGCAAACAAGACTCTAAATCCATTACCTCCTCATGGATGATCAAAGGCAACGGAGACAAAGGGGATTGACTCACTTTCATCACTTTAACTATGAAGTGGGCCAATCCACCTTGTGTTCAACACGACATCCGATTGAACACAATGCAAAGCAAGCAACATGACACGCAAACAACATGCTAATCTTGGCATGAATTTCAAGACTCTAACATGCAAACACTCATGCACAACATGCTAGAATACTTAAGCATTAAAAGCTAGTGAAAAACGCAACACTAGAATCATGCTAAGCAATGCTCGATGGACTAAACCAACACCAAACAGACCCCATGCATGCCAAAACAGTGGCAAAATCCTGCTAGAAATGAAGCACCAGAAGCTACAACAACATGCTCATGCATTGGCTTGCAAGCTAGGCATTAAACACAACTCTCAAACACAATCAAAGAGTGATATGCACGAGAATATGACAATGCTATATGCTCTAAAATCAAGTGTTAAATGATGCCAAATCATCCAGATATCTCAAATAAGGCATGCTAAAAGGCTCAAAACTCAAGACTAGCTAAGGCACTTGCACCATAGCCATATCAAGCAAGCCTCAAAGGACCAAGATTACTCAAAACAGTCCTAAAACATGTCAAAACAAGGCCAAAAACATGCTTGAACATAGCCAATATATGCTAGAATAAAAGGCCAAAACACCAAATAAGCTAGGCCAATGAGCATGATTACACTACAAGTGTAAGAAACAAATGAGAGATGCTCTAACCAATCAAAAATAGAGTTGTATCATGGCAAAATAAGACTAAAAACACACTGAGATGGTAGCCCAAAAGCTTAGGCAAGCTTGCATACAAATTAGCCCATGATCAAGACATAAGGCACAACTCTCCAAAAGCATTGAATGTGTGAAACATGAGAGAGTATGACTAAACTACACACACTGAAATCATGTTAGAAATGAGGCCAAAGCATGCAAACAACTCAAATAATGCATGCTAGAGACTTGACACTCAAAACTAGTCAAAGCCACTTACACCACAACCATACAAGGCAAGCCTCACATGGCCAAGACCAACCAAAATAGAGCTAAGGTATGCTAAAATAACACCAAAAACATGCTGAGATAGAACCAAAATAGGCTAGCATGATGGATCAAAGCATTGAGCACACAAGGCTAAATGGCAAGATTACACTACAAGTGTAAAAAGCATGCATGAGGTGACTCAACCAAGCCAAAACAAAGTTATGCCATGCTAAAATAAGACCAAAAATAGGCTGAGAACAAGGCAACACATGCTAGAAACACATGCTCAATAATTAGGCCAATAAGGCAAGCAAACAAGACAAGAGGAGAGGGGACCACCCCCTCTCATTTTGGACCTCAAAATCATATTTCTACCACTGAAAATCCACTAGATTTTAGTGGCTAAAAGGCCAAAACAAAGATGACCTTAAAGGCCTTAAGAGATGGCACAAAGCAAGGCCAAACAAGCCACCAAAGGGGGTAAACCACCCCTAACTCAAACAAAGCCTTAAACAACCATTTTAAGAACTTAAATACAGAACCTTTTTTCAGTTGAAACTTAGGTCAAAAAAAGCATGCAAAGGTGGCCAAATATGCAACCAAAACAAAGCTTAGAAGGAGGAATAGGACTCACCCTTGAAGAACAATAAGAAGAGCAACTTCTTCAGCCTAAAACCAGCTTTCAGAACTCAAATAACACTCCCAAGAACCTCAGCTCAGTGATGGTGGTGTTTTACTAGGTGTTTGTGTGCAAAAGTATCAAGAAACAACACTTTTGAGGCAATATAGCACAAACATAGAGAGAGAGGGAGGATTCTAGTGAGAGAGGGATCTCTTTAGCTCTGAAAAATGCTGAACCTCTGGAAAGGGGGAGGAGCCTCCCCTTATATAGAGCAATGCCATGCAAAGCTTGCTTGACAAGCTTGAAATGGTCTCCATCCCTCCATACACATGTATGGAGGATGGCTAAGTGAAAAACAGCTGCCTCAAAAGATCTAACATAATATCTGCTGAAACAAGGTGTCTTGCTGGCAATCAGTGGTGGCCGACAGTGCCGGTAGGCCTTATCAATGGCCGGCAGTGCCAAAAGGTGGCTGACAGTGCCTCACAAGAAGCATGCTGAAAGGACCAACACATGGTCCAAAAATGGAGCAGAAAGGACATAGGGTTTGGAAAGCTCAAACCTGTGACATTCCATCGTGAAATTCGAGTACTCGACGAGCAATCAAACTTGCCACCGGATGTACCTGCAAGAACATCCAAGTCTTGAGGACGGTCAAAAATGGGGTGTCTACACTAGCACCAAGATACATTGGCCCATATGAAATTTTAGAGAAAATCAATTAAGTAACATACCAAGTAGCCTTACCTCCGGTAATGGAGCATATGCACAACATTTTTCATGTTTCAATGCTTCGAAATTACTTATGAGACCCGCACCATGTGATAGAACCGACTCATGTGCTTCTGAAAGATGATTATACATACGAAGAGAGGCCAATACAAATCGTTAACCATCGAATCAAAAGATTGAGGAACAAGGAAATTCCCTTGGTAAAAGTTGACTAGAAAAACCATCAGGGGACCAATGCAACTTGAGAGACAGAGGAGGATATGATGAAAAAATACCCTTAATTGTTCCCTTTAGACCTGATATTCTTCCAAACTGAAGGTAATTTGAGTTTGAAGGACCAAACTCTTTAAGAGGGAAGACTGTAACAACCTTGACCCATGATTAACGTTAATCCATACTTAGTTATGCCTAATGAGAAAATAAAGTGAAGTTTTGCATCATATGTTGCCTTAGTTGTGTTTATGTCTGTTTAGCGTAGAAAGATATGTTCATGTTTTCGTTTCGGTTTATGAATTGAGGGCCTTATCGACATCTAATTTAGAAATTGACTTGATTTATGTGTTAATTAGAATTTTTAGAATTTTATGGTAGGTTCAATTAAAATTCAATTCGGAACAAAATAATTAGAATAATTAATGCTCATTTAATTAGTGGTAAGCCTAATTAATTAGTCTACTAACCAAGCCTATATAAGGCTTCTATATGCATCTCAACTCACCCTTCTTCATCATTTTGTTGATAGCAACCATGAGAGAGAGAGAGAGAGAGAGAAGAGGGAGATTAGAGCCAACTTTGAAGAGAATTGAAGTCAAGCTAGTAACTACTAGAGGAATTGAAGGGAATTGGTGAGATTAAGTAAGAGATCACTAGAATTTAAGGAATTGTGGACCCTAGGTAAGGAATCAACCCTTAAGCTTTATGTTAGACTCACTTAAATAAGGAACTAAGAGAATTAAGTGAATCAATGTATGAATTAAGCTAATGAACTAGAAGAGAAGAGCAAATCATGCATGAATGTTCATTTGATCATAATTGAAGTTATTTTCAAGAGAATTCTTATATGCATGTTAGTATCTTGGTTTTGTTCAAGGAATTCAACATGTTTTAGACCTAAACATCTCATTTGATCATGATTCGGAAACTTGGAGCTCAAATCATTTCATGTATGCCATGTTCATGTTATGTTTTGACATTTTAAGCTTGATTTTGTACAATTGCATGTTATTGGGCCTTGATTCTGAGTAATGATTCTTACTTCATGATGTTTTGCAAATTTACAAGAGTTTTCTTAAGTTTTTGGCCCAAGAAACCATAATTTACAGCTTTGGGGTTGAGTTTGAGGCTTGGAAGCAATTCTGAAAATTCTAGAATTTTGCTTCCACGCTCAAGCGACAAATTCTGCGCTTGAGCGACCACCTTTATTTTTGCACTTTCGCTCGAGCGACCAAAAGCCCGCTCGAGTGTAAAATGCATGCTCCCAGAAGTTTGCGTGTTTTGTAGACTGCTCGAGCGACAAAAGTTGTGAGCGAGGACATGAGTCTCACGCTTGAGCAAGTGTTGAGCGAGCATCGAGCGGAAAAATCAGGCAACACTTTTGCAAAGTTTACAGACCGCTCGAGCGAAGGAATGTGCGATCGAGCGAACATTCGTATTTTGCATGTCCGCTCAAGTGAAGGAAGCTGCGTTTGAGAAGCTGCGTTAAAGCAGACCCTATTTCCAAAGATTTTCGACTAAGTGTTTTCAAATGCATTTTTGCATCCTGATTACATCCTAAGCATTCCTAAACCAAGATTAAGACACAATAATGAGAGTAAATGCTAGAAACACATTAAGAACAAAATGAAGCAAGTTATGTACAATCCAAGCGTGTTTTTCAGTACATGTATCTGTTATGTATTGATGTAGGTCACGCGCCGTAAACCGTTTGATTTGCCTGCTCTGTCTGTCTACACCTGGAGCCATCTATGAGTAATAACTTAGTAAAGCTATGTTCAACTTTATTTACTTTCTGTATGATAAAATAAGATCTATTTTCTGAAATGCTATATTCTGTACAATGAATGATTGTCCAATTTCTGACAATATATTCATGACATCCTTAGCATTATGTAATATCTGTTAGCTATTACCAGTGTCGGAGGTTCTATTATGGAACTTATTATATCTGTTATCTGTTACCCATATCGGAGGCTCCATCATGGAGTTCAGCATATCTGTTATCTATTACCCAGATCCGGAGGTTCCTTTATGGAATTGGTTATTCATAACCACCATCTGTTCTACATCTGTTCTATTAGCGCTAATGGATGTACTACGTATGATTAAGCATGAACTTTAATTTCTGTATATGATTTGGACAAGATTATGAATATGGATCAGCTTCTATTTCTGAAATAAATATGAATCTGAAATTCTGATTTTCTGAATCTGAAATGGATATCATTTATCAAATTCTTTCCTCTGTTATTATTCACTAGGCTCCCGCTCACTATTTATATTATGTATGTAGGTGATCAGGCACGTGACCAGGGCCAGAGTTGATGGCCTAAGATTCTGTTTTGTCAGCCAACCATTGTGCCTCCCGAGGAGGTTCCTTTGAGAAGACCATGTTGAGGCTTTATTTATTTATTTATTTTGTCCTGTTTATCTGTACTTGGGCTAAGCTTCCTTTCAACCTTATCTGTGTAAATGCGTGACGTGAGACCGATGCGTTTATGATGTTACATGTATATATATACATATATAAGTTCGTTTGAAAATGTTGTCTCATGTATGTCAGCACAGCTCAATGGACTAAGTATGTTTATATATTACTTCCTTAGCCCCTAATTATATGTTATTATGTTAAGAGGCCTTTGGTAATCCAAGAATTACTGGCCGGTTACGACGCTAAACCTATAGGGCACGGGTTTGGGTCGTAACAGATGCAACTGCTTTGTAGCAGTGGACATGGCAATACAAAAGGCAAATGGGCTTTGGTGTGATAACAGGGAATTGAGAGTCAAAATGGCAGAGTTTGGCAAGGAGTTTGGTCCAAAGCCTAGATTGATATAAGTACCACAGACCAAAAAAGCCATAGCTAATAATACCACGTATAATGCTGGCTATCAAAGAAACAGGTCCTTTGCTGATGTTGTAAACGATCGAGGGGTTCCAACAAATGCAATCCAAACCATTAAGGCATATGAGGAAGGTAATGGTTGGTTGTATGAAAGTGTAGTCGGAAGGTTAAAAGCATCATCCTCAGTGGATACTTTTAAGAAGGACATCGTAAGGAGAGGCTTTGGGGATATAAAGGTGAGATGGGGGGTGGAAAAGACATGCTTCTCTCCTTAAAATCAGTTGTAGATATGAAGGATAAACTTCAGAGAATGCAGGTTTGGTTCAATGCATAGTGTGATTCAGTCCAAGAATGGCGACAAGGGTTGGTTATTGAACAAGAAAGATATGTCTGGCTTAGTTGCTATAGTATTCTGTTGAACTTGTGAAGTTTTAAGACATTTAGTAGCATTGAGAAAACTTGGGGAGCAGTGCTTGCCATCGATGAAGATACTCTTCGGCTTAATTCACTCCATTGTGGTAAGGTGAAGATAGCCATGACAAGTATGGACTCTATTATTCACACCATAAATCTAGAGTGTAAAGGTACATTATACCCAGTGAGGGTTTGTGAGGAACAAATAATAGTCTCTAAATTACCGTCTGATCAATGTGCATCTCTATCCACTGAATGAAAGAAGGAAGGGAAGACAACCCTAGAGGCCATTGTAAATAATCAGCTTACAGACAAAAGTAGCAGGCATGAAGAAGAAGATGATGACGTGAAGGTCCAGATGGGCAAGAAAGTAGACATACAGGACGAGGTGGCTGGAGAGGGGAACAGTGTCTCACTAGCTAGCTTAGATGAACTAGACGGGGATAAAAGATTGAGTGACATCTCTACTATCACTGAAACAGATATGATGAAGGATGGGTTTGAGGAAGGTGGCACATGCATAAGTCAATTGGCGGGGGTAGGGATGAGCTCTGAGTAGTATGATGATGGTGTTAGGCGTAGGGTAGATGCTAAAGTATACACCCCTGGGTTTATCAAAAGTTTGAGTGGCTCTAAAGGCAATCGGCTGGGCATTCAAATTGAAGTGGATCTTAATCGGGCCCAATTGGCAAGTGGTCTAGATAGGTCGGCCCAAAGACCTATTGGGTTGGTTTAGCTTCACCACAGCAATCCACAAGGTTCAACTCCTTATACAACCCATAACTTACCAACATCCTTATGTCCAGCAAGAAAGGAGAAGCTAAAGGCAAAAGAAATATCATCACCAAGAGCACAGTTACAGAAAAAGAAAACGAAGGTGAAGTTCAAGGTCACCAAGAGATTGGGGCAACATCACTGAACTTGAGGAAATGAGCTATTTTTAGGTCAGTTGTAGCTACCATTTCACTATCCATGGCAAGTGGAAATAGAAGAGGACGGAGAGTGTTATCGGAGGCAGAGTGTAGACACCCCATTTTTGACCGACCTTAAGACTCAGACGTCACCGATTGAGCGCTTGGTGATGTCGCATATTGTGCTCGTTCTGAGATTGTGGAGTCTCGGCTGCGAGCCTTGCCTCCGGACTTCCAAACTCTTTTGTACCTTGCCTCGGTTTGCAAACCAGGTCCCGTTTTCTCCGTTTTCTCTTTCCGAAGGGAGGGAGAGGTCTCGTAGATCATCGTTCGGTGGCCGTAGGCTACGTTTCGTGGTCGTAGGCCATTTTTCCCGTTTGGAGCCCGGTTTCCGGTTTTTCAGAGCCGTCAGCCGTATGTCTCGGTTCGGGACCGCTTAACCACCTCCGTTTGCTCCGGTTTTTGGCATACACCATATTTCCTCCCTTTTGAGGGACACTGTGGTCCGAGAGACCAACTTCATGGCCGAACGCCACTTTCGGTGCCTAACAGCTTGTTTTCGGGGCCCCGAACTGCATGTTTCGGCCCCCGAACCTTCGTTTTGCATCCGTCTTGGTTCATTTTTGGTGGAGACCTTATTTTCATTGTTAGAAAGGTTGTACGAGAGTGGGAGGCCAGCAATTTTTCTGAAAAAAAATAGCTTTTTTTGGTCAAAAGGGATTCAGCATGAATTCGGGAAGGAGGAAAACATCTACGCAGCTTCACTGAAACGAGCATAACTCTTTACACATGAGGAATTAAGATATGAGGCGACCACCGTTGGAAAGCTTACTTCCGGGGCTTCATTTCCCACTCAAGAATCTCCTAGAGCCAAGTCCGGGTGGAGGAGATATGGTTGGTTGAAATCCGTTTGGACCGAATCTGCGCGGCTTCACCAAAACTGGCATAACTTTTTGCACAGAAGGAATTTTGATGCAAGGTTTGTGGCATTGGAAATTTAACTTCTGGGGCTTCATCCTAGGGGGTGGCCGGCCACCTTGACCCTTTTGACCTGGTCGGCCGGCCACCTTGCCTGGCCGGCCGGCCACCTGAACCTTTTGAACCTGGTCGGCCATTTTTCCCCTCCTGGGTGTGTTCCAGCTGTGCCAGCTATTCTTGACTTGACCCACTATCCGATGGGCTGCCCTTTTGGGGGGAAATTTGAAATGGTTTTTTCCCCTCTTTTCTTTGCTTCTCTCCCTCTATAAAGCCAGCACCTAAGCTTCATTTTGAAGGGTTAGAAAAAATCCTCTTGGAGCTTTTGTATACAACTTTCCCTCTCCCTCTCATCCAAGCCTCCAAACACCTTGGTTCTTCACCATTTACACACCAACCCATAGCACAACACCTCCATCACTCATTCCAGCACCTTGGAGGACATTTGAAGATGTTGAAAGCTCAGAAATTTAGTCCAAAAGCTGCTGGTTTGTTGCTCTTCAAGGGTAAGCACCTATTTTCCTTAAACTTGCATTTTTTTTGCTTCATTTATAAGCCATACTTGCAAGAATTTTTGGACTTTGTCATGAACTAAAAAAGATCATATTTTGAGCTCCTCTACATGTTTGATTCAGAACTCTTTGCTGTTTGAGGTCTTCTACTACCTCTTGTCTCCTATCTCTCTTTTAGGGCTATTTCTTGCATGATATATTAGCCCTGTTTGTAAGCATTTCTGGGCTTCGAGCCAAACTGTAAAGTACTTTATATTGAGCCCCTGTTCAACTTTGTTGAAGGGATCTTCACTATTTGAGGCCAGATACGTCCTCTTGCCCTCTATCTCTCTTTTAGGGCCATTTTTCCATCATATTTTAGCCTTACTTGTGAGCATATTTGAGATTTTCCATAAACTATAAAGTATATTTTTTTTGAGCCCCTCTTTAACTTTATTGAAGGGCTCTTTGCTGTTTGAGGTCTTTTGCTTCCCCGTTTGTTCATCCTCTCTTTTAGGGCTGTTTTTGCATGATATATTAGCCCTATTTGTGAGCCTTTTTGGACCTCAACCTAAAATGAAAAAAGTCTTGTTTTGACATCATGTTCATGTTTGATTAACGTCTATTCTCTGTTTGGGGTCATCTTCCCCTATGCATGCTTTTCATGATTAGGGCTATGCATTAGAGCACTTGCATTGGCCATGGTTTGGCCTCTTAGCCACTAAAATATAGTGGATTTTTAGTGGTTTTGATGTATTTTTGAGCCTCAAAATCAGAGGGGGGTGACCCCCTCTCACCTTGTTTTGTTTGATGGTCTTTTTGGCCTTCCAAAGAGGCCCTATCTTGCATGCTTTGTTGACTAATTTCAGGGCCAATTTGATGAGGTTTAGGACTATCATATTTGATTTCCAGAGTTTATTTTTCCATGCTAAGTGTCCATATTGTATGTGCTTAATAACCCCTTGTATGCCCTCCCAAAAGAACCCATCATTTGTGCACGTGTAGGCTGCATTTCAGAGGTTATTTGGGCATGTTTTGGCATGTTTTATTCACTGATTTTTGCTGGTTTGGTGAGACTTCATATGCTTCATATACATGCCATGTAAATCATGTTGCTAGTCAAAGTTGCATGCTATTTTAGTCCATCTTGCTAGCATCTTTTGGCCATGCTTTGAACTAGAAATGTTCATGTTTTGGGACTGCCTTGGTTCTGTCTTCATGCTTCATGATCAAATAATGCATGCTTTGTATAGCTATAAGTCAATGCATGCGCCTAGTTTTGTGTTTCGGGACCATTCCATGCATTGTATGACATATATCCATGATTCGGGATCATTTTGCATCATATTTCAGTGCTGGAATTTGCATGTATGTATGTCATATTTCATGCCTTGCCATGCCTTGTTAGAGTGGCATTTGGTGCCTTAGGTTCGGTCCTCGATTTGCGTGCATAAATGCACGCATTTTGATTATCTCATTTTCATCTAATGGCTACTGATGTGAGTGTGGCTGAGGTCCACTCATGTTGGTGTAAGTCCATTATGCATTGTGTATGCCATTTCAATTCATAGCATTGCGTATGCTAGGTTGTATGTTAGAGCATTGTGTATGCCTTGTTACATTGTGCATTGAGTATGCCATTTCATAGCATCACGTATGCTAGGTTACATGTTAGGATTGCATTCATGCATGTCATGCATATTGCATTGTGTTTAGGATAGGAGTTAACCCAAGCACGGGAAACGAGGGACGTTTCGTACTCCGAGTGACGGAACGTGTCTCAATTCCCTGTCACCAACACTCCGGATTATCCGTGATGGAGTCTAAGCCTTGTTGTGTTTTCATGTGCATTCATTCCATATTGAGTCATGCAAATCGACTCCTCGGCCATCATGCATCGAGATGCGTGATTGGTGGCACGAGGATCGAAGACTACACTCCCTGAAGAGTAGTCATGCATACATATGTGAAAATACTTTGCCATGCCCCATTTGTTGCTCTCTGTTGCAGCAAATCAAAGATCAACAGCTTTCTAAAGCATTACACAACATCCCGAGAACAATTGCAAACAGAGGCAAACCGGGGCATCGCAAGGAATTTTTCGACGAAGGCAACCTGAGCATGCATCATTCATCATTCGGAACAGAGCTGAGGCGGTACATGGATTTGCGTGCAATTTACTGCTTTCCTAGATTAATTTGTTAATTAATTAGGGTTTTGTACCTATTTGGACTGTATTATTTATTTGGGACTGTATTATTTATTCGGACCCTCTGAGCGAGGGCACAACTGTAATAAGTGTGCGTGCATGTGATGTATGTCTTCCAACCCCACGTCTTTCTCCCTTTTATTTATCAACTTATGATGGTCAGATTAGGGCATGTTTCAATTAGCATACAGTATGATAGCATGTTTGCATTCATTCATCTGTTTTGCATGCATCGGGCTCGGTGCACCGTACTCATCGCATTGTATTTCAATTCCAAGTTGAATACTTGTTAGCTGTAGCATTTCACATGCCATCTTTAGAATAGCCGAGCCTATCTTAGTTGTATTTTGCATGTGTCGCATTAGGCATTCCTGTATAGTTAGGATCATGCATGGATTTCTAATTAGCTTCTTTCTTTGGCTTGGAGTACTCGGTAAGTGGTTATGCTTTAGCATCCTTGCATGCGTGTGAGTGACTACCATGATAGTATGCTTACCATGAGGCTATATGCTTATGTGATATAACTGCCTGAATGCCTGTGGGTGAAGGTTGGGTTACTTAGATTGGAACGAATCATCAACTGTGAGTTTTAAGCCCACTAGATAGTGGCAAAACCATCTTTTCTAAGCCCACCCGAGGGTGGCAAAATCCGCATTTTAAGCCTACTTGCGAGTAGCAAACCACTTTCTAAACAAACATGAAATGTTTTGTTCTAATTCAGGCGATCCAGTCTATACTTGTATGCTGCACGCATCACATAGTAATTCTAGGCTAATAACCGGAATAAGAGCACATAATGTTTTTAAAACTAGATATCATGGTTAGTAGAGGCCGATCTTTGATCGGGCGAGCGGGGGTGCTCACGAAGTGACCTTCTCCAATCGTACCCAAGTTCCCGAGCAGAGGCAACTTTGGTGATGACGGACACGTGGCCTTAGGCAACGAGTCAGGGTTTCCTAAATTTCTCAAAATAAAATATTTAGGTGGCGACTCTGTATCTGGCAAAGCAGTCCATGTTTGGCACTTCTTTCAAAAATCTATTTTCTCAAAACGATTTTCCAGATTTGGACTCTTTGGTTTAGATTGAGAACTGTGACAATTTGAGTCCGAACTGTAGTGAGCCCAAAATGAACGGAACGGGGGACTCATCCCTCCCGGGGCGTTCAGGGACGTCTACAGTTTCTGGCGACTCTGCTGGGGATTTAAAGAACTTGACTCGAACTCATGATATCTTATTTTGACTACACTTATGTGTTTCTTTGCATTGCATATGCATTGGTGCGCCTAGGACACCATGTTTGCCATCTGCTATTCCTAAGCGGTTTGCCAGAGGCTGCATGCCATAAGGCTTACCGGTTACGGGCTCTGCCAGTATGGGAACACAAACCCCGATTTTACCGGGGCACCCTTTTTGACCATTTGACCTAGTGCATATTCGGAATCCATAGTGACCATCCCAAGCTAGGACAGGTTGCTTACCCGATAGGTTGTTTGAAACCGCTGCGTGCGTAGTGAAACCCTAGCTCCTGACAGAATAGGTCAGGGAAACCCTACACCAACATAGGGGTGTTTTGGCTCTCACTTATCTGTTATGTACTTTTAGAGTGCGTCTCTATAGGGAATGCATGTATCAGTTTACAAGTTTGGGCATCAGGCCCGCGGGCATTAGTATTTGGTGGGAATCAGTTTTACCTGAGGGTATCAGTTTGTAGGGGCAGAGATTTGGGCCGAATTGGAGAGAGGACATGCGTTCACTATGCTCATATCTGTTTTTGGCGAAATTAATGAGATCTTTGCATGTTTTCTCTTTTCCTAGGTAGTCCTGGAGTTATAGCTTCAGAAGGCTTCGATATCCCCCGAGTACATTGGACTAGTGCTGATAGACTTTGTTAGGTCAGAAATTCAATTCAAGGGAAACCAGTGTTCTTTCGTTGGGGCAAGGCAAAGAAAGGCCAGTCAGGGCTCATTGGTTCATCTGATCCGTCAGTCACCAGTCACATCACCTTTGTTTAGGCTCAGCAGACCGTGATGGCACAGGGTTCGGAAGAATTTGTGGCCGTGATAGCGGCCTTCATCGTGGAACCGCCATGCTGAGACCCGAGATTAAACAGCGCCCATCTAGGGCATCGCCTCACATCCACTTTTTGGGACCCCAAATTAACTTTGACCCACTTCCGCCAGTTGAAGATTTGCAGGGTCCAGATCCTCGAGAAGGGTTGGCTCAAGCCCAAGTTTCCAGACCCTTGGTGCAGCCTAATGAGAGGCTTTATCCCCTTGATGCTAGTGACCTCGATCCGACCGCGGTGAAAATCGCAAACCTTGAGAAGCAATTCAAAAAGGCACAGGGCCTTAACTCCATTCCCGACATTGAGGATGGGCACACTGAGTCTGTCGTACGGCTCCCAAACAGATTCAAAATGCCACATATTGACCGTTTCGACGGGTCTGGAGATCCAATGGTACATATCCGACTTTTCTTGGATGTCCTGAAGCCGATGGGTCTGACTAAGCCACAAAAACTCTCTCTGTATGGAAGAACCTTGTCGGGTGTAACAGCCACTTGGTACGCTAAGTTGGAGGACAAAGTGAAACAAAGTTGGGAAGAATTGGCTGAGGCCTTTTTCGATCAGTATTCCTACAATACCCAAGTTGAAATGACCATCCAAGAACTTGAAGCAACCCGCCAGAACCCAACAGAGCCTTTTGTGGAATTTGTTACAAGGTGGAGAGCAAAGGCAGCACAGATGACAGATCGCCGCCCTTCTGAAAGGGATCAAGTGCAGATGATGGTGCGAAACCTCGAGCATGATATGTTGCAAAAGTTGATAGTCGCCCCGCTATTCACTTTCGAAAGTTTGCACGAATTGGGGGTTCAGATCGAGAATACATTCAACAGTGGGATCATTCCCAGAACAAGTGAACCGACAAGGAAGGTGATTTCAGGGAGTACCAACGCTGGTAGTAGCGCTATTCCCAAACCCACCGAAATCAATACAGTCGCCACAGCCGACCCTTTTGCCAAACCAAGCCTACAAACAGCCGGCCCAGCGCGAGTTCAGGGCAAAACTTTCACCTCCCTCTATATGAGCCTGACTAGCGCACTAAAAGCCTTGATGGAAAGAGGGCATCTCAAACCCCTCGATCCTCAACCTCTTCCTGACCCACTCCCAGCCAGACATAACCCCTCCATGTACTGTATGTACCATTAGCAGCGCGGCCATGGCACCGACCGTTGCTACCGCCTTCGTCATGAGGTCCAAAATCTCATCGACAACCGGACGATAGCTCCACCTTCAGACCCCAATGACCAAACATCTCTTGCCTACCTCAATCTCATCCATATACTACCATCCACCTATGACCCCAGCATATACATCACCCCAACCCATCTACCCAAGCCTAAGGTGTTTATCCCAGAAAGCATGGACTTATGCATGATGGGTGCACCTGAACCTTAACCATCTCAAACCCGTGAACCCACTACTTCTAAGTTGATAGGAATGATTAAAGATCTTCAAAGAACCGTGACAGATCTGGCCTCCGGGACATTGGCTCCATCATCGACCACATCACATACTGGGAATTTCATGTCAAAAGGCTCCCCAGTCTTGGGACGGGCTGCATTTGAGGAAGGCCAATCCCTTGGCAAAGTGGAGGCGAGTGGAAAGAACAAGGTAGGGGCGGGCATGGATCCCCATGAACATCTTCTATCCGCTGTTGAGGCTTTGAAAGCCGAGGGACTGAACAAAGAGCAAGTCCTCGCAGTTGTTGCAAAAACTATGGATGACACTTTCGCTACTCAAGTTGGGGGCAGTCTGAATCAAGAGAAAAATCGGGAAAAGGGCCGTCGTACCAAAAATGATCCTATTAGCTCTAATCCTTCACTCGGAAGAGATCAACAAACCAGGCCAGCACCTGCCAATCCCTTTGCTGGTGCGCCCAGTAAAAATCCATAAACCTTGAAGTACCAACCTCGAGCTCGGAGGGTCTTCCATGCCCTCTATATGCCTTTGTCCAAAGCTCTCTAAATCCTTGTTGGACAAGGCCATCTCAAACCCCTTGAGCCTCGACCTCTCCCGAACCCTCTTCCGGCTACGCATGATGCTACCCAGTACTGCGCATACCATCAGCAAACTGGCCATACTACCGATAACTGCTTCCGCCTTCGCCATGAAGTACAGGATCTATTTGACAACGGGGTTATCCTCTTGCTGAGCTCAGCAAAGTTATCGGCACTGGATCGGTGAACTTGGGGGATAATGTAATGTGATCGGGGAATCAACCACCTGCGGGCGGCGCTCGATTAACTCCAGATATGGTGGATGGCATGCACTATTTTGAGCATTTGCGAATGCTAGCTTTTGTGCTTTCTGACTTGGGTATTGGGGCAGTCTTGTTGTTTTGTTTTGAGTCAGTCTCTTTTGTTTTGGGTCTTTCTTGTTGTATCGAGTCAGTCCTGTTGTATAGGAGTCGGGTGATTCCGGGGGCTGTTACCTCGGGCGTCACCATTTTGTTTTGTGTTTGTCTTTTCGTTTTGTTTTGAGTCTATTTCTGCCAGGGAGCCAGTTATGCCAACAGATTTTGAATGAAACGACAGTGATTTTCACACTCTCGCATTTACTTCTGCCTTGTGCCAGTTATGCCGGAAGTTCTGAATGAGATGGCAGTATTTGACTAAGAACTCTGTCTTTTCTATGCCTTGAAGTCATTATAATGACCTGAGTTTTTCAAAACTTTGTGAACACTGCGGTAAAAACAAAGAGGGAGGAATTCCTCGGGATTTGCAAAACTTTGATCAAACTGAGAGAAAGAGAGGCGTGCTAAGCCCTTAATGAATAAAAACATGCTTGTTAGTGTGAGTACTGAGAAGGACCCTAGCTTTGATCCATATTGGTTCTACACTGTCTTCAGCGCGAGCGATTTATCGCTTTCTTAAAAACTTTCAAAAAATGTTTTGCGCGGTCCTGCGAGGACATGTGTGAAATCACTTTTGAGATTGTGCATCTAAGGATCGCTCTCAGCCCCGAGACTTAACTCCTCACTTTCGAACCTTGAACTTGAATTCAGAACGTTCAACGGTGAACTACAATGTGAGGCCTGAGTGGCCAGATTCGAAGCAGCCCATGAATTAGCGGTAAGAAAATCAGATCAAGAAGACCAGATGTCACCAAAAACAACTTGCGAAGCTAGGTCGGAAGCACCCTTCAAACTAGGGGCAAAGATGTCAGATGTGCTCGAAGAGCCGAAGATGAGTCCTCTTGCAAATCAACAGCCACTCTCCTGGATACGGATGACTTCAAAACCCTACAACCATTTGGCATGGACCAAGCTACACTTTTACCCTTTGAGAGCTCACTGGGTCGAAAACCCAGAAGAGCGACCTAGGCAAAAGTTAGAGCGAGACAAAAAAAAATATACAAAAAATGCAAAAAGAAAAGAAAAAGAAAAATGCCAAAAAAAAAAAAGAAGAAGAAAAAGGAATGAAAAGAATATAAAAAAAAAAAAAAAAAAAGAGAAAGAAAGAAGAACAAAGCTCGCAAGGTCGAAAACTCGCGACGGGCGCCTTGGCAAAAGTTAGAGCCTAAAAAGAAGAGGTTAATACCCGAGTGTACCTTAACCCCAGAACTACGTGATGCTTGATTCCCATCTTTGGGATACGTAGGCAACTTCATTCTGAAGTCTAGCCGTAAAACACTTCAAAATTCGACTGTGTCCATGTAATGGTTTTGATCATCTTTGTTTTCTCTGAATCCGAGAATTTGGTTGTGTTCGTCACTCTGAGGACTGACTACAATGCGCCGCGGTGCTATCCAAACATGGGGCAACTTTCTGTTGCCATTCAGTATGGTGCGGCGTCATTCAAACAAGGGGCAACTTTCCGTTGCCATGCAGCTCTCTTCAAGCAAGAGGCAATTTTCCTTCAGATCTGAGGTTGTGCATCTCAAGAGTAGGTTTCGTGCTCGTTGAGCAATGGCCGTTTGCGAAATAGTTTTTGAGAATTTTTACTGAGGTTGACTAATTCTCTCGAAAATTATCCCATTTTTCTAAAAAACTGGACCATTTCTTGGACCTAAAAAAGGAAAATTTTCAGTGCTCATAGCCTGACTTGCGTGATTTCAAATCAAAAAGTTGAACAAGCATGTTAATCTAACTCTCATGTTGGTCAAAACTGTTTTAGTAGAAAGCAAAAACAAAAAATGGTCGAAATAATGAACTAGGGGCATAGTTGAGTCAGGTGTTCTGTCTTTTCCCCATTGTCACAATACTTGCCGGACAGGGCACTGTATTCGCCAAAAAAGGGCACAGCAAAAGGGCTGAAAGCTCTCTCACCCTCCAAACAACGAGGTATCAAGCCAAGTGCGAAGCACAAATCGGAATGGATCAAGATATTCCACTCTCTCGTCTGGACACATCTAATCACGTCCAAACTCCCTGGTAGAGCATCATCGACCGATGTTAGCTACAGATTTGTTACACACCCAGTTGTAGCGCAGCCCCTCTGTGGGAGAAACTCACTAGCTGCGTGCAGAAGAAGAAGAATCTAGCTGAATACCAGGGGCAAGAGCCACAACTTCCTGCTTATCCATCAAACACCTAGGGAATGGATAAAAAATGAGAGATTGAAGAATAGAGAGATGTGCGCTGAGAGAAAAGTGAGAAAAGGGATTTTCAGAAAAACAGAGCCTGAGGGCCGAGTGATGTGAGAATCATAAGTGAGAAAGGGCGGGAAACAATGCTCGGAGAAATTGACTCCTCGTGCACCGAGAGGTCTCTCGCCTTTGTAACACAGCTGAGTGTTGTGTTTGTGCGTTTTGTTTGTCTCGATTCTTGTTTTGAGTCGTTTGAGTGTCAACAAATGTGTTTAGGTCATTTTACCTTGTTTTTCCTTTGTTGAGTTATGTTTAGGTTGTTTTACCTTTGTTTTCCATTGTTGAGTCATTTTGGCTGTGGACAGTTGTAGGCTCAATACCCAGTTGAGAACCCTTTTCTCATTTCAATTTCAAAAATCATTTTGTGCTCAGAGTGTCGTGTCGTTCTCCACATTTGTGCAAAAAAGGATCAATTCTTTCATAAAGTCGCAGGGTCTACCCTCGATAAGTGTGAATAGTAAAACAAGGACCTATCTGAAGCTATTTAGGTTCCAGACTCCAAAGCAAAAGAAAAGAGGGAAAATTTGGAGCATCTTAGCATGTTTCAACTTTGGCAAAATCCGAGACTGCATTCCAGTTGCACCTTCTCAGGCCTCGCTGTTTCTCTGGAGTATGAGTGTATCTCGATCCCAAGTGTAAGCCTGCTTCAAGTCAGAATGGCAGTCCAAGCAGCACCCGAGGGTTTCACATGCAGATGTTATCTCTCGCCAATATGAATAGGGTGTGCCCTTTTTGAGCTGAGTGTGTTGTGAAGCCCTCTAAGAGGCAAATCAAAGGCAGCAGAGTACATATTTGATGCTCCTCTACTGCACAGAATGTGAACTTTCATATACACTGCTGTTGTTGCATGCGTGCCGCGCATCGTTATGATTCAGGCATAGAATATGTTTGCTTTTGATTCCGCATAAAATATGCTTTGCTTGTCTCATACATAGAATATGCTTTCGATATTCCATAGAATGTGCTTCCATACTTGCATAGAAAATGCCCGTATCTGTTGCATAGAAAATGCCCCCATACTTGCATAGAAGATGCATTTTATCGCACTTTCTTGTGCATTTTATCTCACTCGCACTGTTTTGTGCACTTACACTTTGTATCTCGCTTGCACTGTCTTGTGCATCTTGTGGTTGTATCTCACTTGCACTATCTTGTGCATTGCATATCAATCGCGCTGTTTAGCGTATCGCACTATTTTGTGCATTTCAAATCAATCGCGTTGTTTAGCGTATCGCACTGTTTAGTGCATTTCAAATCAATCGCGCTGATTTGTGCATCGCACTATTTTGTGCAGGTTCAAGTTCGCGCTATTTTGCGCATCGCACTGTCTTGTGCATTTTTGCATTAAGTTTACATTCGCGCTATTTTGCGCACCTCAATCGCACTGTTTTGTGCAGTTTATCATTCACGCTATTTTGCGCACCTCAATCGCACTGTTTTGTGCAGTTTATCATTCGCGCTATTTTGCACACCTCAATCGCACTGTTTTGTGCAGTTCATCATTCGCGCTATTTTGCGCACCTCAATCGCACTGTTTTGTGCAGTTCATCATTCGCGTTATTTTGCGCACCTCAATCGCACTGTTTTGTACAGTTTATCATTCGCGCTATCTTGCGCATCCCACCTGCACTTGTTAGTGCATTACATTTCACTCGCGCTATTTTGCGCATCACACTATTTTGTGCACCTTACTCGTATTATGTATGCATTTTATCACGCTGTCTTGCGTACCTTACCTGCACTTGTTAGTGCATTGCATCGCGCTATCTTGTGCACCTTACCTGTATCGCACTGTTTTGTGCATTCACCCTACTCGCACCATTTTGTGCACCTCTAGCTCGCACTGTCTTGTGCACTCTCTGGTCTGGGAGACCTTAAGTCCTCTGGTCTGGAAGACCTTAAATCCTGTATCTTCATTCGCACTTCCTTGTGCACTCTCTGGTCTAGGAGACCTTAAATCCTCTAAAGGTGCAATTCCTTTGGTGTTTGTCGTGCCCGAACGACTTCCAGCGGTCTGGTATAGCCACCTGCCTGTGTTAGCAGTGAGTTCCTAGGAGACCAACTGAGACGGTGGAAACTAGAGTTCGAATGGCTCATGCCTAGAACACAAAGGTTCGGGATTTCCGAGACTAAAGTCTGGTTTAAATACCCAGCAGGATATCCTCGGCTTGAAATCAGATGGCGCCCATTGATTGAGATAGCATCCAGATGCCTCAATTTCGATAATCGATCCAACCTAGTCTGTCAACCAGTTGGAGAATAGGGAAAGCTGCGACCACAGTCAGGGAGAAAAGTATTACCTGTGGTTCAATTAAGATGCAAAAGCGGGAGATCCCCATCAGCATGAGGTAGAACATTACCAAGGTAAGTCATTGCCAAATTGCCCCTGTAAGGTGCCTTCGCTTTCTGGCTATCACATTGCATTTTAGTCATTACAGTGCATTGCATAAATCCTGAATTTTCAAACCGGCTTCACTTAGCGTATAAGTCCAATCTTCAAACCAGCTTCGCATAGCGTATAAGTCCAATTATCAAAATCTTTCTACATATCATTTTGCATCCTGCCCCTGAACTACGCTGGTTTGATTCCTTGTAAAGGGATACATAGGCAGCCCGAGGGCGCAACCGTTTATTTGTCTATATTTTGTTTGTTTGTCCAAGTCTTCGGCCTTGTCAAAAATGGGTCGTCTCTGGGCTTTGACATTCACTCCCGTCACTTCTTGACTTTCGAGTTCTGTCAAAGAGGGGCAACTGTAGACACCCCATTTTTGACCGACCTTAAGACTTAGACGTCACTGATTGAGCGCTTGGTGATGTCGTATATTGTGCTCGTTCTGAGATTGCGGAGTCTCGGCTGCAAGCTTTGCCTCTGGACTTTCGGACTCTTTTGTACCTTGCCTCGGTTTACGAACCAGGTCCCGTTTTCTTTGTTTTCTCTTCCCGAAGGGAGGGAGAGGTCTCGTAGATCATCTCTCAGTGGCCGTAGGCTACGTTTCGTGGTCGTAGGCCATTTTTTCCGTTTGGAGCCCGGTTTTTGGTTTTTCGAAGCCGTCAGCCATATGCCTTGGTTCGGGACCGCTTAACCACCTCTGTTTGCTCCATTTTTGGCATACACCTTATTTCCTCCCTTTTGAGAGACACTGTGGTCCGAGAGACCAACTTCATGGTCGAACGCCACTTTCGGTGCCTAACAGCCTGTTTTCGGGGCCCCGAACTGCGTGTTTCGGCCCCCGAACCTCCGTTTTGCATCCGTCTTGGTTCATTTTTGGTGGAGACCTTATTTTCAGTGTTAGAAAGGTTGTAGGAGAGTGGGAGGCCATCAATTGTTCTGAAAAAAATAGCTTTTTTTTGGTCAAACGGATTCAAAGATGAATCCTGAAGGAGGAAAAACATCTCAAGCTTCACCGAAACGGGCATAACTCTTTGCACATGAGGAATTAAGATATGAGGCCACCACCGTTGGAAAGCCTACTTCCGAGGCTTCATTTTTCACTCAAGAGTCTCCTAGAGCCAAGTCTGGGTAGAGGAGATATGGTTGGTTGAAATCTGTTTGGACCGAATTTGTGCGACTTCACCAAAATAAGCATAACTTTTTGCACAGGAGGAATTTTGATGCAAGGTTTGCGGCATTGGAAAGCTAACTTCTGGGGCTTCATCCTAGAGGGTGGTCAGCCACCTTGACCCTTTTGATCTGGTCGGCCGGCCACCTTGCCTGGCCGGCCGGCCACCTGAACCTTTTGAACTTGGTCGGCCATTTTTGCCCTCCTGAGTGTGTTCCAGCTGTGCCAGCTATTTTTGACTTGACCCACTGTCCGAGGGGCTGCCCTTTTGGGGGGAAATTTGAAATGGTTTTTCCCTCCCTTTTCTTTGCTTCTCTCCCTCTATAAAGCCAGCACCTAAGCTTCATTTTGAAGGGTTAGAAAAAATCCTCTTGGAGCTTTTGTATACAACTTTCCCTCTCCCTCTCATCCAAGCCTCCAAACACCTTGGTTCTTCACCATTTACACACCAACCCATAGCACAACACCTCCATCACTCATTCCAGCACCTTGGAGGACATTTGAAGATGTTGAAAGCTCAGAAATTTAGTCCAAAAGCTGCTGGTTTGCTGCTCTTCAAGGGTAAGCACCTATTTTCCTTAAACTTGCATTTTTTTTGCTTCATTTATAAGCCATACTAGAAAGCATTTTTGGACTTTGTCATGAACTGAAAAAGATCATATAATGAGCTCCTCTACATGTTTGATTAAGAACTCTTTTCTGTTTGAGGTCTTCTACTACCTCTTGTCTTCTATCTCTCTTTTAGGGCTATTTCTTGCATGATATATTAGCCTTGTTTGTAGGCATTTTTGGGCTTCGAGCAAAACTATAAAGTACTTTATTTTGAGCCCCTCTTAAACTTTGTTGAAGGGATCTTCACTGTTTGAGGCAAGATACTTCCTCTTGCTCTCTATCTCTCTTTTAGGGCCATTTTTGTATCATATTTTAGCCTTACTTGTGAGCATATTTGAGATTTACCATAAACTATAAAGTATCTTTTTTTGAGCCCCTATTTAACTTTATTGAAGGGATCTTTGCTGTTTGAGGTCTTTTGCTTCCCTGTTTGTTCATCCTCTCTTTTAGGGCTGTTTTTGCATGATATATTAGCCCTATTTGTGAGCCTTTTTGGGCCTCGACCTAAAATGAAAAAAGTCTTTTTTTGAAATCATGTTCATGTTTGATTGAGTTCTATTCTCTATTTAGGGTCATCTTCCCCTATGCATGCTTTTCATGATTAGGGCTATGCATTAGAGCACTTGCATTGGCCATGGTTTGGCCTCTTAGCCACTGAAATCTAGTGGATTTTTAGTGGCTTTGATGTATTTTTGAGCCTCAACATCAGAGGGGGGTGACCCCCTCTCACCTTGTTTTGTTTGATGGTCTTTTTGGCCTTCCAAAGAGGCCCTATCTTGCATGCTTTGTTGACTGATTTCAGGGCCAATTTGATGAGGTTTAGGACTATCATATTTGATTTCCAGAGTTTATTTTTCCATGCTAAGTGTCCATATTGTATGTGCTTAATAACCCCTTGTATGCCCTCCCAAAAGAACCCATCATTTGTGCACGTGTAGGCTGCATTTCAGAGGTTATTTGGGCATGTTTTGGCATGTTTTATTCACTGATTTTTGCTGGTTTGGTGAGACTTCATATGCTTCATATACATGCCATGTAAATCATGTTGCTAGTCAAAGTTGCATGCTATTTTAGTCCATCTTGCTAGCATCTTTTGGCCATGCTTTGAACTAGAAATGTTCATGTTTTGGGACTGCCTTGGTTCTGTCTTCATGCTTCATGATCAAATAATGCATGCTTTGTATAGCTATAGGTCAATGCATGCGCCTAGTTTTGTGTTTCGGGACCATTCCATGCATTGTATGACATATATCCATGATTCAGGATCATTTTGCATCATATTTCAGTCCTGGAATTTGCATGTCTGTATGTCATATTTCATGCCTTGCCATGCCTTGTTAGAGTGGCATTTGGTGCCTTAGGTTCGGTCCTCGGTTTGCGTGCATGAATGCACGCATTTTGATTATCTCATTTTCATCTAATGGCTACTGATGTGAGTGTGGCTGAGGTCCACTCATGTTGGTGTAAGTCCATTATGCATTGTGTATGCCATTTCAATTCATAGCATTGCGTATGCTAGGTTGTATGTTAGAGCATTATGTATGCCTTGTTACATCGTGCATTGAGTATGCCATTTCATAGCATCGCGTATGCTAGGTTACATGTTAGGATTGCATTCATGCATGTCATGCATATTGCATTGTGTTTGGGATAGGAGTTAACCCAAGCACAGGAAACGAGGGACGTTTCGTATTCCGAGTGACGGAACATGTCTTAATTCCCTGTCGCCAACACTCTGGATTATCCGTGATGGAGTCTAAGCCTTGTTGTGTTTTCATGTGCATTCATTCCATATTGAGTCATGCAAATCGACTCCTCGGCCATCATGCATCGAGATGCGTGATTGGTGGCACGAGAATCGAAGACTACACTCCCTGAAGAGTAGTCATGCATACATATGTGAAAATACTTTGCCATGCCCCATTTGTTGCTCTCTCATAAAGAAATCAAAGATCAACAGCTTTCTAAAGCATTACACAACATCCCGAGAACAATTGCAAACAGAGGCAAACCGGGGCATCGCAAGGAATTTTTCGACGAAGGCAACCTGAGCATGCATCATTCATCATTCGGAACAGAGCTGAGGCGGTACATGGATTTGCGTGCAATTTACTGCTTTCCTAGATTAATTTGTTAATTAATTAGGGTTTTGTACCTATTTGGACTGTATTATTTATTTGGGACTGTATTATTTATTCGGACCCTCCAAGCGAGGGCACAACTGTAATAAGTGTGCGTGCATGTGATGTATGTCTTCCAACCCCACGTCTTTCTCCCTTTTATTTATCAGCTTATGATGGTCAGATTAGGGCATGTTTCAATTAGCATACAGTATGATAGCATGTTTGCATTCATTCATCTGTTTTGCATGCATCGGGCTCGGTGCACCATACTCATCGCATTGTATTTCAATTCTAAGTTGAATACTTGTTAGCTGTAGTATTTCACATGCCATCTTTAGAACAGCCGAGCCTATCTTAGTTGCATTTTGCATGTGTCGCATTAGGCATTCCTGTATAGTTAGGATTATGCATGGATTTCTAATTAGCTTCTTTCTTTGGCTTGGAGTACTCGGTAAGTGGTTATGCTTTAGCATCCTTGCATGCATGTGAGTGACTGCCATGATAGTATGCTTACCATGAGGCTATATGCTTATGTGATGTAACTGCCTGAATGCCTGTGGGTGAAGGTTGGGTTACTTAGATTGGAACGAATCATCAACTGTGAGTTTTAAGCCCACTAGATAGTGGCAAAACCATCTTTTCTAAGCCCACCCGAGGGTGGAAAAATCCACATTTTAAGCCTACTTGCGAGTAGCAAACCACTTTCTAAACAAACATGAAATGTTTTGTTCCAATTCAGGCGATCCAGTCTATACTTGTATGCTGCACGCATCACATAGTAATTCTAGGCTAATAACCGGAATAAGAGCACATAATGTTTTTAAAACTAGATATCATGGTTAGTAGAGGCTGATCTTTGATCGGGCGAGCGGGGGTGCTCACGAAGTGACCTTCCCCAATCGTACCCAAGTTCCCGAGCCGAGGCAACTTTGGTGATGACGGACACGTGGCCTTAGGCAACGAGTCAAGGTTTCCTAAATTTCCCAAAATAAAATATTTAGGTGGCGACTCTGTATCTGGAAAAGCAGTCCATGTTTGGCACTTCTTTCAAAAATCTGTTTTCTCAAAACGATTTGCCGGATTTGGACTCTTTGGTTCAAATTGAGAACCGTGACAATTTGAGTCCGAACTGTAGTGAGCCCAAAATGAACGGAACGGGGGACTCATCCCTCCCGGGGCGTTCGGGGACGTCTACACAGAGGCATCTATTCAAATATGTAAAGCCTTGGTCTTGACTATGAAGGTAAAGAAGAGGAGGTGCTTAGCAAATTATATGTTCTGGAAGCTCAAGATCAACAGAGAGTAAGGAAAAAGGAAGGGGATGCAAGCTAGACTTTTATACCCAGCTGATCAAGAGTGATTTTTATACTCATGAAGATACAATCATGGAATGTGAGAGGAATTGGAAGACCTGAAAAAATGAGGAGGATTAAGAAAAGCCTTATAGATAGAAAAGTGGATATTGTGTTACTTCAAGAAACCAAGAAGACATCAGTGGATTCTGACTTGGTTAGATCTATGTGGCCTAGGGATTATTTTGATTTCATGGGAGTTGATGCGATTGTTCGTGCTGGAGGACTATTATGTATTTGAAACCCAGAGGTGTTTTAATTGAAGGCTTGTTGCATTTCTCAAAATGTAATTCTACTATAAGGTACATTATTTTCCAGTTTTGATTGTAGTATCATTAATGTTTATGGTCCTAATAAGGTGGTTAAAAGAAAAGAGACGTGGGACTCTTTAGTAAGGTTGAAATCCAACTTTCTGGGGCCATGTTGTCTAGGGAGTGATTTTAATGAAATCAAGAGTATTTTAGAAAGAATAGGGTGCTCAAAAAGGGATAGAGGAATGAGGGACTTTAATAATATGATTGAACAACTAGAGTTGATAGATATGCCTATGTTGGGAAGGAAGTTTACGTGGTGTAATTCTCAAGCAAGGGAGAAATGGAGCATAATAGATAGATTTTTACTTAATTATGAGTGGGTGCAGAATTTTTCTTTCAAATTATGAGAACTTCCTAGATTGTTGTCTGATCACTGTTTTATTATATTAATGGAGGATGATAAGGACTGAGGCCCTAAACCCTTTAGGTTTCTTAATGCCTGGCTTTTATATCCAAAATTCATCTTCTTTGTTCAGCAAAGTTGGTCAGAACTTGTCGTGGAAGGATGGGCAGGGTATAAGTGTCTTATGAAGTTTAAAGCACTGAAACAGGCACTTAAACAGTGGAATGCGGTGGTGTTTGGTAGGATTGAATTGAAGTTGAAGAGTGTGGAAGATGAGGCTTATGCTCTAGATATGTTAGCTGAAGAGAGACCACTACTTGATATAAAATTGATTAGAAGAAAGGAAGTGAAGGGTGAAGTTTGGAGGTTAAGTAAAATGTTGGAATGGATTTGGTTACAAAAATCTCGAGTGAATTGGGCAGCTAAAGGGGATAAAAATACAAGGTTCTTTCATACTATGGCATATAGTAGGAATAGTAGTAATTCTCTGTGTTCAATAGCCATGAATGTTCTACTGTTTGAGGGGCCTTTGGAAATTAGGGATGCAGTTAAGGCTCATTTTATGAGGATATTTTTTGAAGATTGGAAAGTCAGACCCAAATTGTCTGGCCCTTTCAAGAGCATAGGAGGAGCTCAAGTTGTGGCACAATTGGAGGTGAAATTTATAGAGGAGGAGATCCGGACTGTTATAAAGTGTTGTGATGGTAATAAGGCCTCTGGGCCTAATAGTTTCAACATGTTATTCTTTAAGAAATGTTGGCAAATTGTGCGGGTTGATGTGTTACAATTTATGAGGGAGTTCCATTAGAATGCTAGTTTGGTTAGAGGGATTAATAGCTCTTTCATAGCTCTAATTCCAAAAGTTTTAAGTCCTTCTTGCTTGAATAAATATAGGCCCATTAGCTTGATTGGCTCATTGTATAAAATTTTAGCTAATGTGCTAGCTAACAGAATCAAAAAATGTGATGCCCAAGATTATTGGTGAGGCTTAGTCAGCTTTTTTGGAAGGAAGGAACATTTTAGATAGCATTCTGATTGCTAATGAAATAGTGAATGGGTGGAAATGATCTAGTCAAAAAGGTTTGGTGCTTAAGTTGGATTTTGAAAAAACCTATGACTCTATTAACTAGGACTTTTTATTTGATTTGTTGTCGAAGTTTGGCTTTGGAACTAGATGGGTTAGCTGGATGAAAACTTGTGTTTCCTCTGCTAAGATCTTTGTCCTGGTGAATGGGTCACCAACACCTGAGTTTTGTCCACAAAGAGGTCTTCGACAAGGAGATCCGTTGTCACTATTCTTATTCAACATTGTAGCAGAGGGTCTTAATATTTTGCTAAGCAGGGCTAAGGAGTTGGGCCTTATTAAAGGGGCAACAGTGGGTTCTAATGGCCTAAGAGTCACACATTTGCAATTTGCGGATGACACAATTTTGTTTTGTGACGCGGATAGGGTGGAGGTGACCAACATTAAAAGAATTCTAAGATGTGTCGAGATTTCTTCAGGTCTGAAAATCAATTACCATAAGAGTGTCATATGTGGTGTTGGGGTGGAAAAGGAACTGGTGCAGGAGTTTGCTTCTTGTTTAAACTGTCTTCATCAAAAGCTGCCTCTCAAATACTTAGGGCTTCTTTTGGGGGCTAACCTTTCAAGAGGAGTACTTGGAAACCTGTTCTTGACAAGTTCAAACAGAAATTGTCCACATGGAAGAAAATGCTGTTATCCTTTGCTGGGCTCTTAACTTTAATCAAATCAGTAATGTCCACTTTACGCATCTATTATTTATCCTTGTTCAGAATTCCGGTTGGAATGGCTAAGGAGATTGAGAGATTGCAATCATCTAGGTCTAATCTTTGAAGAAAAATACATTAAGAATAAGAAACTAGGTGGGTTAGGTGTAAGGAGGATTAAAAATTTGAATCAATGTCTCTTAATAAAATGGTGGTGGAGATTTGGCGTTGAGAATCAGTCTCTTTAGAAGGAAGTGATTTGTGCAAAATATTTGCCTGTGGATGGAAGATGGCTCCCAAAACTAATAGGTAGAGGATCAAAGCTCTGGTTAGATATAATACATGTTGTTTTATCCAATCCAGAGTTGCATTAATTTTATATTAATAATTCTCAGATTGTTCTGGGAGATGGGAGAAGAGTTCTTTTCTGGAGGGACAAGTGGGTGGGTAATATATGTTTAATGGATGAATTCCATAGGTTATTCTTATTATCTAATGATAAAAATGGTGTGGTTAGTGTGTTTTTTGAAAGAAGGACAAATGATGGTGGATGGAACCTGGGATTTAGAAGATCTTTGCTGGTCTGGGAGGAGGAAGAAGCTAATAGATTATTCAACCTGCTTAGCACTGCACCAACACTGTGTAGTTCCAAACCTGAAGAGCTTAAGTGGTGTGCAGACCATCTAAGCTTTTTACTGTTTCATCAGTATATAAATGGACTGAATCACTTTTGGGGCCTGCAGTACCAGTGCCTGCCTCAATTTGAAACAACTTTGCGCCTCCAAAAGTGCAATTCTTTGGGTGGTTGGCTTGGCTTGGTAAGGTTAAAATCTCTACTTCCCTCCACAAAATTGGAGCCCTAGTAGGAAGTGCAAATCTTGGCTGTGTGTTTTGTCATAATGAGGTTGAAACAATGGAACATATTTTGCTTTACTGCCCTTTTATGTGACTGCTTTGGTCTGACATTATACACTGCTGGGGATTGTAGTGGGTGATACTAGGTTCAGTGCATGGTTTGTTGCAATGGTAGTCTGGATGTAGAATGAAGAAGCTGGAGAAGAAAATCTAGATGGTTATACCTTTGGCCACTCTCTAGTCCACATGGAGGCATAGAAATGACTGTGTTTTTAATTGTTCTCAACCAAATTTGGAAGCTCTGTGTGAATTAGTGAAGGTTAGAGTTTCTATATGGCTCAAAGCATCGCAAATTCTGGTGGAATTTTCTATAAATGATTTGGTCTTTAATTTGCCACAAGTGAAGTATTGTATCAGAAATGGAGGCTGAATGTTATGGCTCAAGTCTGGTGTTTTGTTTTGGTCTCATTAATTAAGTAGGGCTACTGAATGAGGGTTGCTTGTTGTTTTGAAATGTTTGGTTAATTTGAATGGAGTTCATGGCAGCATGGTTTTTGAAATGTTTTGAAATGCTTGCTGGTTTATTGCATTGGCTTCTTGTTGGTACAGAATGTCGTAGGATTGGATTGGTTAGCAGTGGCTGCAACTCATGGGTGAAATGTTATGTTGCTCAGTTGCTGTGAAGTTTTTGCTCATGGCTACAACTCATGGATGAAATGCTCTTCTAGTTTTTGAAATGCGCTGTTGCTCAGCTGGTTTGTTGCTCAGCAGTGGTCTGCTTGCTGGTTTTTCTTTTCTTTTGCTCTGTTTGTTGGTCTCTCACCAATTAGAAAGTTGGAGTTTGATATAACTCCAAGCTCTTCTTTATTGATGTAATTTATCATACTTTGTATATATTTCATAAATAAAGTCTTCTTTTTGTCGATTAAAAAAAAAAAAAAAAGTAATGTGCTATTAACATTTGAAACCAAAAAAAAAAAAAAAAATAGTATTCAGTGTGTTTGGTTTGAGGTTTTTGGATTAAGTTTTTTAAAAATTGAGTTTTTTGGTTTTCGTGTTTTTTTGTTTTTAGTGAATATTTTTAAAATTTTTAACTTTTTTTTTTACTTTTTTAGATTCACCTTACTTAGATGTATCCAAAAAGTAAAACATTTGTGAAAAAATATTTTTAAAAATTAATAAATACATAAAAATACAAAAAAATGTACTAAATTCTCGTATATATATATATATATATTTGTATTTTTGGTATTTGGTGAATTTTTAAAAGGTTTTTTTTACAAATTTTTTACTTTTTAGGTATATTTATGTTAGGTATGTCTAAAAAGTAAAAAAAAATTGCTTAAAATATTAAAAAAATTCAGTAAAAACAAAAAAATACAGAAAACAAGAAAATAGAATTTTTTGAAAAGTATTTTTTGAAAACAAAAACCAAGCAAAGTGTATGTTTTGAAAAAATTTAATCTCCACACATTGTTTTAAATTTTACTTTGATTTCTCTAGTTTTACATATAATTTTTTTCTATTTAAAATGTTAACAATATATAATAGAAGGATCACATTACAATAAAATTGAAAGTATAACGGTCAAATTGTTTAAATTAAAATTATTGAAACTAAAATGACATTTCACTTAAATTACAAGAACAAATGATTAAATAATTTATGCAAAAAATTATTTGAGAAAAAGTAATCAATTTTTAATAATTTATATCCCACTAATTTTAAATTTACACTATACATGCACTTTGAAGATAAATTTCCATGATCGATGACATTTTGGATATACAGAGTAAAAGGAAGACCAACAAGATTGACTTGAAAAATATCATGTACAGTGACTCTGAATTTTATTTGAAAAATATCATGTACAGTGACTCTGAATTTTATTTTAAAAAGAAAAATGAAAAATCTCCCTAAAAATAATTCCCCTAATCCTCCTAATTTCCATTTTTAGAAACTGTTTTCTTTTTTCTTTTTTTTTGTTTTCTTTTTTTTTTTTAACTTGAAATGGAAAATCGGGGGATTCGGGAGCCCCCTCTCGGGGATGAATCAAAGCCCTTTTAAAAATAAGGTGAATCATGTAGATTTAAAATTGATAGAATATTTATCACACTTAAAATGATTATGGTTCATAAATACACTTTATATTATTGGATTGACTTAGCTTATTCAATAATGTTTAAATATATAAGCCTTGCATCATTTTAGTCCAGATTAAAATAGCAAAAAAAAAATTAAAAAATCAAAAAACCAACTCAATTTTCAAACAAAATCTAATTATATTCTTTTATCTTTAAAATATAAGCCTTGCATCATTTTAATTCACAGCATACATATTAATGGAGGAAGACCACGACGACCAAGACCAAGACCAAGGGAGATGAAGATGAAGACGGAGTCGGTTATCCACTCCACGTTTATTTGCGTATCATGTAGTGATATGCAGCTGTCGGCTTTTGGCCATGTTTGGAATATTTTGGGTAAAAATAATTATATAGGATAAAATTAGTTATTTTAGTTAAATAGGATAAAATATTACATTCAATTCATAATTATTTTATTTTTTTTCTAATAAAAGTTAAAAAATCAGAAAATTTATCCCAAACAAAAACTTTTTAACTCCAAACTAAAATAATCAAAAAACTAAAAAATCAACCTACATCCAAACGGAGACTTTATCTATGAAACAAAAGCTCCGTTTGGGAAGTGGATTGACTTTTTGGATTTTTTGGTTATTTTAGCCTCGGGCTAAAAAGTCTGGTATGGAAAGGACTTTTGATTTTTTTAATTTTTTTGACTTTTTTGTGAGAGAAAGAATGTAATGATTATGGATTGGATGTGATATTTTACCTTATTGGACTAAAAAACTTATTTTGATTCGCACCCTATTTAAGGATGTATATCATATATATATATATATATATTATTACATATTTTTATGATAAATATTATATATTTTTTTAATAAGAGTTATGATAATTTATAATTGAGAAATAAAAAGTTACGTAATTTTATGATAATGTTATATATTTTGTAATATTATTATACATTTTCTGATTAGAAAATATTAGAATAAAAAATATGTAATATTGCTGCAAAAAAACTTAACACTATCATAAAATACATAATTTCATTTTTTCAACCACAAATTATCATAATTCTTATCATAAAAAATAGGATAAATTACAAATACATCCCCTAAAGTTTGCTTAAAATACAAACGGCCCCTTGTGGTTTGAAAAATTACAAATACTTCACTGTCAGAATTTTTTATTTAACAGAATTAATAGAAAAAGTAAAATTTCTAACTGTTCACCTATACAATAATAAAATTATATGAATTATTAATTGAAATAAAATTTTAACAATATTAAAAACTGTTAATTAATATTATGATTTATTAATAAAATGACCTATTTGTTATGAAATTAGGAACCTTAGGGGGTATAATGTAAGTTTTAAAACTACATGACATAATTTGTAATTTAAGTAAACTTTAAAGAATGTATTTATAATTTACGCAAAAAAAAAAATATAATATTTATCATAAAAATACAAACACACACTATAAAAATATGTAACAAGACATGGTGTTTCCCATCATAAATAAATAATTATTGACATTAAATTTGAAAGTGAAATAAATCTAACCCTTGGTTACTGATTATTAAAACCAAGTTGTGAAAAAAGGACAATTTTGTGTTCACTTTTCAAAAAATACTTTTCAGAAAATTCTACTTTCTTATTTTTCATATTTTTTTGTTTTTATTAAATTTTTTTAATATTTTAAGTAATTTTTTTACTTTTAGACACACCTAACATAAATACACCTAAAAAGTAAAAAAATTGTAAATTTTTTTTTTAAAAATTCACTAAATACCAAAAATATAAAAAAAATACAAGAATTCAGTACATTTTTTATATTTTTATGTATTTATTAATTTTTTAAAATATTTTTTCACAAATTTTTTACTTTTTAGATATATCTAAGTAAGGTGCATCTAAAAAGTAAAAAAAATATTTAAAATTTAAAAAATATACACTAAAAACGAAAAAATACGAAAACTAAAAAAATCAATTTACAAAAAATTTAATCCAAAAAACTTAAACCAAACACAATAAATAGTTTTTGAAATCACTAGTGAAAGGACAGTGTGGAAAGCATGCCAACGAGTGCCCAATAAAAAGTGGAGAAAAATCATGCTCGTTGGGCAAGAATAAAGCAACTTATGTGTTATATGGTTAGTAGGAAAATTACGTAATATTCCTATTTTTTTTAAAATATTTAAAAAAACTTGGGGATATTACATCTTTAGTTCATGTAATTTAATTTTTTTTAAAAATACTATTCAGTGTGGAGGTAGAAAATAAATAACTTATAAATGATAAACTTCATAAATAATAATAATTAAATTTTTAATTTTTTTCACGCATATGTAAATATTTTTTCAAAACCCACTTAATTGTAATTCTCTTTTTAATTTTTAGGAGTAAATTATAAATGCACTCCTTTAAGTTTGCTCAAAATACGAATTGTCTCTTATGATTTTGAAAATTACATTACACCTCGTAAAATTTTTAATCGCATAACTTATGACTGTTTTTATTAATAAATTATCAAGTCAATTAACATTTTGTTGATAATTTCTGAAATATACTTCAATTAGGAAAATAGTTAGAAATTTTTTTTTTCTGTTAATTCTGTTAAATAAATTTTTTAAGATGAGATTATTTGTAATTTTTAGAATCACTTGTGACAATTTATATTTTAAAAAAATCTCAAGGGATATATTTGTAATTTATCCTTAAAAAAATTAATTCTTACACTTTCAATTTTGTAGTAATGTGATATTTCCTTCATGTGTAGTTAACATTTAGAAAAAAATTTAATCCCTACATTTATTTTTGAATTTCATTTTGATCGTTTTAATTTTACATATAATCTTTTTTTCTATTCAACTTATGTGTTAACATGTGGCAAAAGGTCCAAAGTAAAATCTTGCTCTCTAACTTAAATATAAAATTATTCAAAAAAAGTAAGCAATTATTTACCTTAAGTGTGACTCACGTACTAACTTTAAATTTCACCATACATACTTTGGGAATAAATTTTCATCACATTTTTTATATACAATGCACGAGAAGACTAAGGTGATTGACTAGGAAAATATTATGCTGTGCTCCGAATTTTATTTCAAAAACGAGACAATTCAAAGCGGTGAGATGTTAGCCATACTTAGTTTGATTGTAATTATTTATTTTTTAATTATGTTTTTCAATAGATAAGAAAGTAGTTACATTATGAGAAATATTTATATTATAAAATAGATTATCACTAGTCTATAATAATTAGAAAATTAATAAAGTCTCACAATCAATTAACTAAACCCACCAAACTAAGCTCAACAACCATTAATAATCACATATAACTCTCACAATAAAAGAGAAATAAACTAACTACCACAACGGATATCAAATTCTTCTTTGTAGTTTTTTTTTTCTTTTTGATCGACGAAAGTCAATTGTTAATGATTAAATTAGAATCTGTGAGAGTTAGTCTCCTCACTTTTGCAAAGTATTAAGTGTTTACCTTTTAATTCAACTCCTCTTTAGAGGAAGTTAATCCCATGACCTTCCCTTTATGACTAAATTCTTAAAATAGTTATGGTGACCAATTAAATTAGGCCTAGTTGATTTAACTTAGTTCATAAATGCACTTATGGCTAATGTTTGCGAGCCAAACATTTATACGTCTTTTTATAAAAAATAAAAAAATAAATAAAAAATTTAATTCCCAGGCGTGTGACTTTGGCTAGTTCATATATCAATACAATTTTAGGTTAATTATATTTTTCATCTCTAAAAGTATATTTCTTGTGTTATTTTTGCCATTAATATTTAAATTGTGTCAATTTAATTCTCAATACATAAAAATGTTTCAAACTAATCTCAATATTTAAATATCAATCAGATTCGTGTTTGTATAATTTATCCATTGACCATGACCAAGACCAAGACCAACTACGTTGGCAATTCCATGTTTATTTGTAAGGAAATGCTATAGGGATGCACACCATATACCTTGTAACAAAATGTATAATTTTGTTATAAAATTTTATAATATTAATTAATAAATGCGTAATTACATCATAAATTAGGGTAAAAAAAAAACGTAATCAAATTATAAATTCTTGTAATATCAATTATAAAATTTTGAGAATTTAATTACGTCAATTTGTAACGAAATTACGCATTTTATAATTAATATTACAAATTTTATGATAAAATTACACATTTTATCATAATATTGCAACCCTAAAGAGTGCACACCATAGGATTTCCATCTGGTGTAGTGATATGCAGCTGTCAAATTTATCAATGATACAAAGTAACTATTTTGAGGAAAACATTATGATACACACCCTTACACGGTGTGTAATATATCTACTTTATAATTAAAGAAGAGGATAATATAATTTTATACTTTTTAAGTCAAAATTAAAAAAAAATAATAATAAAAAAAAATCATAATCAAACACAACATAAGACATAACTAAACATCTTATGAGTCATAATTAAAATAATATCATAACTAAAAAAAAATTAGTCATAACTAAGGAAGAAAATGACATTACTAAAAATATATATGTACAATGTTTTCAAGAGTATGTATATTAAATTTCCCTTTTTTTTTTTTTTTTTTTGAACATAGAAAAAAAAAAGGATGTTCTGAGGTGTCATCACTATATCCGTAGGCCCAGGCCTTGGGGTAGCCGGTTGCCAGCCTGATTTAACCCAACTCATAGGAAGGGACCCACATGGACAAGTTTCGATCGGAGTACACGCGAGGTTTCTGAAAAGAGCCCCTGGAAAATTCAGGATTTTCGCACCCCTCAGGAGTCGACCTTGACTCATGGCTGTGGGAAGGCAATGCCTTTACCACTCGGGCCTAAATTTCCCTTATTTGATATATGCTAAATAAATGATTATTGGGCTTTGGATTTGAAAGGGAAATAAATCTAACTATTAGTTGCTAATTATTATTAAAGGGGAATGCTATTGTCTGCACTCCAAAGCGGTGCATACTATGGCCAAGTTTGGCTAAATTAAAAAAATGTACTTATTTCATCTTTTTATCTTTTTTGGGTCACATCAATGAACATCTCCTCTTTACTTTTTCTACACATAATACAAGAAAAGTTAAAAAAATGTACTTATTTAGTCTTTCCAAACTTGACCTATATTTATCTTAATTTGTAAAATTTCATAAAATGTATAATTTTATTATAAATTGACATAATAAAAAAATATAGTAATCAAGTCATAAATTTTTTAATACCAATCACAAAATTTTAAATATTTTGATATATTAATTTGTGATGAGATTATATCTTTTATGGTTAATGTTATGAAATTTTATAATACAATTATATATTTTTATAATAAGATACATATGATATGCATCCCTAACAAATACACACCATAAGATGTTTTTGTAAAAAACGAGATGGTATTCAATAGTTTTCAAATCAGAAGATGGTTTTAAAAATGGATTTTCCTCCATCATATAGTTCAAGAATTCACTCAGATTTTTCTTTTCCATCATTGTAGTGATCGATTGAATTGAAAAAGTTTTGAGCCAGTTGCTTGAGGTTGTTTGATGAATTCACCCTCCATCTCTTTCCTTCGTATTGTATTTGATTGAAGGATTTAATGAGAGAAATAAAAAGAGAAAAGGAAATACAATTTTATTTTTTATTTAGTTATTACGAAAAATGAAAAAAAAAAATAGAGGAAAATACAATCTCACTATTTACCTTTTAAGTTTACTTAGGTGTCGTTTAGTAACACTTACGTTTTCAGTTTTCAGTTTATATTTATAAAAATTTTAAAAACTCAAATAAAAACTTGTTTCGTAAATTTTTGATTTATAAATCAGTGGTCTCAGTTTATAAATTTGGCCAAAAAATGTAAACTCAAAAAAAGTGTTTCCATTTTGAGTTTTCAGTTTTTTTTTTTTTTTTTTTAACTACCCAACACTAGCTACCACCCGCCACCATTTTCCACTACTGTCTTCCGCCACCACCACTTACCACCCACTTGCCACCACCATCCACCACCCGTCACTACCATCCCACAGCCACCCACCACCCACAACCACCCCCCTCCACCACCCCCACCACCCACTCATTACCACCCACTACCCGCCACCGTCACCCACCCATCCACTACCGCCACCACCCGCCATTTACCACTTACCTGCCACCACCACCTACCACCCGCCACCACCACCACCACTACCACCACCACCACTGCGACCCACGCCACCACCACCACCTACTACCATTTTCCACCACCCACCCCCACCACCACCACCCGTCGCCACTACCATCCGCCACACTTCGCCTTCGCCACCACCACCACCGCCATTCGCCACCACCACCACCCACCATCACCCCTACCCACCACCCACCATCACCACTTTCCACCACTGTCTTCCCCCGCCACTTGCCATTTCTCACTATTTTTTATATTTTAAATTTTTTTTTAAACATTTTGTCAATTACCAAACGCGTTTGTAATTTATGTTTTTCTAAAAATAAACAAAAATAAACAAAAATCAGTTTATAAAATTTTTGTAAATATAAACTGAAAACGTAAACGTTACCAAACAGACCCTAAGTTCTATCAAATTTTTTTTTACTTAACTAAACATAACTTAGAATCAATTCTTTTTTCGTTTCTTTTGATTTCCCTTTCCATTTTCATTTTCCTCATTAAATTTTTAAACTAAACACATCCCAATCATCTCAATGGAGGAAGACCAAGACCACGGCGAGGAGGACAACGACGATGAAGAAGTTCTTTGTCAATATATAAGCAGCAACGGTATTAATCTAGAAAGAATTTTTTTTTTTTTTTTTTAAAGCTTTAGGGTAAAATAGATCAGTAGTACATGTAATTTAAGCATTTTTTAGTTTCAATTTGAAAATTTTAATCCTTATATTTTTAATTTTGTTATAATATGATCTTTAAGTCATGTGCTATTAACATTTGAAACAGAAAAAAAAATATTATGTTTTGAAAAAAATTTAATATCCACACTTTGTTTGAATTTTACTTTGACCCTTCTAATTTTACACATAATTTTTTAGGTAACACTGACACTCCTTGAGATTTTTGTTTAATACAAATCCACCCTCATATTTGAAAAATTACACTTACCACCTGTCAGATTAAAATGACATATTTACTCCTTAACCTTTATACGTATAAAATAATACAGATATTTTGTTTATGTCATTTCAAGGGAAATAACAATTATTTTCTTTGGTTTAACTTACACAAAAAATTGATTTTTTTTTTTTTGTTTTTCATGTTTTTTTTCCCTGAATTATTTATAATATTTTAAGTAATTTTTTATTTTTTAAATACACCTAATTTAGATGTACTTAAGAAGTATAATATTTTGTGATTTTTTTTAAATTCATCAAATGCAAAAAAAAAAAAAAAAAAAAAAAAAAACAGAAAAAAAAACAAAAATATACAAATTCAATGCATTATCCTATTACGTTGTATTCAATGAATTTTTTTAAATTTTTTGTACGAATTTCATACCTTTTAAATATATCTAGATTAAATTGATGTAATCTAAATATAATGATGAAAATAAAAATAAAAAATTATATTCATATATAAAAAGTTATGCAAAAAAATATCATAAAAATGTTGTGATAGTAATATTGTTGTAAATATAAATTATGTTTATGAGTGTTTTGTTTTAAAGTGATAGGTCACCATTAAGATATATCATTGTGTTTGAAAATTGTATATAAAATTCATATTTGTATATTATCACTCAATAAAAATATGTTAAGGTAGAATTTAATAATAAAAAGTTGTAGAATGTAGTCATGATGATAGGAAGAACAAATGATAGTAAAAAGGGCAAGATGGCCATTTTGAAAATTTTAAGGCATGACATCAACAATTCAGATGACAATTTATAATGAGATTACAAATCTCAGTAAGAGGAACGTAATTTTTCAAAAGTGATGGGAGATCTGTATTAAACAAAAATCTCAAGGCATATCAGTGTAATTTAACCTAATTTTTTTTCTATTCAAAATGTTAACAACACATGACGGAGGGATCGCATTGCAAATGATTACAGGAACAAATGATTAAATAATTTCTCCAAAAAATTATTTATGAAAAAGTAATCAATTTTTAATGACTCTCGTTTCACTATTTTTAAATTTACATAATACAAGAACTTTCGAGATAAATTTTCATAATTGATGACATTTTTGATATACAAGATACAAGAAGACTGACGTGATTGACTTGAAAAATGTTATGTATAATGAAATTGTGCTATGAATTTTATTTTAAAAATGAGGTAAATAGTATAAATTAAAAATTAATAAGATATTTGTCACATTAAAAATGATTATGATTCATAAATATACTTTATATTGTTGGATTGACTTAGCTTATTGAATAATGTTTGTATATATAGTTTTGGATTAATTATATTTTTGATCTTTAAAATGCAAGTCTTGTGTGATTTTGATTCGCAGTGTGCATATTGATGGAGGAAGACCACGACGACCAAGACCAAGAGGGAGATGAAGATGAGGACGCAGTAGGGTATCCACTCCACGTTTATTTGCATGTGATATGCATAATGCATGTCGGCTTTATCTATGATACAAAAGTAATTGTTTTGACGTATTATAAATGGGAAACATTTTGGTCCACACCTTTTCAAGGTGTGCAGCCTACGTATTTTATTACATATTTTTATGATGCGTTATTTCTCGCCAACTCCAGCAAATGATTGGATGGATTTTTTTGGTACTCAACTTAGTCAGGATGAACAAGTTCATTGTGATACTTTCACATTTTTACTTTATTGATGTTTGGTGTTGCGTATTTTATATTTGATTCTTGTATTAATAAAGTTTTTTGTTTTGTCAATAAAAAAAAGTATTTTTATAGTAAATATTTCATATTTTTTAGTAGGAGTTTTGTCAATTTGTAATTGAGAAATAAAATTATGCAATTTTATAGTAATGTTACATATATTTCGTTGTATTATTATTATACATTTTGTAGTTAAAAAATGTTTGGAAAAAAAAATATAATATTATTACAAAAATACATAACACTGTCACAAAACAAATAATTTCATTTTTTAATTACTAATTGTCATAATTCTTATCCAAAAAAATAAAATAAAATTAATATTTAACATAAAAATACAAACACACACTACAAAAATATGTAACAAGCCAAAGTATTTCCCATCATAAATGATAATTGACCATTAGATTTGAAAGTGAAATAAATCTAACCATTAGTTACTAATTATTAAAACCAAGCTATGAAGATAGATGATTTTTGTGAAACAAAGGTAGTAATCATTTTTTTGATTTAGTTTGAGTTTTCTAAATTAAGTTTTTTAAAAATTAAGTTTTTTAGTTTTCGTATTCTTTTGTTTTTAGTGAATATTTTTAAAATTTTAAATATTTTTTTTTTGCTTTTTTAGATGTACTTTAGTTAGATGTATCTAAAAAGTAAAAATTTTGTGAAAAAATATTTTAAAAAATTAATAAATACATAAAAATATAAAAAATATACTGAATTCTTGTATTTTTTTTTTGTATTTTTGGTATTTAGTGAATTTTTAAAAGATTTTTTTTTTTATAATTTTTTTACTTTTTAGATATATTTATGTTAGGTGTGTCTAAAAAGTAAAAAAAATTTCTTAAAATATTAAAAAAATTTAATAAATACAATAAAATATAAAAAATAAAAAAGTAAAATTTTTTGAAAAATATTTTTTAAAAAATGAAAACAAACAAACTGATTAGTTTTTGAAATCACCAGCAGAAGGACCGTCTGGAAAGCATGCTAATGAGTACCCAATAAAGTTATGGGTTTGGTTATGGTGTGCAACTTATACCTTACACCTTATTCTTTATACTTACACCTTATACTTACATCTTTTATACCTTACACCTTACACCTTTTGTGTAAGTGGCACATGGTGTGCAATTCACTTACACCTTACACCTTACACTTACACCTTACACTTACACCTTTTATGTAAGTGGCACATGGTGTGCAACCCACTTACACCTTTTGTGGGTTGCACACCTAAGAAAACTCCTAAAGTTATATAGCCCGTTTGATATGATTGTGAAAAAAATGATTATAAATTATAACTTCACATATTATAATTTATAATTGTGAATGTAAATTGTTAATTTATTTGGTGTAATTTTGGGATTATGAATTTAAATAGTAAAGTAGTATTTGATTAATAAGCTATAAAATAACTTTTTAATGTGTAATTGTCTTTTTTACCCTTATTTAATATAAAAATGATTATTTTGTTATTTTTTTTTCAGTTTTAATTTTAAAAAAATTATTTTATTAATAAAAGTTAATATAATTAGTATTACATAAATTATTATTTTCATTTTTTCATTATAAATCAATTAGTATAAAATTATTTTATTTTTTCATTATAAATTAATTAGTGTCAATTAATGGCTTATTTTCATTTTTTCATTATAAATTATTATTTCCAATTTTTCATTATAAATCAATTAGTATAAAATTATTTCATTTTTTCATTATAAATTATTATTTCCAATTTTCATTATAAATCAATTAGAATAAAATTATTTCATTTTTTCATTATAAATTAATTAGTGTCAATTAATGGCTTATTTTTATTTTTTCATATAGATTATTATTTCCATTTTTTCATTATAAATCAATTAGTATAAAATTATTTCATTTTTTCAATTAATTAATTAGTGTCAATTAATGGCTTATTTTCATTTTTTCAATTAATATAAAATTTATTTCATTCATAGCTAAAATGCTTAATTATTATTATTATTATTATTATTATTATTATTATTATTATTATTATTATTATTTGATTAAAAAAATACTAAAAACCTCCACCAAAAAAAAAAAAAAAAACTGAAACTCTAGGTCCGGCAGGTCGCGCAACGATGAACTGGCGCTAGGGTTTGAGATCGCTTCGTACGGCTGATCGCGAAGAGAGATGGGGGACGATGACGAAGGCGCAGAGAGAGAGAGAGAGAGAGAGAGAGAGAGAGAGAGATCGCGATGGTTCAGAGACAGATTGCGATGGTGATGATCCAACGTCGGAGGGAGAGAAACAGAGAAATAAAGAGAGAACAACGTTTGAATGTTGCCAGAAATAGTCGGAAACAGAGAGATATAGCCAGAAATAGTCGCTGAATATCGCCTCTTAGACGCCGAAAATCGCCTCTTAGGCTCTCTATCTTGGGACATGAACAATGTTTGAATATCAAGTTTATATAGTGGCATTTTGGTAATTTATGAATTTTTGAAGGGGCATTTAAATCATTTTGCCCATCTATAACAAGTTGTGCACATAAGCTAAAAAAAAAAGCACCTCTGAGGCAGCTTACAACTTTTAGCTCAAAATCAATTAATTTAAGTTATAATCTATCTCTCATAAGCTCAATCAAACACTCAAAAATGACTTATTTTAAGCTAAAAACTTATTTAAGCTGCTTATAAGCTGTACCAAACTGGGCCATAAGAATGAAGCAACTTATGTGTTTTATATACGGTTTAGTAGGAAAATTATATAATAATTTTAGAGTATCCGCCACTTTTTTTGCAAATTATCATTCATTATGTCCCTTTATATTTTTTAATTACCTAACATAAATAATTAATATTTTATTTTATCCACCAATCATATTATCATAAAGTATCACACGACCGTATTTTCTAACTACCAAATAATCACCCGATTTAGTAAATAATACTCACAAGATGCATTTTTTTCCCTTTTTTTTTTTTTTTTTTTTTTCACAGGTTAACGTTAAATTTAAATACTCAAGAGAAAAAATAAAAATGATAATATCCATAAAAAAAGAAGTATGCAAGAATATAACGACGGTCATTTCACACACTATGAGTTGGGAGAGTGGTTCTCCTAGTCAGCCGACCATACTCCAAATTAAAGAATTGCTAGTCTACTATGCGTTGGTTGGTCCGTTCTATCCATTCAACAATGAAAAAGAAAAAAAGAGATTCTAACAGTTAAAAATATTCACAAGAGGAAAAATAACTCAGAGCGGTCATTGAAAAGAAAAAAAAACATTAAAGAGTGGTTATTGAAAAGAAAAAAACAATAATGGATAGTTAAAAACAAATTGAATAAAAAAAATTAAAAGAAAAAAGAAAAAAACAAAACAATAAAGTTTAACATGCATGCACACAAAAAATAAAGTTTCAATAATAATATACGCTTATTACAATCATATTTATTTATAAACAAAGTCACGCGTAAAGCACGGGGGAGTTTGAAAATTTTGGCTTAGGTCACTTTCAATAAATAGTGATAGTAAAAATTTCAACATAATTACATAAAAAAACAAAGGCTATACAGTGACTTACATAGTAATTTTTATATTAAAATATTTGTATGCACAGTAAAATCTCTAATAAAACATTTATATGTATGGTAAAATCTCTTTACATAACATCTATAATAGATCTCCCTCTTTTATAATTTTTGTAATTGTTGTAGGGATTTTAAATACACTATAATAAAAATAACCTACCACCTTATGTGGGTATATTTATTTTGTCAAAAGAAGACAACTGTAATAGGTCCGCGGGGGACCTCGCTACAGCTCGGACTCGATTTTTGTCACGGTTCTTAATCTTGAACCAAAGAGTCCAAATCCGGCAAATCGTTTTGAGAAAACAGATTTTTGAAAGAAGTGCCAAACATGGACTGCTTTGCCAGATACACAGTCGCCACCTAAATATTTTATTTTTGGGAAATTTAGGAAACCCTGACTTATTTGCCTAAGGCCACGTGTTCGTCATCATCAAAGTTGCCTCAGCGCGGGAACTTGGGTACGATTGGAGAAGGTCACTTCGTGAGTACCCCCGCTCGCCCGATCAAAGATCGGCCTCTACTAACCATGATATCTAGTTTTGAAAACATTGTGTGCTCTTATTCCGGTTATTAGCCTAGATTTACTATGTGATGCGCACAGCATACAAGTATAGATCGGGTCGCCTGAATTGGAACAAAACATTTCATGTTTGTTTTTTTGAAAGATGGTTTGTTACCCGCAGGTAGGCTTAAAATGCAAATTTTGCCACCCTCGGGTGGGCTTAGAAAACATGATTTTGCCACTGTCTAGTGAGCTTAAAACAAACATTTGATGAATTATTCCAATCCAAATAACCCAACCTCCACCCACAGGTATCCAAGCAGGTATATCACATAAGCAGTTAGCCTCATAGTAAGCATGCTATCATGCCAGTCACTCACACGCATGCAAGGATGTTAAAGTATAAAACACATCAAGTACTCTAAGCCAAAACAGAAACCGATTAGAAATCATGCATGATCCTAACTATACAGAAATGCCTAATGCAACACATGCAAAAATGCAACTATAGCAGGCTCGGCTATTCTAAACATGGCATATGAGATGCAACAGCTATCAAGTATTCAATTTGGAATTGAAATACAAATCTGATTAGTATGATGCGTAGAGTGCATCATCCAAGACAGATGAATGAATGCAAACATGCTATCATACTGTATGCTAATTGAAACATGTCCTAATCTAACCATCATAAGCAGGTAAATAAAAGGGAAGAAAGATGTGGGGTTGGAAGACATATATCACACTCACGCACCCTTATTACAATTATGCCATCGCGCAGAGGGTCGGAATGAATAATTTACAGTCTCGAATAGTACAGTCCAAATAAATAATACAGTCCAAAATATGTACAAATTCCCAATTAATTAACAAATTAACTAAGAAAACAATAAACTGGTATGCAAGCCAGAGATTGCCTTGACTCTTCTTTAGATGATGAATGATGCATATCCGGGCTGCCCTTGTGCGGAAATCCACTGTGATGTCCCAATTAGCCTCTGTTTTGCAATAGTTTTTGGAAAGTGCGCCAAGCCGAAGAGGCCGATTCTTGATTTCTCGCAATGAGAGCAGGAAAGGGACATGGCAATGTATTTTCACAAATGTATGCATGCCTCGATCCTCGTGCCACCAATCACGCATATCGATGCATGATGGCCGAGGAATCGAATTGCACAACTCAATATGAAATGAATGCACATGAAAACTCAACTAAAACCTAACTCCATCATGGATAATCCGGAGTGTCGGTGATTGCGAATTGAGACACGTTCCGTCACTCGGAGTACGAAACGCCCCTCGTTTCCCGTGCTCGGGCTAACACCTATCCCGAACACAATGCAATGTGCATGACATGCATGAAATGCAACTAAGATACAACCTAACATGCAACATGCTATGAAATGGCATACATGATGCACGGGGTAACATGGCATACACAATGCGCTAACATACAACCTAGCATACGCAATGCTATGAAATGAAATGGCATACACAATGTGGTATGGACTTACACTAACACAAGTGAACCTCAGCCACACTCACATAAGAAGCCATTAGATGAAAATGAGACACTCGAGATGCGTGTACGCGTGCACGCAAACCAAGGACCGACCCTAAGGCACGAAATGCCACTCTAACAAGACATGGCAAAACATGGAATATGGCATACTAGCATGCAAATTTCAGCAGCAAAAGTGATGCAAAACAGCCCCGAAACATGGCAAAATAACATCCGATGCATGAAATGAAACTCGAAATCCAAAATTAGGCACATGGAATGACTTATAGCTATACAAAGCATGCATTATTTGAACATGAATCATGAATACAGAAGCAAGGCAGTCCCAAAAAATGCATATTTACAGTTTTAAGTAAGGCCAAACAGTGGACACAATTGGGGCTAAGCTAGCATACAAAAATGGCCCTAAAATTGAGATAATGAAGCAAGTAGCAGCTTCTGTCCCAAAATGGAGGAGAGTCTTTCAACAAAGTTGAAGAGGGACTCAAAACATGGCATTTTACAGTTTATGATAAAACCCAAAACAGTGCACAAGCATGCTCAAAATACTATGCAAGATAAGGCCAAAAGGAGAGCTATAACACAAAGTATAAAAAGGATGCTTCAAACAGTAAAATACCCTTAATGAAACATGAAGAGGGGGTCAAAATAAGGCCATTTACAGTTTGGACCAAAGTCCAAAAATGCAAGCACAAGGGGTTAACAAATCGTGCAAAAATAGGACCATAAGATGGATACAAAGGCAAGTGACATATGGAAGCTTCAAAGAGTGGTGATCTCTTCAACAATGTTTAAGAAGGGCTCAAAATAAACCTCTTTACAGTTTACAACATGCTTCAAAACAGTTCATACATAGGCCAAAAATAATATGCAAGAAAATGACATACAAGGGAGGTAATGAAGCAAGTGCAAAAAGGAAGCCTCAAACAGCGAGAGGCCCTTAATGAAACATGAAATAGAGCTCAAAAAAATTCTATTTTTAGTTAGGGTCAGAGCTCAAATATGCAAGCACAAAGAGCTAAGTTATGAACAAAAAAAAGGGTCAAGAAATGGGAGAAGAGGACTTACCCTTGAAGACCAATCTTTGACAGCCTCTTGATCCAAAATACAGCACTCCTAGCCTCTGAAAAACCAACTCCAGCTGCTGGAATGAAAGATGGAAGGGTGGGGGTATGGGTTGTAGAGTAAAGGGTGTAGGACTTGGATGTTTTGAAGGTTGAAGAGAGAGATGGAGGATGGATGTATATAAGGCTTCAAAGCAATTTTTCTCAACCCCTAAAACCAAACCTGGGGTGCTGGTTATATAGGCAAAAAGAGGGGAAAAAATGGGGGGGGGGAAACAATTCAAGTTTCCCCCCAAAATGGCAACCCCCTCCCGGATACAAAATCTGGGGAAAAGGAATACAGATTTGTAATGTACCAACCCTGAGGATGATGGCCAGCCAGTTTTCTTGGGCTTAGGTGGCCGGCCGGCCTTCCCCATGGCCGGCCAGCCAAGGGTCAAAAAGGTCAATGAAGATTAGTGGCCGGCCATGCCATATTAGTGGCCTCCCATGTGTGTACAACACAACTATGTGGTCAAAAACTGGAGAAAGTGAACCAGAAGAGAGAAAAAGGCCATTTTTAGGAGGGGTTCAAAAGGGTCAAACACAATTACTAGCCGACCATATGATATTGGTGGCCTCCCAGGTGTGTACAACACAAATATGTGGTTTAGAGTTGGAAAAAGTGGCCTTAAGGTGGTCAACATTGGCTTTCAAGTGAGAAAAATGGGCGACGGAGGGCGATGAGGAAATATAACTGACTGCCAGAACAATTACTGGCCTCCCACCCTTCTACGACCTTCCTAGTGATGGAAATAAGGTCCCTGCCAAAAATGAACTCAAACCGATGCAAAATGAAGGTTCGAGGGCCGAAACGCGCAGCTTGGGGCCCCGAAAACTGACTGTTAGGCACCGGAAGTGATGTTCGACCACGAAGTTGGTCTCTCGGACCACAGTGTCCCTCAAAAGGGAGTAAATAAGATGTATGCCAAAAACCAGAGCAAACAGAGGTGGTTAGGCGGTCCCGAACCGAAGCATTCGGCTCCCGACTCAGCAAACCGAGAGCTTGAAATGGGAAAAATGGCCTCGACCACGAAGCGTAGCCTCTGACCCATCGAGAGATGATCTACGAGACCTCTCCCTCTCTTTGGGAAGAGAAAACAGAGAAAATAGAGCCTGGTTCGCAAACCGAGGCAAAGCACGAAAGAGTCCGGTAGTTTGGAGGCAAGGCTCGCAGCCGAGACTCTGAAACCTCTGAACGAGCACGATATGCAACATCACCAAGCGCTCAATCGGTGATGTCTGAGTCTTAAGGTCGGTCAAAAATGGGGTGTCTCTGATTGCCCTCTTTGTGAAACTTGAAAGTCATAAGAATGACGGGAGTGAATGTCAAAGCCCAGAGACGACCCATTTTTGACAAGGCCGAAGACTCAGACAAACAGGTGAGATAAACAGAGATGTGCCCACAGGCGCGCCCGCAGGCAGGGGGCAAAATGCAACTGACAATGCAAGAAGCCAAAAATACCTCATGATCTTGCAAATGCAGCAAGCTGTAATGAAACAAGTATTCACAAATAGATGCAACAGTTTTAAGCAAGAATGCAAAGAAACAACTACATTTCATACAGTTAAGAGTGCGGAGAATTGTTCAATTCTCGTTACATCTCACATGGAGAAGGTACACTACCTGTGTGGTTCGTCTGGTTGCACCAGCCTCAAATGAACCGTACATACAATATCGTGCCTCATGCTACTGGGGATCTTTCGCTTCGTCTTGGTTGAACTGCAAGTACTACTTTTCTCCCTGACTATGGTCGTAGCTTTCCTTATTCTCCAACAGGGTGACAGACTAGGTTGATTCAGTATCCAGAATTGAGGCGCATACACATGCTATCTCAATCTATGGGGCTGCCATACAGATTTCAAGCCAAGGATATACCTCTGGGCATTTAAACCAGACTTTAGTCTCGGAAATCCCGAACCTTTGCGTTCTAGGCGTAAGCCATTCGAACTCTAGTTTCCACTGTCTCAGTTGGTCTCCTAGGAACTCACTGCTAACACAGGCAGGTGGTTATACCAGACCACTAGAAGTTGTTCGGGCACGACAAACACCAAAGGAATTGCACCTTTAGAGGATTTAAGGTCTCCTAGACCAGAAAGTGCACAAGACGGTGCGATGAAATGCAAGTAAAATGCAAGTACGATACGCAAAACAGCGCGAATGATGATGCAGGATTTAAGGTCTCCTTAGACCGGAGGATTTAAGGTCTCCTAGACTAGACAGTAAAGCAGATACAATGCAATGGATGTAATAAATGTGATGCAATGGATAATAGATGTGATGCAACCGAGAGTACAATGGATGCAAAAAGTCGACATACACTAACCACGCTGGACTCGTGAGTGGAGGAAGAACAAAGAAAATCAATCAGGAGCGTGTTCCACACAACCTAATATAAATTCCAAACACGTTGAAATCGTGTGAGGAAGGGGACACTCAAACCACGCTGAAATCGTGAGAGGAGGTCCAAAAACAACCCGCCCAGCATGTCTACAATGCAACCGGAGAAGGTTTTAACTAGGGGAGATAACAATGGTGTAACCAACAGGCGTATCTCAACGTATTTCATACGGAGAGAGGGAAGGTTTTAATCGGGTAAACAATGATGTAACCAACAGGCGTATCTCAACGTATTTCATACGGAGAGAGGGAAGGTTTTAACCGGGTAAACAATGGTGTAACCAACAGGCGTATCTCAACGTATTTCATACGGAGAGAGGGAAGGTTTTAACCGGGGAGAATAACAATGGTGTAACCAACAGGCGTATCTCAACATATTTCATACGGAGAGAGGGAATGTTTTAACCGGGGAGAATAACAATGGTGTAACCAACAGGCGTATCTCAACGTATTTCATACGAAGAGAGGGAAGGTTTTAACGAGGGAGAATAACAATGGTGTAACCAACAGGCGTATCTCAACGTATTTCATACGAAGAGAGGGAAGGTTTTAACCGGGTAAACAATGGTGTAACCAACAGGCGTATCTCAACGTATTTCAAACAGAGAGAGGGAAGGTTTTAACCGGGTAAACAAAGGCATCCTAACACGTTTCACGTGAAAGGAGGAAAAGTGGATTCGAAATCCAAATGCGCCTCACGCGAGTGGAAGAATGGTAGAATGATTTCTTGCTGACAAGGGGTAATCTCTATATGTAAAAGCCACGAATGTCACTTTTCTTTCTGATCATATTCACAACTTTCCCTCATTGCAAACAAAAGCCAAGATGACCACGGCAAGGCTGGTACTCGAGAGAGCATTCGATTGCCATTTGAGGCGGACTTGATCTTGAGCTTGAGGTAGAGGCACACTCATACTTGAGCATTGACAAGGCGACAAGGTGCATACGAATGCGATCTCGAGCTTCTTGAAGTTGGAACAAACTCGGATGCCGACATTTTCCTCTTTTGCTTTTGCTGCGATCCGGAACCATTATAACCCGGATAGGTCCTGGTTCCACTGTTCTCACATGACCTGAGTTGAACCCTGCGATTTTATGAAAGAATAAATTCTGTTTTGCACAAATGTGGAGAACGGCACGGCACTCGGAGCACAAAACGATTTTATTTTTGAAATTGAGAGATGAGTTTTCGACCAGGTATTAAGCCTACGACTGGACACAGTAAAACGACTCAACACGGAAATAAAAGGCACACAACCTAGATACATCGAGTAACACTCGAGACGACTCAAAACAAGAATCGAGACAGACAAAAAGACACGACACTCAGACATGCACCGGGCCTGTTTCATCGGGTAGTGTTTCGCACTCTTTCTCATTTGTGGTTCTCACATCACTCGGCCCTCAAGCTCTGTTTTTCTGAAAAAGCCCTTTCTTCACTTTTTCTCTCAGCGCACATCTCTCTATTCTTCAATCTCTCATTTTTTCATCCCTCCCCTGGGTGATTGATGGATAAATAGGAGGTTGCGGGCTCTTGTCCCTAGCATGCTGCTAGATTCTCTTTCTTCTTCTCACAGCTAGTGGATTCCTCCCACAGAGGTGTTGCGCTACAACTGGGTGTGTAGCAAATTTGCAGTTGGCATTAGTTGACGATGCTCTGCTGGGGAGTTTGGACATGATCAGATCCGTCTAGATGAGGGAATAGAATATCCTGATCCATTCCAGTTCGGGCTTCGCACTTGGCTTGATACCTCGTTGCTTGGAGGATGAGGGAGCTTTCAGCCATTTGTGGCTAGCTTCCGTGGTGCCCTTTTCCGGCAGGTAGAGTGCCCTTCTTGGCAAGTATGGTGCCCTTTCTGGCAAGTATGTTGAGAATGGGGAAAAGATAGAACACCTGACTCAACTGTGCCCCTAGTTCATCATTTCGACCATTTTTGTTTTTGGCTTTCTACTAAAACAATTTTGACCAAAATGAGAGTTAGATTAACATGCTTGTTCAGTTTTCTGATTTGAAATTATGCAAGTCAGGCTATGAGCACTGAAAATTTTCCTTTTTCGGGTCCAAGAAATGGTCCAATTTTTGGAAAAGATGGAACAATTTTCGAGAAAATTAGTCAACCTCAGTAAAAATTCTCAAAAACTATTTTTGCAAATGGCCACTTGCTCAACGAGCGTGAAACCTACTCCTGAGATGCACAACCTCGGATCCAAAGGAAAACTGCCTCGTGCTTGAAGAGAACTGCATGGCAACGGAAAGTTGCCCTTTGTTTGAACGGCACCGCGGAGCATTTGAATGGCAACGGAAAGTTTCCCCTTGTTTGAATGGCACCGCAGCGCATTGAATAGTAACGGAAAGTTGCCCTTTGTTTGAATGGCACCACAGCGCATTATAGTCAGCACTCAGAGTAACGAACGCAACCAAATCCTTAAATACAGAGAAGGTAAAGATGACTAGAACCATCGCATGGACACAATCAAATTGGAAGCGTTTATGGCTGGACTTCAGAATGAAGTTGCCTACGTATCCCAAACATGGGAATCAAGCCTTACGTAGTTCAGGATGGAGGTACACTCGGGTATTAACCCTCACTTTTTAGGCTCTAACTTTTGCTGAGGCGCCCGTTGCAGGTTTTCGACCTTGCGAGCTATGTTTTTCTTTTCTTTTCAATTCTTTTCATTTCTTCTTTTTTCATCTTTTCTTTTTTTTTTCTTTTCTTCTTTTTTCTTTTTTTGCTTTTTGTATATATCTTTTCTTGCTCTAACTTTTGCCTGGGTTGCCCTTCCGGGTTTTCGGCCCAGCGAGCCTCTCAAAGGATAAAAGTGTAATAAGTCCATGGCAAATGGTTTTAGGATCTTGAAGCCATCCGTATCCAAGAGAGTGGTTGTTGTATCGATTTGCAGAAGGATCCAACTTCGGCTCTTCGAGCACATCGGACATTTTCGCCCCTAGTTCGAAGGGTGCTTCTGTTCTATCTTCGCAAGCTTCTTCTGATGAGATCTGATCTTCTTGATCTGACTTTGGCGCCTCTTGTTCGAGGGCTGTTTCAAATCTAGCCACACAGGCCTCATATCGCAATTGATCATTGAACACTCTGAACCCAAGGTCAAAGTTTGAAAGCAAGGGCTCAAGTCTTGAGGCTGAGAGTGATCCTAAGTTGCACAATCTCAAGAGCGATTCCACACAGGTCTTCGCAGGACAACGCAAAATATTTTTTGAAAGTTTTTAAGCAAGCGACAAATCGCTCGCGCTGAAGACAGTGTAGAACCAATCTGGATCAAAGCTAGGGTCCTTCTTAGTGCTCACACTAACAAGCATGTTTTCATTCATTAAGGGCTTAGCACGCCTCTCTTCCTCTCAGTTGATCAAATTTTTGCAAATCCCGAGGAATTCCTTCCTCTTCGTTTTCACCGCAGTGTTCAAAAAAGTTTTGAAAAACTTAGGTCAATACAATGACTTCAAGGCACAGAAAAGTAGGCGAAAAAGCACTGCCATTTCATTCAAACTTCTGGCACAGCTAGTACAAGGCAGAAGTGAGCACAAGAATGTGAAAATCACTGCTGTTCATTCAAATCTGTTGGCATTACTGGCTCCCTGGCAGAAACAGACTCAAAACAAAACGAAAAGGCGAACACAAAACAAAATGGTGACGCCCAAGGTAACACCCCCTAGAATCACCCGACTCCTATACAACAGGACTGACTCGATACAACAAGACAGACCCAAAACAAAAGAGACTGATTCAAACAAAAAGACAGACTTAAAAACAAAACAACAAGACTGACCCAATACCCAAGTCAGAAAGCACAAAAGCTAGCATTCGCAAATGCTCAAAGCAGTGCATGCCATCCACCACATCTGGAGTAAACTGAGCGCTGCCCGCAGGTGGTTCATCCCTTAATCACATCACATTATCCCCCACAAGTTCACTAATCAAGTGCCGATAGACTTTGCAGGACCTAGTGCGGGGATGACCCCGTTGTCAATCAAATTTTGTATCTCGTGGTGGAGACGGACGCAACTGTCGGTGTCATGACCAGTTTGTTGATGGAAAGCATAGTACTTAGTCAGGTCATGCCTTGGAGGGAGAGGATCGGGTAGAGGCCGTTGCTCTAAGGGTTTGAGATGGCCTTTTTCAACAAGGATTTGGAGAGCCCTGGACAACAGCATATAGAGGGCATGGAAGATCCTTTGTCCTCGGGGTAGATACTTCGAGGTTTGTGGATTTTTGCTGGACACACCAGAAAAAGGATTGGCAGGTGCTGGCCTGGTTTGTTGATCTCTTCCGAGTGCAGGATTATAGCTGAAAGGAACGTTTCTGATACAACGACCCTTTTCCCGGCTTACCTCTTGATTCAAACTGCCCTGAACTTGAGTAGCAAAAATGTCGTCCACAGTTTTTGCAACAACTGCGAGCACTTGCTCTTTGTTCAGTCCCTCGGCTTTCAAAGCCTCAACAGCCAATAGAAGATGTTCATGGGGATCCATGTCTGCCCCTATCTTGTTCTTTTCACTCGCCTCCACTTTGCCAAGGGATTGGCATTCCTCAAATACAGCCCGTTCTAAGACTGGGGAGCCTTTTGACATGAACTCCCTGGTATGTGATGTGATCGATGATGGAGCCAATGTCCCGGAGGCCAGATCTGTCACAATTCTTTGAAGATCTTTAATCATTCCCATCAACTCAGAAGTAGTGGGTTTGCGGGTTTGAGATGATTGGGGTTCAGGTGCATCCATCATGCATAAGTCCATGCTTTCTGGAATGAACACCTCAGGCTTGGGTAGGTGGGCTGGGGTGATGTATATGCTGGGGTCGAAGGTGGATAGTAGTGTATGGATGAGGTTGAGGTGGGAGGTGGCAGTCGATTACTAACTCGAGGTCGTTTGGGTGGAACTAGGGTTTCTTTGTCAATAAGATCTGAATCTTATGACGGAGGCGGATGCAACGGTTAAATATCATGACCGTGTCGTTGATGATAAACCTGATATTTATTGGGTCATATCTTGCCGGAAGAGGATTTGAAAGGGTTGGGGTTCTAGGAGTTCTAGGTGCCCTTTTTCTTGCAGCTTTTTCAAAGCTTGGGAGAGACTCATGTAAAGAGGGTTAAACTTTCGGGCTTGGGGCCAAGTTGAAGTGGTTGGTTTTTGGCCATTGAGGGAAGTGGTGATAGTGTCTACTTCTGAGCATTTCGCAGCTGTGCTACCATCAGTAGTAGCATTGGAACTGTGAGCAACATTCCTCTTCAAAGGCTCATTATCTTCTGCAAAGATCCATTGATGGCATCCTCGATTTGAACCCCAATGTCATGGAGGTCCTTAAATTTGAATATCATATTCTGTAATGTTTCGGCTTGCCTAACCATGTCTTGTTACAGCGAATCCAATGAGTGCTGGAAATGGATTAGCAAATCCTCCAAATTTGCCGAAGGCTGCGCCATGATAGATGTAGATGCTAGCGTTCTGACCAAGGTGATATGACTGGTGACTGGCGGATTATATGAACTGATGAATCCTGACTGGCCTTTCTTTGCCTTGCCTCAGCGAAAGAACACTAGTTGCCCTTGAATTGAATCTCTGACCTAACAAAGTCTATCAGCACTGGCCCAATGTACCCGGGGGATATCGGAGCCTTCTGAAGCTACGGTTCCAAAACTACCCCCTAGCAAAAGAGAAAACAGACAGCACCTCAGCTCAACTTCACCAAAACAGATACAAGCATAGCAAGATGACTGTGCCCTCTACTGAATTCTGCCCCCAAAATTCTGCCTCAAATCTGATACCCTCGGGTAAAACTGAACCCCAAAATATTGAACTGGTGCCCGCAGGCCTGATGCCCAAACCTGCAAACTGATACATGCATTCCTGTGGAGATGCACTCTAAAAGCACATAACAAGCAAGTGAGAGCCAAAACACCCCTATGTTGGGGTAGGGTTTCCTTGTCCCATTTTGTCAGGAGCTGGGTTTCACTACGCACGTAGCGGTTTCAAACAACCTATATCGAGTAAGCAACCTATCCTAGTTTGGAATGGTTACTACGGATTTCGATATGCACTAGGTCGAATGGTCAAAAAGGGTGCCCAGAGAAGGGGTTTGTGTTCTATCTTGGCGAGCCCATAACCGGTCAGCCTTATGGTTATGCCTTGACAAAACAAGCCTCCGGCAAACTGTTCAGGAATAGTAGATGGCAAACATGGTGTCCTAGGCGCACCAATGCAAATGCAATGCAAAGAAACACACAAGTGCAAACAAAACAAGATATCATGAGTTCGAGTCAAGCTCTCTAAATCCCTAGCAGAGTCGCCAAAAACTGTAACAAGCCCGCGGGGGACCTCGCTACAGTACGGACTCAATTTGTGTCACGGTTCTTAATCTTGAACCAAAGAGTCCAAATCTGGCAAATCGTTTTGAGAAAACAGATTTTTGAAAGAAGTGCCAAACATGGACTGCTTTGCCAGATACAGAGTCGCCACCTAAATATTTTATTTTTGGGAAATTTAGGAAATCCTGACTCGTTTGCCTAAGGCCACGTATTCGTCATCATCAAAGTTGCCTCAGCGCGAGAACTTGGGTACGATTGGGGAAGGTCACTTCGTGAGCACCCCCGCTCGCCCGATCAAAGATCGGCCTCTACTAACCATGATATCTAGTTTTGAAAACATTATGTGCTCTTATTCTGGTTATTAGCCTAGATTTACTATGTGATGCGCACAACATACAAGTATAGACCGGGTCGCCTAAATTGGAACAAAACATTTCATGTTTATTTTTTTGAAAGATGGTTTGCTACCCGCAGGTAGGCTTAAAATGCAGATTTTGCCACCCTCGGGTGGGCTTAGAAAACATGATTTTGCCACTGTCTAGTGGGCTTAAAACAAACATTTGATGAATTATTCCAATCCAAATAACCCAACCTCCACCCACAGGCATCTAAGCAGGTGTATCACATAAGCAGTTAGCCTCATAGTAAGCATGCTATCATGGCAGTCACTCACACGCATGCAAGGATGCTAAAGCATAAAACTCACCGAGTACTTCAAGCCAAAACAGAAACCGATTAGAAATCATGCATGATCCTAACTATACAGAAATGCCTAATGCAACACATGCAAAAATGCAACTATAGCAGGCTCGGCTATTCTAAACATGGCATATGAGATGCAACAGCTATCAAGTATTCAATTTGGCATTGAAATACAAATGCAGTTAGTATGATGTGCCGAGCCCGGTGCTTGCAAGACAGATGAATGAATGCAAACATGCTATCATACTGTATGCTAATTGAAACATGCCCTAATCTAACCATCATAAGCAGGTAAATAAAAGGGAAGAAAGACGTGGGGTTGGAAGACATATATCACACTCACGCACCCTTATTACAATTATGCCCTCGCGCAGAGGGTCCGAATGAATAATATACAGTCCCGAATAGTACAGTCCAAATAAATAATACAGTCCAAAATATGTACAAATTCCCAATTAATTAACAAATTAACTAAGAAAACAATAAACTGGCATGCAAGCCAGGGACTGCCTTGACTCTTCTTTAGATGATGAATGATGCATATCCGGGCTGCCCTTGTGCGAAAATCCACTGTGATGCCCCAATTAGCCTCTGTTTTGCAATGGATTTTGGAAAGTGCGCCAAGCCCCGGAAGACTGCTGATTCTTGATTTGCTGCAACAGAGAGTAGGAAAGGGGCATGGCAATGTATTTTCACAAATGTATGCATGCCTCGATTCTCGTGCCACCAATCACGCATATCGATGCATGATGGCCGAGGAATCGAATTGCACAACTCAATATGGAATGAATGCACATGAAAACTCAACTAAAACCTAACTCCATCACGGATAATCTGGAGTGTTGGTGACTGGGAATTGAGACACGTTCCGTCACTCGGAGTACGGAACGCCCCTCGTTTCCCGTGCTCGGGCTAACTCCTATCTCGAACACAATGCAATGTGCATGACATGCATGAAATGCAACTAAGATACAACCTAACATGCAACATGCTATGAAACCGCATACATGATGGACGGGGTAACATGGCATACACAATGCGCTAACATACAACCTAGCATACGCAATGCTATGGAATGAAATGGCATACACAATGCGATATAGACTTACACTAACACAAGTGAACCTCAGCCACACTCACATAAGAAGCCATTAGATGAAAATGAGACACTCGAGATGCGTGCACACGTGCACGCAAACCAAGGACCGACCCTAAGGCACGAAATGCCACTCTAACAAGACATGGAAAAACATGGAATATGGCATACTAGCATGCAAATTTCAGCAGCAAAAGTGATGCAAAACAGCCCCGAAACATGGCAAAATGACATCCGATGCATGAAATGAAACCCGAAATCCAAAATTAGGCACATGGAATGACTTATAGCTATACAAAGCATGCATTATTTGAACATGAAGCATGAAGAAAGAAGCAAGGAAGTCCCAAAAAATGCATATTTACAGTTTTAAGCAAGGCCAAACAGTGGACACAAATGGGGCTAAGCTAGCATACAAAAATGGCCCTAAAATTGAGATAATGAAGCAAGTAGCAGCTTCTGGCCCCAAATGGACGAGAGCCCTTCAACAAAGTTGAACAGGGGCTCAAAACATGGCATTTTACAGTTTATGATAAAACCCAAAACAGTGCACAAGCATGCTTAAAATACTATGCAAGATAAGGCCAAAAGGAGAGCTATAACACAAAGTATAAAAAGGATGATTCAAACAGTAAAAGAACCTTAATGAAACATGAAGAGGGGGTCAAAATAAGTCCATTTACAGTTCAGACCAAAGTCCAAAAATGCAAGCACAAGGGGTTAACAAATCGTGCAAAAATAGGACCATAAGATGGATACAAAGGCAAGTGACATATGGAAGCTTCAAACAGTGGTTATCCCTTCAACAATGTTTAAGAAGGGCTCAAAATAAACCTCTTTACAGTTTACAACATGCTTCAAAATAGTTCATACATAGGCCAAAAATAATATGCAAGAAAATGACATACAAGGGAGGTAATGAAGCAAGTGCAAAAAGGAAGCCTCAAACAGTGAGAGGCCCTTAATGAAACATGAAATAGAGCTCAAAAAAATGCTATTTCTAGTTAGGGTCGGGGCTCAAATATTCAAGAAGAAAGAGCTAAGATATGAACAAAAAAAGGGGTCAAAAAATAGGAGAAGAGGACTTACCCTTGAAGACCAATCTTTGACAGCCTCTTGATCCAAAATACAGCACTCCTAGCCTCTGAAAAACCAACTCCAGCTACTGGAATGGAAGATGGAAGGGTGGGGGTATGGGTTGTAGAGTAAAAAGTGTAGGACTTGGATGTTTTGAAGGTTGAAGAGAGAGATGGAGGATGGATGTATATAAGGCTTCAAAGCAATTTTTCTCAACCCCTAAAACCAGACCTGGGGTGCTGGTTATATAGACAAAAAGAGGGGGAAAAATGGGGGGGGGGGAAAACAATTCAAGTTTCCCCCCAAAATGGCAACCCCCTCCCGGATACAAAATCTGGGGAAAAGGAATACAGATTTGTAATGTACCAACCTTGAGGATGATGGCCAGCCAGTTTTCTTGGGCTTAGGTGGCCGGCCGGCCTTCCCCATGGCCGGCCAGCCAAGGGTCAAAAAGGTCAATGAAGATTAGTGGCCGGCCATGCCATATTAGTGGCCTCCCATGTGTGTACAACACAAAAATTGGAGAAAGTGAACCAGGAGAGAGAAAAGGCCATTTTTAGGAGGGGTTCAAAAGGGTCAAACAAAATTATTAGCCAACCATTTGATATTGGTGGCCTCCCAGGTGTGTACAACACAAATATGTGGTTTATAGTTGGAAAAAGTGGCCTTAGGGTGGTCAACATTGGCTTTCAAGTGAGAAAAACGGGCGACGAAGGGCGATGAGGAAATATAACTGATTGCCGGAACAATTACTGGCCTCCCACCCTTCTATGACCTTCCTAGTGATGGAAATAAGGTCCCTGCCAAAAATGAACTCAAACCGATGCAAAATGAAGGTTCGGGGGCCGAAACGCGCAGCTTGGGGCCCCGAAAACTGACTGTTAGGCACCGGAAGTGGTGTTCGACCATGAAGTTGGTCTCTCGGACCACAGTGTCCCTCAAAAGGGAGTAAATAAGATGTATGCCAAAAACCGGAGCAAACAGAGTTGGTTAGGCGGTCCCGAACCGAAGCATTCGGCGGCGACTCAGCCGGACGGGCTCCGAAATGGGAAAAATGGCCTACGACCACGAAACGTAGCCTACGGCCACTGAGAGATGATCTACGAGACCTCTCCCTCCCTTTGGGAAGAGAAAACAGAGAAAACAGAGCCTGGTTCGCAAACCGAGGCAAAGCACGAAAGAGTCCGGTAGTCTGGAGGCAAGGCTCGCAGCCGAGACTCTGAAACCTCTGAACGAGCACGATATGCAATATCACCAAGCGCTCAATCGGTGACGTCTGAGTCTTAAGGTCGGTCAAAAATGGGGTGTCTACAACAACTTATCAAATTTGTCAAAAGATAACAACCTACCAATATAATATTTGTCAAAGGAATACAACTAATCAATATTCGCTACTATAAAAACAGAAAAAGATTACACTTTTTTTTTTTTTTTTTTTTTTTTGTGATGTATGTTATTTAATCACACATTTTAAGTGTTATTAAAGTGTGATATTTGGGAGTGTGATTAAAATGGGTCATTTTTAATCACACCTTTGAAGTGTGATTAAAAATATTTAGATTACATTTTTTAAGTGTGATTAATAACATTTCACATCTTTTAAGTGAGATTAATAACTAATAAAGCCTGTGATAATGAACATTTAGATCACAAATTTTAAGTGTGATTAATATCTAATAAAACCTGTGACTAATCATGAGATAAGATTACATGTTATATGCATTTTTCATCACAGTTAATGCGTGTGATAAAAAAATGGTTCGACATATTTGAAGAATAATTAATATTGGTTTTGTATGTGCATTTGAAGAATGTAACACATACTATACACTATACTTTGAATCACAATTACATATTAAATGAAATAACGTCATATATTTTATAAATAAATGTTAAATATATTCAAAAGTATATACAAAAGAATTACAATCAAAAGAAACAACCAGTTTCAAGTTAATATGTGAAACAACTAGTTTCAGGTTAATATATTCAAAAGAAACAACCAGTTTCAGGTTAAAAACTTTGATTACCATCAAAATCTCTTTACAAAGCAAATAAAATAAGCAAAATAGAATGAAGAATAAGGAACAAAAAACCAAAGATGTGATCCAAAATACAAAAGGCAAGATCAAACTATCTCAAGAAGCATCTAGACATCCTAATAGAACTCAAGCTAGCAAATCAAAAGAGCCATGAATACAGACAGCATTATGAAGACTAAGATATTGTAGCTTGACTTTTCGTGTCCCCTTTTGGAAGATGAAGAAGCCCTACAGTATCAGACTCTCGCGGTTTTGAATCTGATCTCACTTTCGACAAATCTTTTGGAAAATTGATTTCGAATCAAATTGGCAAAAATCGACTGCTTTTCTAGATGCAGAGTCGCCACCTAAGTATTTTTTGAAAAATTTACGAAACTCATGACTCGTGCCAAAGGCCATGTGTCCGTTATCACCAAGATTGTCTCGGCTCGGGAACTTGGGTATGAAAGGGAAATGTCATGAATTGAGCACCTCCGCTCGCTCGATCAAAGATCGACCTTTACTAATCATGATATGAATCTTATGTACATTATATACTCTTGTTCCGGTTTATTAGGCTAGCATTATTATGTGATGCACACACACAAGTATAGACTATATTTGCAAGAATTGAAACACTTGATTCATGTTTGTTTTGCAAAATTGTTTCGAATATGTACCACTTGAAAAAGTGATTGTATATAAACATTACTCAAATTATTCCAATTCAAGCAATTATCCTTCATCCACAGGCATTCAAGTAGTTTATCATTTAAGCACTTAGTCTCATGGCAAGCATGTTAGATATGGCAACAATCACACACATGCGATTATGCTAAAGCGAGTAAAGGCTTACCTAGTACTCTAAGCCAAAAGGATAAATGAGTTAGAAAAATACATGATTCCTAATTATGCAATATGATTAATGCAACACATGCGATATGCAATTACTAGGCTCGGCTACTAATATAGCATATGAATCAAATTGATAACATACGGTCTAAGCACGTATTCAAAGAAATATTTAGACTAACAATGCAAGTTAGAATGATGGACCGAGCCTCTGTGCATGCAATACAAGTGGATGCGAACATGAAGTATGCTAAACAAAACATGATGCCCCTAAACTAACCATCATAAGCAGTTTAAATAAAAAGGAAAAAGACATGGGTTGGAAAACATATACATTATTACAAGTTTGCGCTCTTATGAAGGAGAGTCCGAATGAACTAACTAACTAGCTAACTAATTAAAACTAAGCTAATTAATTAACTATTACAAAATAAATGAATAAATAGCTAAACTACTTAACTAATTATTACAAACCGAATTAATTAACTATTCCAATTAACTAAAATAATTACAAGACGAAATCAAATAACTAGTTAACTAACTAATTAATTACAATGCTTTACAAAATTAACTAGCTACAACTAATTAATTACAACAAATATCTAAGCTAAATATTTAAACTAAGTAGGCTCGATATGAGAGGAATGCTCATGTACGTGCTCGGTTTCTACCCGAAAAGGCCACTGTTTTGCTTCCAGAAGGTCTCTGTTGCACAGTAGAACACTTACACTTTTGTCTACCTCCAGAATAGCTCTACTCTGCTCAAAAAACACACTGCTGAATTTTGCATTTGTGGCCGGCCGGCCAGGAGTGAAGGCTTGTCGGCCACCAATGATGGCCTGCGGGTTGTGGAAAGTGGCCTGCCGGCCACTGCTGTAGGGTTCATCTTGCTGCAACAAAGAACAAACAGAGTATGCATAGGGTATTCACAAGGGTGGTCTGCATAACTCACCCCTCCTTATCATGAACAGATCAAAGGAGTAGTATGCTTGGTTCACAAGCCACCAACTCAAGCAATTTCATTGCATGATGACTTATGAACTAAAGTATGCAAGTTCAATAAATGCAACAAAACAAGACACAAACCTCCTCCCTTTCATGAATTGATCAAGGGAAGTGGTGACCTTGGAAACTTGAACCATTTCATCACTAATGAGTATGAAATGCCTTAAGCTTCCATATGTTCAATTAACGTCTGATTAAGCACAAAACGAAATTCTTATCTTGCATCATTTTAGTCCTATTTTAATTACCAACCATCATTTAATTCATTGAGTCCAAAGGGTGAATTTAAGTCCTCCAATGGAAAGAGGACTCAAACCAAGTGTTGGTTTAGGCATGAAGGAGACATCATATCATTGGTAATGAACCCCAAAGGGATTAAACCATTAAGCATGACGTCTTAATTTCATGTTTAAACAAACAAGTTGTTTGAAATCACTTTCAAAGCAAAACAAAAGCCAAGAAATGAGGGAGGTTACAGAGGTGATTAAGGGTGATCACAAGTATGGAAAGCCATAAATAAATGCAATCAACTCAAATAAGATGGTATCTAAGGCCTAGAACACCAAACTCATGAGGATAATTACACTACAAGCATGCAAAACAAAACTTAAATGCAACTATCAACCAAAAACATTGCTAAAATAGTCTAAAAATAGTCCTAAAACATGCTAGAATTAAGACAAAAATGGCTATATTAATAAGATAAAGCACAAGCTAGGCTAGTAAGGAAAGCACAAGGTGGGGAGGCTAACCACTTCAAATTTGGATTTCAAAACATGATTTTAGCCACTGAAATAACTTTGAAAATCAGTGTTTAAAAGCTCAAAAAAAAGATAATGTAAAGGTGGGAAACACAAGGACAAAGGCCTTTAAAGCAAGGTGTAAAGAAGGGTGAACCACCCCTCAACCTTTATTAGCCTTAAAACCCAAGCTTGAGCCCAAAAATACAAATTTTTTATAGCCCAAAAATAGTTGGAAAACAGCAAGAAAAAGAATAAATAAAGCTAGTAAAGAGACAAGGCTTTATACCTTTGAAGAGGAAAACCAATTCCAAGCAATAAAACCAAGCAAACACACCCTCAAGAGCTCCAACAAAGCTCAAAGACACCTCAGCTCAAATATGGAGAGGTTTGGTTAAGAGTGTATAGGCAAAGGTTAAGGATATGTAGGCTAAAGTGTAGAGATTTGCTAGAGAGAGAGAGAGAGAGAGAGAGAGAGAGAGAGAGAGAGAATTGTAAAACGAGAAAAAATTTTGTTCCAAAATTTTTCTAACCTTAAAACATGAAAGGGATGCCCTCTATATATAGAAAAGATGAATTTCCCTTAAGAACTTCTAGCCATATATGTGGGAGAAGATATAAGCATCTATGCAAACAGTTGACACATCTGTCACGAAATATTTGCAAAAGACACTGGTAGCCAGCAGGCCACATCAGTGGCTGGTAACCAAGAGTGATGGCCGGCAGCCCAAAAAGGTGGCTAGCAGGCCACCAAGGGTTGCAGGCTTGAAAATCTTTGGGTTTGGTCGAAAATAGGACAATAGGGGTGAAAGGTTTGAAAGGCTCAAAGCTGTGGCATTCCGCTGAGGACTTCGAGCATTTGAGAAGCATATAGACTCATCATTGGATGTGCAAGCGATGACATCCAAGTCGTAAGGGCCGTCAAAAATGGGGTGTCTATAGTTGCCCCTCTTTGACAAAACTCAGAGTCCTGAAATGACGTGAGTGAATGTCAAAGCCCAAAGACGACCCATTTTGACAAGGCCATAAGACTTGGACAAAAAATCAAAACAAAAATAAATGGTTTCACCCACAGGCTGCCTACGTAATCCCTTTGTAAGGAATCAAACTAGCGTAGTTCTAGGGCAAGATGCAAATGATATGCACAATGACTTTGAAAGTTGGACTCATACGCTTCGCGAAGCTGGCTATTTAAAAAACTTGTGATCATGCAAGATGATGTAATCAGTAATAACAAATGTAATAAGGAAGATAACGAGATAACAACATATGAATGACCAGTTTCAATCTTAAAACAAAAACAGGCTTCATGTAAAAAGAAGATATAAAACACACCTTGACCACGCCAAAACAAGAGACGAGGAAAGAAAACACCGCTCAGGGTTGCGTTTCATGCATACTGAGAAACTAAGAACAAACACTGCTCGGGGTCGCGTTCTACGCATCCCGAGAAACTAAATAACGAAAACTGCTCAGGGTCGTGTTTCACTCATCCCAAGACCAGAGGAACAAAAACCGCTCGAGGTCGTGTTTCACACATCTCGAGAAATAAGAAGAACCATTTGGGGTCACGTTTTACGCGTCCCAAGAAACAAGAAAGATTGCTCTGGATCGTGCTTTGCGCGTCTTGAGAAATAAGAGAACCCACTCGGGCTCGCGCTTTGCACGGCCGAGAAACAAGAAAACCCGCTTGGGCTTGCGCTTCACGCGTCTTGAGATACAACAAAACCTACTCGGGCTCGCGCTTCACGTGTCCTGAGATAAAACACGTCCAAAGTCGCGCGTCATGCGTCCTGAGATATTCTAAGCACGCTGAAAATCGTGAAAAAAGGACAAAACTTGCTCGGACTCGCATTTCACGCGTCTCGAGATACATCACGTCTAGAGTCGCGCGTCACACGTTCTGAGATAAAGAAAAATCGCTCGGGGTTGCGCTTCACGTGTCCCGAGATGAAACACACCTAGAGTGGCGTATCGCGCGTTCTGAGATACAAGAAAACCGCTTGGGCTCGTGCTTCATGCGTCTTGAGATGAAACACGCCTAGAGCTACGCGTCACGCGTCTTGAGATACAAGAAAACCGCTCGGGCTCGCGCTTCACACATCCCGAGATAAAACACGCCCAGAGCCGTGCATCACGCGTCCTGAGATGCAAGAAAACTGCTTGAGCTCATGCTTCACGCATCCCAAGATAAAATAGAGAGGTGTGCAATAGATGCACAAAGGAAACAAGTGTGATAGATGTACAAAGTGAACAAGTCAATTTAGTGACAATGCATATTCTATGCAAGATGGACAACCGATGTATGATATTAATTGAAAGCATGTTCTATGCAAGAAACAAAAGCATATTCTATGCATGAAATAAGAGCATATTCTATGCGAAATACTTGACAGCGTGTTCTACACAAGAAACATAACTAATGGAAGACACGCATGCAACATGCATATGTGAAATGCATATCCTAAGAGCAAATCTATGCAAAATTGACAGCATGTTCTATGCATGAATTATAAACGATGCAAAGCACGCATGTAACATATGTATATGTGAAATGCATATTCTATGCAATGAAAGAGAGAAAACGCATAAAGCGAATAAAAATGACATTCGATGGTGCATTCTGATTTATTTCTCGGAGGAATCGATGGTGCATTCCGATTTATTTCTCGGAGGAATTGCAATACGTTCAAAAGGATACACCTTGTTCATATTGACAAATAATGAACATCGTGCGCCAAAACATAGTTTTGAGCTTCCTTAGAAACAAGCTGGACCCAACAATGAATCTTTCCTACATTTCTTGGGAAACAAAGACACAAAACAGCATTAGAACACAGATGAGGGCCACCGACCACTCGCCGGCCATAAAGAGAGGCCGCCAGCCACCTGCCAGCCATCAAAAAGCCTTGCTGGCCACCTACCGGCCATCGATGGTAGATTCAAGGCATTTTAGACATTTTGCCTTGGGTCTTTAAATACACATCACAAGGGTTCATTTCCTCAAAACCCTAGGTCCGAAATTGCTCTCATTCTCTCTAGACACATTCTCTCTCTAGATCCGAGCTTTACACGCGCTTTACAACACCTCACACACACTTTATTCTTTAAACCCTCTTGATTCTCTTCCTTTTGAACCGATCAAAATTTGTTTTCGACACTTTTTCCCTCATTTTCATCCCTCTAGGCTTGTTTCTCTCTAGTTTCTCTCGGGTTTTGTGAACTTTCTTGGGCTTTGACTTTTTCTCCAATTTTCTCTCTCCTAGGGTTTACTTTTTCCAAGTTTACCCTATTTCTTTCATTTTCTTCACTTGTCACCTACTTTTTACCCATTTTCTTGATGATAGATGATATTCCACATGACGGGGGCCCTCCAGAGGTTCCCCCCATATTCTCACCCATTGCCGGGGTAGAGGAGCTAGTGGTTACCGAGGCTGGCGAGGCGGCTGAGGGCATTAAGGTTAACGTCGAGGCGGAGTTTGAGCCTGAGCCTGAGCCGGAGCCGCTACCATTCAGGGTACGACCTTTTGATCTGGCGAGATATCATCCTTGCACGCATATCTTGCCACCCTAGAGGTATTAGGCGCTTCAGCGAATTTGCTCACGGTGCACCAGAGGACCTCCTGTTGAAGGAGCCAGCCTTCCACCTTTTATTTAGCGCCATTGAGGTATGAACTCTGTTTTCATGCATTCTTGCCTTTCTTTAAACTACATTTCTTGCAATGCCTTTCATCTAACTGTACTTTCATCACTGCCTTATCTGATTCATCTGTTCTTTGCCACACAGAGAGTCTTGTGCCTATAGGGCGTACGAAGCTACAACTGCGAGAGATTGGTATGACAAGCTCCCTGTAGGAGTTTGTGACATTATTGACGAGACTAGCTTTGTCCTTTCCTGCTCCGGCCTAACACGGGTCATTGTGAGCCATCCTCTTCTAGACGTGCTTGTAAAGAGGTGGTGGGACACTACCAACTTCTTCTACTTCTCTACTGCCGGGGAGATGACAATGACTCCCTATGACTTTGCCATGATCACTGGCTTAGGAGTAGGGGGTGATCCAATCCCTTTCGACACAGACATGGAGAAATGGGAGGTCGCTTGGATCGAGCTGTTAGGAGCACGTCCACCTTTGTGCTGACCAGCTATGGTCAGATATAGTTGGTTCGCTGAGCAGTTCTGAGGGAGTGAGCCATAGACATTAGAGGAGATGGAGTAATATGCCAGAGGCTTCCTGATGTTTGTCCTTGGTACCACCTTGTTTTCAAATAGGTGAAACACCGTGGGCTTATATTTGTTGAACGACCTGGTGACTCTTTCCCAGGTACACTTCTATGAATAGGGCAGAGCTGCGTCGCCACCCTGTACAACTATATGAGCTCTACCTCCCGCCTGATGAGAGAGCTGATCGGAGGTTACTAGCAAGCCTGGAAGGTATGTATTTTAGTTCCCATTTTGCACTTTACATTTTCTACTCTATATTTTCTACTTTATGTCTATTCAACACCTGTGCTTTCTGTTTTGTACTTTTTGCATATGTTCATACATTGTTGATCATATATCATTGCACTTTCTTTGCAGCTGTGGGTTTATGCTTATTTTCTAGCTCTTGCCCTAGAGACCATGGAGGAGCTCCCTCCGATGGTCTCTTACTCGAGGTGGTATGATTGCAGGTGTCAGCGTTGGAGCCGCGAGTCTTTCGTATTCTTTCGCCACTACTTTGACACTATGGCCGCCCATGAGGTAACCTAAAACACAATCATTTTGCTTTACAACTATTCTGATTCACACTTTAGCAACTGTCAGCAACTAACAATCTGTACGCTCTTTATTTGTAGATCATGTGGCAGCCCTGGGCCATGATGTCCGTTGGGGTGCGAGATCAGTATGCCAGGGCTTGGGCCACATCGCGCTTCCGCATTCTGTTGGAGGGCCCAATTTGCCGGGCCTGGTTCTTGAGTGGCGGTTCGTCAGCTAGACCGTGGGCTTGCCAGATCCGATTGTTTTAATGCCATCTCTTGAGTCCATGAAGACAACAGACAGCTTATCCGTTGATGCAGTCACTTAGTTCATGGTGGGCTTGGATGCTTATTACTTTAGCGGTGAGGGCGACTACGCGACCTTTATCCAAACCCACCTCACGCCACCTTTGACAGGCGCTCCCAGAGGCGAGGGGGCAAGGGCTCCTGTAGTGAGAGAGGCGACTAGGGCGACCCGGGCCTATAGTAGAGGGGCTTTCCTTGCGGAGCGGAGCACCCGTTAGCCAATGCTTTCCATCGTGCTTACATACTGGCGGTATATTGGGGCTGCTTATCAGATCCCGATTAAGCCTGCCGAGGCTGGACACGAGCTTGTTAGAGTCAGGGGTTGGTCTCATGTATGGACCATACTTTACGATTTGCACCATGCATTTCATTTTAGATATGTTTATTGCAGACACTGATCATCCAAATGCATTTGCAGGCATCCATAGAGTACATGGGGAGTGCTCTTGAGCTGAAAGCCTCCTTGATGGGCATGGTACAGAAGAGGGAGATGCTGCTCAGTCTCCACGGTATCCAGGTAATTTTTTTCAGTTTGCACTTCATGCTATCATCTTTCCACTAATACACTGACATTTTAACTGTAGTCTTTCCCAAACTGCACCGATACACTGCATTGGCACACTACATTCACACACTGTACTCATACTGTATCTAATTTCTGCATACCACTTATTCTGCCCACTATGCTTACATCTGAAACACACATTGTAACTGATATTTTGACAACTATCTTTTTCAGATCCCATCTATACCGATGGCTTCGGCGGCGGCAGCACCAGCACCGGCAGTACCTTCTCCAGTAGCAGGGAGGAGAAGTAGAGATAGGGGCACCCGAGGCCAGAGGAGCCCTTCAGAGCCCTTCTTGAGTGATGACGATGCTGAGACTAGTGGCTCAGAGGAGGCACCGAGTCGGCATTCTGAGTCATCTAAGAGTGGAAATGACGATACTGGCTCGGGTTCCAAGAGCAGAGGTGTAGACCGCCCGAACTCTCTCCGCGCGCCCCCCTTTTGAAGATGGCGCAAATTAAGTTCTAGCTACTATAGTTTGGACTCCTGTCACGGTTCTGAATCTAATATCACAAAGTGCAATGTATGACTGATAAATCACCAAAGAGTCCAAATCCGACAATTGGTTTTCAAAAATTAATTTTGAATCAAAAAGTGCCAAACATGGACTGTTTTGCTAGATTTCAGAGTCGCCGCCTAAATATTTTGTCTTGGGAAATTTAGGAAACCCTGACTCGTGCCTAAGGCCACGTGTCCATTATCACTAAAGTTGCCTCAGCTCAGGAACTTGGGTACGAGAGGGGAAGGTCCTGAAATGAGCATCCCCACTCGCCCGATCAAAGATCGGCCTCTACTAACATGATATGTTGTTTTTGAAAACACATGCGTTCTTATTTCGGTTTATTAGCTAACTTACTATGTGATGCGCACATCATACAAGTACAGACCAACTCACTCAATTTGGAACAAAACACCTCATGTTTGTTTTTCAAAAATGGTTTGGAATTGCTACTCATAAATAGGCTAAAGCGCGGATTTGCCACCCTCAAGTGGGTTTAAAACTCACATTTTGATGAATTGTTCCAATTCAAATAATGAAGCCATCATTCACATGCATTCATGCAGTTATAGTAATTTAGCAAATAGCCTCATGGCAAGCATGCTATCATGGCAGTGACTTACACTCATGCAAGGATGCTAAAGCATAAACACTTACAGTGTACTCCAAGCCAAAATAGAAAACTAGTTAGAAATCAATGCATGATCCTAGCTATGTTAAAATGCCTAATACGGCACATGCAAAAATGCAACTAAATAGGCTCGGCTATCTAAGATGGCATATGAATGCGACATTTGATACATGTATTCAAATAGCTATTGAAATATGATGCAGTTTGAATGATACGCCGAGCCCGGTGCATGCAATACGAATGAATGATGCACGCATGTAACGCATAAGTTTGCTAATTGAAACATGCCCTAAAACTAACCACTGAAAGTGGGTAAATAAAAAGGAGAAAGACGTGGGGTTGGAAGACATTCACACACACATGCACACTTATTACAGCATTTTTCCTCTCAACGGAGGGTTTGAATAAAATGAAAGCTAACTACGCTAATTAAGCTAACTATTACAAATCACAACTAATTAACTAACTAGTTAACTAATTATAAACACAAATGAATAATTAAGCGCATTAACTATTTAAGTACAGAACCCAACGAATTGACTAGCTAAGTAAAGCAGTTAAAAGGCCTTGAGGACAAGCGATGCACGCATGCTCGGTCGGCTTCCTCCCGAAATTCTGTCGTCTTGCCATTGGTTGCCTCTGTTTGCATTCGCTTTGATTCCTGAACACTGAACCAATTCCCATACTACTTTTGCTCTAAAACCAGAATCACTTTGAACCATCTTCAAGCTGGTGGACTATCAGCCACTAGGTGAGGCTGTAGGCCATTTGTCGGCCACTTAAGGAGGCTGTAGGCCACTTAAAGTGGCCGGTCGGCTAGTTGCTTCTGTGTGATCCAGTTTTGCTGCAAACAGAGTACAAAAGGGGCAATGCAAGGCATTTGTAGGGTATGTGTGTACAACCACCCTCCTTATCATTTCTCAAACTCAAAGGAGTGCGGTACTCGACTCTCTAGCCACCAACCGAGCATCACAATGCCTGATGGCCGAGAAGTCGAGTTTGTGCAAGTTAATGAATGCACAAGTAACACACAAGACTCAAGAGGCCTCCACCTTATCATACACAATCAAGGGGGATGGCGACGAAGAAATGAGGCACGTTTCATCACTTCAAGTACGAAACGTCCCTCATTTCTCGTGTTTGGATTAACGTCCGATCCAAACACATGCAATGCATCACAAACATGTTATCTTGACATGTTTTACTTTGATTCATTTTGTTTACTCGTTTTAGATTACCGATAAGCCCTTCAACTGGTTAAGTCCAAAAAGAGAAGTCCTTTAATTTGAAAGACGAACCAAGCCATAAGATTCTTGAGCATGAAAGAAGCATCATGCCATTGGGCATGAACGCCTCAATTTCGTGCTCAAACCAACAAAGGGCTTAAGACCTCTTTCAAAGTGATACAACAAATGAAAGATGGCATGTAATGATACACATTTCAGCACTGAAATGACATGCTAAACAACATTAAATCATGCAAACAATGCATGCAAGACATGCTTGAAGTCAAAGGCATTGGAGCTAGCAAAGAGCATAACACTATAGGCATACAATACTAAGCCTAACTGACCAAACCACCCCTGGATAGAGGTTAAATGTGCCAAAATAGTAACCAAAACATGCTGAAATGATAGCCCAAAAGCTTAGACAAACATGAATGCAAATTAGCTTACAAGTGAAGCATAAGGCTCAACCCCCAAACACAACAAAAGGGGAGATAAATGATATGGTAGAGGTATATGGTCTGAAATAACACGCCAAATGATGCCATGCCATGCAAAAATCTCAAATCTGACATGCTAGAGGTCTCAAAGTGCAAGACTAGCAAAGCTAAATACACTATAGCTATGTGAAGCCGAGCATGCATGACCAAAACCACTCAAATCAGACCTAAAACATGCTAAAACATAGCAAAAAATGTGCTGGAGTAGAGCATACACATGGTATATCAATAGGCTAAAACACCAAATACACTAGGCTAGTGAACAAAATTGCACTACAAGTGCAAGAAGCATGCAAGAGGCAACCAAACCAATCAAAAATAAAGTTATGGCATGGCAAATCAGTGGCAAAAACATGCTGAGATAGAGCTAACATAAGCTAGAATGAGAGGCATAAAGCATGATGCATGTTAGGCCAACAAGTAGGATTGCACTACAAGTGTAAGATGCAAGAAACCAATGATCAAACTAACCCAAAACAGAGTTATGGAAGGTCCAAAAAGTCACAAAAACATGCTTGGACTAAGCTAGCAAATGAGAGAAATACATGCTCATGTATTAGGCCATCAACACAAGGCATAAAGACACAACTCTTAGACACAATGAAAGAGTGACAAATATGAGAGTATGACAGAAGTTTATGTTCTAAATTTACATACCAAAAGATGCTATATCACACAAATGTCACAAATAAGGCATTCTAGGGTCTTCAAGACACAAGACTAGCAAAGGCCATTAGACTATGGCCATACAAGGCAAGCCTCAAAGGGCCAAGATCATTCCAAACAGAGTTTAAGCAAGTCAACACAAGGCTAAGAACCCGCTGGAGTGGAGCCAATACATGCTAAAATGATAGGCCAAAACATCAAGTGAGCTAGGCTAGCATGCAAGATTGCACTACAAGTGTATGAAGCATGCAAGAGACAACCAAACCAGCCCAAAACAGAGTTATATCATGTTAAAATAGGGCCTAAAACATGCTAAGATAGAGCCTCAAGAAGGTAGAAAAACATGCCAAAGTGTTAAGCCAACAACACATGCAAACAAAGCACAAAAGGGGGGACCAACCCCATCCATTTTGGGTCTGAAAACCCACTTTCCACCACTGAAATTCCTTTGAAATTCAGTGGTAAAAAGGGAAAACAAAGGTGATCTCAAAGGCCTTAAAGGATAGCTCAAAGCAAAGAAAAATAAGGCACGAAAGGGGGTAGACCACCCCTAACTCAAACAAGGCCTTAAACAACCATTTTAAACACTTAAAAACAAGTGTTTTTGTAGTTGCAAGTTAGGCCTAAAAAGGTATGCAAGGATGGCCAAATAAGTAATGAAATAAAGCTTTAAAGAGGCTATTACTCACCCTTGAAGCACAACTTCAAAACAGCAATTTCTGAGGCAAAACCAAGCCAAAACCACTCCAATGAAGCTCCAAAGGACCTCAAACTCAAGGTGAAGGTGTTTGAGTAGGTGTTTATGTGCAAAAGTATGAAGAAACAACACTTTTGATTCAATATAGCACAAATATAGAGAGAGAGGGAGAATTCTAGTAAGAGAGGGATATTTTTAGCTCTCTAAAAATTTTGAACCCTTCTTAAGGGGAGGAAGCTCCCCTTATATAGAATTCCAAGCCTCAAGCTTGTTTGACAAGCTAGAAGCTTGTTACAATCCCTCCATACACGTGTACGGAGGATGCTTTCTGTGCCTAACAGTTGGCATAGCTGGCAATAAAAATATCTGCAAAAGCAAGAGAATGGCCGTCGGCCACCTCAAATGGCCGTCAGCCACCTCAAGTGGCCGATCGGCCACTTCCACTGGCCTACCGGAGCAAAAAGTCGCCTACAACCACCAAAAGTGGCTGACAGCCGCTCCCCTCCCTCAAGGCAAGGGGTAACAAGGTGTGGCACAAAAACAAACCAAAAGGAAGAGATCCAAGAGGCCTCGAGATAAGGCACTCAGCCGAAAGCCCCCGAAACTAGCCTACCGGCCACCGCAAGTGGCCTACAGGCCTCTCCTCCCTTTAGGCAAAGGCACCAAGGCATGGTCCAAAAACAAACCAAGAAAAAGAGAGTTAAGAGGTCCTGAGACAAGGCGCTCAGCCAAAAGCCCCAAAAGCTTGAAACGAGCACAAACATGCGCGATCATCGCCTGCACAAATGATGACGTTTGAGTCTTAAGGACGGTCAAAAATGGGGTGCCTACAGTTGCCCCTCTTTAACAGAACTTGGAAGTCATGAAATGACGGGAGTGAATGTCAAAGCCCAGAGAAGACCCATTTTTGACAAGGCTAAAGACTTACACAAACAGACAAGATAACAAAAAAAGGGGGCACCCGCAGGCAGGGGCAAAATGCAAATGACATGCACAATGCAGAACATTGCTTATGATTATGCAAAGAGAGCTGTAATGATGCATTCGAATACAAGTACTAGGCATGATAAATGCAACATTTTAAGCAAGCGAATAAGATACAACAGTCTCACACATTCCAACAGAAAAGATGCAAGAAAATTATATAATTCTCACTGTGTCTCACATGGAGAGGCTAAAAGCGACTATTGGGAATCCTTAGAGTCTCAAACAAAGCATCTCTCAACATATCACATGCAAGAGAGGGAAAGAAGACAACACCTCTCAGCGTATCACACGCGAGAGAGAGAAAAGCACCACTTCTCAGTGCATCACACGTAAGAGAAGGAAGGCGACACCTTTCAGCGTATCACACGCAAGAGAGGGAAGGTAAACACCTCTCAGCGTATCACACACGAGAGAGGGAAAGGCAACACCTCTCAGCGTATCACACACTGTAGACACCCCATTTTTGACCGCCCTCAAGACTTGGACGTCATCGTTTGAACACTCGATGATCATCCATGCTCGTGTTCGTTTTGAGTTCCCGGCGGCCTTGGCCACGTGCCTTGCCTTAGGATCTCTTAACTTGCCTGTTTTGTGCTTGGTGGTGGACCAAACACTTGTGTTTTTGCTTCTGAGGGAAGAGGGTGACTTGTTGGCCATTTCTTTAACCCACCGGCCAAGGCTTGAAGCCGTCGGCCTTGGCTTCCAGCCATAGGCCAAAAGTATTGGCTGATCGGCACTGTATTTGGTCGGCCGGCCCTTGTGTTGGTCGATAAGCCATTTTTGCTGGCCGAACCCTGTTCATCTGCTTTATGCAGATATTTTGTGCCAGCTGGCACAGCTGGCACCTACGATTAACCCTCTTCATACACGTGCATGGAGGGATTTTCACCCTTTGCTTAGCTTCTCTTAGAAGCCTTAGAATTGAACTTCTATAAAGAGGGAGCTCCTCCTCCCTCCTTAGGGGTTCAGGAATTTGTTCTTGAGAGGTTAGATATACTTTTGTATCTATTTTTCTTTGTTTAGGCTTGTTTTGTGCTCAAAAGTGTAGTATTGTCTTACTATTGTACACAAACACACACTAGAACACCATCCTCTTGGAGCTGAGGTCCCTTGAGGTTGATTGTAGTGTTCTTGGGTTGGTTTGGACTCAAAAAACCTACTGGAGCTTTGTTTTTGAAGAGGTTCTACAAGGGTGAGTTCCTTGTTTTAAATACCCCTTCCTTGCTTAAGCTTTTAGCCCTTCTTGCTTATTGTTTTAAGCTTAGATTATAACTGATAAAAGTTCTGATTTTGGGTGTTTTAGATCTTTGTTTAAGGTCATTTTGAGGTTTGGGGTTGTTTTCCCCCTCTTAGGCCTTGTTAGGCCTTGTTTTAGGCCATCCCTTTTGGCCCTTGCTTTGAGCTTTGCCTGACCTTTCTACCACTGAAATCCAGAGGATTTTCAATGGTGGAAAGGTGGTTTTGGTGTCTTAAATAGGAGAGGGTCATCCCCTCTCCTTATTGTTTTGAATGCTTGCATAAATGGCTTATGTTTGTAGCTTGTATGATTAGCTTGTTTTAGCTTCATTTCAGTATATGTTAGGCTTTTTTTTGCCATGATATAGCACTATTTTGATTTGGTTTAGACATACCATGCATGGTTCATGTACTTGTCTTGTAATCCCATGATTTGCCTTAACATGCGTCATGTTGTAACATGTCATTTTAGCATGATTTTGGATCAACTTCATGAAGCTTCTAGCCTTGTTTTAACATGCTTGAGCTCTATTTTTCATTGTTTTGGTCATGCTTACATTGTTTTGTATAGCTACCTTGCAATCTAGCTTGTTAGCTTTGGGTGTTTGAGTCACTAGCATGCTCTATTCGGATCATTTCAATGGTTTGGCATCACTTGTAATGTTATTTCAGTCCATGTTTCATGCTCAAACACTTGCACTTATTACTCCTTTAATGTTTTAAAGGGTTTGTGTTTTATGCCTCATGAATGGTCCATTGTGTATGCCACCATGCTTAGGCCTTTGGGATGCCATCTAGGTGAGTTTTTGGGCTCATTTTAACATGCCATAACTCTGATTTTGGTTGCTTAAGTCATGCCATGTTTGGTTGTGTTAGATGTAGTGTAGCACCTCTTTAATGGCCTTGCATGCCTTATGTTTTGGCATTGTGTTCTAGCTTGTGTTGGCTAGTTTTGAGCTCACTTTTGGTCTTGTTTAGACCTGCCTTGGGACTATTTTGGGTTCCCTCGACCCTTTGGGGCTTGCTTCATGTAGCCTCAGTTTGAGTCCCTTGGCTAGTTTCAAGTTTTGGGCTTTATTGCATGCCTTACTTGCATGGTTTGGTTGATTTGACATCATCCCTCGCATGATTTCAGAGCTTAACATGTTTGCCTAATATCCATGTTTGTCTCCTTTTAAGTGTTCTTAAAAGTTGCTCTACTATGCTTAAACTAATGGACCATTAGCATGCATGTTTGTATGTGTATTTCATGCCTTTGTCGCATCACTTTGGCCACTGATTTGGGCCTATTCGAGAGCTGCCCATTTTGGTTTAAGACCATCTTCGCATGTTGTCGCATGCTTGCCTTGCATGTTGTTGCATACTTGGCCAATTGCATGTTGTTGCATGCTTGAGTTGTCTTGCATTTGGCATGCACTTTTGTTAAGTTGCTTGCATGTTTGCATGCTTGCCTCACATGTTGTTACATGCTTGCCTATCCTTGAATGTTGTCACATGCCTTGCATGTTTGCATGCTTGTCTATGTTGCATTGCATTTGTCATTCTTATTACCATTAGCCTTGTATGGCATTGTCCTTAACATGCTCATGTCGTATTAGTTTTGCTTGCATGATTGCATCCCTTGCCTCTTGATCAACCATGATAGAGTTCAGGGCCCCTTGTTTGTTTTGTGTGCATTTCATTTGATATTAAATGCACACTTGGCTTCTTTGGCCATTATGCATTGAAATGTGTGATTGATGGTCCGAGGGGCAAGAACCATACTCCCTTGAGTTCATAACATGATAGGGAGGGTGGTTGTGGAAACATTGTCTTGTAAATGCATTGCCATACTCTGTTTGTCCTCTGTTGCAGCAAAAACAACATTCTGCAGGAAGATATGGCCGGTCAGCCATCAGCAGTGCCGGCCGGCTACAAATTGTTGGCCGAGAGCGTCAAACCAATACGGGTATGGGATAGGGGTGTTGCTGATAACACCCGATAATTTCCGTATCCCTCTAGCATTCAAACTCTGGTTCGAAGTCTCGAACAACGAAGCAGAGTATGAGGCATGCATTGTCGGTTTAGAAGCCACCCTAGAACTAGGGGCAAAACAGTTGGACATCATCGGGGATTCGAACCTTGTTGTATCTCAAGCTAAAGGAGATTGGAAAGTCAAAGAAGAAAAGTTGAGAATTTACCACCAGGCCTTGGACTTACTAATTCCTCGGTTTGAGAAACTGAACTTCGCTCATCTGTTAAGAGAGAACAACAGGTTCGCAGATTCACTAGCAACTCTATCTTCTATGATAGACATCCCTTTTGGAGTCCGGATTCATCCGATCATCAGTGACCAAAAATTTGTGCCGGCCTACGAGTTGATTGTTTCCATAGATGAGGTTCAAGATGAGAATCCCTGGTATTACGTTGTCTGGAACTTCTTGGAAAAAGAGGCGTATCCGCCAGGGGCAAATGCCAAGGATAAGAGGGCAATTAGAAGAATGGCTGTTCAGTTCATCATCTGCGGAGGTAAACTGTACAAGAGAGGTCATTTGGGAATGCATAAGTTGTGTGTTGATGCTGAAGAATCGAAGCACCTGATGGAGGCCATCCATGGAGGAGAGTGCGGAGCATACATGAACGAGGTGATGCTAGCCCGAAAGATCCTTAGACAGGGTTACTACTGGTCCACCATGGAGAAGGATTGTATTGGCTTTGTTCGGCGATGCCATACATGTCAGATCCATGCAAACCACATGAATATTCCGCCGTCGAAGCTGTACAACATGACTTCGCTATGGCCATTTTTAGTGTGGGGGATTGATGTGATCGGGCTGTTACTCCAAAGGGGTCCAATGGGCACGAGTTCATTCTGGTCGCCATAGATTATTTCACGAAGTGGGTTGAGGCCCAATCTTATATAGTGTTAAAGGCTTCGCATGTTGCAAAGTTTATCAGAAACAACATCATCTGTCACTACAGGGTCTCGAATGAGATCATTTCAGATAATGGTTCCCACTTCAAGAAGGAAGTGATCGACTTGTTGGACAAATACAACGTGGCATTTTATAAGTCGTCTATGTATCGGCCGCAGACCAACGGAGCAGTTGAGGCCGCCAACAAGAACATCAAGCACATACTGTCGAAAATGGTGGAAACCTACCGGGACTGGCCAGATTAGTTGCCATTTGCTCTGTGGGGCTACCGGACTTCAATTCGAACTTCTATTGGGGCGACTCCGTATTCCTTGGTTTATGGGATGAAGGCTGTTCTACCTATCGAAGTTGAGGTTCCGTCATTACGGATACTGGCTGAGTGTTAGATAGTTGAGGCAGATTGGTAGCAGAGCAGGTTCGAAGAACTCATGCTAGTTGATGAGAGAAGACTGAAAGCACTATACCATGTTCAGGGTTATCAGCGCAGAATTGCCAGGGCTTTCAACAAGAAGGTTAAGTCCAGGAATTTGAAAGAAGGAGACTTGGTGCTCAAAGACAACCGAGCTCCCATTCACGACCCTAGGGGTAAGTTCAGACCGAATTGGACTGGTCCTTACATCATCAAGTCAATCTAGTTGGGTGGAGCTGTCGTTCTAATGGATCTAGATGGCCTAGAGTTCTCCCAATCGATTAACATGGACAAGTTGAAGAAATATTTTTCCTGAGTGGCTCGCTAGGCCGAAAACCCGAAAGGGCGACCTAGGCAAAAGTTAGAGCACAAAAAATTTGAAATTATAAAAACTGAGCTCCTAAGGTTGAAAACCCACAAAGGGCGGCCTTGGCAAAAGTTAGAGCATAAAAGGTGAGAGTTAATACACGAGTGAACCTGAGTCGAACTACGCAAGGCTTGATTTCCATGTGTGGGATACGTAGGCAACTTCATCTTGAAGTCCAGCCATAAACACTTCCCCGATCAACTTTGTCCATTTGATTGCCTCGGTCATCTTTGTCTATTCAAGCCTTTAAGAACTCGGTTGTGATCTCCGGTGCAGTGCTACTCAAACTAGGGACAACTTTCCAATTGCTGGAATCTGGGGTTGTGCATCTCAGTGACAAATCTCAGGCGTGTCCAGTTCTGATCCATATCAAAAATGGTTTTGATAAGTTTTAATAAAAGTTGATTTTGTTCAAATTAATCTTTTAACAACTTAGACCATTTTTTTTTGGGACCAAAACAGAAATTTTCAGTACCACCACCTTTAATTTCATTGATTTCAATATAGAGTTCTTCTGCTCTTGAATACAAAATTGAAGTTGCTTTTCATTACATTCATAAAGAAAACTTGAAAGTTCTGATTAAAGCAAACAAATCCAGGGCATAGTCAGGTGTTTTGGCATCCCCTCCCAGAGCTGGTTGAAGCCTCTAATGCCAAGCTGGGCCCGATCTGTGCCTCTTCATTGAGCAAATCTATGCACTCATCAGAGAGGGTGCAGTTGAAAATTGTAACGGGGGCCAGAAGCTCTCTCGTCCTCCATGCCATGGCATACCGAGCTAACTGTGTGCCTCGGACTGGAAATGTAGCAGGGTACTCAATCCTTTCTTGTGGGCAAGTTTGATCATGTCCAAACTCGCGTTGAAACCAGAACGGAAAGTATAACACGCAGTGTGTCAAGCCTATCAACTGGATCCTGGGCTAACGGGTCATACTGTAACTCATTGCCAGCAAATTGAGCCAAGGGCAACGCCAAGCAATATGGTCCGCGGACAAATTGCACATCCAGTCGTACCACCATCCCTCATCCGGAGCATCGACTAGACATCATCAGAATGAATAGCTGCGAGCTGAATATGTCGGACATGAGTCCACCACTCTCAATTTGACCATCAACCATACCTGGGAAGGGATGAAAAATGAGGGATTAAAGAATAGAGAGATGTAAGTTGAGAGAAAAAGTGAGTAAAGGGTTTTGAGAGAAAAACCGAGCCTAAGGGCCAAGTGATGTGAGCAATATACACGTAAGATGGGGTGGGAACCATTACTTGCAATAGTAATGGACTCCCTGCAAACCTAGTCGTCTCCCGACGATGAAAGGTGTCCAAGCCTATCAATGTCTCAGCCAATGTCATGGCGATGCAACTCTTCCCTTCTCTCAAACCCTCGGCAACTTCGATCAAACGAGTGCTGAACCCACCGGAGCTTGGGGCTAGTAAGAAATGAGATATCATGTACAGACAGAGTGCATGTCGTCGATAACCTTGCCAATGATGGTCGCCGCAGTCACCAGCATCAGAAAATCGACAAACCAAGCTCGGAATGTCCAGCTTTCCATCATGAATCAATGACCGAGCATCGTGCAAAGTAAGGCCACACATCCGTCCTAAGGCTTGGACATGGCCGAAGCGGAGTTGAGGCAAGATTTCTTCATCGCGCTCGGATTCCATTAAAACTTGGAAATCCTCGAAAGTGGGACACATCTCTTGCCCGTTGTAGACACCCCATTTTTGACCGTCCTCAAGATTTGAACGTCACTGATGGAACACTTGGTGATCACCCATGTTCGTGTTTCGCTTTGAGTTCCCGGAAGTCTCGGCTACGCACCTTACTTCAGGATCTCTCAACTCGACTGTTCTGTGTCTGGTTTTGCACCAAACACTTGTATTTTCGTTTCCAAGGGTAGAGAGTAGCTTGTTAGCTACCCCTGACATCCACCGGCCATGGCTTGAGGCCACCGGCCGTGTTTTGAGGCTACCGGCCATTGGTGAAATATACCATTGGCCGGTCGGCCTTTGGTGTGGCCGGCCGACCATCTGTTTGGCCGATGGCCTCATTTTCTTGTCGGTACCACCTTTTTGCCTTTTTCAGGCATGGTGCATGCCAACTGTGCCAGCTGGAATGCACGAGACCTGCCCCCGTGCATATATGTGGTTGTTTTGCACCTTTGACCCCCTTTTTTTGCACCCTTCGCTCAAAGCTTCTTGAGGAAGCTTTGACCCCTTGTCTTGGCTTCCTCAAGAAGCTTGCACCCTTAGCTTAGCTTCTCTTGGAAGCCTTGCCCCCTTTGACTATTTTTCTTTAGCTTCTCTTGGAAGCTTCAAGCCTTCCCTTGTCTATATAAGAAGAGCTCTCCTCTCTTTTGAAGGCGTTGAGCAAAAAAACCAGAGCTTACATATATACTCTGATATATACACTTTCTCTCTCTATATATATATCTTTCTCTCTCTTCATTTTGTGTGTGTTTGGAAGCCTAAAAGTGTGTTTTGACCTTGGTTTTGCACTAAGACACACACCATTACACCATACTTCGACTTGGGAGGCTTGGAGGGTTTGTTCTTGGAATTTTGGAGTGATTTTGATCAGAAGAAGGGGTCTGAGCTTGCTGTTCTTGAAGTGTTCTTCAAGGGTAACAATCTTGCTTTATATTCCCCAATCTTGCACTAGCCTTTAGCCTATCTTGCTTACTGTTTTAGACTTTGTGTATAACTGAAAAAAGTCTTGTATTTGCATGCTTAAGATACTTCATTCAGGTCACTTTGTTGTTGGGGGTCGACCTCCCCCTCTTAGGCCTTGTTTGGCCCCTTTTGTGCTTTCTCCTTTAAGCTTTGGTTACCTTGGTTTCGTTGGCCTTCTCACCACTGAAATCTAGTGGAGTTTTAGTGGTGAAGAAGAGGTTTTGAGGTCTTGTATAGGGGAGAGACACCCCTCACCCTTGGTCTCTCATTTGTGAATGTTTTTGGCTCCTAATGGTAGCATGCATGAGTAGTTGTCTTTGGCTCCATTTCAGAGGTTTTTAGGTGTTGTTTGGTCATAATATACCTCTGTTTTTGGTCGGATTTGTGGCCCCTTGCATGCATATTGCACTTGTCTTGTATTTCTCCATTTTGCCTAGAAATAGGCCATGCATTTAGGCCATGAATCTTGTATGATCTAGCTTAACTTCATGAAGGTTCTAGCATCATTTTGTTATACTCCAGGACTGTTAGGTACTGGTTTGATCATATTCGCCATGTTTAGGGTAGCTTTTTTTCATTTTGGCTTGTGAGCCTTAAGGGTGTGAGTCATGAGCATGCTTGAATTGGGATGTTTCAGTGATTTGGAGTCATTTTCCATGCTATTTTAGTCCATAAATCATGCTTGTATGATCGCATTTATCACCCCTTTCATGCCTTGAAGAGTTGCTTTGTTGTGCCTTGAAATGAGCATTGTACATACCCGTGTGTTTGAGTCACTTGGGCTGCCATATCAGTGGGTCTTGGGGGCTTATTTTGCATGTTGAAACTCTGTTTTGGGTTGTTTAGTTCATGCCATGAGTGGTTGGGGTGGTTGTGGTAGAATCCCCCCCTTTGGAGGCCTTGAATGCTCCCCCTTTCGCATCCATTCCCTAACATGTTTTGGGGTCATCTTTTGCATGCTTTTCATGATTTAATATGAGTGTTTAATGTCCAAGTATATTGCTTTGATGTGTGCTTAGAGTTGTCATCTTCCATGCTTAAGTGATGAACCTTGATGTGTGCATGCTTGCACACATGATTTGTGCCCTCTTGCACTACTTTTGGTCACTATTTTGGGGTGGGCTGAGGTCTGCCCCTTTGTGGTTCAAGTCCACCATTGCATGATCATGTTGCATTGTTTTGGTTTCATGCTTGCATAGTATCATACTTGCATGATCACATAGTGTTTAGCTAGTTGCATATCATACAATTGTTGCATATTTGGTATGTTTATATCGCATTAACTTAGCTTGCATGCTTAGGTTACATCATTTGCATGATTGAGCCACTTTGCATACATGCATTTCATTACATTTCGCTTGGTTTGGGGTGTCAAACTAAGCATGAGGAACGGGGTGCGTTTGTACTTAAAGTGACGTAACGCGCCTCAATCCTCAGTCGCCAATACCTTTGATCTCAACATGATAGGGTGTTAGCATTCATTTGATTGTTGCATGCATTTACATTGAGTTGCAAACTTGGTGCCTTAGGCCATCATGCATTGAAATGCATGATTGGTGGCCCGAGGACCGAGGGTCACACTTCCATGAGTCCATAGCATGATTGGAAGAGTGGCCATGCACACATTACTTTGAATTATCTTGCCATGCACTGTCTGTCCTCTGCTGCTGTCAAAAATAGGATTCTGTAGGAAGAAATGGCCGGCCGGCCATATACAGTGCCGACCGACCATCAGTGGCTGGCCGGTGGTCTAATATTTGGCCGATTACCACATTCTCATGGCCGGTGGTGCTTTTCATTGGCCGGTGGTATTCCAGAGTGACCAGGAGGTGGTTCAGAAGTGCCCCAGGGATTTTCATAATCTTCAGAGGAGCAAGGCAGTGTAAATAGAGGCAACAGTGGCATGGCACGGGTTTTCAAGCAAAGCGAGTCAAGCATGCATCATCCACGCATTCCGAGGCAGGGCTGCGGCCACCTTTCTTCAGCATTTAATTTGTTAATTAAATTAGAAGTTTTATAATAATTAATTAAGCTAGGATAGTTGATTCATTATTCGGACTGTATTATTCTTTCGGTCCCTTTGAGTGAGGGTGTATTTGTAATAAGCATGTGTGAGTGTGTGCATGTCTTCCAATCCCACGTCTTTCTTCCCTTTTATTTACCCGCTTATGATGGTTAGTTTAGGGCATATTCAAATTAGCATACAGTATGATAGCATGTTTGCATTCATTCACCCGTTCTTTTGCATGCAAGACTCGGCCAAGATCATTCTAACTGCATTTGTATTTCTATTCCAAATTGAATACGTGTTAGTTGTAGCATTTCACATGTCATTGTAGATTAGCCGAGCCTGTCTAGATTGCATCCTTGCATGTGTTACATTAGCCATTTTGAACATGAACTAGGATCATGTATATGATTACTAACTAGTTCCTGTTTTGGCTTGGAGTACTAGGTGAGCATTTATGCTTTACCATCCTTGCATGCGTGTGAGTGTTGCCATGACAGCATGATTACCATGAGGCTAGTTGCTTATGTGATATAACTGCTTGAATGCCTGTGGATGAAGGTCGAATTACCTAAATTGGAATAATGCATTAAAACTGTGAGTTCTAAAGCCCACTCGAGGGTGGCAAAACCTACACTTTAACCTACTTGCGAGTAGCAAACCATTGTCAAAACAAACATGCAATGTTTCGTTCCAATTTAGGCGATTTGGTCTATACTTATTTGCTGTGTGCATAACATAGTAATTCTAGGCTAATAATCGGAATAAGGGCATATAATGTTTTCAAAACAAGATATCACGGTTAGTAGAGGCCGATCTTTGATCGGGCGAGAGGGGGTGCTCATAGCTGACCTTCCCCAATCGTACCCAAGTTCCCGAGCCGAGGCAACTTTGGTGATGACGGACACGTGGCCTTTGGCACCGAGTCAGGGTTTCCTAAATTTCCCCAAAATAAAATATTTAGGTGGCGACTCTGTATCTGGCAAAGCAGTCCATGTTTGGCACTTCTTTTCTAAAAGTCTATTTTTTTCTCAAAACGATTTGCCGGATTTGGACTCTTTGGTTCAGATTAAGAACCGTGACACAAATTGAGTCCGAACTGTAGTGAGGCCCAAGGGCGCGTCTACAGTTTCTGGCGACTTTGTCAGGGAGTTAGAGAGCTTGACTTGAACTTGTGATATCTTGTTTTGACTGCACTTATGTGTTTCTTTGCATTGCATGTGCATTGGTGCGCCTAGGACACCATGTTAGCCATCTGTTATTCTGGCGGTTTTGTAAGCTTCGCCGAGAAGCGTGCCGTAAGGTCGACGGTTATGGCTCGCCAAGATGGGGAACACAAACCCCGATTTTACCAGGGCACCCTTTTCGACCATTCGACCTAGTGCATATTCGGAATCCATAGTGACTATTCCAAGCTAGGACAGGTTGCTTACCCGATGTTAGGTTTTTTGAAACCGCTGCGTGCGTAGTGAAACCCTAGCTCCTGACAAAAGAGGACAGGGAAACACTACCCCAACATAGGGATGTTTTGGCTCTCATTTACTTGCTATATGCTTTTGGAGTATATCTCTACAGGGGAATGCGCGTATCAGTTTACAAGTTTGAGTGTCAGGCCTGAGGGCACCAGTATTAGTGTTTTTGAGAATAAGTTATCTGCGGGTATCAAATTCAGCTTTGGGGACAGTGATTCGGGGATAATGACCAGTGTTTAAGGAACAGTGTATTCAGCTTATCGACAGGGTGTTGTGATACCCAACTGTGTGTTGCATATTTATTTTACGTCGTTATACTGTCCGTTTATCTAGTTGTTTTATTTCCTTATCATTGCTTTATTTTATCTTTTTGCTAGGGTAGTTGAGCACGATTGCTTCTGACCTAGTAGATATTTCCCAAGCACTCTGGACTAGAGGTCGTCGACTCCATCGATCTGAGGATCTGGTATATGGACAACCAGTGTACCACTCTCTACCCCCCCAGTTACTAGACGGAGGGCAGTTAGGTAGAGAACATCGGTTCAGCAGTCAGTTCAGAGGGCCTTATCTGCCCCACCTGAGTAGCGTAGGGATCAGGGTTCTGTTTCCCCCACAGAGAGGGAACATATACCGGTAATTCAGTCAGATCAGGACAGTATGGCAAGTTTAGAGGAAATGGTGTGCCAGCTCGAAGAAAGTATGAAGACAATGCAGCAAGACGCTGTCCGATAGGCAGAGTTCGCCAAGCAATAAGCCACGGTTATGACTGAATAAGCAGAGTTAATCGTGAGGCTACAACAGCAAACCGGAGCATCTGCTTCGCAGCAAGCTCCTTCCCCGCCAGGAGTTCCAACCCTCGGGGAGACAGCTAATGTTCAGAATGATACGGACATTCCCACAGGACCATCCCCACCCCCGGTTCTACCCCAGATCCTACCCCAATTATCCAAAACACCCGCCAACCTACCAGACTCCCCTTTTGAGTTCGAGATAGATCCTACAGCACTGAAGTTGAGCAAGCTCGAAAAGCTGTTCAAGAAATCCCAGGGACTCAAGACCATCCCTGACATTGAAGATGGATATACTGACGCAGCTGTGACGCTGCCGGACAGATTCAAGATGCCACACATTGACCGATTTGATGGATCCGGCGATCCCATGGTGCATATGAGATTGTTTTTAGATATCTTAAGGCCGATGGGCCTCACCAGACTGCAGAAGCTGTCTCTATTCGGCCGTACCCTGTTGGGTGTGGCAACCATATGGTATGCCAAATTAGAAGATGATGTTAAGAGAAACTGGGATGAAATGGCTGAGGCCTTCATTGCACAATATTTGTATAACACAAAAATCGAGATTACGACCCGTGATCTTGAGACGACGAGACAAGAGGCTAAGGAGAGCTTCTCAGAATTTGTGACTCGCTGGAGGGCTAAGGCCTTGATGATGACCCTAAAGCCTACAGACAATGATCAGATTCGGATGATTGTGCGCAATCTTCAGCCGAAGTTGACGCAGAAAATGATCGTACTCCCCTTCCCTACCTTCTCTGATCTGCATGAGATGGGAGTACAAATTGAGGATGCCCTGAAGCAAGGCTTAATTGATAATGACTGGGAGCAACCCCGAAGAACTTTCAATCGCAACAACAACGCAGGCCTGAGCGGCGCTACAACTACAAGAGCCTCCGAAGTGAGCATGGTTACCACCAACCTCCCTCCAAGAGCCATGGCAGCTACGCCATTCTCCAGTGTGTCCGGAAGCCATACACAAATAGCCAAATACCCACCCAAAAACCAAAGAACCTTCGCTCCACTATATATGCCCCTGTCCAAAGCTCTGGGGGTTTTAATCAGAAAAGGGCACTTGAAGCCCATAGAGCCGCGGCCACTACCAGAAAAACTTCCTCCTACCCACAACCCAGCCAAATATTGCGCATTTCACCAACAACAAAGTCATGACACCGACCTATGCTACCGATTACGTCATGAGATTCAAGATCTCATTGATAACGGGGTGATCATGCCTCTCGAAAAATCCAATGTCACAACCCTCTCCCACCACACAACCAAGCCCCACCTCCCAAAAGAATCAACTTTATCCAGACTGGGGACGTGGCTTACGATCCCAGCATATATATCAGTCCTTTCCACCTGCCTAAGCCGGAGGTGTTCCTTCCCGACTGCATCGACTTGTGCATAACGGACATCTCCATAACCCAACCTAAGCCAATGGTGGTAACTGTCGGAGGCAGAAGAGGGGAGATTTCAGAGAAAGGGGTGGTTGTTGAGCCAGAGTCCGAGGAATCTGGGAATTTTGTTGAGAAAGTATATAGTCTGGGTGACTACATTTCGTCAGTAGGCCAGGATGGGCCAAGTGTGGAATTGCCAATAGAGATAGAGCTGTGTGTAATCCAAGGGGATGGTTTGGGGCAGAGGACAGATGATTTGATGGCTGTGGAAGAGGACCTCGCCAATCTCCAGTTTTACAGTGACCAAGATCCAGGGAACGCAGCAGTCAATTGGTTTGATTATGAGGAATCGACAGAGGCTACTGGGTGGTTGGATGATCAACCGGATGTGGTGGAAGAATTCTAACCAGAGCAGGGCCCGGTAGGGGCAAGAATGTCAGTGACGGCCGGAAGGGTTGAAGAACTAAGTGCATCACCGGAGAGCGCCGGTGTCAAGAATTTCGCTCAGGATTGGAGCATTTTGAATACAGGAATTATTGAACAGCTAGCTGTGTTGACACAGTCGGAACAGGAAGGATTCGAAGTTTCCGAGAGAATCAGGAAAGCTAAGGCCCATGTGGGGGATTGAAACCGCTATGTGCACGTAAAGAGAGAGATGAATGCGAGACGGGACGAGAGTATCTGCGAGTACGAGAACGTCATCTACGGAGCTGTCGGCTACCGATGGAATGTGGTGGGAGGACGATGATTTATGTCTTGCCCACACAGACGAGGATTGGGGGAGCAACCAACCAGATGATACGTGGTACGTTGGTGAAGTTGACCATATGACTAGGAGCGAACGGTATTTCAAGCCTCCACTCCTAGATCAACCAGAGGCGTCTGGGAAGGATAGGGAAGCGGAGAAGCAAAAAAAAAGCAACTCGAAGATGAGGCCGTCTTAAGACAGTTAAAAAAGATACAAGCAGACATCTTCATCTGGGGACTGCTTATGGCATCGCGAGTGCACCGACAGGCTGTCTTATCGGCCATGGATAAGGCCAAGCTCTCGATAGAAACCACGCCGGAGCAGCTGGTGGGATTAGTCTTTTCGGGAAAAGCTACCCCGATGCTAACTTTTTTCAACAAGAAATTGCCATCTGAGGGGGCGAACCATAACAAGCCACTCTACATGTCTGTGGAGTGTAGGAATAAATGGATACCGGTGGTTCTTGTTGATACCGGATTTGCCATCAATGTGTGCCCAACAAGAACTGCGTATGCAATCGGTTTGAAGACCGCGGACTTTATACCGACAGCTCAGGTGATTCGGGCATATGACAACACGAGTAGAGAAGTCATGGGGACGGTAAAAATTCAGACCAAGGTTGGACCGGGACAGCATGAGATAGATTTCCATGTCTTAGAGGTTCCTGCAACTTTTAACCTGCTTTTGGAGCGGCCGTGGCTGCATCAGGTAAAGGCAGTGTCATCCACCTTGCATCAAATGGTGAAATACCCCCATCGGAAGGGAGTAGCCATTGTTTTTGGAAATTCATCAATTCATCTACCACCGGAGGTATCTATGCCTGTCCTAGAAATTGAGCATAGTATGGAGGATGTGTTCATATCAGGTTTTACCCTGGCTGAGGCTCGGGTTGTACAGAACATCATGGCTGCTAATGAGGGGATATATGTCAGTGCTCAGGTAGTATACCTCATGAACAAGCTCCAACACATCCTCGGGATAGGATTAGGAAGGAGCGGCCGGAAGGGCGTTGCAACATTGGTTGAGGTACCACACAACCCACACACCTTTGGCTTGGGTTATTTGCCCACCAAGGAGGATTGGGTAAGGAAAGGAAAGGAGATGGTTGGGGGAGCCAGAGCGAAACAGGCGGGGAAGCCTTTTGAGTTAATGCACCGGCCCATTCAGGGTACCCTAAACAAACGCTTCGTCAGGGAGGGGAAGGACTTTCCATTCTGTGGCTTTCCAGAGCCGTGGCTGAATGCCGAGGGGAGGCATGTGCCGGGGTTCGAGATTTTCTTTGACCTATAGCTATCTGGGGATGATGTTGCCGAAGAGCAAACATGTAACAACCCTCGTCACTGTTTACCGGTTAAGTACTGATTATCGTTAAATTGGAGCTGATTATGACTGATAATTGAACTGATCGAAATACTGAACTAACTGACTGAAAACTGAAACTGAATTGATTGCTTGTATTTGTTTGAATTACATTTTATCTATTTGACTATTTGACTATCTGTTCATGTTTTTATGTTTACACTGCAAATTGAAGGCCTTATCGGCGGCCGAATCCGAAATCGACTGATGTTTTATACTTGTCATAATTTTTGTGAATTTATGGTGTACTTATTTGAAAACTGATTAGGTATGATTAAATTAGATTAAATATTGATCAATTGCATAGTTGGCCTTATTTACCAAACTAGCCCTTAGTGGGCCACTACCTAACACTTATTGAGCTTTGTACACATTACAACAAGACACTTTGCTCAGCCATTCTTCTTGCATTAGCTGACCATAGAGAGGGAGAGGGAGAGAATTAAGAGAGAATTGAACTCAACTTGTTGGCTTGCTTGGTGAATTAAAGAAATTGAAGTGTAGATTGTAAATTGAGCTCTTACACCAATAATTCAAGACATAGGTAAGGTAATTGAACCTCTCATTGTTGTATTTAAGTTAGTTCTTGCATGGTTCATGCTAAATTGAAGAGTCGAGCTAAGAATTGGTCTCATAATGTTGAATTATAGCACAAATCATGCATGCATGTCTACATTGTTGCATTTTGAGGTTGATCACATGGAAATCTTGCATGCATGTTCATGTTGATATGTTAAGTCCATGATTTCATCTTGAATTTGAAAGAATGAGCTCATTAGAACATGTTTTGAAGCTTGAGAGTTGTTTAAAGTTCATGCATGTTCATTTGAGATCTTGTTCATGAAATTGGGTTTGAAAATGGATTTAATTAAACACCCTTGGGCCTTGATTTATCAAAATTGATCTTTGAATCATGTGATCCTATGAGTTTACTTATGTTTTCCAGAAAATTGGCCCAAGAGGATCGAATTTTATGCATCTAAACTTGATTTTGAGTTTGGGAGTCAATTATGGGATTTCCAGATTTTGGTCGTCCACTCGAGCGGGGGAAATGCCGCTCGAGCGGGAAAATCGAGCTCCTAGTATTTTGCATCAAGATATAGTCCGCCGAGCGTATTATTACGCCGAGCGGATCTTGTGTCTACGCTCGAAGCGCTATCGGTTTCGATCGAGCGTGAATTTCACCTATCCAAGATTTTTTGGTCGTAGCCAAGTTGATTTAACGAACAGGTTCTTTATGTGCATGTCGCTCGGCGGGTGGTAAGTTGATGCTTTCGTCGAACTCGGTTGCTCATGTGTCCTCGGAGCGGTAAACTGCGCTTCGAGTGGGACTCTGTTTTTCTGAAAATTCTGAAAATGTTTTCCGAATACATCCTTGCATCCTCATCCCATCCTAGGCATTCTTAGGCCTAGTTTAAGACATCTTAATGAGGATATAGATGTAGAACACACTGAGGCATTAGGGATTAAGTTATTCTCTCCAACCGTGTAACTTAGAGTGTGTTAGATTCTGTCTTGATTTTAGGTTGGCATCCCGAGGAGATGCTCTAGTTCATTGTAGCCCAGAACTCTGTGAGTAACAATTGTGTAAAGATATGTTCAAATGATTATCTTTTGAATATTGAATCGAATAAGCATCGAATTTCTTGAATTGGTATTATTCTTGAATGAATGTATGTCCTTTATTTAACTGCATCTTTGGGCATCCTTAGCACCCACCGCATCGCTATTCTTTATTCTTTACGGAGATCTCGGTTCCCTCGTGGAACCACTCATTCTTGATTGATGGCCATCATTCTTTTCGGTCTTTAAGACCTCATCGCCATCTTATCGTTATGCTAATGGATGTACCACATATGACCGATTATCTTCAACTGAAATCTCGATTGAAATGAACTTTTTTTACTCAGTAGACATTCATTCTAAACCCTTACGCTTTATGTTATTCACTGGGCTTTAGCTCACTGCTCATATATATATGTAGGTGTGCAGGCACCGGATCAAAGCTAGAGGCGTCAGGGTTAACTCCAGTTTTGTCAAGCCAACCAATGTGCCTCACTGCGAGGTTCCCGACCCGCCAAGTTATGGCTTAAGGGGTGTTTTTATTTCCCCGTCTCTCCGTCGCTTTGTATCCTTGTTTTAAGTATTATCTCTTGTACCATTATCAAGGGATTAGGTCCTGTCTTCAATGATGTAAATGTTTGTATAGACTGCATCTTTCAATGTATGAATGCATGAAAAGTCTTTTTGCATACTGATCCGCACTCATTGGACATTATTTATTTATCATATTTCCGCCAGCCCTCATACTGCTTTTCTTGTATTCTAGCGGGCCTTGGTAATCTCTTGACTTGGCGATTCTGATTGCTAAACCCATAGGGCCGGGTTTGGGTCATGACAAGACAGACCCGACAGTTGAGGTTAAATAGAGCAAGGAAATGGAGTTTGAGGACGTCGAGATTGAAATGAGGGTAGCACTGGCATGTCTACTTTCAGATCCTCCGATCGAACAGAAGTGCTTGGGAGATAACTCCTCGGTGTCCATGATCGGGAATGAAACGGTTGCGGGCCTACCATCAACTATTTTGGATGCATCCATCCCACCCTCTCTCGTTTGGCAGTACGAAGAGGGATTTTTGTCAAACAGCGCCGGGTCAGGTAGTGAGCCGGAATCTAATTCCACCGAGTCTTGTGAGTCGGAATCAGGTTCCATGATGAGTCCGAGTCCGTATTCGGGGTGATAACCGATGCCACGATCTGTCCGTGTCGTCTTTTTCTTTCTCTTTTGAGTCTGTTGTAACAGAAGAATCAGACGGTTTAGAAGCACTTAATGAGAATGTGGATGTAGTTTCTGAGTACTTTTCCATGCCTTTGATTTATTGCTTGAATCAGGACTTTCAAAATTTTGACGAAAACGATGAGGAAGAAATTCCTATGGTTTTGCAACGATTAATTGATCAAGAGCAGGAAAGATTTGTTAAACCTTTAGTTGACGAAATCACTACTGTGAATATTGGTACTGAGAAGGACCCGCGGCTGGACCAGATCGGGTCCACGTTGTCTTCAGAGGAACGCGAGCACTTAGTCGCTTTATTATAAGATTTCAAAGATGTTTTCGCGTGGTCTTATGAAGACATGCCTGGAATCGATCCTGAGATTGTACAGCACCGGATCCCTCTTGACCCCGAGGCCCGACCCGTTAAACAAAAGCTCAGAAGGATCCGCCTTGACTGGGCCATCAAGAATAAGAAAAAGGTCACCAAACAAATCGACGCTGGCTTCCTGCTGGTATCCGAATACCTGACTTGGTTGGCCAACATTGTTCCAGTGCCAAAGAAAGATGGCAGGATCCGGGTGTGCGTGGATTTCAGGAATTTGAATAGAGCTAGTCCGAAGGACGACTTTCCCTTGCCGCATATTGATGAGCTGGTGGATTTCACAGCGGGGCATGCCTTGCTTTCATTTATGGATGGCTTCTCAGGCTACAATCAAATAGTGATGGCACCCGAAGACCGGGAGAAGACTACATTCAACACCCCGTGGGGGACTTACGGTTATAGAGTGATGCCATTTGGGTTGAAGAATGCGGGAGCTACATATCAACGGGCCGCGACCACGATATTGCATGACATGATCCACAAAGAGGTTGAGGTGTACGTGGACGACATGATTGTCAAGTCCAAAGAAAGAGAGGGCCACTACAGCGCCTTGCAAAAGTTCTTTCAAAGGATCAGAGAATTCCGCTTGCGGTTAAATCTGCAGAAGTGTACGTTCGGTGTTACAGTGGAAAAAATGCTAGGGTTTCTGATTACACAAAGGGGCATTGAAGTCGACCCTGCCAAAATCAAGGCCATCTTAGAAATGCCACCACCAATGACTGAAAAGGAGGTGCGAGGCTTTCTGGGTAAAGTGCAATTCATAAGACGGTTTATCTCAAAATTAATCTTGACTTGTGAACCACTTTTTGGTCTCCTGAAGAAAGGAAAGAAATTCCAATGGGACGGCCGATGCCAAGCTGCTTTTGAACAGATCAAGAAATACTTACAGAACGCACCTGTGTTGTCACCACCAGAACCAGGGAGACCGTTGATATTGTACATTTCAGTGACTAAAACTACAATGGGCTGTATGCTCGCGCAAGAATCAGAGGACAAGGTGGAGAAGGCCATTTACTATTTGAGCAAGAAGATGATGGAGTATGAGACTCACTACACACCGTTGGAAAAAGCTTGCTTAGCCTTGGTATGGGCTACCAGGAAGTTGCGGCACTACCTGTTAGCTCACTCCGTAATGTTGGTTTCACGATTGGATCCCATCAAATATCTTTTCGAGAAACCAGCACTTACGGGTAGGCTAGCTCGTTAGTTGCTGTTGCTTTCCAAATTCAATCTGAAATATGTGACACGCAAGTCAGTCAAGGGAAGAGCAGTGGCAGAATTCTTGGCCGATCATCCAGTGGAAGGAAGTGAAGCAGTTGAGTACTTATTTCCAGATGAGGCCATTTTGCACATTGAAGATGGAACTTGGACGATGTACTTTGACGGAGCGTCAAACCAATATGGGTATGGGATAGAGGTGTTACCGATAGCACCCAACAATTTTCGCATCCCTCTAGCCTTTAAACTCCGGTTTAAAGTCTCGAACAACGAAGCAGAATATGAGGCATGCATTGCCGGTCCAGAAGCAGCCCTAGAACTAGGGGCAAAACGGTTGGACGTCATCGGGGACTCGAACCTTGTTGTGTCTCAAGCAAAAGGAGACTGGAAAGTCAAGGAAGAAAAGATGATAATGTACCACCAGGCCTTGGATTTGTTAATTCCTCGGTTTGAGAAGCTAAACTTTGCTCATCTAGCAAGAGAGAACAACAGGTTCGCAGATTCACTAGCAACTCTATCTTCCATGATAGACATCCTGTTTGGAGTCCGGATGCATCCAGTCATCATTGACCAGAAGTTCGTGCTAGCATATGAATCAATTGCTGCTATAGATGAGGCTCAGGACAACAACCCCTGGTATTACGACATTTGGAACTTCCTGGAGAAAGAGACGTATCCACCAGGGGCAAATGCCAAGGATAAAAGGGCAATCAGAAGGATGGCTATTCAGTTCATCATCTGCGGGGGTAAGCTGTATAAGAGAGGTCATCTGGGAATGCATAAGCTATGTGTAGAAGCTGAAGAATCGAAGCGCCTGATGAAGGCCATTCATGGAGGAGAATGTGGTGCACATATGAACGGGGTAATATTGGCTCGGAAGATCCTCAGACAGGGTTACTACTGGTCTACCATGGAGAAGGATTGTATCGGCTTTGTTCAGCGATGCCACAAATGTCAGATCCATGCAAACCGCATGAACATCCCGCCATCGAAGCTGTACAACATGACTTCGCCTTAGCCATTTTCAGTTTGGGGAATCGATGTGATCGGGGCTATTACTCCGAAGGGGTCGAATGGGCATGAATTCATTCTAGTCGTGATAGATTATTTTACAAAGTGGGTCGAGGCTCAATCTTATGCGGTGTTGAAGGCTTCACATGTCACGAAGTTAATTAGAAACAACATCATCTGTCGTTATGGAGTCCCAAATGAGATAATTTCAGATAACGGTTCCCATTTCAAGAAAGAAGTGATTGACTTGTTGGAGAAATACAATGTGGCTTTTCATAAGTCATCCACATACCGGCCACAAACCAATGGAGCGGTTGAGGCTGCCAACAAGAACATCAAGCACATACTGCAGAAGATGGTGGAAACCTACTGGGATTGGCCAGATAAGCTGCCGTTTGCTCTGTGGGGGCTACCGGACTTCAATCAGAACTTCTACTGGGGCAACTCCGTATTGATTGGTTTATAGGATGGAGGCCGTTTTACCTATTGAAATTGAGGTTCCGTCTTTGCGAGTATTGGCCGAGTGTCAGATAGCCGAAGCAGATTGGCAGCAGAGCAGGTTTGAAGAACTCATGCTCTTTGACGAGCGGAGATTGAAAGCACTGTACCATGTTTAAGGTTATCAGCACAAAATTGCCAGGGCTTTTAACAAGAAAGTTAAGTCTAGGAATCTGAAGGAAGGAGATTTGGTGCTCAAGGACAACCGAGCTCCCATCCATGACCCAAGGGGCAAGTTCAAACCCAATTGGACTGGTCCTTACATCATTAAGTCTATTTGGTCGGGTGGAGCTGTCGTTCTGATGGACCTAGATGGCCTAGAGTTCTCACAACCGATCAACATGGACAAGTTGAAGAAATATTATCCCTGAGAGGCTCGCTAGGCCGAAAACCCGAAAGGGCGACCTAGGCAAAAGTTAGAGCACGAAAAATTTGAAATTATAAAAAATGAGCTCGCAAGGTTGAAAACCCGCAAAGGGCGACCTTGGCAAAAGTTAGAGTGCAAAAGGAGAGTGAAAATACTCGAGTAAACCCAAGCCTGAACTACGTAAGGCTTGATTCCCATCTTTGGGATACGTAGGCAACTTCATCCTGAAGTCTAGCCATAAGCTTTTTCCCCGATCAATTTTGTCCATTTGATCACCTCAGTCATCTTTGTCTAATCAGTGTTCAAGAATTCGGTTATGGTCTCCGGTACAATGCTTTTCAGACTAGGGGCAACTTTCCATTGCTGTGAAGTGCCGCGGTGCTACTCAAACTAGGGGCAACTTTCCAGTTGCGGGAATCCGATGTTGTGCATCTCAGTGACAGATTTCAGGCGTGTCCAGTTCTGATCCAAGTTGAAAATAGTTTTGAAAAGTTTTAATAAAAGTTGACTTTGTTCAAATTAATCTTTTTACAGCTAAGACCATTTTTGGACCAAAGTAGAAAATTTTCAGTACCCACAACCTTCAATTTCATTGATTTCAATACATAGTTCTCCTGCTCTTGTATACAAATTGAAGTTGCTTTTTATTACATTCATAAGGAAAAACTTGAAAGTACTAATAAAGCAATAAATTCGGGGCATAAATAAGTCAGGTGTTTCGGCACCCCCTCCCCGAGCTGGTTGAAGCCTCTGGTGCCAAGCTGGGCCTGATCTGTGCCTCTTCATTAAGCCAATCTATGCACTCATCAGACAAAGTGCAACTGAAAGTGAGAGCGGGGGTCAGGAGCTCTCTAGTCCTCTATGCTGTCGCATACCAGGCAAGCTGTGCACCTCGAAGTGGGAATGTAGCCGGGTAGTCTATCCCCTCTAGTGGACAAGTCTGATCATGACCAAACTGGCGTTGGAACCAGAATAGGAAGTAGAACACACATTGAGTCAAGCCAATCAGCTGAATCCCAGGTTGGCGAGTCATGCTATAGCCCATTGCCGGTAGATTGAGCCAAGGGCACCGCCAAGCAATGCGGTCTGCGGACAAGCTGCGCATCCAGTCGAACCACCAACGTTCATCAGGGGCATCGACTAGGCGTTGCCTGAAGAAATAACCGCGAACTGAGTAAGCTGGGCAAGAGTCCACAACCTGCAATTCGTCCATCAACCACACCTGGGAAGGGATGAAGAAAATGAGAGAATAAAGAATAGAGAGATGTACGATGAGAGAAAAAGTAAGAAAAGGGTTCTGTGAGAAAAGCCGAGCCTGAGGGCCGAGTGATGTGAGCAATACATATGTGAGATTGGGTGGGAAATATTACCTGCAGCAGTAGTGGACTTCCCGCAAATTTGGTCGTTTCACGACAACGGAAAGCGTCCAAGCCCAACAACGTCTCAGCCAGAGTCATGACAATGCAACTCTTACCCTCCTTCAAACCTCGAGCAACCTCGATCAACCGGACACTAGATCCTTCGGAGCCTGAGGCAAGTAAGAAATGAGATAGCATGCACAAACAAGGTGCGTGTTGCTGAAAACCTTGCCAATGACGGTCACCGCGGTTGCCAACATCAGAAAACCGGTAAATCAAACTCGGAATATCCACCATTCCATCACTGATCAAAGATCGAGCGTCATGCATTGAGAGCCCACACATTTTCCCTAAGGCTCGGGCATAGCCAAAATGAAATTGGGGTAAAATCTCTTCATTGCGCTCAGACTCCATTAAAGCTTGGAAATTTTCGAAGGTAGGACATAACTCTTGCCCGCCAAAGCTAAAAACATGTGTCACCAAATTCGAAAACCTTGCCGCGACATAGAGAAACGGAAGGTGCAGCAGAGTACGACTCAGAGTGAATAGTGCATTTATGCCAAACCCCCGAAAATTCAGCTTTTCCGAGCCGTCCAAGTTGGCAATCCAAGCTGCAAGATTCTGGGCAAGAAACTTTTCCATTTGGAGCAAATCAGTGTTGAATTAAGAAAAACCACGAAGCTGAGGCCTTTTGTAAAAGATAAGGTTGAGTGGAGGACAGATGTCAGCATTCTGTTGGTTCTGGCAATTTATGGCCGGCCGGCTAAATATAGTGCCGACCGACCACCACTTTTGGCCAATGACTATTTCTCATGGCCGATGGCCTTTACCTCTGGCTAGTGGTCTTCCTTCTTGTTCCATGAGCTGTTTATGAGTTGAACATGCTGAGGGATTGTGGTGGGAACCTCTACCGATGCCCTCCGGTGATCGATTCTTGCGAGGTCACACCCTTTTGCTTATCGAGTTGTTGTACATTTGCTTATCGAGTTGTATTTCACTCTCTTTAAGTCTTTGATTTGCTTATCGAGTTGTACTCACACTTGGTTGGTTTTATCGAGTCTCTCTGTTGTGCTTATTGAGTTGTAAGTCAGTTCATTACCTGATTATTACGATGCAAGTGCTCCATTTTCAAACGAATTTTGTGATTTCATTCACATTGTTATGTGATGCCATGCGATGCGATGCATAGAACATGCAAAAGTAACACCTTTTGAACAAAATAGTTGTTTCATTTCCATCATGTTTTTTTTGCAAAATGTACATTATTTTGAAAAAAAATATATATATAAATAAAACCTGCCCGAGGCAGTGCAATGTGCTTAAACTACTAGTAAAAAGGAAAGTAAAGCAAAAGGAGAGCAAGGTAGCAGAATATGAGGGTTGATACTGGTAACCTCCCCTTGCGGTCGATGCACCTCCTGCGCCCTTGTTCGGGTCAATTATATGGTTTGGCACCTTCAAGACAGTATGGGAAAATGCACTTTTTTCGGAACATTAGTAGGCCTTCGAGTTGACCTTAGGCCGTGTCTTTTTTGAGCGATGCTCTGTACCTGCGAGGAACACCCCTTCCCGTATCCTTTTTGTATCTTGTGAACTCCACAAATCGCTTCAATCATACTGTGTTACAGTGCTTTGCATTTCAACATCATGAATAACTTGTCTTTACCATGCTTCAAGTTTCTATACACATTGCTTGCATACGTGCATTGCTTTACTTACATGTGTTCAAGTTTCTATACACATTGCTTGCATACGTTCATTGCTTTACTTACATGTGTTCAAGTTTCTACACACATTGCTTGCATACGTGCATTGCTTTACTTACATGTGTTCAAGTTTCTATACACATTGTTTGCATACGTGCATTGGTTTACTTACATGTGTTCAAGTTTCTATACACATTGCATGCGTTGACAGTATGCTTTACTTACATCTGTTCAAATTCCTTCATACATATTGTGCATGTTGTCGCGTGTTCTTTACTTACACGTGTTTGTGCCTTCACAACATTGTCATGCTTCCCACTTGCTTTACGTTGTCACGCACTTTCAATTGCATTAACATGCATGTTGCTAACAATATTGTACCTATTAAGTTTTCTTCCTTTTTTAGGCACGATATTGTATGTATGGTTCATTTGAAGCTGGCATGACCAGACGAACCGCACATGTATTGTATTCTCCGCGTGAAACGTAGCGAGAATTACATGATTCTCTTACACTCTCACTGCATTGTAATGTAGTTTGGTGTATGCAAGCTTAAAACTGTTGCATTGTTATGTTGCATTGTCATGAGTTATGCTCGGCTTCTTGCATTGTCGGTTGCATTTTGCCCCTGCCTTCGGGCGCATATCTTTATCTGCAGCATATATGCTTTGTCCAAGTCTTCGGCCTTATCAAAAATGGGTTGTCTCGGGGCTTTGAGAATCACTCCCGTCATTGTTATGAATTTCGAGTTCTGTCAAAGAGGGGCAACTGTAGACACCCCATTTTCGACCGTCCTCTAGATTTGGACATCACTAATGGAACACTTGGTGATCACCCATGTTCGTGTTTCGCTTTGAGTTCCCGAAAGTCTCGGCTACGCACCTTACTTCATGATCTCTCAACTCGACCGTTCTGTGTCTGGTTTTGAACCAAACACTTGTGTTTTCATTTCCAAGGGTAGAGAGTAGCTTGTTAGCTACCCTTGACACCCATCGGCCATGGCTTGAGGCCACCGGCCGTGCTTTGAGGCTACCGGCCATTGGTGAAATATACCATTGGCCGGTCGGCCTTTGGTGTGGCCGGCCGACCATCTGTTTGGCCAATGGCCTCCTTTTCTTGCCGGTACCACCTTTTTGCCTTTTTCGGGCATGGTGCATGCCAGCTGTGCCAGCTGGAATGCACGAGACCTGCCCCCGTGTATATATGTGGTTGTTTTGCACCTTTGACCCCTTTTTTTGCACCCTTTGCTCAAAGCTTCTTGAGGAAGCTTTGACCCCTTGTCTTGGCTTCGTCAAGAAGCTTGCACCCTTAGCTTAGCTTCTCTTAGAAGCCTTGCCCCCTTTGACTCTTCTTCTTTAGCTTCTCTTGGAAGCTTCAAGCCTTCCCTTGTCTATAGAAGGAGAGCTCTCCTCTTCTTTGAAGGGGTGGAGCAAAAAAACCAGAGCTTACATATATACTCTGATATATACACTTTTTCTCTCTATCTCTCTCTCTCTCTCTTCATTTTGTGTGTGTTTGGAAGCCTAAAAGTGTGTTTTGACCTTGGTTTTGCACTAAGACACACACCATTACACCATACTTCGACTTGGGAGGCTTGGAGGGTTTGTTCTTGGAATTTTGGAGTGATTTTGATTAGCAGAAGGGGTCTTAGCTTGCTGTTCTTGAAGTGTTCTTCAAGGGTAACAATCTTGCTTTATATTTCCCAATCTTGCACTAGCCTTTAGCCTATCTTGCTTACTGTTTTAGACTTTGTGTATAACTGAAAAAATTCTTGTATTTGCATGCTTAAGATACTTCATTCAGGTTACTTTGTTGTTGGGGGTCGACCTCCCCCTCTTAGGCCTTGTTTGGCCCCTTTTGTGCTTTCTCCTTTAAGCTTTGGTTACCTTGGTGTGTTGGCCTTCTCACCACTGAAATGCAGTGGATTTTTAGTGGTGAAGAAGAGGTTTTGAGGTATTGTATAGGAGAGAGACACCCCTCACCCTTGGTCTCTCATTTGTGCATGTTTTTGGCTCCGAATGGCAGCATGCATGAGTAGTTGTCTTTGGCTCCATTTCAGAGGTTTTTAGGTGTTGTTTGGTCATAATATACCTGTATTTTTTGTTGGATTTGTGGCCCCTTGCATGCATATTGCACTTGCCTTGTATTCCTCCATTTTGCCTAGAAATAGGCCACGCATTTAGGCCATGATTCTTGCATGATCTAGCTTAACTTCATGAAGTTTCTAGCATCATTTTGTCATGCACCAGGACTGTTCGGTGCTGGTTTGATCATATTCGCCATGTTTAGGGTAGCCTCTTTGCATTTTGGCTTGTGAGCCTTAAGGGTGTGAGTCATGAGGATGCTTGAATTGGGATGTTTCAGTGATTTGGAGTCATTTTCCATGCTATTTCAGTCCATAAATCATGCTTGTATGATCGCATTTATCACCCCTTTGATGCCTTGAAGAGTTGCTTTGTTGTGCCTTGAAATGAGCATTGTACATACCCGTGTGTTTGAGTCACTTGGGCTGCCATATCAGTGGGTCATGGGGGCTCATTTTGCATGTTGAAACTCTGTTTTGGGTTGTTTAGTTCATGCCATGAGTGGTTGGGGTGGTTGTGGTAGAATCCCCTCCTTTGGAGGCCTTGAATGCTCCCATTTTCGCATCCATTCCCTAACATGTTTTGGGGTCATCCTTTGCATGCTTTTCATGATTTAATATGAGTGTTTAATGTCCAAGTATATTACTTTGATGTGTGCTTAGAGTTGTCCTCTTCCATGCTTAAGTAATGAACCTTGATGTGTGCATGCTTGCACACATGATTTGTGCCCTCTTGCACTACTTTTGGTCACTATTTTGGGGTGGGCTGAGGTCTGTCCCTTTGTGGTTCAAGTCCACCATTGCATGATCATGTTGCATTGTTTTGGTTTCATGCTTGCATAGTATCATACTTGCATGATCACATAGTGTTTAGCTAGTTGCATATCATACAATTGTTGCATATTTGGTATGTTTATATCGCATTAACTTAGCTTGCATGCTTAGGTTACATCATTTGCATGATTGAGCCACTTTGCATACATGCATTTCATTACATTTCGCTTGGTTTGGGGTGTCAAACTAAGCATGAGGAACGGGGTGCGTTTGTACTTAAAGTGACGTAACGCGCCTCAATCCTCAGTCGCCAATACCTTTGATCTCAACATGATAGGGTGTTAGCATTCATTTGATTGTTGCATTCATTTACATTGAGTTACAAACTTGGTGCCTTAGGCCATCATGCATTGAAATGCGTGATTGGTGGCCCGAGGACCGAGGGTCACACTTCCATGAGTCCGTGGCATGATTGGAAGAGTGGCCATGCACACATTACTTTGAATTATCTTGCCATGCCTGTCATCCTCTATTTCTTTGTCAAAATAGGATTCTCAGGAAGAAATGGGTTTGGCCATATCTGATGCCGGCCCGACCATCAGTGGCTGGCCGGTGGTCCAATATTTGGCCGATTACCACATTCTCATGGCCGGTGGTATTCCAGAGTGACCAGGAGGTGGTTCAGAAGTGCCCCAGGGATTTTCATAATCTTCAGAGGAGCAAGGCAGTGTAAACAGAGGCAACAGTGGCATGGCACAAGTTTTCGAGCAAGGCGAGTCAAGCATGCATCATCCACGCATTCCGAGGCAGGGCTGCGGCCACCTTTCTTCAGCATTTAATTTGTTAATTAAATTAGAAGTTTTGTAATAATTAATTAAGCTAGGATAGTTGATTCATTATTCAGACTGTATTATTCTTTCGGTCCCTTCGAGTGAGGGCGTATTTGTAATAAGCGTGTGTGAGTGTGTGCATGTCTTCCAATCCCACGTCTTTCTTCCCTTTTATTTACCCGCTTATGATGGTTAGTTTAGGGCATATTCAAATTAGCATACAGTATGATAGCATGTTTGCATTCATTCACCCGTTTTGCATGCACCGGGCTCGGCGCATCATTCTAACTGCATTTGTATTTCAATTCCAAATTGAATACGTGTTAGTTGTAGCATTTCACATGTCATTGTAGATTAGCCGAGCCTGTCTAGATTGCATCCTTGCATGTGTTACATTAGCCATTTTGAACATGAACTAGGATCATGTATATGATTACTAACTAGTTCCTGTTTTGGCTTGGAGTACTAGGTGAGCATTTATGCTTTACCATCCTTGCATGCGTGTGAGTGTTGCCATGACAGCATGATTACCATGAGGCTAGTTGCTTATGTGATATAACTGCTTGAATGCCTGTGGATGAAGGTTGAATTACCTAAATTGGAATAATGCATTAAAACTGTGAGTTCTAAAGCCCACTCGAGGGTGGCAAAACCTACACTTTAACCTATATGCGAGTAGCAAACCATTTTCAAAACAAACATGCAATGTTTCGTTCCAATTTAGGCAATTTGGTCTATACTTATTTGCTGTGTGCATAACATAGTAATTCTAGGCTAATAACCGGAATAAGAGCATATAATATTTTCAAAACAAGATATCACGGTTAGTAGAGGCCGATCTTTGATCAGGCGAGAGGGGGTGCTCATAGCTGACCTTCCCCAATCGTACCCAAGTTCCCGAGCTGCGGCAACTTTGATGATGACGGACACGTGGCCTTTGGCACCGAGTCAGGGTTTCCTAAATTTCCCCAAAATAAAATATTTAGGTGGTGACTTTGTATCTGGCAAAGCAGTCCATGTTTGACACTTCTTTTCTAAAAGTCTGTTTTTTTCTCAAAATGATTTGCTAGATTTGGACTCTTTGGTTCAGATTAAGAACCGTGACACAAATTGAGTCCGAACTGTAGTGAGGCCCAAGGGCGTGTCTGCACCCGCCAAAGCTAAATACGTGTGTTACTGGATTCCAAAATCTTGCCGCGGCATAGAGGAACAGAAAACGCAGCGGGGTGTGACCTAAAGTGAATAGTGCATTTATTCCAGAACCCTGGAAATTTAGCCTCTCCGAACCATCCAAGTTGGCAATCCAAGTTGAGAGATTTTGGGCAAGAAGCTATTCCATTTGGTGCAAATCATTGTTAAAATGAGGTAAACTATGAAGCTGAGGCTTTTGTAGAAGATAAGGTGTTGAGTGGAAGACAGGTGTCAACATTTTGGAGGTGCTTACCATTTTTGGCTGACTGGCCAAATATAGTGCCGACCGACCATCCTTTTTGGCCGATCGGCTAAGAATTTTGGCCGATGGCAATTTCTAGTGGCCGGTGGCCTCTCTTTTTGGCCGATGGCCTTCCCTCTTATTCCCTGAACTGTTTATGTGTAAGATATGCTGAGAATTTGTGATTGGCACCACTTCCAATGCCTTCTGGTGATGATTTTGCGAAGTCACGCCTGTTTGTTTAGCGAGTTGTTGTACATTTGCTTATCAAGTTGTATTTCGTATTCTTTAAGTATTTGTTTTGCTTATCAAGTTGTACGTACACTTGGTTAACTTGTCAAGTTCTTTGTTTTGCTTATCGAGTTGTTTTGTCGTTAGTTGGTTCACTACCTGACTTATTGCAATTCGAGTGTTTGGTTTTCAAAACAAAAGTTCAATCTTAGTTACATTGTTATGTAATGCAATGCGATGCGATGCGATGCGATGCATTGAATACACAAATGCAACACTTTTTGAACAAAAATAGCTGTTTCATTTCATCATATGTCTTTTGCAAAAGTACATAGTTTTGAGAAAATAAAACCTGCCTGAGGCAGTGCAATGTGGTCAAACTACTAGCAAAAAAGGGAAAATAAAGCAAAAAAGGAAAAGTAACAAATATCTAAGCAAGGCAGAGAAAAGAAAAGCAGCAGAATATCTGGATCAACATCGATCATCTCAAGCACGGGAGTCGGTCCTGGTCCTCTTCCTGGTCGAGGGTCCAGGATCACCACCACCATCAGAATCAGAATCTGTGTCATCTCCAGTCTCGCCCTGGGATGACGCTGCCTCTACATCGGTGTAACAACTTAGATTTTTAATTATTCTGTAGAATTTATACTATTATTACTTAATCTCAGTTTGGAAAATATATAATTTATTATATATATTATTATGCGTAATTTTATAAAATAATATAATTATTAAAAATTTAGGGGTGAAAATATAAATAAATAATTAAATTAGCTTGGAGATAAGCTTGGATTAATTAAAAGGGGGGACGCGTGACAGTTTCCTTGGGCCTTACGAATTCAATCTCTTATAAATTGGGAGAGTTGAACGACCTGGAGAAGACCAGGAAAGAAAAGAGAGAAAGAAAAGAGAAAGAGAGGAAAGAAAGAGAAAGAGAGAAGGAAAGAGAGGAAAAGATGGTGGAAGGTGAAAGGGTCTTTGATAGTGAAAAGGAAGCGTAAGGTATTAAAGTTAAGGTGAGTTATATTATACCTTGAGTCACCAAAATGTATTTTACGTATGTTTTGACTTACTAAAATATGTTTTATAAAAGTCATGTTTTATAAATTATTATAAGTTATATTATTATTTCAGTTACATGGTTTTAGTTCTGAACTCTATTTCTGCAAAGGAAACCCATGGATATGTCTATTTATATTTTAAAGAATATTTGACTATGACCTTATAAAGAATTATGTTTTGTAAGTACCACCACGGGAGTCCCACGCCTTGGGGGACTTAAATAACCATTGGTCTCTGTTTGACCACTTTGTGGTCCTCTGTTTGTCATGGATCCACTGACCTCTGTTTTGTGCGGACCAAAGTGCTGTGCGGAACTAAGTGCTACACTATTGTGGGAGCCACCTCTAGAATCCGTACGAGCCACCTCTTGAATCCGTACCTCTGTTCTGATTGTCACTTCTGTGACCTCTGTTCTGTTCTGTTCTGTACCGTGGTTATGGTTATATATTTATATAATATCTGTATTTCAGTTTCTGCTACTTAAATGATTTGTTTATGTAAATGTTTTGGCCTAACTAACGATCTATGGTTATTTCGTGTCCCTTATACTCTTGGTATAATATTTCTCACTCTGCCATGTGCTTATAGTTGTTTATCAATTTTCAGGATATAGCTTTTGGAAAGTCTTAGATACGGGGCTGCGGAATAGACACACACAACATTTTTATGATATTTTTATATGTAAGTATCGGCCTTTTTAGTTAATATATTTTGTAATAAAAATAGAAGCTCCAATGATTATTTTGGTACCCTCATTTAAATATTTCTTCCGCTTGCGTTTATTTATTGTTTATGAATTGGCCGTAGGTAACTTCGGTTACTGGCCATCACGATGCTTAACCCTTAGGTACAGGGAGCGGGTCGTGACAATCGGAATCATTGGGAGAGGGCTCTTAAATCGCTCTCAACACGGCGTGCTGCACGCCTGGCCTCGCAATGAGCGTCATCCCACTGGCTCCCCTCCTTCTTGGCGAGAGCAGAAGGTCAATTTGTGGGCGCGCCCGTGCGAAATTTGGAACGGGGCCTGAAAAGAACAAATGGCGAATGCATCAGTTATGCTATGCAATACAGAGTATGAATACTGAATACGGTGTGTGAGTACAGTGCATGAATGTTGTGAACAGTGTACCAGTACAGAATGCAGTGTCCGAGTACAGTGTATGAATGCCGTGAGCAATACTGTGAGCAATGTATGATTATAGTGTATCAGTGCCGTGAGTGCTGTGTATCAAGTGCCGTATTGATAGTGCGATACATCAGATCATGTATGGAACAGATTATGTAGAGTTTCGAGACTAAGTTGAAAGAACTTACCGAGATACCGTAGATGGTCAGTAGGTCGATACTCCGCTGCAGCATCCCTATCACGGAGGTAGTCAGCTCTAGAGACTGGCGAGTGTACTCGACGGATGCCTGCAAAAGTGTTAAAGGCATTAGTATTCTGCAGAATATCAAACGAAATGAAATGACTGTACAGAATGCAAAGTATAGTAGTACATACCGGGGTCGAGCCATAAACACCGACAAGCTCATGATCAGCCGGAGGAGGAGCGATGGGGATCTGGTAAGTCTTCCCACCCTGTCCTCGACATGTCATCGTAGTAGGCAGCTCCAGCCATCTAGATCTCTGCCCCCTCCGAGTCCCACTTCTACTATGGGCCTGAGGTGCTCGCGACGCTCCTGCTCCCGCTGTTGGCATTGCAGGTCTCTTTCGCTTAGCTCGGCGAACACTGGTCAGAGGCTGCATCAGGTAGGCCTGGATAAACTCGGTGTAGTCGCCCTCATCTCTAAAGGGCTCCGAGTCCCAGCTAATCGTATAGTCCATCATCTCCTCGAGAGTGTACCTCTCGGTATGCCTCATGTGAGTAGGAGGCGGCGCCGGGACTACCTGCTCCGGTAAGCCAAGGGTCTGGTGCAGGAAGTGCTCCCCCAGGTATCAAGCCTGATAGACCGGGCCCTCCAGCAGAATCCTAAATCAGGCAGTCTCCCGAGCACCAGTATATTGATCTCTGACTGCCTTTGGCAATGGAGCCCAGTGCTGCCAGGTGATCTGCAAATAATATATAGATTGTTATCTACTGTTGAAAATGCAATGTAAAGTGAAGCTTCAATAAACTGTAAAGTTTCACATACCTCTGCGGCGGTGATGGTGTCGAAGTATCGGGGAAAGAACACAAAAGACTTCTATGACCTCCGCTTGCATCTCACATCGAAGCGGTGAGAGAATGGAACGCCATGGGGGATCTCCACATCTGGCACTGGGGCAAGCCTCGGAAAGTAGGCATACACCCATAACTGTAGAGTATAACATGGTGAATATGAGTATGCTTATCAGATGAAGAAGAATGCAGAATAAAGAAAGAATCAGGGAACAGTGTGTAGTGTATTGTGCAGTGTGTATGCAGTGAATAGCCAGTGTAAAGTAGATTTCATGTGCAAAGTGTGTGTGGTGTACAGATATTGAAAAGCAGAATTGAAAAGACAGAAAGGGAATGTGTACCTCCCAGGCTCGCTAGTTGCCTTCAAGCAACTGCTCGCTGCGGCGGGAGGATGAGCTCATATATCCGTAAAGGGTGGCTAGGCCTGCGCCACCTCAATCACAGCGGCGGATTCGCGTCACGTCGATAAGTGCGCTCAACAGGTAGAGGGTGACGGTGTTCACCCGGTCGGCGAAAAGCGTGGTCCCTAGCAGGAACATGATAAAGCCACAAGCATACTGCTCCTCCTCCTCCCGGGTAGTAGGCACCTGGATTCGGAAGCGGTCCTCGAACCATGAGTACCTCACAAACCCTGGCCGGGCAAGAGGTGGCTGAGTGCCGAGCAAGTATAACTGAGCGGCGTCCCACTCGTCCATATCAGTATCAAAGGGCATTGGATCACCCCTACCTCGACGTCAGTGAGCATGGAGAAGTCAAAGGGACTCATCGTCATCTCCCTTGTGGCAGAGAGGCGGAAGGAGTCGGTGGTGTCTCACCACCTCTCCACCAAAGCAGCGAGAAGAGGCCTACTCGCAGTGAGGCGCGAGAGTCCCATGCAGAAAGTGCCGAAGCCAGCCTGGTCGACAATCTGGCGGACTGCATCGGGCAGCTCCATACACCATTCTCGGGTGACGATGTTTCCATACCCCCGAAAGGCATGGGAATCTCCCTATGTTCAAAAATAAATAGTTGCGAAGCAATGTGAGAAATACAGTGTTTGAAAGCGTTCAGAGTTGATGAAAGTGCAGTGTGGGTGTATCAGGTGCGGGTATGCCCTAAGTGGACTAAGCATGCGATGTATCAGTGTGTTTGGCCTATTCAGTTGAAAATGCAGTGTGTGTGCATGTGTTTGAATGTGTTCAAAGTTGATGAAAATGCTGTGTGTTTGGGTTATTCAGTTGAAAACGCAGTGTGTGTGCATGTGTTTGAATGCGTACAGAGTTGATAAAAATGCAGTGCGTGTGCATGTGTTCAAGTCTATACAGATATCGGGTGTGGGTGTGCTCACGGTGAACTACAACATGTGATATATCAGTGTATCGGGGTTAAGCAGTTAAAGAACAATATTGACTATTGAAGTCATACAGTCTACATTGTAGAAAGTAAAGAGGAAGAGTGTACCTCAGAGGCGCCGAATGAGAGGTGTGACTCAGGCTCGCGCAGCAGAAGCTCAAGTGTTGCGTCTCGCGCATAGCTCCTGAAGTGGCGGATGCTATCAGGAGGAAGCACATGTATCGCCGGCATGTAGGTCGCCGGGTCGAAAGGTCAGACGCGAAGAGGTAGAAGCTCGACCTCGGGGTCCACGTCCATCTCTGGGGGAGTCCCACCACGTGGAACATCGTCTGCCATCTCAAGAAAGGTGCGAAAATGGCCGAAAGTGCAGAAAATGGACGAGAATGTGAAAAGCCAACCCAAAGGTCAACCTCGAGAGGGTGAAAAAAATGGGAGGAGAGGTTGGAGTGCGGAAAAGGCACGAAAATTGAGGTATGACTCGGGGGAAACAAACCCGAAGTGGTGGGAACCAAGGAAAGGACACCGAAACCGAGTTTTGTTCAGTTCAAAGTGTGCGAAATGGGAAGGGTTTCGCAAATCGAACAATGAAAAGTGTCGAAAACAAAAGAAAAACAAGGATCAAAGGCGAGAAAATCACCTAGAGAGAAAGAGGAAGGATTTTCGAGCTTGAAGAAGTGGGGATATGGGGTTTGAAACCCCATATTTAAAGACCCATGGCCAAAAGACAAAACTGCCCCGAAATTGCCATTTTTGGCCGGTCAGCCAAATATTTGGCCGATGAGCTTATTTTGTGGCCGATGGATGGCCGGCAGCCTCCCCTTGTGGTCGATGCACCTCCTACACCCTTGTTTGGGTCAACTATGATGTTTGGGACCTTCATTCCTCAAGAAAGTGCAAGAAAATACACTGTTGAAGCTCAAACCGGCCTCCGTGTTGGCCTCGAATTGTACCTTCCATGTGCGATGCTTGGTACGCGCAAGGTGTATCCTTTTTCGTATCCTTTTATATCTTGCGAGATTCGGAAACTTCTTTAAATGCGTTGCATTACAATGTTTTTGTCTTACTTATGATAATCGCGCATTTTTTGCATTGTTATGCATGTCTCTTATGCGTTGTAGCACACACCATGCTTGCATTGTTATGCACGTATTATATGCGTTGTAACGCACACCACGTTTGCATTGTTATGCACGTACTATAAGCGTTGTAGCATGTACCCCTTGCATTGTTATGTACATCTCTTATGCGTTGTCGCGCACGCCATGCTTGCATTGTCATGCACATCCTTCAGGTTGCATTGTCTTGCGCTCCTCCATCCGCATTGTTTCGTGTGTCTCATTGGCATCATCATATACCTCATCTTACATGCATTGTCATGCAATTCCTCACATGCATTATCATGCATATCTCACAAGCATTGTCATGTATCACATTACATGCATTGTCATGCATTTCAGCATATCACGTGCATTGTCATGCATTTCAGCACATTACATGCATTGTCATGCATCACATTACATGCATTCTCATGCATTTCAGCACATCATGTGCATTGTCATGCATTTCAGCACATTACATGCGTTGTCATGCATTCCAGCACAATACATGCATTGTCATGCATTTCAGCACATGCATTGTCATGCACATCTTATCTGCATAGTCATGCATTTCCTTATCTGCATTGTCTTGCATGCCTCTTTTGCATTGTTTTGCACCCCTTTATGACTTGTGTTGTCTCACTCGTCATGTGCGTTGTTTCGCACCCCTTTATGACTTGCGTTGTCTCGCTCGTCATGTGCGTTGTTTCGCACCCCTTTATGACTTGCGTTGTCTCGCTCGTCATGTGCGTTGTTTCGTACACCTTTACGACTTGCGTTGTCTCGCTTGTCATGTGCGTTGTTTCGCACCCCTTTTATGACTTGCGTTGTCTCGCTAGTCATATGCGCTGTTTCGCACCCCTTTATGACTTGCATTGTGTCGCTTGTCATGTGCGTTGTTTCACACCCCTTTATGACTTGCGTTGTCTCGCTCGTCATGTGCGTTGTTTTGCAACCTCTAACTCGCGTTGTTTCGCACCCTCCAACTCGCGTTGTTTTGCACCTTCTAACTTGCATTGTTTTGCAACCTTCTAACTTGCATTGTTTTGCAAACTCTCTGACTTGCATTGTTTTGCAACCTACTAATTTGCATTGTTTTGCAACTATTTAACTTGCATTGTTTTGCAACTATCTAACTTGCATTGTTTTGCGACTTATCTAACTTGCATTGTTTTGCAACCCATTAATTTGCATTGTTTTGCAACCCTTCTAACTTGCATTGTTTCGCACCTTCTCTAACTTGCGTTGTTTCGCATACCTTTAACTTGCGTTGTTACGTTTGTTACTTACATTGTTATGTACGTCTTTAACTTGCGTTGTTTCGCATGTTTATTTGCATTATTGTGCACACTTCACTCGCATTGTTACGCAGTTTTAATTTGCATTGTTATGCATGTTGCTAACAATATTGTATCTGTTGAGTTTCTTCCTCTTTCAGGCGCGGTATTGTATGTATGGTTCATTTGAGGCTGGCGCAACCAGACGAACCGCACAGGTATTGTATATTCTCCGTGTGAGACGTAGCGAGAATTGAATAATTCTCTTACATCCTTTCTGCATGTAATGTAGTTAGATTCGTATTCACTTGATTAAAACTGTTGCATGATATGCTTCGTTACATCTTTCTTCGCATGATCATAAGTTATGTTTGGCTTTGTGCATTGTCTTTGCATCTTGCCCCTGCCTACGGGCGCATATCTTTATCTGTATCTTGTATGTTTGCCTAAGTCTTCGGCCTCATCAAAAATGGGTCGTTTCTGGGCTTTGACATTCACTCACGTTATTGTTATGACTTTCGAGTTTTGTCAAAGAGGGGCAATTGTAGACACCCCATTTTTGACAACCCTCAAGACTTGGACGTCATCGTTTGAACACTCGATGATCATCCATGCTCGTGTTCGTTTTGAGTTCCCGGAGGCCTTGGCCGCGCGCTTTGCCTCAAGATCTCTCAACTTGCCTGTTTTGTGCTTGGTGGTGGACCAAACACTTGTGTTTTTGCTTCTGAGGGAAGAGGGTGGCTTGTTGGCCATTTCTTTAACCCATCGGCCAAGGCTTGAAGCTGTCGGCCTTGGCTTCCTACCATCGGCCAAAAGTATTGGCCGATCGGCACTGTATTTGGTCGACCGGCCCTTGTGTTGGTCGATCGGCACTGTATTTGGTTGACCGGCCCTTGTGTTGGTCGATCGGCCATTTTTGCTGGCCGAACCCTGTTCATCTGCTTTATGCAGATATTTTGTGCCAGCTGGCACAGCTGGCACCCACGATTAACCCCCTCCATACACGTGTATGGAGGGATTTGCACCATTTGCTTAGCTTCTCTTAGAAGCCTTAGAATTGAACTTCTAAAAAAAGGGAGCTCCTTCTCCCTCCTCAGGGGTTCAGGAATTTGTTCTTGAGAGGATAGATATACTTTTGTATCTATTTTTCTTTGTTTAGGCTTGTTTTGTGCTCAAAAGTGTAGTATTGTCTTACTATTGTAGACAAACACACACTAGAACACCATCCTCTTGGAGCTGAGGTCCCTTGAGGTTGATTTAGTGTTCTTGGGTTGGTTTGGACTCAAAAAACCTGCTGGAGCTTTGTTCTTGAAGAGGTTTAACAAGGGTGAGTTCCTTGCTTTAGGTACCCCTTTCTTGCTTAAGCTTTTAGCCCTTCTTTCTTATTGTTTTAAGCTTTAGATTATAACTAATAAAAGTTTTGATTTTGTGTGCTTTAGATCTTTGTTTAAGGTCATTTTGAGGTTTGGGGTGGTTTCCCCTCTCTTAGGCCTTGTTAAGCCTTGTTTTAGGCCATCCCTTTTGGCCTTTTCTTTGAGCTTTGCCTGACCTTTCTACCACTGAAATCCAGAGGATTTTTAGTGGTGGAAAGGTTGTTTTGGTATCTTAAATAGGAGAGGGTCATCCCCTCTCCTTGTTGTTTTGAATGCTTGCATAAATGGCTTATGTTTGTAGCTTGCATGCTTAGCTTGTTTTAGCTTCATTTCAGTATATATTAGGCTTTGTTTTGCCATGATATAGCACTGTTTTGATTTGGTTTAGACATATTATGCATGCTTCATGTACTTGTCTTGTAATCCCATAATTTGCCTTAACATGCGTCATGTTGTAACATGTCATTGTAGCATGATTTCGGTTCAACTTCATGAAGCTTCTAGCCTTGTTTTAACATGCTTGAGCTCTATTTTTCATTGTTTTGGTCATGCTTACATTGTTTTGTATAGCTACCATGCAATCTAGCTTGTCAGCTTTGGGTGTTTGAGTCACTAGCATGCTCTATTCGGATCATTTCAGTGGTTTGGCATCACTTGTAATGTTATTTCAGTCCAAGTTTCATGCTCAAACACTTGCACTTATTACTCCTTTAATGTTTTAAAGGGTTTGTGTTTTATGCCTCATGAATGGTCCATTATGTATGCCACCATGCTTAGGTCTTTGGGATGCCATCTAAGTGAGTTTTTGGGCTCATTTTAACATGCCATAACTCTGATTTTGGTTGCTTAAGTCATGCCATGTTTGGTTGTGTTAGGTGTAGTGTAACACATCTTTTGTGGCCTTGCATGCCTCATGTTTTGCCATTGTGTTCTAGCTTGTGTTGGCTAGTTTTAAGCTCACTTTTGGTCTTGTTTAGGCCTACCTTGGGACTGTTTTAGGTCCCCCCCGACCCTTTGGGGCTTGCTTCATGTAGCCTCGGTTTGAGTCCCTTGGCTAGTTTCATGTTTTGGGCTTTATTGCATGTCTTACTTGCATGGTTTGGTTGATTTGACATCATCTCTCGCATGATTTCAGAGGTTAACATGTTTGCCTAATATCCATGTTTGTCTCCTTTTAAGTGTTCTTAAAAGTTGCTCCACTATGCTTAAACTAATGGACCATTAGCATGCATGTTTGTATGTGTATTTCATGCCTTTGTCGCATCATTTTGGCCACTGATTTGGGCCTATTCGAGAGCTGCCCATTTTGGTTTAAGGCCATCTTCGCATGTTATCGCATGCTTGCCTCGCATGTTGTTGCATACTTGGCAAATTGCATGTTGTTGCATGCTTGAGTTGTCTTGCATTTGGCATGCACTTTTGTTAAGTTGCTTGCATGTTTGCATGCTTGCCTCATACGTTGTTACATGCTTGCCTATTCTTGAATGTTGTCACATGCCTTGCATGTTTGCATGCATGTCTAGGTTGCATTGCATTTGGCATGCTTATTACCGTTAGCCTTGTATGGCATTGTCCTTAACATGCTCATGTCGCATTAGTTTTGCTTGCATGATTGCATCCCTTGCCTCTTGATCAACCATGATGGAGTTCGGGACCCCTTGTTTGTTTTGTGTGCATTTCATTTAATATTAAATGCACACTTGGCTCCTTTGGCGATCATGCATTGAAATGCGTGATTGATGGTCCGAGGGTCGAGAACCATACTCCCTTGAGTTCATAACATGATAGAGAGGGTGGTTGTGCAAACATCGTCTTGTAAATGCATTGTCATGCTCTGTTTGTCCTCTGCTGCAGCAAAAATAGCATTCTGCAGGAAGATATGGCCGGTCGGCCATTTGCAGTGCCGGCCGTCTACAAATTGTTGGCCGAGAGCCTCACATATGGTCGATGACCAGTTCTCCTTGGCTGATGGCCTTGTCTCTTGGTCGATGGACTCTCAGCATGTCCCCAAGGTGGTTTAGAAGTATCCTTGAGACTTGTGTAGTTTTCAGAGGTGCAGAGCAGTGCAAACAGAGGCAACATGACATGGCGATGGATTTCTGAGCGAAGCCAATCGAGCATGCATGCATCCCTCTTCCTGAGGCTGTTTTACTGCTCTAGTAGCTTAATTAATTTGTTGAATTAGTTAAGTGTTGTGTAATTAATTAATTAGCTTGTTAGTTAGTTAATTAGTTGATTTGTATTATTCTTTCAGTCTCTCCCTCGAGAGAGCCAATTGTTGTAATAAGTGTGCGCGAGTGTGTGAATGTCTTATAACCTCACGTCTTTTTCCCTTTTACTTACCTGCTTATGATGGTTAGTTTTAGGGCATATTTCGTTTTAGCATCCTTATGCTATGCATGTTTGCATCCATTCATCTGTATTGCATGCAGCAGGCTCGGCGCATCATACTAACTGCATTGTGTTTCAATTCCTACTTGAATACATATATCAAGTTGTCACACCTCATATGTCATCTTAGAATAGCCGAGCCTATTCTAGTTGCATTTTGCATGTGATGCATTAGCCATTGTTAACATGAACTAGGATCATGCATTGATTACTAACTAGTTGGCTCAGAGTACACTATGAGTGTTTACGCTTTAGCATACTGCATATGTGTTAATGTTTCCATGAAAGCATGCTTGCCATGAGGCTAATTGCTTATGTGATATAACTGCCTGAATGCCTGTGGGTGAAGGTTGGATTGCTTGAATTGGAACAATTCATTGAAATTCATGATTTAGCCTACTTGCGAGTAGCAAATCTCAAACCATTCTCCAAACAAACGGATATGCGATGCTTTGTTCCAAATTAGACGATCTAGTCTATACTTGTTTTGCTGTGCGCATCATGTAGCAAAGATTAGCTAATTAACCGGAATAAGAACGCATGTGTTTTCAAAAACTCGATATCATGGTTAGTATAGGTTGATCTTCGGATCGAGCGAGCGGGGGTGCTCATAGATGACCTTCCCTAATCGTACTCAAGTTCCCGAGTGAAGGCAACTTTGGTGATGACGGACATGTGGCCTTAGGCACGAGTCAGGGTTTCCTAAATTTTCCCAAAATAAAATATTTAGGTGGTGACTCTGTATCTTGCAAAGCAGTCTATGTTTGGTACTTCTTTCTTAAAAAATCAGTTTTCCAAAACGATTTGCCAGATTTGGACTCTTTAGTGATTTATCTGTCTTGCATTGCACTTTGCAAGGTCAGATTAAGAACCGTGACATAATGAGTCCGAACTGTGGTAAGCATAGTCGCTCGGGGCGCGTCCACACACGCGAGAGAGGGAAAAACACCACTTCTCAACATATCACACGCAAGAGAAGGAAGGTAAACACCTCTCAGCGTATTACACGCGAGAGAGGGAAAGGAAACACCTCTCAGCGTATCACACGCGATAGAGAGAAAGGAAACACCTCTTAGCGTATCACATGCGAGAGAGGGAAAGGCACCACTTCTCAGCGTATCACACGCAAGAGAAGGAAGGTAAACACCTCTTAGTGTATCACACGCGAGAAAGGGAAAGGCAACACCTCTCAGTGTATCACACGCGAGAGAGGGAAATGCACCACTTCTCAGCATATTACACGCGAGAGAAGGAAGGTAAACACCTCTCAGCGTATCACATGCGAGAGAGGGAAAGGCAACACCTCTTAGCGTATCACACGTAAGAGAGGGAAAGACACCACTTCTTAGCGTATCATACGCAAGAGAAGGAAGGTAAACACCTCTCAGTGTATCACACGCGAGAGAGGGAAAGGCAACACCTCTCAGCGTATCACACGCAAGAGAGGGAAAGGCAACACCTTTCGGCGTATCACACGCGAGAGGGAAAGGCACCACTTCTTAGTGTATCACACACAAGAGAAGGAAGGTAAACACCTCTCAGCGTATCACACGTGAGAGAAGGAAGGTAAACACCTCTTAGCGTATCACACGTGAGAGAGGGAAGGTAAACAGTGCAGGCACTGAAGAGTTGTATACACATCGTACTGCGTCCCAATGCTTCTAACAAGGTGTTAGTGTAAACACTGGGCGTACCTGGATGTCTCTAACCAACTAGATGAAGGAGAGGAATGGTTTTACCTAGAATTCCCCTAAATGAACCGTACATACCATATCGTGCATGTATGAGAGAGAAATTCAGTAGATACAATGCAATGCCATGCATGTCTCCTGCGAGACGAATGACAACGATGCATATACAATGCAAGATAACCAACAGTGCATATTCAATGCCAGATAAACAACGGGGCATAACCATGCGAGTAGAACGGTGCATAGCAATGCAAATGAAAAGGTGCATAGTAATGCAAGTGAAAAGTGCATAGCAATGCAAGTGAAAAGTGCATACATATTCTGTGCACAACAACAATGGACTTCTAATGTGACATCGATAACATGTTTGAAGTAAAATGCCGAATAAGGAAATACACGCCCTAACGAGATCAATTCAAACACAACCTCCGATTTACCTCTCGGAGGGGCCACAATGTACTTAAAAAGGATACACCTCACTCTTGACGATTGATAATGAATCGTGTATCGAAGACATGAATCGAAGCTCCCGCGGGGCATTTTGAGCCGAAAATAGTGTACTTTTCTGGCACTTTCTTGAGGGCCAAGGACTCCAAACAGCATGAAAACACACAGGGACAACCATGAACACCTGCAGGCCACCCCAAGGATCTATCGTCCGCTTTTCAAGGTTGTAGGCCACCTAAGTGGCCGGTCGGCCACAAAACCTAGCCGGTCGGCCAGTTTAGAGAATTTCGGGGTAGTTGTCTTTTGGCCTCGGTTATTTTAAAAAAACAACTCCAAGCTTCATTTCATTCACACCTCTAGTGCCGAAAACTCTTGCTCTCCCTCCCTAGACCCTTTTTCCTCTTAGATCCGGGCTTTGCACGCGTTTTCCAACGCCCCACGTGAAGTTGATTCGCTAAAATCTTCCGATTTTCTTCACTTTGAACCGAACATAATTTGTTTTCGGAGCTTCTTTCCCCATTTTCACCATTTGAGGTATGTTTCTGTCGAACTTGTCTTGAGTTTGGCACCCTTTCCCAGGTCTTGACTTTCTTTGACTTTTTCTCTTCTCGAGAGATGACTTTTGTTGACTTTTGGCAATTTTTGCTCATTTTGCTCATTTTGCCTGCTTTTCAACTTCCTTTCAGATGGCGGACCATATCCCGCACGATGGGGGTTTCCCGATAGTAGAGGACGAGCCTGACATCATGCGATTGCCGTCGAGGATTCGGCCTTTCGACCCGGAGAGGTACCGTCCTCAGGAGCACGTACTACCATCGAGAACTGTTCGTCAGTTTACAGACTTTGCACGACATGCACCCGCGGACCTACTACTACGGGAGCTAGAGTCCCACTTGTCCCATGACGCACCCGGGGTATGTACTGCACTTTTACATTTTCTGCAATGTACTTTACATTTCTCGCATAATTTGTACTTTTTTACACTGTATTTCATCTTCTCATACTGAACACACTTCACGCACTATAGTCTACTCATACTGAACACAGCTCACACACAACACTCTACTCATTCTGAACATGGCTCACACACAGCATTCTGTTCATTCTGAAATTGAATACAGCTTGCATATAATATTCTGTTCATTCTACACACAGCTCATACACAACATTCTATTCATTATGAAACTGAATACAGCTCACATACAATATTTTGTTCATTCTGCACACAGCTCATACACAGCATTTTGTTCATTCTGAATACAGGTGGTTTCTCGCTTCACTCGAGGGAATGGATCGACTTTTGCGAGAGAGTGGTACTCAGACCTTGCAAACGGCATCCGGCATATTGTTGACGAGGCAGGCTTCGGCCTATTCTACACAGGGCTCTCGCATCTGTTGGCGAGTAGGACCGCTTTGGGTGCATTGGTAGAAAGGTGGTGGGACACCACCAACTCCTTCCACTTTTTTGCCACGGGGACATGACGATGACCCCATATGATTTCTCTATGCTGACAGGCCTCGATGTGGGAGGTCGGCCGATTCCGTATGACCCAGACATGAGGGAGTGGGAGGAAGGCTGGATCTACCTATTGGGAGCAGCCCCACCCATCTTCTGATTCAGCACAATCAGGTACACATGGTTCTCAGACCACTTTAGAGGGACTGAGCTCGCGACTGTCGAGGACATAGAGCAATATGCCCATGGATTCTTGATGTACCTCCTCGGCACCACACTGTTCGTCGACAGGGCAAAAATAATCGAGTTATATCTTCTGAGCGCTCTGGTAGATCTGTCCTAGGTCCGGGATTATGATTGGGGCGGCGCTAGCCTTGCAACCCTCTATTGCTATATGAGTTCGATCTCTTGCAGGAGCGGGGTGAGAGTAGGCGGCTATTGGAGAGCCTTGGAGGTATGCTTTACTTTTTAGCTTTGCAATTCCTGCTATACTTTCTGCTTTGCATTTTCTTGCTTACTACATTTCCTGTATTTGCTGCATTCTACATTGTACACATGTTCTACTTTCTACATTACCTGTGTATTCTGTATTCTCACTGCCATTATCTCGCTTTTCCACAGTTATGGATGTATGCCTATTTCCCTGTGCTAGCCCCTAAGCTCGAGGTCGAGACACCTCTCGAGATCCCTTATTCACGCCAATATGACGAGAGATGCCTGCTGAGGTCCCGGGAGACTCTACCATATCTCCGACATTACTTCGACACGGTGTGGGCGACTGAGGTAATCTAGAACTCTCAGTTCTTTATGCTTTCAACTTCAATTCATTTTGCACATCTAATGGCAACTAATCAAATCATGCACTTACTATCCGCAGATCACTTAGCAGCGTTGGTTAGTGATGCCAGGGTTCTCTCGGTTCCAGTTTGGTGGGGCATGAGCCGCCTCTCGGTACCAGATTCTGTTTGAGGGACCGGTTGGTAGAGCCTGGTTTCTCGGAGAGCGCTTCATGAGCCAGACACTAGGCGATCCTCTTCAGGCAATCCCTTTATCGCCCCCATCAGACATGCGTACTACAGAGAGTCTCTCCCTCCGGGAGGTTAGCGACCTCATGCAGGGTGCTGATGCAGTTCTTTTCCTTGAGGAGAGGGAGTACACGACATACCTCCATACATATCTGATGCCTCCATTGACAGGTGTTCGTGTCCCTATGAGGAGAGTTGTTGACATTCCATCGTTGAGCAGTGCCCGAGCTGCAGACGTCCTTTTGACGGGCAGGGCCAGAGCATCGAGAGGTAGGGCTAGGGGGATGCCTCCCACTAGGCAGTGCGCTGGATGGCCAGATCCTTCGACAGAGCTGACAGGTTGGCGGTATGGGACACCTTATCAAATTCCACTTGAGCCCCCATTGCCAGATCATCGATATGTCAAGGCTTCTGACTCAACACTGGTATGCATTACAGCTTTCAGTTATCACTCAGATACTTAGACATTTATTCACTCATGGCTTTATCATGAATTGCAGCCCTCCGTAGGATATGTCGAGGGGTTGCTCGAGGCGATGGCCTCACTTGAGGGTATGGTCTTGCGGAGGGAGACGATGCTGCACTCCCATGGCATTCCGGTACTTTTCTGTTTCCTCGCATTTATAATACTTCTGGTGACATACCGAAACTGAACACTTCATTGCACTAATTCACTGTATGCATAGATCACATATGACACGACATACTACATGAACATATTGTATCTGACTTCTACACACACTCTGTACACTGCATTTGTATTTGATGCTTGCTCATAAATTCAAACTGTCTTTTCAGGTCACACCCTTGCAGACAGGACCCTCTAAGCCTTCTCGAGCGGTAGAGAGAGGGATTCTGGCATGCAGCCGAGGGAGACGTCGGGTGCCTGTCAGACATGATGATGAGTCTAGTGAGGAGGAGGCGCCATTGAATCCTCAGTTAAAGACATCCGAGGGTGGTGGCGACAACACCGACTCGGGTTCTGAGGATAGGAGTAGGGGCAGCTCTAATTCAGATGGCGATGCTGACGACAACGGTACAGAGTCTACTGAGTCGAGAAAGAGGATGAAGAGGGCCTCTCGATTCTGAGCCAGATAGCACCGATTCAGATGCTTTGCTTTTTGCTTTATTTCTCTTTTTGCTAGTAGTACTGACACATTGTATAGCCTTAGGTAGTTTTACTTTCTTTAAAACTTGTACTTTTGTAAAGAGAAACATGATGAAATAAAAACAGCTTTTTTGATTCAAAAAAAGTGTTGCATTTTACATTCTAAGCTTCGCATCTCACTATGTTGCATAAAAACGGGATTTGATGGAAATTGAACATTTGTTTATTGCCAAGTCAGGTAGTGAACCAACATAACAAAACAAAACAACTTAAAGAACAATTTGATAAACGAAATACAACAACTCAATAAGCAAAGAGCAATAACTCGATAAACAAATCGCAACAACTCGATAAACAAAACTAAACAACTCGATAAATAAAGCAAATTCAACGAAACGAGCAAAATCGAACAATAGAATGCATCTGAAATAGAACAAGACACAAATTCCAGCACTTTGACCACTTCAGGAGGACCAGAGGCTGCTTGCTGGAGAGAAAGAGTGGCTGTCGGCCACCTACAGTGGCTGTAGGCCACTTAAAAGAAGTGTCGGCCACTTAAAGGGGCAGGTCGGCCACTTTAACTGGCCGGTCGGCCAGTGAGGCTGGGAACCACCAGATTTTTGCTACTTGTCCTCCACTCACCCCTTATCCTCTATAAAGGTTCCAACTTTGTGGTTCTCTCATTCTAACTCAGTTTTTGCCCCAAATGGAAGCATTTCTTATCCAAAACCTCACAAATTGGATTGCAAACTTGGATGGATCGGAAAAGTTGAATTTCCAGGGTTTCGGAATAAATGCACTATTCATGCTGAGGCGCACCCCGCTGCGTTTTCCATTTCTTCATGCCGCAGCTAGGTGTTGGAATTTGGTAACTCATGTTTTTAGCTTTGGTGGACAAGAGATGCGTCCTACTTTCGAAGATTTCCAAGCTTTGATGGAGTCTCAGTGCGATGAAGAGATCTTGCCCCAATTCCACTTTGGCCACATCCAAGCCTTAGGACGGATGTGTGGGCTTACTTTGCATGACGCTTGGTCTTTGATTTGCGATAGAGAACTGGATATTCTGAGCTTGATTCATCGGTTTTTTGATGCCGATGACCGCGACGATTATCACTGGCAGGGTTTTCGGCGACATGCGTATTACTTGTGCATGTTGTCTCATTTCTTGCTTGCCCCAGGCTTTGGTGGGTCTAGCATCCATTTGATTAAGGTTGCCCTAGGCTTGAAAGAGGGCAAGAGCTGCATTGCCATGACACTAGCTGAGACACTAATAGGTTTGGATGCCTTCCATCACCGGGAGACAACCAGGTTTGCAGGGAGTCCACTACTTTAATAGGTAATATTTCTCACCCTTCTCACATGTGTTTCTTACATCACTCGGCCCTTAGGCTCTGTTTTTCTCTCAAAACCCTTTCCTCACTTTTCTCTCCACGTACACCTCTCTATTCTTTAATCTCTTATTTTTCATCCCTTCTCAGATATGGTTGATGGACAAGTTGAGAGTGGTGGACTCATGCCCAGCACATTTAGCATGAGGCTATTTCTTCCAGCAGTGACTAGTTGATGCCCCAGATGAGGGATGGTGGTGTGAATGGATGTGCAGTCTATCAACTGTCATCATTGCTTGGCGCCACAGCTTAATCTGGTGATGAGTTCTGACATGTCTCGCCTTGATTGCATTCACGATTAGATGACATTGTGTCTTTTACTTCCTATTTCGATTCCGGTGCCAATTTAGGCATGATCAGACTTGCCCGGAAGAGGGGATAGAGTTCCCTACTGCATTTCTAGTCCAACGCACACAACTAGCTCAGTATGCCACAACATGGAGGACGAGAGAGATTCTGGCCCCCGTTCCCATTTTCAGTTACACCCTCTCTGATGAGTGCATAGCTTGGCTCGATGAAGAGGCGCAGGTTGGGCTTACTTTGGCATCAGAGGCTTCCACAAGCTCTGGGAGGGGACGCAGGAACACCTAACTATGCCCCGAGTTTATTTGCTTTAATCAGTACTTTCAAGTTTTCTTTATGAATGTAATAAAAAGCATCTTCAATTTGTATTAAAGAGTAGGAGAACTCTGTACTAAAATCAATGAAATCAAAGGTTGTGGGTACTAAAAATTTTCCGTTTGGTCCAAAAATGGTCTAAGTTGTAAAAAGATTAATTTGAGCAAAATAAACTTTCATTAAAACTTTTCAAAACCATTTTCAATATGGATCAAAACTGGACATGCTTGAGATCTATCCTCGAGATGCACAACCTCAAATCCAAACAATTGGGAAGTTGCCCCTAGTTTGAATAGCACTGCATCGGAGATCACAATCGAGCTTTTGAATGCAGAAAAGACAAAGATGACCAACACGATCAAGCCTTACGTAGTTCAGCCATAAATCAATTTGGAAGTGTTTATGGCTGGACTTCAGAATGAAGTTGCCTACGTTTCCCAAAGATGGGAATCAAGCCTTACGTAGTTCGGTTTAGGTTCACTCGTGTATTAACACTCTTCTTTTGCACTCTAACTTTTGCCAAGGCCACCATTTCTAGATTTTTAACCTTGCGAGCTCAGTTTTTATTATTTCAAAATTTTCATGCTCTAACTTTTGCCTAGGTCACCCTTTCGGTTTTTCGGCCTAGCGAGCCACTCAAGGATAATATTTCTTCAACTTGTCCATGTTGATTGGCTGGGAGAACTCAAGGCCATCTAGGTTCATCAGAATGATAGCTTCACCCGACCAGATTGACTTGATGATGTAGGAACCAGTCCAATTGGGTTTGAACTTGCCCCCAGGGTCGTGAATGGGAGCCCGATTGTCTTTGAGCACTAGATCCCCCTCTTTCAAATTCTTGGACTTAACCTTCTTGTTGAAAGCCTTGGCAATTCTTCATTGATAACCCTGGATGTGATACAGTGCTTTTAGCCTTGTTTTATCAAAGAGCATGAGTTCTTCGAACCTGCTTTGCTGGCAATCTGCCTTAGCTAGCTGGCACTTAGCCATAATCCGCATTGACGGAGCCTCAACTTCGATAGGCAGAACAACCTCCATCCCATAGACCAAGGAATATAGAGTTATCCCAATAGAAGTTTGAATTGAAGTTCGGTAGCCCCAAAGAGCAAATGACAGCTTATCTGGCCAGTCCCTGTAGGTTTCCACCATCTTCTGCAGAATGTGCTTGATGTTCTTGTTGGCGGCCTCAATAGCTCCATTGGTTTGCGGCCGATATGTAGATGACTTATGAAAAGCCACATTGTATTTATCCAACAAGTCTATCACCTCCTTCTTGAAGTGGGAACCATTATCTGAAATAATCTCATTCGGGACCCCATAACGATAGATGATGTTGTTATTGATGAACTTAGCAACATGCGATGCCTTCAACACCACGTAAGATTGGGCCTCGACCCACTTTGTAAAGTAGTTTATCGCTACTAGAATATACACATGCCCGTTTGACCCCTTCGGAGTGATAGCCCCAATCACATCAATCCCCCGGACTGAAAACGGCCACGGTGAAGTCATGTGGTATAGCTTCGACGGTGGAATTTTCATGCAGTTTGCATGGATCTGGCATTTGTGGCATCGCCGGACAAAGCCAATACAATCCTCCTCCATGGTCGACCAATAATAACGTTACCCCGCTTATTACCCCACTTATGTGCGCTCCGCACTCTCCTCCATGGATGGCCTCCACCAGGCGCTTGGACTCTTCAGCATTAACACACAGCTTGTGCATCCCTAGATGATCCCGCTTGTACAGTTTACCCCCACAAATGATGAACTGAGCAGCCATTCTTCGAATTGACCTCTTATCTTTGGCATTTGCCCCTGGTGGATACGCCTCATTTTCCAAGAAGTTTCAGATGTCGTAATACTAGGGATTCTCATCTTGTACCTCATCTATGGCAGCAATCAACTCGTAGGCCAGCACGAATTTCTGTTCAATGATGATCGGACGCATCTGGAGTCCAAAAGGGCTATCTATCATAGAAGATAGAGTTGCTAATGAATCAGCGAACCTGTTGTTCTCTCTTAATAGATGAGCAAAGTTCAGTTTCTCAAACTGAGGAATTAGAACGTCCAAGGTCTAGTGATAGATTCTCATATTTTCTTCTTTAACTTTTTAATCTCCTTTAGCTTGAGATACAACAAGGTTCGAGTCCTCGATGACATCTAACCGTCTTGCCCCTGCTTCCAGGGTGGCTTCCAATCCAGCAATACATGCGTCATATTCTACCTCATTGTTCGATACTTTGAACTAGAGTTTGAAAGCTAAGGGTATGCAAGAATTGTTGGGTGCTATCAGCAACACCCCTATCCCGTACCGTACTGGTTTGACGCTCCGTCAAAGTACATCATCCAGGTCTCTTCTTCGACATGCAGAATGGCCTCGTCTGGGAACAAGTACTCAACTGCTTCATCTCCCTCTACTGGGTGATCGGCTAGGAACTCCGCTACCGCTCTCCCTTTCACTAACTTGCACGTCATGTACTTCAGATCGAATTTGGAAAGCAGAAGCAACCAACGGGCTAGCCTACCCCGTAAGAGTTGGTTTCTCAAAGAGATATTTGACGGGATCTAATCTTGAAACCAGAATTACGGAGTGAGCTAATAGGTATTACCTCAGTTTCCTAGTAGCCCATACCAAGGACAGACAAGCCTTCTCCAGTGGAGTGTAGCAGGTTTCATAATCTAGCATTTTCTTGCTCAGGTAGTAGATAGCCTTCTCCACTTTATTCTTAGATTCCTGCGCAAGCATGCAGCCCATTGTTGTTTCGGTCACTGATAGGTACAAAATCAACGGTTTCCCCGGCTTAGGCGGTGACAACACAGGTGGGTTCTATAAATATTGCTTGATCTGCTCGAAAGCTAATTGGCATCGGTCATCCCATTGGAACTTCTTTTCTTTCTTTAGGAGACCAAACAGTGGTTCACAAGTCAAGGTTAATTTTGTAATAAACCGTTTTATGAATTGCACTTTACGCAGAATGCCTTGCACCTCTTTTTCAGTACTTGGTGATGGCATTTCTAAGATGGCCTTGATTTTGGAAGGATCGACCTCGATGCCCCTCTGTGTGATCAAGAACCCTAGCATTTTCCCTGTTGTAACCCCGAAAGTACATTTCTAAGGATTCAGCCGCAACCGATACTCTCTGATCCGTTGGAAAAACTTCTTCAAGGCGGTGTAATGGCCCTCTCTTTCCTTGGACTTGACAATCATGTCGTCTACGTACACCTCAATCTCTTTGTGGATCATATCGTGCAAAATTATGGTCGCAGCCCGTTGATATCTAGCCCCAACATTCTTCAAACCGAAGGGCATCACCCTATAACAATAGGTTCCCCATGAGGTAGTGAAAGCAGTTTTTGCCTTGTCTTCAGGTGCCATCAAAATCTGATTGTAGCCTAAAAACCCATCCATGAACGAGAGCAACGCATGCCCAGCGGTAAAGTCCACTAATTTGTCGATATGCGGTAGAGGAAAGTCGTCCTTCAGACTAGCTTTGTTCAAATCTCTGAAGTCCACACATGCTCGAATTATGCCGTCTTTCTTTGGCACCGGAACTATGTTGGCCAACCAAGTCGGATACTCAGATACTAACAGGAATCCTGCATCGATCTGCTTGGTGACCTCTTCCTTGATATTCAGGGCCCAGTCCGGGCGGATCCTTCAGAGCTTCTGTTTAACAGGTCGGGCCTCTGGGTCAAGAGGGATCTGGTGCTATAAAATCTCAGGATCGATTCCAGGCATGTCTTCATAGGACCACGCGAAAACATCTTTGAAATCTTTTAATAAAACCACTAAGAGCTCGCATTCCTCCGAAGAAAATGTGGACCCGATCTAGACCAGCCGCGAGTCCTTCTCAGTACTAACATTAATTGAGGTGATTTCATCAACCAAAGGTTTTACAAACCTCTCATGCTCTTGATCAATCAAACGTTTCAAAACCGGAAGAATTTCTTCCTTGTCGTTTTCATCAAAATTTTGAAAGTCCTGATTAATACAATAAATTAAAGCACAGAAAAGTACTTAGAAGCCACTGCTGTACAGTTCTCATTAATAACATCCAGATCGCCTGATTCCTTGGTTACAACAGGCTCAAAGGAAAAAGAAAAAGATGACTTGGACAGGATAGTGGCATCCGGGTTATCACCCCCAAGAATACCTAACTCTGACTCAGAAGAACTGGAATTTGATTCCGACTCCACAGACTCTGTGGAATCAGATTCCGGTTCACTACCTGACCCAAAACTGCTCGATAAAAAGCCCTCCTCGTACTGCCAGATGAGGGAGGGTGTGATGGATGCATCGAGCATGTCTGAAGATGGGCCCACAGCATCTTCATCCCCTATCATGGAAACTGAGAAGTTATCCCCTAAGCACTCTGGTATGATCTGAGGATCTGAGAGGAGACAAGCCAGCGCTACCCGGATCTCAATTTCTATGCTCTCAGAATCTTCCTCTTTGCATTGCTCAGCCTCAGTTGGTGGGTCTGTCTGCTCTTCAGCAACTTCATCCCTGTTCAGCTGAAGGTCAAAAAAGATTTTGAAGCTGGGCAAGCGCCGCTTCTTTGAATTCAACTAGGGCTCTGGAAACCCGCAAAAGGGGAAATCCTCCCTCTCCCGGACAAAGCGTTCGTTCAGGGTCCCTTGGATAGGTCTGTGCACCAATTCATAGTGCTTCCCGGCTTGCTTTGCTTTGGCTCTTCTGGCTATCTCTCTTCCTTTCCTCGCCCAATCCTCTTTGGTAGGAAGATAACCTAATTCAAAGGTATATGGGTTATGCAGTACTTCGACCAATGCTACGACGCCATTCCGGCCACTTCGCCCCAATCCCATCCCGGGCATGTGTTGAAGCTTGTTCATAAGGTAGACAGACTGTGCACTAACATATAGCCCCTCATCAATAGCTAGTATATCTTGTACAACTTAGGCCTCAACTAGGGTAAATCCTGACAGAAATACATCCTTGGCACCATGCTCAATCTCTAGAACTGGTGTAGAAACCTCTGGCGGCGGATGTATTGAAGAATTTCCAAAAATGATTGCCATCCCCTCCCCGTGGGGGTATTTTATTATTTGGTGTAAGGTGGAAGCGACGGCCTTCACTTGGTGCAGCCACGGCCGCCCAAGGAGTAGATTGAAAGTGGCTGGAACGCCAAGACATAGAACTCAATGTCTTGTTGCCCCGAACCAACCTGAGTCCGAATCTGTATAGTCCCTATCACCTCTCGGCTGGTATTATCATAGGCCCGTATCACCTGGGTTGTAGGCACGAAATCCACCGGCTTCAACTCGATAACATATGCCGTTTTCGACGGACATACATTGATTGCAGACCCTGTGTCGATCAGGACCACCAGTATCCACTTCTCCTTGCACTCCACAGAGATGTAGAGCAGCTTGTTAAGATCTGAGCCCTCAGGCGGTAGCTCTTTGTCGGTGAAGGTCAAAGTCGGGGAAGCTCCTCCCGGGAAAGCCAGCCCCACCAACTGCTCAGGAGTTGTATCGATTGAAAGCTTGGCCCTATCCATGGCTATAAGGACGGCTTGTCTGTGAACGCTCGAGGCCATTAGCAGTCTGCAGATGGAGATGTCTGCTTGAATCTTCTTTAGCTGCTTCAGTATAGCTTCCTCCTCGAGCAGTTTTTCTTTTTGCCTCTCCACTTCTTTGTCCTTTCCAAACACCTCCGGCTGGTCCAGGTGTGGTACCCGTGTTTCGTAGCATGCTAATTGGTCCTTAATATGTATGTGATTATGCGTTCTGATATGATTTTGTGTGCCATCATGTGAAAATATGTGGCTTGAATTTCTATCTCTTCACCATAGGAATATCTGTTTGATTATCTGCTTTGAAAATTAAATTGAAGGCCTTATCAGCCACAGAACCTGAAATTGATTGCGCCATTGTAATTGGCATAATTTTTAGAGCCTATGGTGAAATTTAATTGGAAATTGATTTGGATCAAATTATGTTAATTAAATTAGTGAATTAGTGCCCCATTACTTTATTATTATTATAATGCCAATAGTGGGTTTTGTTGGGTAAGGGCACTACACCCTCTATTCTCCCTTCTTGCTTCATTGACTGATTTGGGACTCAAAATTGGAGGAGAGACGGCTGTAGAGAGAGAGAGAGAAGAGAATAGTGAAATTTTAGCTTAAAGCTTGGGAACCTTGAAGATTATCCAAGAATTTGTTATAGATTGTGAGAATTAAAGCTTCTAGGTGAGTAATTCTTGGATTATAGTTTGTAATCTTGTGTATTCAAGCTAGTTGGGTGATCAAGAGGAAGATTGAAATGAAATTGGGTTGGTTTTGTTGAATTGAAGCTTGATATGTGCATGCGTGTAAGAATTTGCTTTGAAATTGCATGTTTGAGCACAAATATGTATAATCCATGTGAAATATTAAAGGAAACTCATGTTTTGACCACCTCTTCACCAATTAAGTTGAGAATGATGAGCATCTCCCACATGCATGTACAAATCATGGGAGTGTAAGTCTTGAATGTTTGAATTTGAGCATGTTGGTGATGAGTTTGACATATTTTGGGACATGCGTGTAGAGAAATAAAAAAATTGAGCTTCCTAATGTTGTAATCTTGTATTGGTACCATGTTAGTATGTGTATATGTGAAATTTGAGCCTTAGCATACATGAAATGTGGTTGGAATGTCGAATTTGAGCCCAAGGACACAATCTGGAAAACCCAGAATTTTGATGTCCGCTCGAGCGGGGTAATGGCCGCTCGAGCAGAAAAAACGTGCTCCCAGTACTTTTTGCAGACTTAGTGTCCGCTCGAGTGGGTTAGTTCATGCTCGAGTGGGAGAGCTACTTAGACAGGAATTCCGCTCGAGCGCCTTATTCCACGCTCGAGCTTATTTTTCATGCAATCAATACTTTTGTAGGCCTTAAGGGTCCGCTCGAGCGGGGAAGTCCACGCTCGAGCGGGGATCCTGCTTTCTGAAAATTTGAAAATGCATTATGTGTTCTGTTTTTCCATTCCTATTCACTTCTAAGCACTCTTAGGCATACATTGAGCATTGTAATTGAATTAAAGAAATAAGAATGAAGCCTAAAGAGGAATATGTGATTTAAAGAACGGTTTGAATTATTTGTGACCCATATGTGTTATGTAATATGTAGGGTCAAGCTCCAGGGCAATTCAACCAACCGATCACGGTGAGTAATATCTGACATATGTTACTGTCCAATGGCTACTTCTATGTAAGTGTTGTAAAGTTCATTAATTTAAATGGACCGAAGGTCGTTTTGGCATAAATGAATGGATTGAAGGTCGTTTTGGCATAAATGAATGGACCGAAGGTCGTTTTGGCGTAAATGAATGGACCGAAGGTCGTTTTGGCATAAATGAATGGATCGGAGGTTGTTTTGGCATAAATGAATGGACCGAAGGTTGTTTCGGCATAAGTGAATCGACGAAAGGTCGTTTCGGCATAAGTGAATGGACCGAAGGTCGTTTTGACATGAGTAAATGGACTGAAGGTCCTTTCGACATGAATGAGTGGGCCGAAGGCCGTTTTGACACAAATGAATGGGCCAAAGGCCGTTTTGACATAAATGAATGGGCCAGAGGCCGTTCCGTCATGAATGAAAGTCTGAATGGACCAAAGGCCAGTTTGCCATTTAGATGGGCCAAAGGCCTGTTTGTCACTTGAGTGGGCTAAAGGCCAGTTTGACACGAATAATAGTTTGACGTAAATAATAGTTTGACACGAATGATAGTTTGACATAAATAATAGTTTGACACAAATGATAGTTTGATATAAGTAATAGTTTGACATGAATAACAGTTTGATCTGAATAATAGAATGAATGGGCCAGAGGCCGTTTTGACATGAATGAATGGGCCAGAGGCCGTTTTGACATGAATGAAAGTCTGAATGGGCCAAGGGCCAGTTTGTTATGGAAAGATAAATGGGCCAAAGGCCAGTATATTTGGAACCACGGTCACTTGACCTAAATTATGTATATATATATGTTAAATAGAAATATGAATTGGGCCCAAGGCCGTTTGGAGCATGTTGTTCTACATATCGTTTGTATAGCTTCTGTATTTGATATTATTCACTGGGCTATCTCTCACGCTCATTCATGTGTTTGTAGGTGAGCCAAGAGAAGTCCAAACCCAGCCCCAGTGAAGTCTGTCAAGAACAACAAAGGTTTTGGAGAGTCAGCCCTTGTGTCTCACGTACGAGACCCGTCTTTGCCATTTTGTTATGTATTATATTTTGTCATGTGGGCAAGGACTTTGTGTATATCTGTGTATAGTTGTGATGGGTTGACTTAGACTCGAATGATCCTGTTGTGCAGAACTTTTTGGTACTATGTTTTGTTGTGAGTTATTAACGTGCATATGTATGGTTTGCTTTGATGTGCATATAAGCATGGCTCTATGGACAAAGTTTAAAATTTTTGCTTCCGTTGGCCCCTATACTCTGACGAGTTACGTCTGTTTTGGTTTGAGGCCGTAGGTAATCTCAGGATTACTGGCCGGTTATGTCCTTAACCCATAGGGGCGGGTTCGGGTCATGACAGAGTGGTATCAGAGCACGAGTTAATAACTCACACACTTGTCCAAAAGAGCAATAAGCGTATAGAAAAGATCTAGGATGCATTCATGTGATAAATATGAATTCGGAAGCATCGATAATATGCTTAAATGTTTTGATATGGACGATTTCGTGCTATAAGTTGTGCTTTACTCGCATTGCAAATTGTTTGACTACTTATGCTCTCTAGTATATGCATATTTGTAGAATCTTTTGTATAAAGTATAATGCAAGTTTAATCAGATAGCAAGTAATAACTCTGTAAAGCCATGTTCAACCTTAATTATTTTCTGATGATATGAAATGACAAGTTCCCTGAAATGCTATGTTTTGTATGAATGGATGATTGACCAAATCTTCTTTGAACGTAGCTGTGGTATCCTTAGCAGAGGCCCTCGCCAAGGGGATATAATACTGTGGCCTATGGTCATGAGGCCCTAGCCCAGGGGAGATAATACCGTGGCCTATGTGTGAGATATGTTAACCAGTACTAGAGGTTCCATTATGGAACTTGATATGCTTGACCAACATGATGTGTTACGCTAGAGGAAATACCACACATGTTTTGAATATGAGATATTAATTGTTACACTACTGTGTACAATAAAATTTGTTTTGTTATAGTGCACATACATGAACATATGAACCATGAAAAGTTGCTTATGTACATTCGATTCTGCCAATGGGTGCCTATGTGAAACATGAACATGATTTGAGTATATAATTACTTAGTAAATGTTCAGCATGCGATATTTGATAAGTATGCAATTATCTGTTACGTATGTGATTTATTGCGTACGATATGTGAAATGAGAATATAACAATGTGCCTATGTGCGAATGTATCCATGTGTATCTGTGTTTATTTTTGTATTGGACATCCCAGTAATTGGCAAGGTTTAATGAGAGTTTGTGTAGAGGGTGATTAAATTAAGGGCATACGAACTGGAAAGCTCTTCCACAACCCGACTTGATAGATTGGGAAGAATGGTACAAGAAATGACAGAGATCTTAAGACTACAATGTCAGTTGCTGCTATGGCAAGAAATTTTGCCACCACCAGTGTAAGAAATGCCGAGGGGTCATTGTCGAATTTCAGGGGCTTGTTATAGGTGTGGTAAAATGGACCATATGGTAAGGGATTGTTTCCGAACTGAGCAATGTGAATAAATGTTCTGCCTCAGCTTGATTCGTACCAGTGGTAGGAATTGCTACTCAGGATAGAGTAATTACACTTATCCCAGAAAGCACTCAGAGTACTGTGATTGTTATCCCAGGTATCTATATTGTTTACAAACGAATGCTTATGTGTTAGTTGATTTTGAATTAGTACATGTGTGCAGCTTTGCTTGGGATATTATTTGATTCGAATCGGCATATCCTTTCGTATCTGCTGCATGTGTATTTAGATTGGTTGGACCCACAAGATCGAGACCGTATTCATTGAATGTGTATGTTCCATTTGGGGAAATTTGTGAAATGCGTATTGGGGTATCGATTAACTCTGCACATGCACATGTACATCTGAACCTATGCTTAGGGTGATTTGTTATATTACCGTTTCAATGACTAAACCATAGGAAGTATGATTCTGTGATCGTGCGACCGAGTTAAGCACCCTAAATGATGAACTCTATAATTGTGAGACCATGTATTTTGATTGGTAGAGAGTTGACTGGATTACGTGACTATACTGGGCTCGACTCATAAACCTATGCTTTTGTGGCTAATTTGGAACTTTTGTGTAGCAATCCTATACTATGTGTACCTGAGGAACTCTGTTAATGTGTTACTGTGCACCATGTTCTTGCATATAAGACTTATTTGAGAACTGCTATACTAATTATGATATGTACCTCCCGATACGAATAACTGCATGCATATGCGACTACCCCCGAATTTATGTAGACAACACCGTATTGTACCTGATTTGAAACACTTTGATATGAACTATTGTGGTGAATGATTCTGATATGACCTTGAGAACTGATGAACTTAGGGCAGTTGAGAAAACTTTTATCTAATTCGATCCGATAGAGCCTTTGTCTGATTTGACCTGATAGAACCCTCATTGGATATAATTTGATGGAACCTTTGTTTGATTTAATCCGACAAGACCCTTGCTTGGATCGACCGATAAGACCCTCTATCTAATTCGATTTTGTTAAAAGGGGATTAAGATTTTTTTATGAATAAATAGCCAGATTATTCTTGGCAGAAAAACTGATAGACCCAAAACTTGAATTCGTTTGGAATGCTTGACTTGTTTGAAAGATCTTTTGTGGGCTATCAACAGATTGATCTAACCATGAACGCCATTGAGAACCGACCTTCAACAATTGGGGCATAAGTGTTATGAATGAACAGAGTCGTACAAATCCTGTAATTGCGTGTCTTAAGGAACGATGCTTCTGAATTGTCATATTTTCGCTTATTTAACGTTATAGAAATCGATGATAGCGGATTGATTTGATTGTAAACAGTACTGAATATTTGCCCTCGATTAATAAGAATATGTTTTGTGTGTCCGCTTCAGTGTTATCGAATTTTGGGAAATCAGGTTATAGTAAGTGTCATTATGTTTGTTTTGATGACATTCTTGGGACGTCCTTTCGTGCTAGGGGACGCTAAGCTTATGTAGCATTTTTGTTGAGATACCTCTTTTGCCACCGATGGTCTTGTACGGGTGGGTTTGTCTAATCGATCTTGGGTCGGCCACTGACGGTCGTGAACGGGTGTGCTTTGATTCCGAGGCGATTATTCCTTTGTTTTGTCCGGAATGCCATCCTTTGGTATTTTGTAGATGTTATTAACATCCAAGAAGCTTTGAAAAACCCTAATTATCCGAAAGTGTGTGAAATCAGTACGCCTTGTGTAAATAACTGCTCAGTGCCATTGTATCATGTAATTGGGGCTTTGAGGGTGTGTAAATTGTGTTTCACACGTAATTGATTGTTTTAGTATTACCTTTGACGCCATGGGGATTAGTATGTGAATTGCCTTATGCTTTTGACGACTATCAGATAATGTGGGGAGACTCGATTGAACAGAGGATTGAATACTGAACTGAATTGGAAACTGTAAATTGTAAACTGTTGAATGAATTGAGAACTCGTGTATTATGTTAGAAATGGACTGCGTTAGTGTTATTGCACTTTACAATCAGTGCTATGGGGATATGTGAACTATGTACATTGTATGGTCGATTGTTTCGTTGTTATCTTGTTGACTCGGGAATCAGTGTCTAGATCCACTTTAAATTCCTGAAAACATTTGATTGACTTTGATTAACTGTGATGAACTACTGAACTAAATACCGAACCTGACTATGAGTTGCGGAATTATTGAAGAATGAATTGAACTTTTGTGACAAGGAAATGGACCAAACTCCTATGGTAAGGTTAGTTGGCATTTGAAATAAAAATGTTGGCAACCTACTGTGAAGAAAGAAATTGTTGAATTTGTGCCTAAATGTTTTCGATGCCAACAAGTCAAAGTTTAATAACGGATATTGGCAGAACTCTTGCAATCTCTCTCCATTTCAGAATGGAAATAAGGATATGTGACTACGAATTTCATTGTCGGGCTACCTTGAGCACTCAAGGTGTAAATCCCATTTGGATTGTTGTATGAGGAATTACTTAATTTGCTCGTTTCCTCCTTGTGACATTTTCGTATGATGCTTGTAGACTAGCCACTGTTTACATCAATAAGGTTGCTTGTTTGTATGGGGTCCCAGTGTCTATTGTTTAGACAGAAATCCAGAAATGTGTTTGAATTCTGACAAGCCTTGAAGAGGCAATGGGAATTGAATTGTGATTAAGCGCTACTTTCCATCCGCAAATTAATGTGTAATCAGAAAGAACTTTTTAGATTCTGGGAGAAATGCTCCAAATGTATGCTTTAGATTTTTGAGGAATTGGAAAAAAATCTATCCATCGTTGACAGACTTTGCTTACAATAACAACTCACACTCTAGTTTCAGTTTGGCACCATACAAGCCTTGTATGGAGGAAAGGCAGGTCTCTGACTTTGAGAACAGAATGTTGCTTGATTTTGAGACTAAGTGAATGGCTATCGAAAAGGATTGGAACCGTCGAATGAAAAGTGTTCCAAGTCGTGTTCGACAAAAGGAAAATTAAGTTTGGAGGACCAAACTTCCTAAAGGCCGGGGGGGGAGACTGTGATACCCCTGTTCTGTAGTATGCTAATTGGTCCTTAATACGAATGTGATTATGCGTTTTGATATGATTTTGTGTGCCATCATGTGAAAATATGTGGCTTCAATTTCTATCTGTTCACCATAGGAATATCTGTTTGATTATCTGCTTTGAAAATTAAATTGAAGGCCTTATCAGCCACAGAACCCGAAATTGATTGCGCCATTGTGATTGGCATAATTTTTAGAGCCTACGGTGAAATTTAATTGGAAATTGACATGAATCAAATTAAGTTGATTAAATTAGTGAATTAGTGCCCCATTACTTTATTATTATTATATTGCCAACAGTGGGTTTTGTTGGGTAAGGGCACTACACCCTCTATTCTCTCTTCTTGCTTCATTGACTGATTTGGGACTCAAAATTAGAGGAGAGACGGCTGTAGAGAGAGAGAGAGAGAGAGAGAGAGAGAGAGAGAGAGAGAGAAGAGAATTGTGCAATTTTAGCTTAAAGCTTGGGAACCTTGAAGATTATCCAAGAATTTGTTATAGATTGTGAGAATTAAAGCTTCTAGGTGAGTAATTCTTGGATTATAGTTTGTAATCTCGTGTATTCAAGCTAGTTGGGTGATCAAGAGTAAGATTGAAATGAAATTGGGTTGGTTTTGTTGAATTGAAGCTTGATATGTGCATGCATATAAGAAATTTCTTTGAAATTGCATGTTTGAGCACAAATATGTATAATCCATGTGAAATATTAAAGGAAATTCATGTTTTGACCACCTCTTCACCAATTAAGTTGAGAATGATGAGCATCTCCCACATGCATGTACAAATCATGGGAGTGTAAGTCTTGAATGTTTGAATTTGAGCATGTTGGTGATGAGTTTGACATATTTTGGGACATGTGTGTAGATAAATCAAGAAATTGAGCTTCCTAATGTTGTAATCTTATATTGGTACCATGTTAGTATGTGTATATGTTAAATTTGAGCCTTAGCATGCATGAAATGTGGTTGGAATGTCGAATTTGAGCCCAAGGACACAATCTGGAAAACCCAGAATTTTGATGTCCGCTCGAGCGGGGTAATGGCCTCTCAGCTGGAAAAACGTGCTCCGAGTACTTTTTGCAGACTTGGTGTCCGCTCGAGCGGGGGAGCTACTTAGACAGGAATTCCGCTCGAGCACCCTATTCCACGCTCGAGCTTATTTTTCATGCAATCAGTACTTTTGTAGGCCTTAAGGGTCCGCTTGAGCGGGGAAGTCTACGCTCGAGCGGGGATCCTGTTTTCTGAAATTTTGAAAATGCATTCTGTATTATGTTTTTCCGTTCCCTTTCACTTCTAAACACTCTTAGGCATACATTGAGCATTGGAATTGAATTAAAGAAATAAGAATGAAGCCTAAAAAAGAATATGTGAATTAAAGAACGGTTTGAATTATTTGTGACCCATATGTGTTATGTGATATGTAGGGTCAAGCTCCAGGGCAATTCAACCAACCGATCACTGTGAGTAATATTTGACATATGTTACTGTCCAATGGCTACTTCTATGTAAGTTTTGTAAAGTTCATTAATTTGAATGGACCGAAGGTCGTTTTGGCATAAATGAATGGACCGAAGGTTGTTTTGGCATAAATGAATGGACCGAAGGTCGTTTTGGCATAAATGAATGGACTGAAGGTCATTTTGGCATAAATGAATGGATCGAAGGTTGTTTTGGCATAAATGAATGGACCGAAGGTCGTTTTGACATAAATGAATGGACCAAAGGTCGTTTCGGCATAAATGAATGGACTGAAGGTCGTTTTGACATGAGTAAATGGACCAAAGGTCGTTTCGACATGAATGAGTGGGCCGAAGGCCGTTTTGACACAAATGAATAGGCCAAAGGCCGTTTTGACATGAATGAATGGGCCAGAGGCCGTTTCGTCATGAATGAAAGTCTGATTGGGCCAAAGGCCAGTTTGCCATTTAGATGGGCCAAAGGCCTGTTTGTCACTTGAGTGGGCTAATGGCCAATTTGACACGAATGATAGTTTGACGTAAATAATAGTTTGACACGAACGATAGTTTGACATAAATAATAGTTTGACACAAATGATAGTTTGATATAAGTAATAGTTTGACACGAATAACAGTTCGATCTGAATAATAGAATGAATGGGCCAAAGGCCGTTTTGACATGAATGAATGGGCCAGAGGCCTTTTTGACATAAACGAAAGTTTGAATGGGCCAAGGGCCAGTTTGTTATGGAAAGATAAATGGGCCAAAGGCCAGTATGTTTGGAACCACGGTCACTTGACCTAAATTATATATATATATATATGTTAAATAGAAATATGAATTGGGCCCAAGGCTGTTTGGAGCATGTTCTTCTACATATCGTTTGTATAACTTCTGTATTTGATATTATTCACTGGGCTATCGCTCACGCTCATTCATGTGCTTGTAGGTGAGCCAAGAGAAGTCCAAACCCAGCCCCAGTGAAGTCTGTCAAGAACAACAAAGGTTTTGGAGAGTCAGCCCTTGTGTCTCACGTACGAGACCCGTCTTTGCCATTTTGTTATGTATTATATTTTGTCATGTAGGCGAGGACTTTGTGTATATCTATGTATAATTGTGATGGGTTGACTTAGACTCGAATGATCCTGTTTTGCAGAACTTTTTGGTACTATGTTTTGTTGTGAGTTATTAATGTGCATATGTATAGTTTGCTTTGATGTGCATATAAGCATGGTTCTATGGACAAAGTTTAAAATTTTTGCTTCTGTTGGCCCTTATACTCTGATGAGTTACGTCTATTTTGGTTTGAGGCCGTAGGTAATCTCAGGATTACTGGCATGACACCAGGTGTGGGGGCATGAAGTACAGCCCACTCCTGGTCATATGGTCAACCTCCTCAACATACCAGGTGTTATCCGGTGGATTCTACCCCCAATCCTCAGCAGTGTGGGCAAGACGCAAGTTGTCGTCTTCCCACCACATGCCATCAGCAATCGACAAACAGTCGTCCAGCTTCGTTGTAACTGTTTCTATGCTCACCGCACATTCTGCCCCCTCAGGTGCTTTGGCTTTTCTAGCCCTTTCAAGATCCTCTATCCTCTCTCACTCAAGCCGCTTCAATGTAGCCTCCTATTCGGTCTCTACTATACATAAACTACCCAAATCTCGAGCAGAATTCTTCGCATCGGTGCTCTTCGGCGATTCTTCTTGATTCCTGGCCATTCCGGTCACTGCAGATGTTCTCATCTCTGATTGCCCCTGCTCTGCCTTATGCTTCTCAACAACATCTGGCTCATCATTGAGCCACCCGGTGGTATCTCTTGATCTATTCAAATCAAACCAGTTGGCGCTCACATCCCCTGGGTCTTGCTCATCGAAGAACTGAAGGTTGGCAATATCCTCTTCCAGCTCTACTAGGTCATCTAACCCCTGACTTGGTCCATCTTCCCGAACCACACTGATCTCTGCCCCAACCGGCAACTCTACCCTCGGCTTTGCCTAGTCCGTTGACACGATATAACCACTCGGGTTGTATGCTCCCTTGGTAAAGCTCCCAGATCCCTCAGGGTTTGAATCAACACTTCCATTTGCCTCCAAAGTCATCGATTCATCTTCAACAAATACCACCACCGCAGGTTGGGTTAGGGAGGTGTTGAACATGCACAGGTCTGTGCTGTCTGGGATGAACACCTCAGGCTTGGGTACATGAACTAAATCTTCCGATATGCAACTAGGTCGAATAGTCGAAAAGGGTGCCCCGGTAACAACCGAGGTTTGTGTTCCCATCGTGGCAGAGCTCGTAACCGGTTAGTCTTATGGCATGATTCTCAAAGCAAGCCTCTGGCAAACCGTTCAGGAATAGCAGATGGCAAACACTGTGACTTAGGCGAACCAATGCAAAGAAACACATAAGTGTAGACAAAACAACATCTCATGAGTTCGAGTCAAGTTCTCTAAATCCTCAAAGAAGTCGCCAAATGAGACCACCGAACTTCGCTCGCGAGCGCGAATTGGGTTCTAGCTACTACAGTTCGGACTCCTGTCACGGTTCTGAATCTAATCTCACAAAGTGCAATGTAAGACTGATAAATCACCAAAGAGTCCAATTTCGGCAAATCGTTTTGGAAAATAAATTTTAATCAAAAAGTGTCAAACATGGACTGCTTTGCCAGATTTCAGAGTCGCCACCTAAATATTTTGTTTTAGAAAAATTTAGGAAATCCTGACTCGTGCCTAAGGGCATGTGTTCGTCATCACCAAAGTTGCCTCGGCTCAGGAACTTGGGTACGAGAGGGAAAGGTCCTAAAATGAGCACCCCCGCTCGCCCGATCAAAGGATCGACCTCTACTAAACATGATATGATATTTTGAAAACACATGTGTTCTTTTTCCGGTTTATTAGCTAACCTTACTATGTGATGCGCACAGCATACAAGTATAGACTCAATCACGAGAATTGGAACAAAACAATTCAATGTTTGTTTTTTAAAATGGTTTGAAAGTGCTACTCGCAAGTAGGCTAAATTGCATATTTGCCACCCTCAAGTGGGCTTTAAAACATGATTTTGCTACTTCGCAAAGTGGGCTTAAAACTCACAATCATTGAGTTGTCCCAATTCAGGCAATCGAGCCTTCACCCACAGGCACTCATGCAGTTAAAACACTTAAGCAAATAGCCACATGGAAAGCATGCTGACATGGCAACACTCACATCTCATGCAGTATGCTAAAGTGTAAACACTCACAGTGTACTTGAAGCCAAAAAAAGAAAACTAGTTAGAAATCAATGCATGATCCTAGCTATGTTAAGATGCCTATTGCAATGCATGCAAAATGCAGCTAAATAGGCTGGGCTATTCTAAGATGGCATATGAGTGCAACACTTGATAACATGCTTTGAAACACGTATTCAAGTAAGTATTGAAATTCAATGCAATTTGAATGATGCGCCGAGCCCAGTGCATGCAAGACAAATGAATAATGCATGCATGCAAAGCATAAGTATGCTAATTGAAACATGCCCTAAAACTAACCATTGAAAGCTGGTAAATAAAAGGGAGAAAGACGTGGGGTTGGAAGACATTCACACACACATGCACACTTATTACAACATTTGCCCTCTCAACGGAGGGTCTGAATAATAAGCTAACTAGCCACGCTACTTAAACTAATTATTACAAACCAAAACTAATTAACTATTCTTAATTAACCAATTATTACAAAACAAATCGATTAATTAAGCACATTAACTAATTAAGTACAAAACCGACGAATTAGCTAAGTAAAGTAGCTAAAGCAGTTAAAAGAGGTCCATGGGGTGAGAGGTGCATGCATGCTCAATCGCCTCGCTCAGAAATCCATTGCTATGCCCAGAATTGCCTCTGTTTGCATTTGATTTGATCTCTGTAAAGTGCACTAACTTCCAGATTGCTTCTGTTCCAACATGGGGACCTCCTGGTAGGCTTCTGACCAGAAAAAGGGGGCTGTAGACTAGAAAAACTAGTTGTAGACCAGAAAAAGTGGTCGGTCGACCACCCCTACAGGTCGGTCGACCAGTTGATTTGCCAAGCTCCAGTTTTGCTGCAACAGAGAAAAAGGGGCATAGCAGTGTATTTGCAAGATATGTGTGCACAACCACCCTCCCTATCATTTCTCAAGCTCATAGGAGTGCGGTACTCAACTCTCGGGCCACCAACCGAGTATCGCAATGCATGATGGCCGAGAAGCCAAGTTTGCACAAGTCAATGTCAATGAATGCACAAATAACACATAAGGGCCTCCACCTCTATCGTGCTTGATCAAGAGGGTCGGCGACCAAGAAATGCTATACGTTTCATCACTTTGAGTATGAAACATGTGACATTCCTCGTGTTTGGGTTAACGTCCAATCCAAGCACATGCAACGCAAACAAGATGATCAACCTTCAATGCTAAAGTGAGATGCGCAAGACTCTATCATGTAAGCAATCCATGCATGGCATGTTTAAAAGCTAAGGCATCAAAGCTAATGAAACATATTACACATGAGGCATGCACTATCAATCTCAAATGGTCAAACCAACCCCGGACAGAGGTCAAACATGCCAAAACAGCGGTTGAAATATGTTAAGATCAAGGCATATAACACAAGGAGAACATGCTCATTTTATGGCTCATTAACAATGCACAAAGACACAACTCTCAAAAGCTCTCAAGGAATGAAAGAAGTGAGAATATGATGCATGTACATGCTCTGAAATAACATGTTAAATGATGCCCAAACATGCAACCATCACAAATATAGCATAGTAGGGTGCTCAAAACTCAAGACTAACTAAGGTACTTGCACCATAGCCATATCAAGCAAGCCCCAAAGGGCCAAGATGACTCAAGACAGTCCCAAGGCAGGTCAAAACAATACCAAAACATGCATGGAGTAGAGCTAACACATCTTAGAATGGGAGGCATAAAGCATGACGCATGCAAGGCCAATGAGTGGGATTACACTACACATACCAAAACCAAGCTTGAGATGGCTTCATCAACAAAAATCAGAGTTGTAACATGGTAAAATAACACCAAAAACATGCTGAGATGGTAGCCCCAAAAGCTTAGGCAAGCATGCATACATATTGGCTCATAAGTGAAGCATAAGGCTCAACCCTCAAACACAACAAAGGGATGATAAATGCGAGAATATGGCAGAGGTATATGGTCTTAAATAACATGCCAAATGATGCCATGCCATGCAAAAAGCTCAAATATGACATGCTAGAGGTCTCAAAGCTTAAGGCTAGCAAAGCCAAATGCACTATAGCTATGCAAAGCCAAGCATGCATGACAAAGACCACCCAAATTAGACCTAAAGCATGTTAAATCAAAGCCAAAAATGTACTGAAGTAAAGCATACACATGCTAGATCAATAGGCCAAAACACCAACCAAGCTAGGTTAATGAACAAGCTTGCACTACAATCAACCATGCAAGAGGTGACTTTGTTGACCAAAATCAGAGCTAAGGCATGCCAAAATATGAGTGAAAGCTTGCTAGAGTGGAGCCAAAAACATGCTAGAATGGTGGTCCAAAGCATAGAGCATGTTAGGCTAACTAAGAGGATTGCACTACAAGTACATGAAGCATGTAAAAAGCAACCAAACTAACCCAAAACAGAGTTATATCATGTTAGAATAAGGCCTAAAACATGCTAAGATAGGGCCTTATGAAGGTAGAAAAGCATGCCAAAGTGTTAAGCCAACAACACATGCAACCAAAACACAAGAGGGGGGACCACCCCGATCCATTTTCGGTCTCAAAACCCACTTTCCACCACTGAAATTCCTCTAGAATTCAGTGGTTAAAAGGCCAAAACAAGGTGGCTCGAAAGGCCTTAAGAGATAGAACAAAGTAAAGGAAAATAAGCCACCAAAGGGGGTAAACCACCCCTAACTCAAACAAAGCCTCAAACAAACATTTCAAACACTTAAAAAAAAGAGTTTTTGTAGTTGAAAGTAAGGCCTAAAAGAGCATGCAAGGATGGTCAAATACTTAAGCAAAACAAGGCTTAAAGAGGGTAACTACTCACCCTTGAAGAACAACTTCAAAACTAGCCACTTCTGAGGCAAAACCAAGCCAAAATCACTCAAATGCAACCTCCAAGAACCTCAGCTCAAGAGTGAAGGTGTTTCACTAGGTGCTTTAGTGTAAAAGTGTGAAGAAAACTCACTTTAAGGCACAAACTAGTACAAATATAGAGAGAGAGGGATATGTTTAGCCCTAATCAAAATTCTGAATCTTGAACAAGGGGGAGGAAGCTCCCCTTATATAGAATTTCATGCCTCAAGCTTGTTAGACAAGCTAGAGGCTTGGTGTAATCCCTCCATACACGTGTATGGAGGATGCCTTCTGTGACTAATAGCTGACACAACTGGCAAGGATAATATCTGCAGAAAGTGTAGAAAGGACGCCGACCAGTTAAAGTCGTCGATCGACCACCCCCCCTAGTCGACCGACCATCGCAAGTGGTCTACAGGGGAGAAAATTGGTCGGCAAGGGAGAAAAGGGGTCTACAAAGAGAGGATGAGGGGGTGGCATGCTGCCGACCACCTTAGGTGGTCTACAGACCACCCACCCTAGCTAACCGACCACCAAAAGTGATCCACAAGGAAGAAAAGTGGTCTACAGGGGAGAAAACTGGTCTACACCCCTGTTCCACCCTCCAGGCTAGGGGTAACAAGGTTTGGTTCAAAAACAAACCAAAAAGGAAGAAAGACAAGAGTCCACAAGACTAGGCACTCAGCTGGAAGCCCAGAAAACTAGTCTATGGGCCACTACAAGTGGTCTACGAGAGGGAAAGGTAGCCTACGGCTACAAAAAGTGGACTACAGGCCTTTGTTTCCCTCTAGATAAAGGCAGCAAGGCATGGTCCAAAAACCAGGCCAAGAGAAGAAAGTTAAGAGGTCCCCAGACAAGGCGCTCAGTCGAAGGCTCCGGAAACTCAAAACGAGCACAAACATGCACAATCACCGAGTGCATAGACGATGACGTCTGAGTCTTAAGGTCGTCAAAAATGGGGTGTCTACAGTGGGAGGGTATGATGTATATGCTTGGGTCATATGGAATGGTCGTGGTTTGCATCAGGTTGATGTGCTTGGGTGGTGGAGCTTGGTTATGTGGTGGGAGTGGGTTAGTAGTGACATTTGGCTTCCCTGGAGGCATGATCACCTTGTTGTCGATGAGATCCTAAATCTCATGTCGAAGTCTGAAGCATTGGTCAGTGTCGTGACCATGTTGTTGGTGAAAGGCACAACATTTGGCCGGGTTATGGGTTAGTGGGAGGTTATTTGGTAGTGGGCGCGGTTCTAGAGCCTTTAGATGCCCCTTTCTAATTAGAACCCCGAGGGCTTTGGACAAAGGCATATACAACGGGGTAAAAGTCCTCTGGCCTCAGGGTGGGTATTTGGCTGTTTGTGAGCTAGTATCGGACGCACCGGTGAAGGGTGTAGCTGTAGCTATTTTTGGAGTGGTGGTGGTGACCATGCCCACATCAGAAGTTTTGGCAGTTGCTGCACTACTCGTGCCTGCATTCGAACTGCGGGTGAATGCCTTCTTGGGCTGCTTCTTCTCCTGGTCGATCAGACCTTGTTTCATGGCATCCTTAATCTGTACCCCAATCTCGTGTAAGTCTGAAAAGGTGGGAAGGGGTAAGACGATCATTTCTTGCATCAGCTTGGGTTGGAGGTTGCGCACAGCCATGCTTATCTGATCTTCCTCAACCGGCCTAGTGGTCATCATAGAAGATTTGGCCCTCCAACGGGTTACAAAGTTAGGGAAGCCCTCTTTCGGCTCTTGCCTGGTTGCCTCAAGATCACGAGTTGTGACCTCGATTTGCGTGTTATATGAATACTGAGCAACGAAGGCCTCAGCCATCTATTCCCAACTCCTCTTGATAGAATCTTCTAACTTCGCATACCAGATGGCCGCAACACCCGATAGGCCTCGACCGAAGAAGGAAAGCTTTTGCAGTCTGGAGAGGCCCATTGGCCTTAGGATATCCGAGAACAATTGCAGATGTACCATGGGATCCCCTGAACTTTCAAAACGGTCTATATGTGACATCTTGAACCAATCCGGCAACGTCACCGCTGAGTTGGTATAACCATCCTCTATATCTGGAATGGAATTAATGCCTTGAGCTCTTTTGAACAACTTTTCTAACTTGCTCACTTTCAGCGCTGTTGGATCCACCTCAAATTCAAACGGTGTATCCACTGGATTAGCCGGTGCTTTAGACAGCTGAGGTAGGATTGGGGGAGGGATTGGCCCGTTGGGACGTCCGTATTTTCCTGGACGTGTGCTGTCTCCCCAAGTATTGGAACCCTAGGTGGGGGTGGGGGTGGGTGGATGTTCTCGCTTGTTGTGGTTCTTCTTTGTTGTTGAAGCGCAATCGGCTTTACTTTGAGCCACAATCCGCTCGACAGCATAACCTTTACTGGCCAGGCGAGATCATTGCATGGCTTGCATAGTCTCTTGGAGCCGACACATCATGTCCTCCACACTGGCCATAAGGTGCTGATCTGACTGAACAACAGGTATATCTCTCTGCGGTAGAAACGAAAATCTCAGCCTGATTAGACACTAGTGGGGTAGACAATAGCCGTTAAACCAACGATTGTTGTACTGATACTCCCTGCCTAACTGCCCTCCTTCTTGTAACCAGGGGTAATGGAAAGAACACTGATTGTCCGTCAACTAGATCCTCAGATCGATGAAGCCTTCTGCCTCTAACCTAGAGTTCTTTGGGGGAAATTGCCTCCTTGGAAGCAATGATGCAATACTACCTTGCAAAAGGAGAAATAAAGCATAATAACGAAACAAGCAGAAAAATGGACAACATTTTGGCTAAAAATAAAGACAACACACAGTTGGCATTATAAGCTGAACACACTATTCTCAAACACTGATCACTACCCCCAAATCGCTTTAAATCGATACCCCAAATCGATGTCCTCGGTGATGCAGACTTGCAAACTGATACATACAACCTGTAGAGACACACTCTGACAGCACATATCAAGCAAGTAAGAGCCAAAACACCCCTATGGTGGGCTAAGGTTTCCCTGTCCTATTTTGCCAGGAGCTAGGGTTTCACTACACACGCAGCGGTTTCAAACAACCTACATTCGGGTAAGCAACCTGTTCTAGTTTGGAATGGTCTCTAAGGCTTCCGATATGTAACTAGGTCGAATAGTCGAAAAGGTTGCCTTGGTGAAAACCAAGATTTGTGTTTCCATCGTGGCAGAGCCCGTAATCGGTTAGCCTTATGGCACGCTTTTCCAAGCAAGCCTCCAGCAAACCGTTCAGGAATAACAGATGGCAAACATTGTTACTTAAGCACACCAATGCAAATGTAATGCAAAGAAAACACATAAGTGTAAGTAAAACAACATATCATGATGTTCGAGTCAAGTTTTCTAAATCCCCAGCAAGTCGCCAGAAACTGTAGATTGCCCGAACTCTCTTCGCGCGCCCTCATTTCGGAGAGAGTGTGAATTGGGTTCTAGCTACTACAGTTCGGACTCCTGTCACGGTTTTGAATCTAATCTCACAAAGTGCAATGTAAGACTGATAAATCACCAAAGAGTCCAAATCCGGCAATTGGTTTTGAAAAATCAATTTTGAATCAAAAAGTGCCAAACATGGACTGCTTTGCCAGATTTCAGAGTCGCCACCTAAATATTTTGTTTTGGAAAATTTAGGAAACCTTGACTCGTGCCTAAGGCCATGTCTTCGTCATTACCAAAGTTGCCTCGGCTCGGGAACTTGGGGACGAGAGGGGAAGGTCCTGAAATGAGCACCCTCGCTCGCCTGATCAAAGATTGGCCTCTATTAACATGATATGTTATTTTTGAAAACACATGCGTTCTTATTCTGGTTTATTAGCTAACTTACTATGTGATGTGCGCAACATACAAGTATAGACTAAATCACTCGATTTGGAAGAAAACACCTCATGTTTGTTTTTCGAAAATGGTTTGGAATTGCTACTCACAAGTAGGCTAAAGCGTGGATTTGCCACCCTCAAGTGGGCTTAAAACTCACATTTCGATGAATTATTCCAATTCAAGTAATGAAGCCTTCATCGACAGGCATTCATGCAGTTATAACAGTTAAGCAAATAGTCTCATGGCAAGCATGCTGTCATGACAGTCACTTACACTCATGCAAGGATGCTAAAGCGTAAACACTTACAGTGTACTCCATGCCAAAACAGAAAACAAGTTAGAAATCAATGCATGATCCTAGCTATGTTAAAAAGCCTAAAGCAACACATGCAAAAATGCAACTAAATAGATTCGGCTATCTAAGATGGCATATGAATGCGACAATTGATACATGTATTCAAATATATATTGAAATATGATGCAGTTTGAATGATGTACCGAGCCCGGTGCATGCAATACGAATGAATGATGCACGCATGCAACGCATAAGTATGCTAATTGAAACATGCCCTAAAACTAACCACTGAAAGCGGGTAAATAAAAGGGAGAAAGACGTGGCGTTGGAAGACATTCACACACACACGCACACTTATTACAGCATTTGTCCTCTCGACGGAGGGTCTGAATAAAATGAAAGCTAACTAGCTACGCTAATTAAGCTAACTATTACAAATCACAACTAATTAACTAACTAATTACAAACACAAATGAATAGCTAAGCACATTAACTATTTAAGTATAGAACCCAACGAATTAACTAGCTAAGTAAAGTAGTTAAAAGGCCTCGAGGATGAGGGATGCATGCATGCTCGGTTGGCTTCCTCCCGAAATTCTGTCGTCTTGTCACCGGTTGCCTCTATTTGCATTCGCTTTGATTCTTGAACACTAAACCAATTCCCAGACTGCTTCTACTCCAGAACCAGAATCACTTTGAACCATCTTCAAGCTGGTGGACTGTCGGCCACCAGAGGAGACTGTAGGCCACTTGTCGGCCACTTAAGGAGGTTGTAGGCCACTTCCTCTGTCCAATTGGCTAGTTGCTTCAGCATACTCCAATTTTGCTACAAACAGAGTACAAAAGGGGCAAGGCAAGGCATTTGTAGGGTATGTGTGTACAACCACCCTTCTTATCATTTCTTAAACTTAAAGGAGTACGGTACTTGACTCTCGAGCCACCAACTGGGCATCGCAATACACGATGGCCGAGAAGCTGAGTTTGTACAAGTTAATGAATGCACAAGTAACACACAAGACTCAAGAGGCCTCCACCCTATCATGCACAATCAAGGGGACGACGACTAAGAAATGAGGCACGTTTCATCACTTCAAGTATGAAACGTCCCTCATTTCTCGTGTTTGGATTAATGTCCGATCCAAACACATGCATTGCATCACAAACATGTTATCTTGACATGTTTTACTTTGATTCATTTTGTTTACTCGTTTTAGATTACCGATAAGCCCTTTAACTGGTTAAGTCCAAAAATGAGAAGTCCTCTAATTTGAAAGGCGAACCAAGCCACAAGCTTCTTGAGCATGAAAGAAGCATCATGACATTGGGCATGAACGCCTTAATTTTGTGCTCAAACCAACAAAGGGCTTAAGACCTCTTTCAAAGTGATACAACAAATGAATGATGGCATGTAATGGTACACATTTCAGCACTGAAATGACATGCTAAACAACATTAAATCATGTAACAATGCACGCAAGACATGCTTGAAATCAAAGGCGTTGGGGCTAGCAAAGAGCATGACATTATAGGCATACAATACAAAGCCTAACTGACCAAACCACCCTCGGACAAAGGTTAAATGTGCCAAAATAGTAGCCAAAACATGTTGAAATGATAGCCCAAAAGCTTAGACAAACATGCATGCAAGTTGGCTTACAAGTGAAGCATAAGGCTCAACCCTCAAACACAACAAAAGGGGCGATAAATGCAAGAATATGGTAGAGGTATATGGTCTGAAATAACATGCCAAATGATGTCATGCCATGCAATATGACATGCTAGAGGTCTCAAAGTGCAAGACTAGCAAAGCCAAATACACTATAGCTATGCGAAGCCAAGCATGCATGACTAAAACCACTCAAATCAGACCTAAAACATGTTAAAACATAGCCAAAAATGTGCTTGAGTAGAGCATACACATGCTCGATCATTAGGCTAAAACACCAAATACACTAGGCTAGTGAACAAAATTGCACTACAAGTGCAAGAAGCATGCAAGAGGCAACCAAACCAATTAAAAATAGAGTTATGGCATGGAAAATCAGTGGCAAAAACATGATGACATAGAGCTAACATAAACTAGAATGAAAGGCATAAAGCATGATGCATGTTAGGCCAACAAGTAGGATTGCACTACAAGTATAAGATGCAAGAAACCAATGATCAAACCAACCCAAAAAAGAGTTATGGTAGGTCCAAAAAGTCACAAAAACATGCTTGGACTAAGCTAGCAAATGAGAGAAATACATGCTCATGTATTAGGCCATCAACACAAGGCATAAAGACACAACTCTTAGACACAATGAAAGAGTGATAAACATCAGAGTTTATGTTCTGAATTTACATACCAAAAGATGCTATATCACACAAATGTCACAAATAAGACATGCTAGGGGCCCTAAGACACAAGACTAGCAAAGGCCATTAGACTATGGCCATGCAAGGCAAGCCTCAAAGGGCCAAGATCATTCCAAATAGAGTTTAAGCAAGTCAACACAAGGCTAAGAACCTGCTAGAGTGGAGCCAATACATGCTAAAATAATAGGCCAAAACATCAAGTGAGTTAGGCTAGCATGCAAGATTGCACTACAAGTGTTTGAAGCATACAAGAGGCAACGAAACCAATCCAAAATGGAGTTATATCATGTTAAAATAGGGCCTAAAACATGCTAAGATAGAGCCTCAAGAAGGTAGAAAGCATGCCAAAGTGTTAAGCCAACAACACATGGAAACAAAGTGCAAAAGGGGGGGGGGACCACCCCCATCCATTTTGGGTCTCAAAACCCACTTTCTACCACTGAAATTCCTTTGGAATTCAGTGGTAAAAAGGGCAAATAAAGGTGATCTCAAAATGGGGGTAGACCAACCCTAAATCAAACAAGGCCTTAGACAACCATTTTACACACTTAAAAACAAGAGATTTTGTAGTTGCAAGTTAGGTCTAAAACAGCATGCAAGGATGGCTAAAAAAGCAATGAAAATAAAGCTTTAAAGAGGCTATTACTCACCCTTAAAGCACAACTTCAAAACAACAACTTTTAAGGGAAAACCAAGCCAAAACCACTCAAATGAAGCTCCAAAGGACCTCAAACTCAAGGTGAAGGTGTTTGAGTACGTGTTTGTGTGCAAAAGTATGAAGAAGCAACACTTTTGACTCAATACAGCACAAATATAGAGAGAGAGAGAGAGAGAGAGAGAGAGAGAGAGAGAATTCTAGTGAGAAAGGGATATTTTTAGCTCTCTAAAAATTCTAAACCCTTCTCAAGGGGGAGGAAGCTCCCCTTATATAGAATTCCAAGCCTCAAGCTTGTTACAATCCCTCCATACACGTGTATGTAGGATGCCTTCTGTGCCCAACAGCTGGCAATAAAAATATCTGCAAAAGCAAGAGGAAAAAGTTGCCTACAACCACCAAAAGTGGCTGACAGCCCCTCCCCTCCCTCAAGGCAAGGGGTAACAAGGTATGGCACAAAAACAAACCAAAAGGAAGAGATCCAAGAGGCCCTGAGACAAGGCGCTCAGCCGAAAGCCCCTGAAACTAGTCTACCGGCCACCGCAAGTGGCCTACAAGAGAGAAGAGTAGCCTATAGCTAAAAAACGTGGCCTACAGGCCTCTTTCTCCCTCCAGGCAAAGGCACCAAGGCATGGTCCAAAAACAAACCAAGAAAAATAGAGTTAAGAGGTCCTGAGACAAGGCGCTCAGTCGAAAGACCCGGAAGCTCGAAACAAGCACAAACATGGGCGATCATCGCGTGCACAAACGATGACGTCTAAGTCTGAAGGTCGGTCAAAAATAGGGTGTCTACAGGAGGTGGCGATGCTGAGGAAGGTTCTGAGGCAGAGAGTGGAGACGATACTGACTTGGGTTTTGGCTCAGAGATTGATTTAGACAGCGACGCTGGTGGAGATAGTGCCCCAAGTTCTTCCCTCCGAGGAAGAGGATGAAGAAGGCCTCTCGGGCCTAAGGTGACTGGCGTTGATTTTTGATTTTTTGCTTAGTTTCTTTTTGTTTGGTAGCATTAGCACATGTATAACTTCAGATAAGTTTATTTAGCTTTGAAACTTGTACTTCTCTTTTGTAAAAACTATGATCGGAATAAAACCTCGCAGCTTTTTTTTTTTTATTTTATAAAAAGTGTTGCCATTTTTGCATCATTAGCACCATATTTACATGAAATGGACATGGAATCGAATTGGCCAAGAGTGCTTGATTGAAACAAAGTTCTTAATCGGGTAATGAACTGACCAACAAACGAAATACAAAATACAACTCGATAAGAAAAACAAAAATAACTTAAATACAAATAAACAAACTTGCTAAAACCAAAAAGACTCAAAACAAGACCTTGAAACACTTAAAGATCAAGACAAAACATATGCTTCTAGCACACAGGTGGATAACAGGCTTGAGAAAAAGGCTGCCGGCCAGAGATAGAGCTTGCCAGCCATAAGAGATGGCCAAAGTAGCCTGCCGGCCACCAATGTGGCCTGTCGACCTCCAATGGGGCCTGTCAGCCACAAATGTGAGAATTACCAGATTGTTGACAGCTAGCTTCCACTCACAGCCTTATCATCTACAAAATGTTTAGCTTTATGATTTCTTTCCAGAACTTCATTTCAGCTGCAATTTCTTTCACAAATGGAGCCATTTTTTGCCAAAAAGCTCTCAGATTGGATAACGACTTTAGACGGCACAGAAAAGGTAAATTTCTGGGATTTTAGCATAAATGCACTTCTTTCGTTGAGCCGAACTCCACTTTATTTTCCATTCCTTCATGCTGCGGCTTGATGCTGTGACCCAATTACACACGTCTTTAGCTTCGAGGGATAAGAAATATGCCCGACAATTGAAGAATTTCAGACATTAATAGAATCCCGGCATGATGAGGAAATCATGCCTCAGCCTTGTTTTGGCCATGCCCAAGCTTTGGGACAGATGTGTGGGCTCACTCTGCATGAGGCTGGATCTTTGGCCCACAACGGAGAACTAGACATTCTGAGTTTGATCCATCGATTTTCCAACATCAGTGATAGAGGCGACCTTCTCTAGCGAGGTTTTTAGCAACATGCCCTCTGCTTATGTATGCTTGCTCATTTCCTTCTTGTCTCTAGTTTCAATGGCTCCAGCATTCGGTTAATTGAAGTGGCCCACGGTTTGACAGAAGGCAAGAATTGCATTGGCTTGGCACTGGCCGAGACTTTGATGGGTTTAGACGCCTTTCATCGGTGAGAGACTACTAGATTTGCGGGGAGTCCACTACTTCTCCATGTACTGTTTCCCATCCTTTCTCATATGTGTTTCTCACATCACTCGGCACTCATGCTCTATTTTTCTCTCAAAGCCCTTTTCTCACTTTTCTTTCAATATACACCTCTCTATTCTTTAAACTCTCTTCTCTATCATCCCTTCCTAGGTGTGGCTTATGGATAAGCTGAAGGTAGTGGACTCTTGCCCTAAGTACTCAACTCGAGGTTATTTCTTCCGCCACCAACTAGTGGATTTTCCCAACGAGGGGTGGTGGTGCAACTGGATGGGCAACATGTTTGCTGCTGACATAGCTTGGCGTTGCCTCTGGCTTAATTTGACTGAGATGAGTTGCACATGGCTCGACAACCTGGCATAAAGTTGATTGGACTGACGCATTGCGTGTTCTATTTCCCTTTCTGGTTCATACATCAGTTTGGGCATGATCAGACCCGCCCAGAGGAGGAGGTAGAGTACTCGGTTTCATTCCCCATCTGTGGTTCACAATTGGCTAGGTACCTCACTACTTGGAGGATAAGAGAGCTTTTGGCCCCTACCCCTAGCTTCAGTTGCACCCTTTTTGTTGAATGCTTGACTTGGCTCGAGGATGAGGCACAAACCGAGCCCACTTTGGCTTTAGAAGCTTCCACAAGCACGAGCAAAGGACATGAGAGCACCTGACTCAATTGCATGGACAGGACAGGACAGGACAGTTGAGTTGGAGGTGGTTACGGCCAAACTTCAGGATGAAGTTGCCTACGTCTCCTGATGATGGGAATCAGGCCTTACATAGTTTGGTTCAGGTTCACTCGAGTATTTACTCTCTCATTTTGAACTCTAACTTTTCCCAAAGTCGCTCTTTAGAGTTTTCAACCTTTCAAGCTCAGTTTTTCTTTATTTCTAATTTTTCATGCTCTAAGTTTTGCCTAGGTTGCCCTTCCGGGTTTTCGGTCTAGCGAGCTTCTCAGGGATAGTATTTCTTTAACTTGTCCATGTTGATCAGTTGTGAAAATTCTAGGCCATCCAAGTCCATGAGAATAACAGCTCCACCCAACTAGATAGCTTTGATGATATAAGGATGAGTCCAATTGGGCCTAAACTTGCCCCTAGGGTCATGAATGGGAGCGTGGTTGTCTTTCAGTACCATATCTCCCTCTTTGAGATTCTGGGACTTAACTTTCTTGTTAAAAGCCCTAGCAATTTTGCACTGGTAACCCTGAACGTGATACAATGCTTTCAACATTCTTTCATCAAACAACATCAGCTCTTCAAATCTGCTCTGTTGCTAGTCTGCCTCTCCTATCTGACACTCAGCCATAACTCGCAACGACGGGGCTTCTATTTAAATTGGCAAAATAGCCTCCATTCCATAGATAAGAGAATAAGGAGTTACCCCTGTAGACGTCCGGATTGAAGTTCTGTAGCCCCAGAGTGCGAATGACAATTTATCTAGCTAGTCCCTATAGGTCTCAACCATCTTCTGCAAGATACTCTTGATATTCTTGTTGGCGGCTTCAACGGCTTTGTTGGTTTGTGGCTCGTATGTAGATGACTCATGAAAAGCCACATTGTATTTCTTTAACAAGTCTATTACCTCTTTCTTGAAGTGGGAGCCATTATCTGATATGATCTCGTTCGGGACTCTATATCGGCAAATGTTATTGTTTTTGATGAACTTGGCCACATGCGATGCTTTCAACACTACATAGAACTGAGCTTCCACCCACTTTGTAAAGTAATCAATTGCCACCAAGATGTAATCATGCCCATTCGACCCTTTTGGCGTGATTGCACCAATGACATCAATTCCCTAGACTGAGAAAGGCCATGGCAAAGTCATGTTTTACAGTTTTGATGACGGGATATTCATGTGATTAGCATGAATTTGGCATTTGTGGCATCACCAAACAAACCAATACAATCTTCCTCCATATTGGACCGATAGTAACCTTGCTTGGGAATCTTCCGGGCTAACATCACTCCGTTCATGTGCGCTCCGCACTCTCCTCCATGGATGGCCTCCATCAGGCGCTTTGATTCCTCTTATTCGACACACAACTTGTGCATTTCCAGATGACCTCTTTTATATAGTTTACATCCGCAGATGATAAATTGGACGGCTATTCACCGTATTCCCCTTTTGTCCTTGGCATTTGCCCCTGGTGGATAAATCTCCTTTTCCAAGAAGTTCCAAATATCGTAGTACCAAAGGTTTTTGTCTTGTGCTTCATCTATTACAGCGATAGTTTCATAGGCCGATGTGTATTTCTGCTTAATGATAATCAGACGTATCCGGACTCCAAGTGGGATGTCTACCATAGAAGATAGAGTTTCTAAAGCATCAGCAAACCTGTTATTCTCTCTCAGTAGATGCACAAAAGTCAATTTTTCAAACCTAGGAATCAGAACGTCCAGGGTTTAATGATAAGCCTTTACCTTTTCTTCTTTGACTTTCCAGTCTCCATTTGCTTGAGAAACAAATAAGTTCAAGTTGCCGATGACATCCAACCTTTTTCTCCCTAGGGCAGCTTCTAAACCAGAAATACATGCCTCATATTCTGCTTTGTTATTGTACACCTTGGACCGGAGTTTGAAGGCTAAAGGTATATGGGAGTTGTCGGGTGTTATCAGTAACAAACCTATCCCATAATCGTATTGATTGGACACTCCGTCAAAGCACATTATCTAAGTCTCCTCCTCTACTTGCAGACTGGCTTCATCTGGGAACAAGTATTCCACCGCTTCATCTCCTTCTACTAGGTGGTCTTCCAGGAACTCCGCTATAGCTCTTTCCTTAACTGACTTGCGGATGACATATTTGAGATCAAATTCGGAGAAGATAAGCAACCAACGGGCTAGCCTACCTGTAAACGCTGGTTTCTCAAAGAGATATTTGATGGGATCTAATCTCGAAATCAAGATTACAGAGTGAGCTAACAAGTAGTGCCTCGACTTCCTAGTAGCCCATACCAAGGCTAGGAAAGCTTTCTCAAACGGAGTGTAGCGGGTCTCGTAATCCAACATTTTCTTGCTCAAATAGTAGATGGCTTTCTCCACCATATCTTTAGATTCCTGAGTGAGCATTCATCCCATAGTCATGTCTATCACTAGCAGGTACAGAATCAAAGGCTTCTCGGCTCTGGTGGCGATAACACAAGCAGATTCTGAAGGTACTGCTTAATCTGCTCAAAGGCGAATTGACACTGATTTTCCCATTGGAATTTCTCTCCTCTCTTCAAGAGACCAAATGGTGGTTCACAAGTCAAGGTTAATTTGGAGATAAACCATCTTATGAATTGCACTTTACCAAGAAAGCCTCGCACCTCCTTTACAGTCCTTGGTGGTGGCATTTCTAGGATGACCTTGATTTTGGAAGGATCTACCTCGATGCCGCTCTGTGTGATAGAAAAGCCCATCATTTTCCCTGCTGTTACGCCGAAAGTACATTTCTGTGGATTCAACCTCAGTCTATATTTTCTGATCCATTAAAAGAATTTCTTCAAGGTAGTGTAGTGGCCCTCTTTTTCTTTGGACTTGACAATCATGTTGTCCACGTACACCTCGACCTCTTTGTGGATCATATCGTGCAGAATAGTGTTTGCAGTTCTCTGATCAATGGCCCTGGCATTCTTCAACCCAAAAGGCATAACCCGATAGCAATAGGTACCCCACGATGTAGTGAATACAGTTTTCTCTTCATCCTCGGGCACCATCAGAATCTGGTTGTACCCAAAAATCCCATCCATGAAGGATAGCAATGCATAGCCTACAGTGAAATCCACTAACTCGTCAGTGTGCGGCAAAGGAAAGTCGTCCTTCGGATTGGCTCTATTTAAATCCTGGAAGTCTACACACACCCGGATTCTACTATCCTTTTTTGGCATTAGGACGATGTTGGCCAACCATGTCAGATATTCAGAAACTAACAAGAAACTTGCCTCGATCTGCTTGGTGACCTCCTTCTTGATTTTTTGTGCCCAATCTGGATGGATTCTTTGCAACTTCTGCTTGACAGGTCGGGCCTCGAAGTTAAGAAGGATCCGATGTTGTACAATCTCAAGATCGATTCCAGGCATATCTTCATAGGACTACGCAAAAACATCTTTGAAATCTTTTAATAAAGTGACTTAAGTGCTTGCACTCCTCTGAAGACAACATGGACCCAATCTGGACCAGACACAGATCCTTTTCAGTACCCACATTAATAGCAATGATTTCATCAGTGTAGAGTTTTGCAAACCTCTCATTCTCTTGATTAATCAAGTTTTTCAAAACCAGAGGAATTCCTTCCTCCTCGTTTTCATTAAAATTTTGAAAATCTTGGTCAATACAATAAACAAGCAGCATAGAGAAATACTCAGAATTGGCAGCATTCTCATTCATAAGGTTCAGCTCTTCAGTTATAATCGACTCAAAAGCAAAAGAAAAAGAGGACCTAGACAAGACCTTGGCTTTCAGGTTATCACCCCTAGGAATATTAGACTCAGACTTAGAAGAACTGGAATCTGATTCCGACTCCATAGACTATGTGGAATCAGATTCTAGCTCATCACCTGACTCAGAACTAGATAGGTAGCCTTTCTTTAGCTGCCAAATAAGAGATAATGCCTTCGATGCATCCAAAATGCTGCTGGATGGGTTCACACCTGGTTGGTCCCCGATCATAGAGATGGTAAGGTTATCCCCCAAGTTCTCTGAGTCAGCCGGAGGATCTATAAGGTGACACGCCAATGCTACTCCTATTCCAAGCTTGCTGTTGTCTAAGTCATTTTCCATGCTCTGTTTAGCTTCGGTACATGGCTTAGCCTTTTCCTTGGCATCACTATCTTGCAACTGCAGGTCGAAGAAGATTTCAAATCTAAGAACATGCTGTTTCACAGAATTCATCTAGGGCTCAGAAAAGTTGCAAAATGGGAAATCTTCTCCCTCCCGAATGAAGCGGCCATTCAGCGTTCCCTGGATTGGCCTGTGGATAAGCTCATAGTTTTTTCCGGCTTGCTTGGCTCTGGCTCTGATTTTTTCTCCTTTCCTGCTCCAGTCCTCTTTGGTGGGTACATATCCCAGACCAAAGGCATGTGGATTATGCGGCACATCGACCAATGCCGTGACACCTTTCCGGCACTTCTTCCAAGTCCCATTCCTAGCACATGCTGCAGTTTATTCATGAAATAGATAGACTAGGCGCTGACATATGCGCCCTCGTTTGCGGCCAAAATGGTCTGTACTACCCGGGCCTCAGCCAGAGTGAACCCTGAGAGGAATACATCCTCCTCGCCATGAGTGATCTCCAGCATTGGTGCAGTTACCTCTGGCAGTGGGTGAATGGATGATTTCCCAAAAACAATCCCTACTCCTTTCCTGTAAGGGTACTTCAACATTTGGTGGAGGGTAGAGGAGACTGCTTTCACACTATGCAACCAGGGCCACCTTAACAGTAAATTAATGGTGGTTGGCACATCCAAGATACGAAAATCGACATCTTCCTGAGCTGGGCTCACCTGAACTCTGATTTGCACCATGCCTATGGCCTCCCTGCATGTATTATCATATGCCCGAATTATTTGGGCTGTGGGAACAAAGTCCGTTGGTTTAAGATCAATTACATAGGCTGTGAGAGAAGGACATAAATTGAAGGACGAACCGGTGTCTATCAACACCACCGACACCCATTTCTTCCTGCACTCAATAGATATGTACAAGGGTTCGTTGTGAGCTGAGCCTTCCAGCTGCAGTTTTTTGTTAGAAAAGGTTAGGGTTGGCCTAGCACCACCTGGGAAAACTAATCTCACAAGTTGTTTAGGTGTAGTGTCAATGGACAATTTAGCTTGTCCATTGCTGATAGTACTGCCTGTCGATGCACCCAGGAGGCCATAAGAAGACCCCAGATTGAGATGTTAGCTTGGATTTTCTTCAATTGCTTTAACATTACTTCTTCTTCCAACTGCTTCTCTTTTTGTTTCTCAACGTCTCTGTCTTTCCCAAATGTCTCAGCTTGCTCTAAGTGCGGTGGCTTGAAATACCGCACCAAATGTCGCAACACCATTTCTTGTCATGTGATCTATCTCCTTTGCGTACTAAGTGTTGTCTAAAAGGCTCTCACCGCAATCTTCGTCGGTGTGGGGCAAATGCAGATCGTTATCCTCTCAGCATACACCTCTGGCAGCCAACAAACAGTTGTCTAGCTCCATTCTGATCACTTTCGCATCACAAGTATCCCCCGTATGGTGTTGGGCCAGTACTGCTTTCTAGTTGTCTTTAACCCTTTCTTGTGCAAATTGCTTCAGCGCAGCTTCCTGTTCTGTGTCCACAGTACTCACAGTGTCCTGTTCCGGAGCTGAATTTTCCAAGCTGGTGTTCCCCGGTAGTTTCCCATTTTCATTCGCCGTTCTGGCCACCATAGCAATTCTTGCTTTTTTTTTTTCATCCGATTTTGTTTCAGTTCCTTTCTTCCTACCCAATTCATCACTTAACCACCCATAGTTGTCCGTTGATCCATTCAAATCGAACTAGTCAATCTGCATATCCCATTGATGTTGTTCGTCAAAGAATTGCAGGTTGTTTAAGTCCTCCTCAAGTTTCACCAAATCATCCAAACCTTGGCTCGGGCCATCCTTCCTAAACACGTCAACCTCCACTACAGTTGACAACACCAACACCAGCTTGATTTGATCAATCGGCACAATGTAGCAACTTGGATCGTATACCTCCTTAGGCAAGTCCTCAAAGCTCTCAGGCAATAGACTCACGCTTTTCTCTAAGGTCAACCTCCCTTGTAATGTAACTGTCACCACCACAGGCGTAGGTTGAAGTGCGAATGTGTCCATCATTCACAAATCTATGCTTTTCTGGAATGAACACCGTTGATCTGGGTAAGTGAGAACGTGTAATATATATGCTGGGTTTGTAGGGGATGGCCAGTGTATGGATTAGGTTTAGATTTTAAGGTGGGGAACTTGATTGTAGGTCGAGAGAGGGTTTGTAGTTACATTTGGTTTCTGGGGTGGTGCGATCACCTTATTGTCAATGTGGTCTTGGATCTTATGACGTAGTCGGAAGCATTGGTTGGTATCATGACCAAGCTGTTGGTAGAACGCATAGTATTTTGTTGGGTTGTGTTTAGGTGGAAGAGGATCAGGTAGTGGGCACGACTCTAATGGTTTGAGGTGCCCCTTTTTGACCAACACCTTCATGGCTTGAGATAGGGTCATGTAGAGTTGGGTAAAGGTCCTTTGGGATCGGGCAGAGTTGGCTAAAGCTTGTGGAGTTGCGTAGGCAAAGGGATTGGCAGTTTAGGTTGTGGTAGTGACAACGCTCATATCTAATGGCCTCGCAGCTGTGCTACCACTGGTGGTAACATTGAAACTGCGCACAAAAGGCCTTTTTTCCTGCTCTTTCTCATCAGTAATCAGCCCTTGTTTCATGCATCTTCAATTTGAACCTCCATCTCATGGAGCTCGGTGAACGTCAATAGAGGTAGGACGATCAATTTTTACAACAACTTCCTGTGCAGCTTTTAGACTACCATCTTTATCTAATCTTTCTCGGAAGGCCTTGTGGTCATCATTGAAGCTTTAGCCCTCCACCTTGTTACAAATTCTAAGAAGCCCTCGTTCAGCTCCTAGCACCTTGCCTTGAGATCACGAGTTGTGACATTGATTTGCGTGTTATACGAGTATTGAGCAACAAAGGCCTTAGCCATTTCCTCCCAATCATGCTTTACAAAATCTTCCAACTTCTCATACCATATGGCAGATATTCCCGACATGGTACGACCAAAGAGTGAGAGCATCTGTAATCTAGTTGGGCCCATCGGCCACAGGATGTCTGAAAATAGCCGATGATGAACCATAGGATCTCCAGAGCCATCGAATCAATCGATGTATGGAATTTTGAATCGATCTAGCAATGTCACTGCAAAGTCGGTATACCCGTCTTCTATGTTGGGGACAGAGTTAACACCCTGTGTTCGATTGAATAGCTTCTCTAGCTTGTTGACCTTAAGCACAGTCGGGGCAATCTAAAACTCAAATGGAGCCTTAGTTTGATACACAGGTGCTTTGGAGGCTTGTGGTGGGATCGACTTTGTCAGATTACTCTGATTTTTAGCATGGGCAGTGGCTTTAGGTGCTGGAATACCCATAAGAGGTGCATGAGATGCAAAAGCTGTTGTCGGTTGCGGTTGTTGTTGTTGTAGCCTCTTTATTACCTCAGCCTAACAGACTGTGACCTCGGTCTGACGAACAACATCTTGCTGTAGGGTTTTGACTGGTTGCTAAATATGATGAATTAATTTCTCCATGCTGACTGGGGGATATTGTGTCGTTGGGATTGGAGAGCGATCTCATATTGGACCAGCTGTAGAAGACTGTCCCTGAGCTTGACTAGATGTAGATTAATTGAGGGGTGACTGCTGTAGAAATTGGATCGGTGAACTCTGCTTGACTTTTCTCCGTCTAGTAACTGGTGGGAGCGAAGTACACACGGGTTGTCCCCTAACAAGATCTCCGGCTTTGTAAAGCCTTCTGACTCAGGTCCAGAGCACTTGGGGGATATCCAAACTTTCCGAAGCTATGGTGTTATACTACCTAGCAAAAAGAATCAGAAGTTGCACAGCAGCTCAACTCAGATGTTAACAACACATAGATGTAATCAAAGCTGTAGAACTGCATTCAACACTGAATTCTGCCCCAAAAAACAGATACCCAACTTGCAACTGATAGGCACATTCCTATATAGTTTCATTGTAAAGCACATACTAGTTAAGTGCGAGCCAAAACACCCCTATGAGGGAGTAAGGTTACCCTGTCCTAGTTTCATCAAGAACTAGGGTTCACTATTCAAACAAAGTGGTTTCACTCAATCCTACATTCGGGTAAGCATCTTGTCCTAGTTTGGAACAGTCCTTACGGCTTTTCGATATGCAACTAGGCCAAATGGTCAAAAGGGTACCTCAGCAAGACTACCTAATATACCTCTCACACCTAACACCGAGAAATGAATGGAGGATCAAATGGTACAGCGGTAGTCCAGATCTAAGGGTTGTGCTCCCATCATGGCAGAACCCATGATCGGTTAGCCTTTTGGCAAGCTTTTCAAGCAAGGCTCCGGCAAACCGTTTAGGAATAGCAGATGGCAAACACAGTGACTTAAACGCACCAATGCAAATGCAATGAAAAGAAACATATAAGTATAGATAAAATTTCATATCATGAAGTTCAAGTCAAATTCTCTAATTCTCCAGCAGAGTCATTAGAAACTGGAGCTCGACTTTTAGTGTCCCCTTTCGGAAGACGAAGAAGCCCTACAGTATTGGACTCCCACGGTTTTGAATCTGATCTCACAAGTGCAATGTGAAATAGATTATCACCAAAGAGTCCAAATCTGGCAAATCTTTTGGAAAATTGATTTTGAATCAAATTGGCAAAAATGGATTGCTTTGCCAAATACAGAGTCGCCCCTAAATATTTTTTGAGAAATTTAGGAAACCAATGACATGTGCCAAAGGCCACGTGTCTGTCATCACCAAGATTGTCTCAGCTCGGGAACTTGGGTACGAGAGGGTAAGGTCATGAATTGAGCACCCCCACTCGCCCAATCAAAGATCGGCCTCTACTAATCATGATATAAATCTTATGTACATTATATGCTCTTGTTTCGGTTTATTAGGCTAGCATTACTATGTGATGCGCACACACAAGTATAGACTAAATTTGCAAGAATTAGAACACTTGATTCATGTTTGTTTTGCAAAATTGTTTCGAATATGTACCACTTGAAAAAGTAATTGCTTATAAACATTACTTAAATTATTCCAATTCAAGCAATCAACCTTCATCCATAGGCATTCACGCAGTTTATCATTTAAGCACTTAGCCTCATGGCAAGCATGCTAGATATGGCAACAATCACAAACATGCGATTATGCTAAAGCGAGTAAAGGCTTACCTAGTACTCCAAGCCAAAAAGATAAATGAGTTAGAAAAAATGCATGATTCCTAACTATGTAATATGACTAATACAACACATGCGATATGTAATTACTAGCCAATTGCTAGATATGGCATATGAATCAATTTGATAACATGCGATCTAAGCACATATTCAAAGAAATATTTAGACTAACAATGCAAGTTAAAATGATGGACCAAGCCTCGATGCATGCAATACAAGTGGATGTGAACATGAAGTATGCTAAACAAAACATGATGCCCCAAAACTAACCATCATAAACAGTTTAAATAAAAGGGAAAAAGACGTGAGGTTGGAAGACATACACATTATTACAAGTTTGCGCTCTCATGAAGGAGAGTCCGAATGAACTAACAAACTAGCTAACTAATTAAAGTTAAGCTAATTAATTAACTATTATAAAACAAATGAATAAATAGCTAAACTACTTAACTAATTATTACAAACCGAATTAATTAACTATTCTAGCTAACTAAAATAATTACAAGACGAAATCGAATAACTAGTTAACTAACTATTTAATTACAATGCTTTACAAAATTAACTAGCTACAACTAATTAATTACAACAAATATCTAAGCTAAATATTTAAACTAAATAGGTTCGATATGCGAGGAATGCTCATGCATGTGCTCGGTTTCCACCCGAAAAGGCCACTGTTTTGCTTCCAGAAGGTCTTTATTACACAGTAGAGCACTTACACTTTTGTCCACCTCCAGAATAGCTCTGCTCTGCTAAAAAACACACTGCTGAATTTTGCATTGGTGGCCGGCTAGCCAGGAGTGAGGCTTGCCGGCCACCAGTGATGGCCTGCCATTATGGAAAGTGGTCTGCCGGCCACTGCTACAAGGTTCATCTTGCTGCAACAGAGAACAAACAGAGCATGCACATGGTACTCTCAAGGGTTGTCTGCATAACTCACCCCTCCTTATCATGAACAAATCAAAGGAGTAGTAAGCTTGGTTCACAAACTACCAACTGATGGCTTATGAACCAAAGTATGCAAGTTCAATAAATACAACAGAACAAGACACAAACCTCCTCCCTTTCATGAATTGATCAAGGGAAGTGGTGATCTTGGAAACTTGAACCATTTCATCATTAATGAGTATGAAATGCCTCAAGCTTCCATATGTTCAATTAACGTATTGAACACAAAACCAAATTCTTTTCTTGTATCATTTTAGTCCCATTTTAATTGCCTCATTTTAATTACCAACCATCCTTTAATTCATTGAGTCCAAAGGGTGAATTTTAGTCCTCTAGTGGAAAGAGGGCTCAAACCAAGTGTTGGTTTAGACATGAAAGAGACGTCATACCGTTGGTAATGAACCTCAAAGGGATTAAACCTTTAAGTATAACATCTCAATCTCATGCTTAAACAAACAAGTTGTTTGAAACCACTTTCAAAGCAAAACAAAAGCCAAGAAAGAAGTGAGGTTGTAGAGGTGTTTAAGGGTGATCACAAGTATGGAAAGCCATAAATAAATGCAATCAACTCAAATAAAATGGTATGTAAGGCCTAAAACGCCAAACTCATGAGGACAATTACACTACAAGCATGCAAAACAAAGCTCAAATGCAACTATCAACCAAAAATAGTGCTAAAACAATCTAAAACTAGTTCTAAAACATGCTGGAATTAAGACAAAAATGACTACATTAATAAGATAAAACATAGCATAAGCTAGGCTAGTAAGCAAAACACAAGGAGGGGAGGCTAACCCCTCCAAATTTGGATTTTAAAACACGATTTTAACCACTGAAATAACTCTAAAAATCAGTGTTTAAAAGCTCAAAAAAAAGATAGTGTAAAGCTAGGAAACACAAGGGAAAAGGCCTTCAAAGCAAGGTGTAAAGAAGGGTGAACCACCCCTCAACCTTTATTGGCCTTAAAACCCAAGCTTGAGCCAAAAAATATGGAGTTTTTATAGCCCAAAAAAAGTTTGAAAATAGCAAGAAAAACAATAGATAAAGTTAGTAAAGAGACAAGGCTTTATACCTTTGAAGAGGAAAACCAATTCCAAGTAATAAAACCAAGCAAACACATCCTCAAGAGCTCCAACAAAGCTCAAATACACCTCAGCTCAAATATGGAGAGGTTTGGTTAAGAGTGTATAGGAAAAGGTTAAGGATATGTAGGCTAAAGCGTAGAAATTTGCAAGAGAGAGAGAGAGAGAGGAAAAATTTTGCTCCAAAATTTTCTAACCTTAAAACATGAGAGGGAGGCCCTCTATATATAGAAAACATGAATTTCCCTCAAGAACATCTAGCCATACACATGGGAGCAGATGCAAACATTTGTGCAAACAGTTAGCACAGCTGTCACAGCTGTCACAAAATATTTGCAAAAGACATTGGTGGCCAACCAGCCATCACTGATGGTCGGCAACCAAGAGCGATGGCTGATAGCCAAAAAAGTGGCCGGAAGGCCACCAAGGGTTGTAGGCTTGAAAATCTTTGGGTTTGGTCCAAAACAGGACAATAGAGGTGAAAGGTTTGAAAGGTTCAAAGCTGTGGCATTTCGCTAAGGACTTTGAGCACTTGACAAGCATATAGACTCATCATTAGGTGTGCAAGTGATGACATCTAAGTCGTAAGGGCCGTAAAAAATAAGGTGTCTACAGATATAAGTTTCATGGAAAATAAAAACCATAAAAGAGAAGAAAAGGATGGGAAGAGAAGAGAGGAGATGAGAATTATGCAACACAAAATCATCCAATATGACTTCACACTAAGCATCTCCAGGGATTGATTGACTCATTTATAATGTAAAATAATTATTCTATCTCAGTTCAAAATAGTTGTTCAAATTTAACCAAGAAGATTATTTTAAATGTTGCTCTAGAAACACTAAGTGGCTAAATTCTGCTCTTGATGGAATACCTTCAATTTTTATAATGATAATAGCTAAACTTAACCAAAAAGAATTCTATGATGATCCAATGGGGAAAATGTACAGTCAACATTAAAATAGTAGTTCAATTTTCCAGAAGAACTCATACCTTTGCACCATACAATTTATCAGAAGAACCTAATTCCCTACAAGAGAAACACTGGCGTTGTTTGTTTTGACAGTTCTCACAAAATTTGTTTTGTATTGCCTATAAAATACATACATCACATGTACGTTAGAATGTGCCAACAATCTATCAAACAACATTAACAACCAAAACAATGCAAGCCAAAAAAAGAACATAAAGTAGAAACGAAAGGATGGCATGCCTCTACTAGTTCATCAGAAAGGCAGAGAGATTCACACATGGATTCAGAGCCAGCTTCAACAGTGGCATGAAATGACCTTATGCACCTTCCTTCACAGCTGCATGAAATCAAAATAATACAGTTACTTGGCTCAGATGATGAATGGATGGGGTGGACAGTTCCTTCACAGCTGCATGAAAACAAACAGTATCTTTCTTTCTACAAGATCTCCTTTCCAAATAAGTTATTCTTTAAGCATAATTAGGGAAAATAATCAAATCAAAGATCCATTATTATTAGTTGAAACATAGACAATTAGTGATGAACTATCAACATTATATTAGAAAAATAAAGAATAATGCACCACAACCTGATTAGAGCAAGCCAAGCCAAGCCCAAAAAAGTACATAAATTGATTAGAGCTAATAATAATGAATTTTTTGAATAATAAAGCCAGAACATCTACCTGTAGGCTTTACAAAATCTACAAATGTTGCTGTTACTGCTACTGGAGCCATGATGATATATGTAATCTTGTACATTTGCTAACGTATGATATTCAAAATTAAAGAATTTGACATAAATATCTTGTGCTCTTAAAAAATGTGCAGTTCTTAAGAATATGCAATGTATATAATAGTTGGAAAAGATACATCGAGAAATTCGACTTCTTTCTTAAGTCTCCTTATCTCAAGAAGTGTTTTTTTGTTGCAATTGAACTGAGGTTTAATTCATTTACTTCCCAACCCCTTGTATTTACATATATATGTTTATATTTGTATAGTGGAAGAAATTTTAATATTCAAGGGTTCCTTTAAAAGGGTTTTGTCTCAAATTCATAGTTCTCTGCATATAGTTTTGGGTTATTATATGCATTATTCTCTGTATATGTTTTACTTCGAAAATTAATTCAAAGCTTAAGCTCAAGTTTGATTTGTTTTTTTTTTCCATGTTAGACTGGTATACATATACTCTTCTGTATATGATTACCCTTAGCCAAGTCAAAGCTAAGTATAAGTATCTCAGCAAGTGTTTTTGTGTTGCAATTGAACTAGGTTGTGATTGATTTCCATCACAAAAAAGTCAACAACCAAATCTAGTTTGAATAGTGGTTGTTTTAAGGATTAAGGAGAGTCCAAGATGGCAGATATCAGTCCTACGACTGGTATTTCAACAAATGCAGACACCGATGATAAAAATATGAGGGTGATTTCTCTAACCCTTCATTTTTTCAAAATTTTGTTGAAATTCGTACCTAAATGTTTGTTCTAAACTTCAATTTGAACTCTCTTTGTTGGGAAATTTTGTTTTGTTAGGGAATTTTGCTAACTTATTGATATACATTTCGATATCATACTGATATTCAGCATTCATGGGTACAATTTCAAAGTGATCAATTCCTAGCCATGTTAGGTTCTGTAGACACCCCATTTTTGATGGCCTTTTAAGACTTGGATGTCCTTGCAGGTACATCTGATGACGAGTCTGTTTGCTCGCTGAGCGCTTGAAGTCCTCAGTAGAATGCCCTAGCTTTGAGCCTTTCAAATCCTGCATCCATTTTGTCTCCTTTTTGGACAATGCCTTCGCCTTTCTATCCTGCAATCTCTGGTGGCCTGTCGGCCATCCTTGGAGACTGCTGGCCATCACTTCTTGTCTGTTGGCCACTGATGTGCCTTGCTAGCCATCAATGATGCCTTGTCAGCCATCACTGATGGCCGGTCGGCCACTAGTGTTTTCTGCAGATATTTTATGCCACTGTGCCAGCTGTTTGCATAGATGCTTGCATCTGTCCACACGTGGAGGACTGGATCTCGTTGTATAGATTTCATGTTTTCTATATATAGGGACCCCCTCTCTTATGTTTTGGGGGTTAGAAAAATTTTAGACTCAAAATTTTCCTCTCTTTCTCTACAATTCTCTCTTTCTTAACAAATTTTCTACACTTTTGCTTACAATTCCTACACTCTTGCCTATACACCCTTAACCAAATCCTCTCATCTCTGAGCTAAGGTGTTCTTGGGCTTGGTTTAAGCTCTAGAAGGTGGTATTTGCTTGGAATTGTTGCTTGGAATCACTTGTCTCTTCAAGAGGTATAATACTAACTTTGTAGGCTTGCTTTACATACTTGTATTCCTATCTTTTTTTTTCATTGTTTTGGGCCATTTTTGAGTTGCAAACCCCCGTCCCCCCTCCCCCCCTCCCCCCCTCCTTTTTTTTTATGGGCTGAAATTGGTGTTTTTGGTCATTTAAGGTTAGGGGGTGGTTCACTCCTCTTTATTCGTTGGTTACAAAGCCTTTGCACCTTTGTTTCCCATTTTCAAACCATCTTTTTTTGGGCCTTTAAACACTGATTTTTAGAGTGTTTTCAGTGGTAAAAATTATGTTTTGAAGTCCAAATTTGAAGGGGTTAGCCTCCCCTCCTTGTGTCTTGTTTGCTAGCCTAGTTGGTGTCATGCTTTAACTTAATTTTCCAGCTTGTTATAGCTTAGTCCCAGCATGTTTTAGCCTCTAATTTAGGCTATTTTAACTCTATTTTGGGTTGGTTGTTGCATTTGAGTCTTGTTTTGCATGCTTGTAGTGTGATAGTTCTCACAAGCTTAGTGTTTTAGGCTTTTAGACACCACTTGTTTGAGTTGATTGCTTGTTTTTTGTGCTTTCACACTCAATTTCAGCACTAATTATCTTCGTAACCTCCCTCCTTTCTTGGCTTTTGATTTTGCTTTGAAAGTGGTTTCAAGTCACTTGTTTGCCTAAGTGTGAAATTGAGGTTTCATACTTAATGGTTTAATCCCTTACGGGGTACCAATGGTATGAAACTTCTTTCGTACCCAAAGCAACTTGTGTCTTGAGCTTTTCTTTCCATTAGAGGACTTTAAGTCACCTTTTGGACTTAATTGGATTAAAGAATGGTTGGTAAGTTAAAATGAGTAACTAACAACTTGGGACTAAAATTGAGCAAGATAATAACTTGTGTGTTATGTGTTCAATGGGATGTTAATTGAACACAAGGAAAATTGGGACATTTTATACTCAAAGTGATGAAATGTGTCAAGTTTCCTAGGTCTCGATTGCCCTTGATCATGCATGATAGGGTGATGGTTCTTGTGTGTCTTTTTTTTGCATTTATTGAGCTTGCACATCTTGAATCACAAGCCATCATGCACTGAAATTGCTTGGATCGGTGGTTTGTGGCTTAAGTTCACAACTCCTTAGATTTGTTCATGAAAAGGAGGGGTGAATTGTGTAGACAATCCTTGGAAATTACCTTTCTTTGCTCTGTTTGTCCTCTATTGCAGCATGGTGAACCAATGCAACAGTGACCAGCAGACCACTATCCATGGCCGGCAGAGCACCATCATGCAATGAAATTGCTTGGATTGGTGGTTTGTGGCTTAAGTTCATAACTCCTTGGATTTGTTCATAAAAAGGAGGGGTGAATTGTGCAGACAATCCTTGGAAATACCCTTTCTTTGCTCTATTTGTCCTCTGTTACAACATGATGAACCAGTGCATTAGTGGCTGGCGGACCACTCTACATGGCCAGCAGAGCACCATAGATGGTCGGTGGGCCACTTCCATGGCCAGCACCTGGCCGGCAGTCTTTGCCAGTGGCAGCTGGCCACTGATGCAAATATCAGCAGAAAATTGGTAAAGGGCAGCAAAACGATTTTAAAAGTGTTGAACTGTGCAAACAGAGGCTTTCAAGAGTAAAACGGACGTCTTTTTGGGTGGAAACCGAGCATGCACATGCATATCTTTCATTTCCGGAGGCAGAGCAGTAATTAGTTTAGTCTAGTTACTTAATTAAATTAGTAGTTGCAATTGTTTTGTAAATTATTTAATTAGTTAGTTAGCTAATTAGTTCAAATGTTGTAATAATAATTAGTTAATTAGTTTAGCTAGTTATTTATTTTGGTTTGTAATAATTAGCTTAATTAGCCTAGCTTAGTTGCTAATTAGCTTAGCTTTTATTCATTTAGACTCTTATTCGTGAGAGCGTAATGTAATAATGTGTATATCTTCCAACGCCATGTCTTTCTCCTTTTTATTTACCTTATTTTGGTGGTTAGATTAGGGACATATTTCAATTAGCATACCTTATGCTTGCATCCATTCATCTTGTCTTGCATGCACCGAGGCTCGGCGTATCATTCAAACTGCATTGTTGTTTCAATTACTTTGTTAAATACGTGTTTAACTGCATGTTATCAAATTACTTCATATGACATATTAGTAGCCAAGCCTATTAAATTGCATTATTGCATGTGTTGCATTAGGCATCTCGTATAGTTAGGAATCATGCATATTTTTCTAACTTGTATCTTTTTGGCTTGGAGTACTAGGTGAGTTTTTAGTGCTTTAACATACTTGCATGTGTGTGAATGTTTCCATGACTAGCATGCTTATCATGAGGCTAAATGCTTACTTCTTAAAATGCTTGAATACTTGTGGATGAAGGCTTGTTGTTTGAATTGGAGTGATTCAACGAATGTCCGTTTTAAGCCTACTTTCTTGAGTGGCAAATCAGCTTTACGCCCATTATGTTTGGTGGCAAATTTGCAAATTTTAAGCCCACTTGAGTGTAGAAACCCCATTTTTGACCGACCTTAAGACTTAGACGTCATCGTTTGTGCACACAATGATTATGCATGTTTGTGCTCATTTTGAGTTCCCGAAGTTCTCGGTGGAATGCCTTGTCTCTGGGCCTCTAAACCTCTTTGTTTTGTGCTTGTTTTTGGACCAAACCCTGGTGCCTCTTGCCTAGAGGAGGGGAAGGCCTTGTCGGCCACTTTTGGCACTTGTCGGCCACTTTTCCTCCTTGTCGGCCACTTGAAGTGGTCGGTCAGCTAGGAGAGGCCACCTAAAGTGGCCGACGGCCACTTTTCTCCTTTTTAAGATATTTTCTTTGCTAGCTGTGCCAGCTGTTGATCACTGAATGCATCCTCCATACACGTGCATGGAGGGATGCAAGCAAGCTTTAGCTTGCATTTCTATATAAGGGGAGGTCCCTCCCCCATTTGAGGGGTTAGAAATTTGATGAGCAAAATTTCCTCCCTTTCTCTCTCTCTAGAATCCTCTATATATATATATATATTGTGCTTGAAAGTGAGAATTTCCTACACTCTTGCAAAGAGACCCTTGACCAAACACCTTCACCTTGGAGTTGAGGTTCTTTGAGAGCTTGTTTGAGCTTTTAAGAGTGGTTTGAACTCAGAAATTGTGTTGTTTGTTACTGTGCTTCAAGGGTATTAAGCTTTCCTCTTTAAAGCTTTATTTTAGTTGCTTGTTTGGCCACCTTTGCTTGCTAGTTTAGGCTAGTTTTAACTTCTAAAAATCTCTATTTTTATGGTTAAAATACTGGTTTGAAGTTTGTTTTGGAGTTAGGGATGGTCCACCCTCTTTTGTAGCTTGTTTGCTAAGTGTTGTGCCACGTTTAAAAGCTTTCAAAACAACCTTTTTTTTGGCCTTTTAACCACTGAATTCCAGGAGAATTTCAACGGCAAAAACTTGGTTTTGAGATCCAAAATAGGAGGGGGTGGCCTCCCCTCATTGTGTCCTGTTTGCAAGTGTTGATGGCCTAACATGTGACCATGTTTTTCTACCCTTTTGTAGATTAATTCAGGCATGTTTTAGTTACTGATTTAACGTGATTTCGCTGTGTTTTGGGTGGTCTTGATCATATGGCTCATGCTTTGTATAGCTATAGTGAAAAGGCCTTTACTAGCTTTGTGTTTTATGGCTTCTAACATGCTTTGCTTGAGTTGATTGCATGCCATAGCATCATTTTACATGTGTTTTCAATGCATATAGCTCTATCACACTCTCACTTATATCACTCTTTCATTGCTTTTGAGAGTTGTACTTTGAGCCTTGTTTGTGAGCCAACAAGTGAGCATGCTTTTCTTGCCATTTATGCTTCCATTTTAGCATGTTTTAGCCACTATTTTGGCATGCCTTAGCTCTGTTTTGAGCTAGTTTGGTCATTTGAGCTTGATATTGCATGCCTCTAGTTTAGTGCTCTTCACCAGCTTTAATGCTTTTGGCTTTTGAGCATGTCTTGCATGTCTTGCTTGCATGATTTAGTGTCTTGAGCATGCCATTTCAGCACTAAAAAGTCTGCAACCTCCCTCATTTCTTCATTTTTCTATTTGTTTTGAGGGTTAGTTGACCTTGTGATTGTGTTTAAGCTTAAGATAGAACTTGTGCTCAATGGCTTTAACTCTCTTTTGAGGGTTCCTCCTAGCCAAAGGCATGATCTCTCTCATGTCTTAAACCATCCTTTGGTTGACCCCTCTCTCATTTGAGGACAATCATCTTGGACAAATTGACTAAACAATGGCTTCGTAATGCTAAAATGTGTAAACAAAATTGAATCAAGTAAAACATGACTAAGATAAGCATGTGTGTTTGGATTGCATGTGTTTGGATCAGATATTAATCCAAACACAAGAAATGTGGGACGTTTCATACTTAAAGTAATGAAACGTGTCACATTTCTTGGTCGTCGTCACCCTTGATCATGCATGATAGGATGGTGGCCATTTGAGTCTTATGTGCGCATTCATTAAGCTTGTACAAGCTTGGTTCTTTGGCCATCATGCATGAAAATGGTTGATTGGTGGCTTGAGAGCCAAGTGCCATGCTCCTTTGAGCTTGAGAAATGATGAGGAAGGTGGCAGTACACACATTTCCTTGCAAATACATTGCTTTGCCTTTGTTGCTCTCTGTTGTAGCAAAACTAGAAGCCTGGAAAAAGTAGTGGCCGACCGGCCACATGAAGTAGCCGACCGACCACCTAGGCTAGCTGGCCAAGCCCGATTAAGGTGGCTTGACCACCTTTTTGGTCGCGATCCACCATCCATTTTGTGCAAAATGTTCCTATTTTGGAGCAGAGGCAGTCTGGAATGTTGGTTTAGTGTTCAGAGATCAAGGCGAGTGAAAAAAGAGGCAACCGGTGGCAAGGCGATCGATTTTCGGGAGGACACAACCAAGCATGCACGTCTCCCTCGCCCGCGAGGCCACTTTATTGCTTTATTAGCTAGTTGTAGCTGATTAATACATGTGTTGCAATTAATTAGTTTAATCCGTTTTGTAATATTTTAATTAGCTTAGCATAGCTAATTGTTCAATTCAGTTTGTAATAATTTATTAACTAGAATAGTTAATTAGATTGTTTTGTAATAATTAGCTTAGCTTAGTGTAGCTTAGCATATTTATTCGAATCCTCCTTCGAGAGGGCGCAATGTTGTAATAAGTGTATGTGTGTGTGTGTGTGCATGTCTTCCAACCCCACGTCCTTCTCCCTTTTATTTATCCACTTTCGCTGGTTGGATTTGGGATCATGTTTCGATTAGCATACCTTATGCTTGCATGTTTGCATTATTAATTTGTCTTCCATGCACCGGGCTCGGCACATCATTCAAACTGCATCGTATTTCAATACTTATTTGAATACGTGTTTCAAATCATGTTATCAAATTGTTGCATTCATATGCCATCTTAGATATCCGAGCCTATTTTGTTGCATTAGGCATCTTAGCATAGTTAGGATCATGCATATTTCCAACTAGCTTTTGTTTTGGCTTGGAGTACTTTGTAAGTTTTACGCTTTAGCATACTTGCATGAGTGTGAGTGGTTGCCATGTTAGTATGCTTTCCATGAGGCTATGTTCTTATTGATTAACTGGATGAATGCCTGTGGATGACGGCTTTATTACTTGAATTAGAACAATTTGATAATTGTGAGTTTTAAGCCCACTTTGCGAAGTGGCAAATCATCATGTTTTAAGCCCACATGAGGATGGCAAATCCACGCTTTAGCCCACTTGAGGGTTGCACTTTCAAAACATTTTCAAAAACAAATATGAGTTTAATTTGTTGCAATTCTTGCAATTTAATCAATACTTGCTTGTGTATGCTTCACATAGTAAAGACAGCTAATAACCAAAATAAGAACACATGTGTTTATAAAAACAACATATCATGCTTAGTAGAGGCCGATCCTTTGATTGGGCGAGCGAGGATGCTCATTTCAGGACCTTCCCCTCTCGTACCTAAGTTCCCGAGCGGAGTCAACTTTGGTGATGACGGCCACGTGGCCTTTGGCACGAGTCAAAATTTCTTAAATTTCTCAAAAATAAAATGTTTAGGTGGCGACTCTATAATCTAGCAAAGTAGTCTAGTTTTGGCATTATTTGACTCAAAATCTAATTTTCCAAAATGAATTGCTGGATTGGACTCTTTGGTGTTTATCAGTCTTACATTACACTTTGTGAGATTAGATTCAGAACTGTGACAAGAGTCCGAATTGTAGGACCTATTCAAGCCTCTTCGAAAGGACGGGGCGCGAAGAAAGTCGAGTCTACAGTTTCTGGCAACTTTGCTGGGGATTTAGAGAACTTGACTTGAACTCATGATATGTTGTTTTATTTACACTTATGTGTTTATTTGCATTTGCATTTGTAGAGGTGCGCCTAAGTCACAATGTTTTCCATCTGCTATTCCTGAACGGTTTGCCAAAGGCTTGCTTGGAAAAGCGTGCCATAAGGCTGATCGGTTGCGGGCTCTGCCATGATAGGAACACAAACCATGGATTTGGACTACCGCTGTACCGTTTGATCCTCCTTTCACTTCTCGGTGTTAGAAGCGAGAGGTATATTAGGTGGTCTTACTGAGGCACCCTTTTTGACCAATTGACCTAGTTGCATATCGGAAGCCATAGAGACTGTTCCAAACTAGGACAAGTTGCTCACCCGAATGTAGGATTGTTTGAAACTATATGCATGCGTAGTGAAACCCTAGCTCCTAACGAAATTAGAACAAGGAAACCCTATCCCATCATAGGGGTGTTTTGGTTCTCACTTGCTTGTTATGTACTTTTAGGGTGTGTCTCTACGGGAATGCATGTAGCAGTTGCAAGTCTGGGAATCAATTTGAGAATATCAGTTTTGAGGCAGAAATTTGGGGATAGAAATCAGTGTTTGAGTACAGATTGTCTAGCTTATGATTTCAACTGTGTGTTGTCTTTATCTAAGCTGAGGTGCTGTCTGTTTGCTGATTATTGTTTCCTTTTTTTTTTTTTTTTTTTGTGAGGTTGTATTTCACAATTACTTTTGATGAGGCAGTTTTCCCTCGAGCACTCTGGACCAGGGTTAGGAGGATTTATAGATCCGAGGATCTTATTGGAGGACAGCCATTGTTTGCTTCATTACCCCCGGTTACGAGACGGAGGACAGTCAGGCATAGATCACCGGTTCAATACTCGCCAGTTCAGCGGTCATTATCTACTTCACCTGTGCGCAATAGGGCTCAGTTTTCTTCTTCCACCTCAGAAAGAGAGTATACACCTGTTCAGATCGATCAACACCCCTCAGATAGTATAGAGGAAATGATGCGTCAATTTCAGCAGACTATCGAGGCTATACAGTGGGACGTTGCTCGCCAAATAGAAGTTACCGCTTGCCAAACAGAAGTCGTAGCCCAACAGGCTGAACTAATTGCTAAGCTTCAACAGTAGCAACAACCCCAACAAGTAATACCTTCTGCTCCGCACCCACCCCCACCTAGGGTTCCAATAGCTGGAGATACTGCTACTGTCCAGGAGAATACGGATACTCCAGCCAAGCCAGTCCCACCACAGACTTCCAAAGCACCAGTCTACCCAACTGACACACCGTTCGAGTTTGAGGTCGATCCTACTGCTTTGAAAGTAAGCAAGCTTGAAAAGCCATTTAAACCAGCTCAGGGAGTCAACTTGATTCCAGATATAGAGGATGGCTACACAGATTCGGCGGTGACATTGCCGAATAGATTTAAAGTGCCTCACATAGACTGCTTCAACGGCTCGGGTGATCCTATGGTTCACTTGAGGCTATTTTCAGATATTTTGCGCCCGATGGGCTTGACTAGATTGCAGAAGCTATCCCTCTTTGGTCGGACCCTGTCGGGTATTGCGGCCATCTGGTATGCTAAATTGGACGATTCCATGAAAAGGAGTTGGGAAGAGATGGTCGGGGCCTTTGTCACCCAATATTCTTACAACACCCAAATCGAGGTCACAATTCGTGATCTCGAGGCCACTCGACAAGAACCGAAGGAGGGCTTTTCTGATTTCGTCACTAGGTGGAGGGCCAAGGCCTCCATGATGACCACCAAGCCAGCCGAGAAGGACCAGATAAGAATGGTCGTGTGTAATCTGCAACCGAAGCTGATGCAGAAGATGATTGTCTTACCCCTACCTACCTTTGATGATCTTCATGAGATAGGGGTACAGATAGAAGATGCTATGAAACAGGGTCTGATCGACCATGAAAAGGAGCAGCCCAAGAGGGCATTTACACGCTTTTCGAATATGGCTACGAGTAGCAACGCAGCTGCAAGAACCTCTGACGTCGGCATGGTCATCACCATGCCAAAAACAGTTACACCCTTTTATCGGCACATCTGGAGCCATCATACAACCTGCAAAGTATCCACCCTGAGGCCAGAGGGTTTTCATCCCACTTTACATGTCTCTATCCAAAGGCTTGGGGGTTTTGATTAGAAAAGGGCATCTGAAGCCCTTAGAACCAGGCCCATTGCCAAATCCCCTCCCTCCTACACATAACCCTGCCAAGTATTGCGCCTTCCACCCGCAGCGTGGTCATGACACTGACCTATGCTTTAGACTCCGTCATGAGATTCAGGATCTCATTGACAATAAAGTGATAGTGCCTCTTGAGAAGCCAAACGTCACTACAAACCCTCTCCCACCACATAACCAACCCCCTCCTCGACGCAGCCAAGTAAACCTGATCCAAACAATGGCCGTCCCATACAACCACAACATATACATCACTCCCTCCCACCTGCCTAAGCCAGCGCTGTTCATCCCAAAAAGCACAGACTTGTGCATAATGAGCACGTCCCTATCCCAACCCGAACCCGTGGTGGTGGCTGAGGTAGAAGAAGGCATGCTTGAAAGCTCCAAGAGCTTAACTGAAGAAGCATACTACCCTTGCTGTTACATTGTGCCAACTAGCCAGGCCAAGTCGATGGTGGAATTGCCGATGAGGATGGAGGTAAATGTAGTCCGGGAGGATGGGCCGAGCCAGGGGCTGGATGATTTGGCTGAGCTGGAGGACGATATTAGTAACCTGCAGTTCTTCAATGAACAGGACCTGGGAGATGTACATGTTGGTTGGTTTGATACGAACAGAGCAACGGATAATACAGGGTGGCTTAGTGACGAGCCAGATGTTGATGAGGGGTCTCAACGGAAGCAGGAACAGTCAGAAACAAGAATGTCTGCAACGGCCGGAATGGTCGACAACGAGGGAAAGTTATCGGAGAGCACCGGTACTGAGAATTTTGCTTGGGAATTGGGTAGTTTGTGTACAGCTGATACAGAACAGAAGGCCACACTAAAGTTGTTCGATCAGGACAGAATTGAGACTGATTAGAGGGCTAGAAAAGCCAAGAGCGGGGACAAAATGTGTTGTGAACACGGGGACAATTACAGCGGAACCGGACAGTTATTTATCGGTTGCCGAGGGAATGTGGTGGGAAGACGATGATTTGCGTCTTGCCCATGTTGATGAGGACTGGGGTCAGAATCAACCAGACGATATGTGGTATATCGAAGAAGTAGACCACATGACTCGGACTGGGCGGTACTTTAAGCCCCCACACCTAGACCAGCCAGAGGCATCAGGGCAAGACAAGGAAGTAGAGAAACAGAAAGATAAACTGCTAGAGGAGGAAGCTGTACTGAAGCAGCTTAAGAAAATTCAAGCAAACATCTCCATTTGGGAATTGCGCATGGCCTCACAGGGGCATAGACAAGCCATCCTATTAGCAATGGACAAGGTTAAGCTTTCTATTGACACAAACCCAGAGCAGTTAGTGGGACTGGTGTTTCCGAGTGGCGCTTCACCGACTTTGACATTCATAGATAAAGAATTGCCGCTTGAGGGCTCTAAACATAACAAGCCGTTATACATCTTTGTGGAGTGTAAGAAGAAGTGGATACCAGTTGTCCTGGTTGATACGGGATCTACAATTAATGTGTGTCCGTCGCGCACGACTTATGCTATCAGTTTGAAACTGGCAAATTTCGCACCAACAGCCCAGATGATTTGGGCTTACAACAATACAAGTCAGAAAGTGATGGGGACAGTGCGGATCAAAACTTAGGTTGGCCTGGCACAACAAGACATTAAGTTCCATGTCTTGGATGTTCCAGCCACCTTTAAATTACTCATTGGACGGCCATGGCTACACCAAGTGAGAGCTGTCTCTTCCACTTTACATCAAATGTTGAAGTACCCCTATGAGAAGGGGGTGGCAATTGTTTTTGGGAAATTTTCCATACATCCGCCGCTGGAGGTTACTACACCGGTCTTGGAAATCGTGCACAGTGAAAATGATGTCTTTTTGTCAGGATTCACCTTGGTTGAGGCCCGGGTAATACAGGATATGCTAGCTATTGATGAGGGACTATATGTCAGTGCACAATCCGTGTACCTCATGAATAAGCTTCAACATGTGCCCAGAATGGGATTGGAAAGGAGTGGTCGGAAGGGTGTCGCTGTGTTGGCCGAAGTGCCGCACAACCCTTATACCTTTGGTTTAGGTTACACGCCTACCAAAGAGGATTGGGTAAGAAAGGGAAAGGAAATGGCCAGAAGAGCCAAGGCTAAGCAAGCCGGGAAGCACTACGAGGTAGTGCACAAACCTATTCAAGGAACCCTGAACGGCCGCTTTGTCTGGAAGGGGGAAGATTTCCTGTTTTGCAACTTTCCAGAGCCATGGCTGAATTCTGAGATGCGGCGTTTGCTTGGCTTCGAGATCTTTTTCGACCTACAGTTGCAAGGGGATGAAGTTGCAGAAGAGCAGACTGACCCACCAGCTGAGGCTGAATAGTGCAAAGAGGATGAGTCCGATGGCACAGAACTCAAGATAGGAGTAACGCTGGCTTGTCTCCTCTCAGATCCTCAGATCACATCGGAGTGCTTGGGGGATGACTTCTCTGTTTCCATGATTGGAGATCAAATGGCTGTGGGCCCTTCTTCATGCATTCTAGATGCATCTATCATAGCCTCCATCGTTTGGCAGTATGAGGAAGGCTTTTTGTCAAGCAGGTCTGAGTCAGGTAGCGAACTAGAATCTGATTCCACAAAGTCTGTGGAGTCGGAATCAGATTCTAATTCTTCTGAGTCAGAGTTCGATATTCCCGAGGTTGATAACCCGGATGCCGTTGTTTTGTCCAGGTCGTCCTTTTCATTTTCCTTTAAGTCAGTTGTAACCGAAGAATCAGACGAACTGGAAGTTGTTAATGAGAATGATACCGTGGTTTCTGAGTACTTTTATGTGCACTCGTTTATTGCATTAATAAGGACTTTCAAAACTTTGATGAAAACGACGAGGAAGAAATTTCTCTGGTTTTGAAACATTTGATTGATCGAGAGCAGAAGCAATTTGTAAAACCTTTGGTTAATGAAATCACTTCAATTAATGTTGGTACTGAGAACGATCCGGGTCTGGTCTAGATCAGATCCACGTTGTCTTCGGAGGAACGCGAGCGTTTATTCGCTTTATTAAAAGATTTCAAAGATGTTTTCACGTGGTCCTACGAAGACATGCCTGGAATCGATCCTGAGATTGTATAGCACCGGATCCCTCTTGACCCTAAGGCCCCGACCCGTCAAGCAGAAGCTTCAGAAAATAAGCCCAGATTGGGCTTTGAAAATCAAGGAAGAGGTCACTAAGCAAATTGATGCAGGGTTCTTGTTAGTATCTGAGTATCCTACTTGGTTGGCCAACATAGTTCCGGTGCCGAAGAAAGATGGCAGAATTCGGGTATGTGTAGACTTTAGAGATCTGAATAAAGCCAGTCCAAATGTCGACTTTCCTCTGCCGCATATCGACGAATTAGTAGACTTCACCATTGGGCATGCACTACTCTCCTTTATGGATGGGTTTTCCGGGTATAACTAGATCTTGATGGCACCCAAGGAAAGGGAGAAGACTGCCTTCACCACCCTGTGGGGAACCTATTGCTATAGCGTGATGCTGTTCAGTTTGAAGAATGTTGGGGCTACTTATCAACGGGCTGCAACCATTTGCATGATATGATCCACAAAGAGGTTGAGGTGTATGTGGATGACATGATTGTCAAGTCCAAGAAAAAGGAAGGCCACTACACCGCCTTGAAGAAATTTTTCCAACGGATTAGAGAGTATTGGTTGTGACTGAATCCTCAGAAATGTACTTTTGGTGTTACAGTAGGGAAAATGCTGAGGTTCCTGATTACATAAAGGGGCATCGAAGTTGATCTTTCCAAAATCAAGGCCATCCTAGAAATGCCACCACCAAGGACTGAAAAGGAGGTGCGAGGCTTTCTGGGTAAAGTGCAATTCATAAGACTATTGTAAAATTAACCTTGACTTGTGAACCACTATTTGGTCTCCTAAAGAAAGGAAAGAAGTTCCAATAGGATGACCAATGGCAAGTTGCTTTCGAGCAGATTAAGCAGTATCTACAGAACCCACCCGTGTTGTCACCACCAGACCCGGGGAAGCCATTGATTTTGTATCTATTAGTAATTGACACGACAATGGGCTACATGCTTGCGTAGGAATCTGAGGATAAAGTGGAGAAAGCTATCTACTACCCGAGTAATAAGATGCTGGAATATGAGACGCGTTACACTCCGCTGGAGAAGGCTTCTTTGGCCTTGGTATGGCCTACCAGGAAGTTGAGGGGCTACCAGGAAGTTGAAGCCCTACCTATTAGCTCACTCTGTAATACTGGCTTCGAGATTAGATCCCATCAAATATCTCTTCGAGAAACCAGCACTTACAGGTAGGCTAGCACGTTGGTTGCTTCTTCTCTCCAAATTCGATTTGAAGTATATGACTCGCAAGTCTGTGAAAGGAAGAGCAGTAGCGGAGTTCCTAGCCGATCACCCAGTGGAGAGAGATGAAGTAGTAGAATATCTATTCCCAGATGAGGCCATTCTGCAGCTCGAAAAAGAGATTTGGACTATGTACTTTGACGGAGCGTCTAACCAGTACGGGTATGGGATAAGGGTGTTGCTGATAGCGCCCGACAATTCCCACATACCTTTATCTTTCAAACTTCGGTTCAAAGTATCAAACAATGAGGCAGAGTACAAGGCATGTATTGCTGTCTAGGAAGCCGCCCTAGAACTAGAGGTAAAACGGTTTGACGTCAATGGAGACTCGAACTTGGTTGTGTCTCAAGCGAAAGGAGACTAAAGGTTGAAAAAGAAAAGATGAAAATCTATCACCAAACCCTAGACGTTCTGATTCCCAGGTTTGAGAAGTTAACCTTCACTCATCTATTAAGAGAGAGTAACAGGTTCCCTGATGCTTTATCAACTCTATCCTCCATGATAGACATCCTTTTGGGAGTTCGGATGCATCCAATCATCATTGAATAGAGGTATGTGTCGGCCTACGAGCTGATTGCCATAATAGATGAAGTACAAGCTCAGAACCCCTGGTATCACGACATATGAAACTTCTTAGAAAAGGAGGCTTATCCACCAAGGGCAAATGCCAAAGATAAAAAGGCAATACGATGAATGGCTGCTTAGTTTATCATCTGTGGGGGTAAATTATACAAACGGGGCCATCTGGGAATGCATAAACTATATTGATGCTGAAAAGTTAAAGCGCCTAATGGAGGCTATCCACGGAGGAGGGTGCGGAGTACACATGAGTGAAGTGATGCTAGCTCGGAAGATTCTCAGACAGGGTTACTACTGGTCAACTATGGAAGAGGATTGTATTGGTTTTGTTTGGCGATGCCACAAATGCCAGATTCCTGCAAATCGCATGAACATTCCGCCGTCGAAGCTGTACAGCATGACTTCGCCATAGCTATTTTTAGTCTGGGGAATTGATGTTATTGGAGCAGTTACTCTAAAGGGGTCGAACGGGCATGAGTATATCCTGGTGGCGATAGATTACTTTACAAAGTGGGTCGAGGCTCAATCCTACGCAGTGCTAAAAGCGTCACAAATAGCCAAGCTCATCGGGAGCAATATTATCTGTCGCTATGGGGTCCGAATGAGATCATTTCGGAAAATGGTTCCCACTTCAAGAAGGAGGTGATCGACTTGTTGGAGAAGTACAACGTGGTTTTTCATAAGTCATCCACATATTGGCCGCAAACCAATGGAGCTGTTGAGGCTGCTAACAAGAACATCAAGCACATTCTACAGAAAATGATGGAAACCTACAGGGACTAGCCAGACAAGCTGTCATTTGCTCTTGGGGGCTACCGGACATCAATTCGAACTTTTACTGGGGCAACTCCATATTCCTTGGTTTATGGGATGAAGATTGTTCTCCCGATTGAAGTTGAGGTTCTGTCGTTGCGAGTAATGGCTGAGTACGAGATAGCAGAAGCAGATTGGCAGTAGAGCAGGTTCGAGGAACTTATGCTGTTTGATGAGAGAAGGCTGAAAACACTATATCACATCCAAGGTTATCAACGCAGGATTGCTAGGGCTTTCAACAAGAAGGTTAAGTCTGGGAATCTGCAAAGAAGGGGATTTGGTGCTCAAAGAAAACCGAGCTCCTATCCATGACCCTAGGGGCAAGTTTAGACCTAATTGGACTGGTTCTTACATCATCAAATCTATTTGGTCGGGTGGAGCTGTCGTTCTTATGGACTTAGATGGCCTCGAATTCTCCCAACTAGTCAACATGGACAAGTTGAAGAAATACAACCCTTGAGAGGCTCGCTATGCCGAAAACCCGAAAGGTGACCTAGGCAAAAGTTAGAGCACAAAAAATTTGAAATAAGAAAAACTGAGCTCGCAAGGTTGAAAACCCAGAAAATGGAGGCCTTGGCAGAAGTTAGAGCGCAAAAGGAGAGTGTTAACACCCAAGTGAACCCGAACCGAACTACGTAAGGCTTGATTCCCATCTTCGGGATACGTAGGCAACTTCATTCTGAAGGCCAGCCATAAACACCTCCACATCAATTGCATCCAAGAGTTGGTTGTGATCTCCAATGCAGTGCTATTCAAACAAGGGGCAACTTTTCAATTATTGGATTTGGGGTTGTATATCTCATGGATAGATTCCGGGTGTGTCCAATTGTGATCCATATCGAAAATGGTTTTCAAAAGTTTTAATAAAAGTTGATTTTGTTCAAATTAATCTTTTTACAACTTAGATCATTTTTGGACCAAACGAAAAATTTTCAGTACCCACAACCTTCAATTTCATTGATTTCAATACAGAGTTCTCCAACTCTTGATACAAATTGAAGTTGCTTTTATTACATTCAAAAGAAAACTTGAAAGTACATATTAAAGAAATAAACTTGGGGCATGGTTGAGTAGGTGTTCCTACGCCCCCTCCCAGAGCTTGTGGAAGTTTTAGATGCCAAAGTAGGCCCGGTTCGTGCCTTTTCTTCAAGCCAAGCTATGCATTCGCTAGAAAGGGCACAACTGAAAGTGGGAGCAAGGGCCAAAAGTTCTCTAGTCCTCCATGCAGTGGTATACCGTGCTAGCTGTGTGCCTCGATCGAAATGAAGCTAGGTACTACGTCCCCTCTTCCGGGTAAGCCTAATCATGCCCGAATTGACGCGTGAATCGGAAGGGAAAGTAGAAGACACAGTGTGTCAAGCCAACCAACTAAATGCTAGGCTGCCGGGACATGCTGTAACTCATCTCAGGTAGATCAAACTAGGGGCAGCGCCAAGCAATGTCAACAGTAGATCTGTTGCACATCCAGTGGCACCACCATCCCTCATTCGGGAAATCAACTAGCCGAGGGCAAAAGAAATAGCCACGTGCTGAATACGCAGGGCAAGCATCCACTACTTTCAACTTTTCCATCAGCCATACCTGGGGAGGGATGAAAAATAAGAGAGATTAAAGAATAGAGAGGTGTATATGGAGAGAAAAGTGAGAAAAGGGTTTTGAGAGAAAAACAGAGCCTGAGGGCCAAGTGACGTAAGAAACACATGTGAGAAGGGTGGAAAACATTATCTGCAACAGTAGTGGACTCCCTGCAAACTTGGTTGTTTCCCGACGATGGAAAACATCCAAGCCCATCAAAGTCTCGGCTAGTGTTAAGCCAATATAGCTCTTGCCCTTTTTCAAGCCTTGGGAAACTTCTATCAAGGGAATGCTAGACCCTCTAAAGCCAGGGGCAAGTAAAAAGTGGGCCAACATACACAAGCAGAGGGCATGTTGCCGAAAACCTTGCCAAAGACAGTCGCTGCAGTCACCGGCGTCAAAAAACCGATGAATCAAGCTTGGGATGTCCAACTCCCCGTTGTGAACCAAGGACCGGACATCATGTAAAGTGAGCCCACACATCCTTCCTAAAGCCTGGATGTAGCCAAAACGAGACTGGGCAAGATCTCCACGTCACGCCGAGACTCCATCAAAGCTTGGAACTCCTCAATTGTGGGGCATATCTCTTGTCCGCCAAAGCTGAAAACATGTGTAACTAGGTTCCAACATCTAGCTGCGGTATGGAGAAACGAAAAACACAGCGGGGTACGACTCAACGGGAATAGTGCGTTTATCCCGAAACCCAAGAAATTCAACTTTTTCGAGCCATCCAAATTCGTAATCCAATCGGAGAGTTTTTCGATGAAAAATGGTTCCATTAGGGGGAAAAATAGAGCTGAAATGAAGAAACCACAAAGCTAGAGATTTTGTAAAAGATAAGGCACTGAGTGGAAGACAGGTGGCAGCAATCTGGAGGTTCTCTGTATTACTGGCCAAGATAGTCGACCGGCCACCTTTTGCGGTCGACCCGCCACCTTTAGTGGCTAACAGCCTTTGTTTGTCTCCAGAAGCACGCCTTTGGTCTCTTTGTGTGGTGAGAATGCTGAGAACTTGTGCTTTGTTCTACTCCAAATACGTTTTGTTTCTTTGTTTTACTTGTTTTGTTGAGTTGCACTCGATTTGCTGCAATTTATTTATCGAGTTGTTGCAATTTACTTATCGAGTTGTATTTGTTTTGTTTATCGAGTTGTTGCAATTGGCTTATTGAGTTATATTTGTTTCGTTTATCGAGTTGTTTTGCTTATCAAGTTGTTATGTTTTAGTTGGTATGTTTTAGTTGGTATGTTTCAGTTGCTTCACTACCGAACTAAGCAATTGTTAAGACAATGTACAAATATTCAATTTTCATCAATCCTGTTTTTGTGTAAAATGGTGCGATGCGATGCTCAAAATATAAAATACAACACGTTTCAAATAAAAAAGGGTTCTTTTTACAAAAAGAGTACAAGTTTTAAAGAAAATAAAACTGCCTAAGGCTATACAATGTGCTAAAACTACTAGAAAAAAAAAAAAAAAAAAAAAAAAAAAAAAAAGAGCAAAAACAAAAGAGAAACATTTGAAGTGATGCCACCCATCTCAAGATCGAGAGGCTCTCTTCGTCCTCTTTCTCGGCTGTGCGAACTCAGAGCTATCGCTATCGGCGCCGCTGTCGGAATCTGAGCTAGAGCCTGAGCCAGAGCTACCTCCGCTCCCATCCCCAGTGCCCTCCTCAGCATCATCACCACCCTCAGAACCTGAGCCGGTGTTGTCGCCTTCACCCTCAGATGACTTTGACTAGGGACTCACCTGTGTGCTGGAATCTCTCTCCATACTGCTGGAGAAGGCTTTGAGGGTCCCGTCTGTAAAGGTGTGACCTGAAAAGGCAGTTTGAATATGTCACCTACAATATATGTATCAAATGTGATACAAGTATGGTGTAATGTGTCAGATGTGATCTATGTATGCAGTGTATTAGTGCAAATCAGATACAAGTATGGTGTGCAGAGTGAGTACATGCAGAAATTAGATATAGTATGTGAATGTAATGTGTCAGATGTGATCTATGTATGCAGTGTATTAGTGCAAATCAGATACAAGTATGGTGTGCAGAGTGAGTACATGCAGAAATTAGATATAGTATGTGAATGTAATGTGTCAGATGTGATCTATGTATGCAGTGTATTAGTGCAAATCAGATACAAGTATGGTGTGCAGAGTGAGTACATGCAGAAATTAGATATAGTATGTGAATGTAATGTGTCAGATGTGATCTATGTATGCAGTGTATTAGTGCAATGTGGAAATGTCCAGTTAAGATGTTAGTTTCAGTATATCAGCAGAAATATGATAACCGAAATGCAAGAAAACTGAAAATTACCTGTATGCCGTGGGAGCTAATCATCGTGTCCCTCCTCAAGATCATGCCCTTGAATAAGGCCAACACCTCGAGTAACCCCTCGACATAGTCTATGGAGGGATGCAAATGCAAGTTGAAACAATCAATGAATAAATGGATGAGTATTGCGAAAATGAATAACGAAAGCTGCAAAGTATACTGATGGTGAGTCAGGTGTCCTGACATATTGGTGACCAGGTACTGGGGGCTCAAGCAAAATCTGATAAGGTACTTTGGAGTACCGCCAACCTGTCACCTCAGTCGGAAGATCTGGCCATTCAACACTCTGCCTAGTCAGAGGCATCCCTCTAGCTCCATCCCTTGGTGCCCGAGCATTGCTCGTCGAGGGGACATCTGCTGCCTAAGCCCTGCTCGTTGAAGGAGCATTTGCTGCCCGAGCCCTACTCGACGAAGCAATATCAACTGCCCTCCCCGTGTGACCACAAACACCTGTCAGAGGAGGCATCAGGTACGTCTGGAGATAAGTCGTGTAGTCCCCCTCCTCGATGAACAGATCTGCATCTGCGCCCCGCATGACGTCAATAATCTCCTGATGGGCTCTCATAGAAGACGGAGGTAGTAAGGGAACCAACTATAGTGGCAGGCCCAGTGTCTGGTGCATAAAGCGCTCGCCAAGGAACCAAACTCGGCCTACGGGTCCCTTGAGCACAAGCTGATATCAGGAGGTGCCCCGGGCTCCGGCAAAACGAAATCTGGTCCCCTCTGGCATCGTCGCCCATGGCTGCCATGTGAGTTGCCGACAACAAAGTGCACAGACTGATGAGTTGCTATTAGATCTAAAAAATGAAGTGAAGCTGAAAGTAGGGAAAACTATGAGTTTTGAGTTACCTCTACCGTCCTCGTTGTGTCAAAGAACTGAGGAAGGTAGGGGAGGGTCTCTGAGGCCCTCGGCTGGCACCAACCGTCATATCGACGTGAATATGGTACCTCGAGAGGTGTCTCAACCTCTAGCTCAAAAGCAAGCACCGGGAAATAGGCATATACCCCTAGCTGTGAAAAGCAAGACAGTGGCAGTGAGAATACAGTATACAGAAAATGCAGAAAGCAAAGGGCAGTGCAATGTATAGAAAGTACAAGTACAAAGGCAGAGGTTAAACTATGTAGTGTGCAGTGTGCAATATACAGTGTATAGAAAGTGCAAAGTAGAAGGCATAGCAGAAAATGTAAAGCTGAAACGCAAAGCATACCTCCCAGGCTCTCCAATAGCCGTCCACTCTGTTCCCGTTTCTGCGAGAGGTTGAGCTCATATAGCAGTATAAAGTTGTGAGGTCGGCGCCGCTCCAATCATAACGCCGAACTTGAGATAAGTCCACTAAGGCGCTCAGAAGATACAACTCGACTGTGTTCACCCTATTGGTGAACAAGGTAGTGCCGAAGAGGAACATCAGAAAGCCTCGGGCGTACTGCTCTGTAGCCCCGATCGTTGCGGGCTCAATCCCTTTGAAGTGGTCTGAGAACCCGGTGCATCTGACCATACCGATTGGAAAATAGGCAGGTGTGCTCCCAGTAAATAGGTCGAAGAAGCCTCCCACTCACCTATGTCGAAGTCGTATGGGATCAGCTGGCCTCCTACCTCAAGGCCCATCAACATAGCGAAATCATATGGGGTCATCGTCATGTCCCTGGTAGTAGAGAAATGGAAGCAGTTGGTGGTGTCCCACCATCTCTCCACCAGCGTGCCTAAGAGGGTCCTACTCACCATGACACGCGAGAGGCCCATGCAGAAAAGCCAACCCCTGCCTCATCAATAATCTGTCGGATGCCGTCAGGGAGGTCCATATACCACTCCCTCACTGCGGTCGACCCATATCTGCAGGTGAAACGAGAGTCTACCTGTGTGGATGAGCAGAAATACAGTGTGTGAATGTGTTCAAAATGAGCATAAATACAGTATGTACATGTGTTCAGAATGAGCAAATGAAATACAATGTAAAGGTGTGAACTATGCAAAGAAATGTAAGGTGTATCGTAGAAAATATGAGAGTGCAGCATGTACCTCAGAGGCATTGTGGGAAAGATAAGACTCTAGCTCTCGTAGCAGAAGATCTGCGGGTGCGCGCCATACAAATCAAGTAAAGTGGCGGATTGTGCTAGGTGGTAGTGCATGTGCCTCAGGGTGGTACCTCTCGGGGTCGAAAGGCCGAACTCTGGGCGACAACAGTATGTACTCCAGCTCTCCCTCCATTCTCGAGGAACCCCCGTCATATGGAGCATCATTTGCCATCTGGAAAGAAGGTGAAAAGTAGGTGAAAATGAGCAAAATAGGGGAAAAGTGCTAAAAGTCAATAAAAGTCAACTCTCGAAAAGAGAAAAAGTCAAAGAAAGTCAAAGCCTAGGAAAAAGGCACCAAACTCAAGATAAACTTGAGGGAAACAAACCTCAAGAGGTGAAAATGGAGAAAAAAACTCCAAAAACAAATTTTGATCGGTTCAAAATGAAGGAAATCGAAAGGTTTTAGCTAATCAACTTCGCGAGGGGCGTTGGAAAATGCGCAAAAAGTACAGATCTGAAAGGAAAAAGTGTTTAGGGGTGAAGAATGGGTGATTTCGGCACTGTGTGTGTGAGGAAAAGTGTTTTGGGGTTGTGTTTTTTAGGTTCTCCATGCGAAAAGACTGAATTGGTCGAATCTGCCACTTTGGTGGCCGACAGCTTTTTCACTGGCTGACATGCTTCCAGGGTGGCCGGCAGGTGTCCAATGTTCCCCCTGTGTGTTTTCAGACTGTTTTGAGTCCTTGGCTCTCGAGAAAGTGCAAGAAAAGTCCACTTTTCAACTCAAAGTGTCTCAGCTAAAGTTCAACTCATGTCTTCGATGCGTGACTCATCGTCAACCAGTATGAACGAGGTGTATCCTTTTGAAATACATTGTGACTCCTCCAAGAGGTAAATCGGAGGTTGAAACTAAATCGGTCTTTTTCAGACGCGCATTTCTTTACTCAGTGTTTTGTATTGAATATGCTATTGATGTTGCATTGCATGTGCATCGTTATCATTGGGCACAAAATATATATGATGCATTGCATTGCATTACATTACCCATGTTCTTATGCTACATAGAATATGCATGTCATGTTGTATTGCATTGCGCATGCCCTTACATTTGCATAGAAATTGTCTGTACCTGTTGCATTATACATGCATTCGATGTTGTATAGAACATGCTCCATGTTATGCTTCTGTTTTGTTCCTGGCATAATGTACTTGAAGCATGTCTCTCTAAGTGTTGTCTCATGGTTATTCATCTTGCATAGAACATGCATTCCTATTGTATTGTATTTGTCAAAGTTTCTTTCTTGTGCAGCCACGATATTATATGTACGGTTCATTCAAAGCTGGTACAACCAGACGATATTGTATGGACGGTTCAGTTGGAGGAATTCCGGGTCAGATCATTCATGTCCTTTTAACACCTTGTTTTGGTTAGAAATATTCAGGTACAGCCAATGCTTACACCACTCCTCGTTGGTTTGAAACACTAAGGTATGCCTAGTGTTTACACCACTTTCTATTTTGGTTAGAAGTATTCGGGTATGCCTGATGCTTACACTGGCATTTCTCGTTGGTTAGAAACACTCGGGTACGCCTAGTGTTTATACCACTCCTTTGGTTAGAAGCGTTTGGGACGTGTGTCTGACACTTATACCACTCTTTAGTTAGAAGCATTGGGTTGTGTACCTAATGTTTATACCACCCTTTTGGTTAGAAGCATTTGGGACGTGTGTCTGACGCTTATACCACTCTTTGGTTAGAAGCATTGGGTTGTGTGCCTGATGTTTATACCACCCCTTTGGTTAGAAGCGTTTGGGACGTGTGTCCGATGCATATACCTTCTTTGGTTAGAAGCATTGGGTTGTGTGCCTGATGTTTATACCACCCCTTGGTTAGAAGCGTTTGGGACGTGTGTCCGATGCATATACCTTCTTCTGGTCGGAAGTGTTTGAAGCGTGTTGCGATGCTTATACCACTCTGTTTTGGTTAGAAACATTGGAATGTGCTCTGATGTTTATACCACTCTCCGATGTTTTCACCACTTCATTTTCCCTCTCGCGCGTGCCGCGTTAGGATGCTTTGGTTAAATGCATCTGGACGGATTCTGATGCTTATACCGCTCTTTGCTTTAGTCGTGTAGTGATAGGATGTGTTTCACTTGTTATCATTACTTCTTTCCTCACATGTGCCATGCATTAGGATCTTGTTTGCTGCCTCGGGTGTGCCCGATGGTCATTGTTCTTTGCCTCTTCTGCAGGAGGCACAGTTAAGATTGCATAATTTTCTTACATCCTTTCTGCATGAAATATGGTTTGGTTCGTGTTTACCTACTTATGTACGAGTTTGCTGTAGCATTTCTTTCCGTAACATTTGCGCTTAGATGTTTTACTACAACCCTTATTGCATGATCATAAGTTATGTTCTGTATCGTTTATGTCATTTGCATCTGCCCCAGAACTATGCTGGTTTGATTCCTTGCAAAGGGATATGTAGGCAGCCTGCGGGCTCAACTGTTCTTTGCTCTGATTGCTTGTTTGTCTGATTCTTCGGCCTTATCAAAAATGGGTCGTCTCTGGGCTTTGACATTCACTCCCGCCATTTCATGACTTTTGAGTTCTATCAAAGAGGGGCAACTGTAGACACCCCATTTTTAATCGACCTTAAGACTCAGACATCATCGTTTGTGCACACGATGACTGTGCATGTTTGTACTCGTTTTGAGTGCTCGAAGTTCTCGACGGAACGCCTTGTCTCTAGGCCTCTAAACCTCTTTGTTTTGTGCTTCTTTTTGAACCAAACCTTGGTGCCTCTTGCTTGGAGGGGGGTAAGGCCTTGTTGGCTACTTTTGGCACTTGTTGGCCACTTTTCCTCCTTGTCGGCCACTTGAAGTGGTCGGTCGGCTAGGGGAGGCGGTCGGGCGGCCACCTAAAGTGGCCGACGGCCATTTTTCTCCTTTTTCATATATTTTCTTTGCCAACTGTGCCAGCTGTTGATCATTGAATGCATCCTCCGTATACGTGCATGGAGAGGGATGGAAGTAAGCTTTAGCTTGCATTTCTATATAAGGGGAGGTCCCTTCCCCATTTGAGGGGTTAGAAATTTGATGAGCAAAATTTCCTCTCTCTCTCTCTCGCTCTCTCTCTCTCTCTAGAATCCTCTATATATATATATATATTGTGCTTGAAAGTGAGAATTTCCTACACTCTTGCAAAGAGACCCTTGACCAAACACCTTCACCTTGGATTTGAGGTTCTTTGAGTCCTTGTTTGAGCTTCTAAGAGTGGTTTAAGCTCAGAAATTGTGTTGTTTGTTGCTGTGCTTCAAGGGTATTAAGCTTACCTCTTTAAAGCTATGTTTTAGTTGCATGTTTGGCCACCTTTGCATGTTAGTTTTAGGATGGTTTTAACTTCTAAAAATCTCTATTTTTATGGTTAAAATAGTGGTTTGAAGTTTGTTTTGGAGTTAGGGGTGGTCCACCCTCTTTTGTAGCTTGTTTGCTAAGTGTTGTGCCATGTTTCAAAGCTTTCAAAACAACATTTTTTTGGCCTTTTAACCATTGAATTCCAGGGGAATTTCAGTGGCAAAAACTTGGTTTTGAGGTCCAAAATGGGAGGGGTTGGCCTCCCCTTCTTTTGTCTTGTTTGCAAGTATTGATGGCCTAACATGTGAGCATGTTTTTTTACCCTTTTGTAGCTTAATTCAGGCATGTTTTAGGTACTGATTTAACGTGATTTAGCTCTGTTTTGAGTGGTCTTGATCATATGGCACATGCTTTGTATAGCTATAGTGCAAAGGCCTTCACCAGCTTTGTGTTTTAAGGCTTCTAACATGCTTTGCTTCAGTAGATTGCATGCTATAGCATCATTTTACATGTGTTTTCAATGCATATAGCTCTGTCACACTCTCACTTATATCACTCTTCCATTGCTTTTGAGAGTTGTACTTTGAGCCTTGTTTGTGAGCCAACAAGTGAGCATGTTTTTCTTGCCATTTATGCTTCCATTTCAGCATGTTTAAGCCACTGTTTTGGCATGTCTTAGCTCTATTTTGAGCTGATTTGGTCATTTGAGCTTGATATTGCATGCCACTAGTTTATTGCTCTTTACTAGCTTTAATGCTTTTGGCTTTGAGCATGTCTTGCACGTGTTGCTTTCATGATTTAGTGTCTTGAGCATGCCATTTCAGCACTAAAAAGTCTACAACCTCCCTCATTTCTTTATTTTTCTGTTTGTTTTGAGGGTTGGTTGACCTTGTGATTGTGTTTAAGCTTAAGATAGAGCTTGTGCTCAATGGCTTTAACTCTCTTTTGAGGGTTCCTCCTAGCCAAAGGCATGATCTCTCTCATGTCTTAAACCATCCTTTGGTTGACCCCTCTCTCATTAGAGGACAATCATCTTAGACAAACTGACTAAAGAATGGCTTGGTAATGCTAAAATGTGTAAACAAAATTGAATCAAGTAAAACATGACTAAGATAAGCATGTGTGTTTGCATTGCATGTGTTTGGATCGGACGTTAATCCAAACACAAGAAGTGTGGGACATTTCATACTCAAAGTGATGAAACGTGTCACATTTCTTGGTCGCTGTCACCCTTGATCATGCATGATAGGATGGTGGCCATTTGAGTCTTATGTGCGCATTCATTAAGCTTGTACAAGCTTGGTTCTTTGGCCATCATGCATGAAAATGGTTGATTGGTGGCTTGAGAGCCAAGTGCCATACTCCTTTAAGCTTGAGAAATGATGAGGAGGGTGGCAGTACACACATTTCCTTGCAAATAAATTGCTTTGCCTCTGTTGCTCTCTGTTGTAGCAAAACTAGAAGCCTGGAAAAACTAGTGGCCGATCAGCCACATGAAGTAGTCGACTGGCCAGTTAAGGTGGCCGACAGCCACCTTTTGTGGCCGACCAGCCACCAGTCCATTTTTGTGCAAAATGTTCCTATTTTGCAGCAGAGACAGTCTGGAATGTTGGTTTAGTGTTCAAAGATCAAGGCGAGTGAAAACAGAGGCAACCGGTGGCAAGGCGATGAATTTTTGGGAGGACGCAACCAAGCATGCACGTGTCCCTCGCCCGCGAGGCCACTTTATTGCTTTATTAGCTAGTTGTACCTGATTAATACATGTGTTGTAATTAATTAGTTTAATCCGTTTTTTAATATTTTAATTAGCTTAGCATAGCTAATTGTTCAATTCGGTTTGTAATAATTTATTAACTAGAATAGTTAATTAGTTTGTTTTGTAATAATTAGTTTAGCTTAGTGTAGCTTAGCATATTTATTCGAACCCTCCTTCGAGAGGGCGCAATGTTGTAATAAGTGTATGTGTGTGTGTGTGCATGTCTTCCAACCCCACGTCTTTCTCCCTTTTATTTATCCACTTTCGATGGTTGGATTTGGGATCATGTTTCGATTAGCATACCTTATGCTTGCATGTTTGCATTATTAATTTGTCTTGCATGCACCGGGCTCGGCGCACCATTCAAACTACATCGTATTTCAATACTTATTTGAATACGTGTTTCAAAGCATGTTATCAAATTGTTACATTCATATGCCATCTTAGATAGCTGAGCCTATTTAGTTGCGTTATTGCATGTATTGCATTAGGCATCTTAGCATAGTTAGGATCATGCATATTTCCAACTAGCTTTTGTTTTGGCTTGGAGTACTCTGTAAGTTTTACGCTTTAGCATACTTGCATGAGTGTGAGTGGTTGCCATGTTAGCATGCTTGCCATGAGGCAATGTGCATATCTTCTTAACTGCATGAATGCCTGTGGATGAAGGCTCTATTACTTGAATTAGAACAATTCGATGATTGTGAGTTTTAAGCCCACTTTGTGAAGTGGCAAATCATCATGTTTTAAGCCCACTTGAGGGTGGCAAATCCACGCTTTAGCCCACTTGAGGGTGGCACTTTCAAACCATTTTCAAAAACAAATATGAGTTGAGTTTGTTCAAATTCTTGCGATTTAGTCTATACTTGCTTGTGTATGCTTCACATAGTAAAGATAGCTGATAACTGGAATAAGAACTCATGTGTTTATAAAAACAACATATCATGCTTAGTAAAGGCCGATCCTTTGATCGGGCGAGCGAGGGTGCTCATTTCAGGACCTTCCCCTCTCGTACCCAAGTTCCCGAGCAGAGTCAACTTTGGTAATGACGGACACGTGGCCTTTGGCGTGAGTCAGGATTTCCTAAATTTCCCAAAAATAGAATATTTAGGTGGGGACTCTGTAATCTGGCAAAGCAGTCTAGTTTTGGGATTATTTGATTCAAAATCTATTTTTCCTAAATGAACTGTCGGATTGGATTCTTTGGTGTTTATCAGTCTCACATTGCACTTTGTGAGATTAGATTCAGAACCGTGACAGGAGTCCGAACTGTAGGACCTATTCAAGCCTCTCCGAAAGGACGTGGCACAAAGAAAGTTGAGTCTACAGTGGCAAATTCAAACCCTTTTTACAAAACAAACATGAAATTGAATTGTTCCAACCCGGGCAAACTAGTCTATACTTGCTTGTGCGCATCATATAGTACAGCGAGCTTAATAACTAGAACAAGAGCATATAATGTTGATAAAAATCATATCATGATTAATAGAGGCTGATCTTTGAACGGGCGAGCGAGGGTGCTCAATTCATGACCTTCCCCTCTCGTACTTAAGTTCCCAAGCCAAGACAACTTTGGTGATGATGGACATGTGGCCTTTGGCACGGGTCATGGGTTTCCTAAATTTTTTCAAAATAAAATATTTAGGTGGTGACTCTGTATTTGGCAAAGCAATCCATTTTTTGAAATTTGATTCAAAATTGATTTTTCAAAAGATTTGCCGGATTTGGACTCTTTCGTGATTATTAGTTTCACATTGCACTTGTGAGAGTAGATTCAGAACCGTGAAAGTCCGAATTGTAGGGCCTATTTGCGAGTTTCTGAATGGGGTGCAGAAAAGGCAAGCTACAGTTTTTGGCGACTCCGCTAGGGAATAAGAGAACTTGACTCGAACTCATGATATGACATTTTATCTACACTTATGTGTTTCTTTGCATTTGCATTTGCATTGGTGCGCCTAAGTCACTGTGTTTGCCATTTGCTATTCCTGAACAGTTTTTCGGAGGCTTGCTTGGAAAAATTTGCCAAAAGGCTGACCGTTGGGGGCTCTGCCACGATGGAAACACAACCCTTGGATCTGGACTACCTCTATACCATTTGATTCTCTTTTCATTTCTCGGTGTTAAGTGTGATAGGTATATTAGATAGTCTTGCTAAGGTACCCTTTTGACCAATCGGCCTAGTTGCATATCAAAAGCTATAGAGACTGTTCAAAACTAGGACAGGTTGCTTACCCAAATGCAAGATTATGTGAAACCATTTTGCTTGAATAACTAACCCTAGTTCTTGACAAAACTAAGACAGGGTAACCCTACCGCATCATAAGGCTGTTTTGGCTCTCACTCAACTGGTATGCGCTTTTAGAGTGAAACTCTACATGAATGTATGTATCAGTTGCAAGTTTGGGTATCAGTTTTTGGGTGCAGAAATCAGTGTCAAGTGCAGTTCTACAGCTTATGATTACAACTGTGTTTTGTTCACATCTGAGCTGAGGTGTTATGCGGTTTTTGATTTTTGCTTTCTTTTGCTTTATTTCTTTTTGCAAGGTAGTTTATCACAATTGCTTCGAATGATTATGTTACCTCTCAAGCACTCTGGACCCGTGTAAGGAGACTTCACAGATCTGGGGATCTTGTTAGGGGACAACCAGTGTTTGCTTTGCTTCCACCGGTTATGAGACGGAGAAGCGTTAGGCATAATTCACCAGTCCAACAATCACCTTTTACATCATCGGTGCCCAGTCAGGCTTAGTTTTCTACTTCCACTCCAGTGAGAGATTATTCACCAATTTTGATGGCACAACATCCCCCGATTAGCATGGAAGACTTGCTCCGTCATCTCCAACAAACCATAGAAACCATGCAGTAAGATACTACCCGCCAAGCTGAGATTACAGCCCACCAAGCGAAAGTGATAAATAGGTTGCAACAATAGCAGCCACAGCAAGCAACGACTTCTGCATCCCATGCACCTCCAGCGGGTTTTCCAACACTCAGAGTCACTGTCAATGTCCAAGAGAATCTGGGTATTCCAATAGATTCAATCTCACCACAAACCTCCAAGGCACTAATGTACCAAACTGAGGCACCATTTGAATTCGAGGCTAACCCCACTGCACTGAAGGTCAATAAGCTAGAAAAGCTTTTCAAGCGGGCACATGGTGTGAACTCAATCCTTGACATCGAGGATGGATACACAAACTTTATAGCAACTCCGCCGGACAGATTCAAGATGCCATGCATAGACCAGTTTGATGGTTCTGGGGATCCTATGGTCCATTTGCGGTTATTCTCAGACATCTTGTAGCCAATGGGCCTCACTAAACTTCAAAAGTTGTCGCTTTTTCAGTCGGACCTTGTCACAGATAGCGACTATCTGGTATGCAAAGTTGGAAGACTCTGTGAAACGAAGTTGGGAGGAAATAGTTGAGGCCTTCATCGCACAGTAGTCCTATAATACCTAGATCGAGGTCACAACCCGTGATCTTGAAGCGACCCGTCAGGAGCCAAAAGAGGGCTTCTTGGACTTTGTGACTCGATGGAGGGCTAAGGCCTCGATGATGACTATTAGGCCATCCATGAAGGATCAAATCAGAATGGTGGTCCGCAACCTGCAAGGAAAATTACTGCAAAAGGTCATAGTCTTGCCATTGTTTACATTCGCTAAGCTCCACGAGATAAGGGTTCAAATTAAAGATGCAATGAAACAAGGGTTAATCATTAATGAAATGGAACAGCCTAAGAGGCCTTTCACACAAAGTTCCAATGCAACCACGAGTGGAAGCGCAACTACACGACCATCTGATATGAATGCCGTCACCACGACACCCAAGACTACCAACCCAATCGCCAGTACAAATTCATAAACCTCAAATAACCAAGCCTAACCTCAAAGGGTCTTTACCCCACTATATATGCCTTTATCCAAAGCCCTAGGGGTGCTGATCTGAAAGGGGCATCTTAAGCCGTTAGAACAACGCCCACTACCCGATCCCCTCCCACCTAAACACAACCCGACCAAATACTGTGCCCTTCACCAGTAGCATGGTCACGATGCCGACCAATGGTACAGCTTGCATCATGAGATTCAAGATCTCATTGAGAACAAGGTGATAACACCACCCCAAAAGCCAAATGTAACCACCAACCCTCTTTAAGCCCACAACCAAATTCCCCCACCTCAGAACCTAAATCTAATACATACACTGGCCATCCCATATGACCCAGGCATATACATAACCCCTTCTCACCTACCCCAACCAGCTGTGTTCATTCCTGAGAGCACGGACTTGTGTATGATGAACATTTCCACTTTTCAACCTGAACCCGTGGTGGTGACAATAGCAGAAGGAGGAAGGTTGGCCTTGGAGGAGAATGCTAGTCCATCACTTGAGAGCTCAATGGGCTTAACTGAGGAGATGTATGACCTGTGCTATTATATTGTGCCAGTTGACCAAGCCAAGCCTGAAGTGGTGTTGCCGACAGCAGTGGAGGTGAGTGTGGTTGGAGAGGATGGTCCAAGTCAAGGTCTGGATGATCTGGCAGAGTTGGAAGAAGCCTTAGACAATCTGCAGTTCTACGACGAACAGGATCAAGAGGACGTGCAGACTGACTAGTTTGATTTGAATGGGTCAACAGATGACTCCAGGTGGCTTAGTGATGAACCCAATCGGGAGGATAAAATTGAACCAAAACTTGAAGAAAAGGAATCGAGAATAGCTGCAGTGGCTAGAATGGCCAAGGGTAAGGGGAAATTTTCGGAGAGCACCGATATTAAGAATTTAGCTCAAGAACTGAGCGTCGTGCGTACCATAGATACAGAGCAGAAAGCCGTGTTGAAGTGGTTTGTGCAAGAAAGGGACTAAGACAAATAGGAAGCTGGAAAAGCCCAACACCCTGCGGGGGATGTGAGAGTGATTAGAACGGAACCAAATAATTACTTGTCGGTTGCCAGGGGAATATGGTGGGAAGATGATGATCTGCATCTTGCCCACACTGATGAGGATTGGGGTGAAGACGTGCCAGACAACACTTGGTACTCCGAAGAGGTTGACCATATGATGAAGACTGGGTGGTATTTCAAGCCCCTACACTTGGACCAAGCTGAAGCCTCCAGAAAAGACAAAGAGATTGAGAAGCAGAGGGAAAAGCAGTTGGAAGAAGAAGTAGTACTGAAACAGTTAAAGAAGATCCAGGCCAATATTTCAATCTGGGGTCTGCTTATGGCTTCTCGTGTGCACCGACAGGCTATGCTATCAGCGATGGATAAAGCCAAATTGTCCATTGATACAACTCCTGAGCAGCTTGTGGGGTTAGTCTTCCCCGGAGGTGCTGCGCCAACTTTAACCTTCTCAGACAAAGAACTGCCACCAGAAGGCTCAACACATAACAAAACTATGTACATATCAGTCGAGTGCATAGAGAAATGGGTGCCAGTAGTATTGGTCGATACTGGGTCAGCAATCAACGTCTGCCCATCTCATACAACCTATGCCATCAGTTTGAAACCAGCAGATTTCATGCTTACAACCCAAGTGATTCGGGCGTATGACAACACTAGCAGAGAGGTGATGGGCACAATACAGATTAGAGTTCAAGTAGGCCCAGCTCAAAAGGATATTGAGTTCCATGTCCTAGATGTGCCGGCCACTTTCAATCTATTGCTAGGGAGACCCTAGCTGCACTAGGTGAAAGCTGTCTCTTCTACCTTTCACCAAATGTTGAAATACCCCCATAGGAAAAGGGTGGCTATTGTGTTCAGGAATTCATCTATACATCCTCCACCAGAGGTAACTACACTTGTGCTGGAAATTGTTCACGGCGAGGAGGATATATTCCTCTCTGGATTTACCCTAGCTGAGGCCCAAGCAGTGCAAACCATCTTGGCAGCTGATGAGGGCTTGTATGTTAGTGCCTAATCAATCTACTTTATAAACAAGCTCCAACATATACCAGGAATGAGGTTAGAAAGAAGTGGCCGAAAGGGTGTTACTACGTTGGCCGATGTGCCACATAACCCTTATGCCTTTGGTCTTGGCTATACGCCTACCAAAGAGGATTGGGTTAGGAAAGGGAAAGAGATGGCCTACAGAGCCAGAGCTAAGAAAACCAAGAAATGATATGAACTTGTACATAGACCAATCCAGGGAACCCTGAATGGTCATTTATTTCGGGAGGGTGAAAACTTCCCATTCTGCGGTATCCCTGAACCTTGGTTCGACTCTGAGAAACGGCGGGTTCCTGGTTTTGAAATCTTCTTTGACTTACAGTTGCAAGACAGCGATACAGAGGAAAGGGCTGAGCCAATTATTGCCGAAGCTGAACGGAGTATTGAAAGTGATTCCAACAACAGCGAGCTTAAAGTAGGAGCAACACTGGCATGTCTCATTTCGGATCCTCCGATCAACTCAGAGAGCTTTAGGGTATAACCTGATCGTTTCCATGATCAGGGACCAACTGGGTGTGAACCCTTCTAGTAGCATTTTGGATGCATCTGACACACTATCTCTCGTTTGGTAGCTGGAGAAGGGCTACCTGTCTAACAGTTCTAAGTCTGGTAGTGAGCAAGAATCTGATTCCACAGAGTCTGTGGAGTCAGAATCAGATTCTGGTTTTTCTAAGTCTGGGTCCAGTATTCTTGGGGCTGAAAACCCGAATGCCGAGTTTTGTCTAGGTCGTCCTTTTCTTTTTCCTTTGAGTCGGTTGTAACCGAAGAACTAGATGAGCTTGACCTTGTGAATGAGAATGCTACTGCAGATTTTGAGTATTTCTCTGTGCCGCTTCTTTATTGCATTGATCATGATTTTCAAAATTTTGATGAAAACGACGAGAAAGGAATTCCTCTAGTTTTGAAAATTTTGATTAATCGAGAAGAGAGGTTTGCAAAACCCCTCGCCGATGAAAATATTGCTTTTAATGTGGGTATTGTGAAGGATCCATGTCTGGTCCAGATTGGGTCCACATTGTCTTCATAGGAGCGCAAGCACTTAGTCACTTTATTAAAAGATTTCAAAGATGTTTTCGCGTGGTCCTACGAAGACATGCCTGGAATCGATCCTGAGATTGTACAGCATCAGATCTCTCTCAAACCTGAGGCCTAAACCATCAAGCAGAAGTTACGAAGAATACGCCCGTATTGGGCTTTGAAGATTAAAGAGGAGGCCACCAAGCAGATAGACGAAGGGTTCTTGCTAGTATCTGAATATCCAACTTGGTTGGCCAACATTATCTTGGTGCCGAAGAAAGACGGCAGAATTTGGGTGTTTGTGGATTTCAGGGATCTGAATAGAGCCAGTCCGAAGGATGACTTTCCCTTGTCGCACTTTGATGGATTGGTAGACTACACTACAGGTCATGCGTTGCTCTCCTTCATGGACGGATTTTCTAGGTATAACCAGATTCTGATGGCGCCTGAGGATAGAGAGAAAACTGCCTTCACTACGCCGTGGGGAACCTATGGCTACAGAGTGATGTCGTTTGGGCTGAAGAATGTCGGGGCTACCTATCAAAGGACTGCAACCACAATTCTGCATGATATGATCCACAAAGAGGTCGAGGTGTATGTGGACGACATGATTGTCAAGTCCAAAGAAAGAAAGGGCCACTACACCACATTGAAGAAATTCTTCCAATGGATCAGAGAATATAGACTGAGGTTGAATCAACAGAAGTGGACTTTCAGTGTAACAACAGGAAAAATGCTGGGTTTCTTGATCACACAGAGGGGCATCGGGTAGCTCCTTCCAAAATCAAGGCCATCCTAGAAATGCCACCACCAAGGATTGAAAAGGAGGTGTGAGGCTTTTTGGATAAAGTACAATTCATAAGACAATTTATTTCTAAATTAACCTTGACTTGTGAACCACATTTTGGTCTCTTGAAGAAAGGAAAGAAATTTCGATGGGATGATCGTTGTCAATTCACTTTTGAGCAGATCAAGCAATACCTTCAGAACTTGCCCGTGTTGTCGCCACTAGAGCCGGGGAAGCCTTGGATTTTGTATCTGTCAGTAACAAACACAACGATGGGATGCATGCTTACTCAGGAATCTGAGGATAGGGTGGAGAAAGCCATCTATTACTCGAGCAAGAAAATGCTGGATTTTGAGACCCGTTATATCCCGCTTGAGAAAGCTTGCTTAGCCTTGGTATGGGCTACTAGGAAGTTGAGGCACTACTTGTTAGCTCACTCCGTAATTCTAGTTTCGAGATTAGATCCCATCAAATATCTCTTTGAGAAACCAGTGCTTATGGGTAGGCGAGCTCGTTGGTTGCTTATTCTCTCTGAATTTGATCTGAAGTATGTCACTTGCAAGTCTGTCAAGGGGACAGCGGTAGCGGAGTTCCTGGTAGATCACCCAGTGGAAGAGGATGAAGCAGTAGAATACTTGTTCCCAAATGAAGCTATTTTGCAAGTCGAGGAAAAGATTTGGACAATGTACTTTGACGGAGCGTCTAACCAGTACGGTTATGGGATAGGGGTGTTGCTGATAGCACCCGACAATTCTCATATACCCTTAGCCTTCAAACTCCGGTTTAAAGCATTTAATAATGAAGCAGAATATGAGGCGTGTATTTCTGGTTTGGAAGCTGCCCTGGAACTAGAGACAAAAATGTTGGATGTAATTGGGGACTCGAACCTAGTTGTGTCTCAAGTAAAAGGAGACTGGAAGGTCAAAGAACAAAAGATGAAGATCTATCACCAGACCTTGGATGTTCTAATTCCTTGGTTTGAGAAGCTAACTTTCACACATCTACTAAGAGAGAACAACAGGTTCGTTGATGCCTTATCAACTCTGTCTTCTATAATAGACATCTCATTTGGAGTCCGGATGCGTCCGATCATCATTGAGCAGAGATATACGCCGGCCTACGAGACTATTGCCGCAATAGATGAAGCACATGATCAAAACCCTTGGTTCTACGACATCTGGAACTTCTTAGAAAAAAAGGTTTATCCACTAGGGGAAATGCCAAAGATAAGAGGGCAATACGGTGGATGGCCGTTCAATTTATCATCTGAGGAGATAAACTGTACAAGAGGGGTCATTTGGGAATGCACAAGTTGTGTCAAAGCAGTGGAATCAAAGCGCCTAATGGAGGCTATCCATGGGGGAGAGTGCGGAGCGCACATGAACGGAGTAATGTTAGCCCGGAAGATTCTCAAGCAAGGTTACTACTGGTCTACTATAGAAGAGGATTGTATCGATTTTGTTCGATGATTTCACAAATGCCGAAGTCATGCTAATCGCATGAACATCTCGTCGTCGAAGCTCTACAACATAACTTCACCATGGCCTTTCTCAGTCTGGGGAATCGATGTCATCAGTGCAGTCAAATCGAAAGGGTCAAATGGGCATGAATACATTCTGGTGGCAATTGATTACTGTACAAAGTGGGTAGAAGTTCAGTCTTATGCAGTGTTAAAAGCAACGCATGTGGCTAAGTTTATCGGAAATAACATCATTTGCCGATATGGAGTCCCAAATGAGATCATTTCAGATAATGGCTCCTACTTCAAGAAAGAAATGATAGACTTGTTGGAGAAATACAACGTGGCTTTTCATAAGTCATCCACATACCGGTAGCAAACCAACGGAGTTGTTGAGGCTGCCAACAAGAACATTAAGCATATTCTACAGAAAATGGTTGAGACCTATTGGGATTGTCCAGATAAATTGCCATTTGCACTCTGGGGCTATAGAACTTCAATCCGGACGTCTACAAGGGAAACTCCTTCCCTCTTGTCTATAGGATGGAAGTTGTTCTGCCAATTGAAATAGAAGTCCCGTCACTATGAGTTATGGCTGAGTGTTAAATAGTAGAGGAGGACTGGCAACAGATCAGGTTTGAAGAATTGATATTGTTTGATGAGAGAAGGCTGAAAGCACTGTACCATGTTTAGGGTTATCAACGCAGGATTGCCAGGGCTTTCAAAAAGAAGGTTAAGTCCTAGAATCTCAAGGAAGGGGATTTGGTGCTGAAAGACAACCGAGCTCCCATTCATGACCCTAAGGGCAAGTTCAGACCCAATTGGATTGGTCCTTACATCATCAAAACTATTTGGTTCGGTGGAGCTGTAATTCTCATGGACTTGGATGACCTAGAATTTTCCCAACCGATCAACATGGACAAATCGAAAAAATACTATCCCTGAGAGGCTCGCTAGGCCGAAAACCCAAAAGGGCAACCTAGGCAAAAGTTAGAGCACAAAAAATTAGAAATAACGAAAAATTGAGCTCACAAGGTTGAAAACCCTAAAGGGCGGCCTTGGCAAAAGTTAGAGCGCAAAAGGAGAGCGTTAATACTCGAGTGAACCCGAACCAAACTACGTAAGGCCTAATTCCCATCTTCAGGATACATAGGCAACTTCATCCTGAAGTTCGGCCGTAAACACCTCCAACTCAACTGTCCTATTCATGTGTTGATCAGGTTATCTTTGTCCTTTCTTTATCTGAGGGTTTGATTGTAGTGCTGAGCAGTGTTATTCAGTTAAGGGGCAATTTGTTATCTTTGGATTCGGGGTTGTACATCTCGAGGATTGATTCCATATGTGTCAAGTGGTGATCCTTCTCGAAAATGGCTTTGAAAAGTTTTGATAAAAGTTCTTTTTTGTTCAAATTTTACCTTTTACAACTTAGACCATTTTTTGGACCAAAAGGAAAATTTTCAGTGCTCACAACTTTAATTTCATTGATTTCAATACAAAATTCTCCAACTCTCGATAAAAACCAAAGTTACTTTTATTAAATTCATAAAACTTGAAAAGTAAGATCGAAGCAATAAACTAGGGGCATAGATGAGTCAAGTGCCCCTGCGTCCCCCATTTGTGCTTGTGGAAGCTTCTGATGCCAAAGTGGGCCTGGTTTGTGCCTTATCTTCGAGCCAAGTCAGGCACTCGCCAGAAAGGGCGCAGTTGAAACCAGGGGCAAGGCCCAAAAACTCTCTTATCCTCCAAACAGAGAGATACCCAGCCAAATGTGAACCTCGGATGGGGAATGAAACCGGGTACTCTACCCTCTCCTCTGGGCAAATCTGATCATGTCCAAACTGATGCGTGAACCAGAACGGAAAATAGAATACACAGTGTGCAAGCCAATAAGCTAAATGCTAGGTTGCCGAGTCATGTTGTAGCTCATTTTGGTCAGATTAAGCTTGGGACAACGCAAAGCAGTGTCACCAGCAGACCTGCTGCATATCCAATGGCACCACCATTCTTTATTCGGGAAATCTACTAGCTGTTGGCAGAAAAAGTATGCTCGGGTTGAGTATGTAGGGCAAGTGTCCACTACCTTCAGCTTGTCCATTAGCCACACTTGGAGAGAGATGTAAGAAAAGAGAGATTAAAGAATAGAGAGATGTATGTTGAGAGAAAAGTGAGAATAAGGCTTTGAGAGAAAAATAGAGCATGAATGTCGAGTGATGTGAGAAACACATATAAGAAAGGGCGGGAAACATTACCTGAAGAACTAGTGAACTTTCCGTGAATTTGGTCATCTCTCATCGATGGAAGGCGTCTAAGCCTATCAAAGTCTCAGCCATCACTAAGCCAATGAAACTCTTGCCATCTTTCAAACCTTAGGCCACTTTGACTAGTCAAATGCTAGACCCACCGAAACTAGGGGCAAGAACGAAATGAGCCAGCATGCATAAACAAAGGGCATGTGGCCGAAAACCCTGCCGAAGAAGATTACCTTAGTCACTAATCTCAGAAAATCGACGAATCACACTAGGAATGTCCAACTCTCCGTTGTGGACCAAGGATCGAGCATCGTGTAAAGTTAGCCCACACATCTGTCCCAAAGTTTGGATGTGGCCAATGCACGGTTGACGTATGATTTCCTCATCGCGCCGAGATTCCATTAGTGCCTCCAATTCTTCAATTTTGGGGCATGTCTCTTGTCCCCCAAAGTTAAAGACATGTATAATTGGGTTCCAGTATCTAGTCGCGGCATGAAGGAACAGAAAACAAAGTGGAGAACGACTTAGCGGCAAAAGTACATTTATGCCAAAACCCTAGAAATTCACCTCTTCCGAGCTATCTAAAGTCACAATCCAATTTGAAAGTTTTTCAGCGAAAAACGGCTCCATTTGTGAAGAATTTGTAGCTAAAATGAAGAAACTATGAAGTTCAACCTTTTGTAGAAGATCAGGTAGTTAGTGGAAGCCAGGTGTCAACAATTTGGAGGTCTTGTACATTGATGGCCGGCAATCTGCATTGATGGTTGGCAAAAAGCATTGATGGCCGGCAAGGCATCTCTCATGGCCCGCATGTGGCCAGCAACCCCTTGAGCTGTTGTCCCTCTTTGTGCTAAACAATGCTGAAAGCATGTGTTTTGTTTTGATTTTAGTTTATTTTAAGGTCTTGCTTTCAGTCCTTTCGGCTTTAGCAAGTTTCTTAATTTGTATTTCAGTTGTTATTGCATAGTTTTGCTTATTGAGTTGTATATTGTTCTGTTTATCAAATTTTCATCATTTTGTTTATCGATTTGTTGTTGATTTGTTTATCGAGTTGTTTTTGTTTATTAAATTGAATATAGCTTTTTATGTTAGTTGTTGGTCGGTTCAATACCCGATTAAGATTTTATTTCAATTAAGAGTGCTCTTGGTCATTTTGTTTTCATCTCATTTTCATGCCAAGTGGTGCTCATGATGCAAATATACAACACTTTTTCAAAAAAATTGGTTTTCATTCCGATCATGGTTCTTTTTACAAAAGTGCAATACAAGTTTTTAAAGCAAATAAAACCTGTCTAAAGCTGTACAATGTGCTAAAACTATAAACAAAAAGAAACTAAGCAAAATTAAAAAAATCAACGCTGGTCGCCTCAGGTTCGAGAAGCCCTCTTCATCCTCTTCCTCGGAGGAGAGGACTCTGGGGCACTGTCTCCGTCAGCGCCACTATCTAAACCTGGACTAGAACCCGAGCCGGTGTCATCATCGCTCTCTGCTCTAGAGGTCGCCTCGGCGTCGTCTCTACTCCCGGAACCCAAGCCGACGTCGTCACCTCCACTCTCAGATGACTCTAAATGCTGACTCGCTGCCTCCACAGAGTCACTTATCTCAGCATCATCATCACTCAGAATAGGCTCTGAAGGATCACTCTCAACTCGGGTGCCCCTAGCTCTGCCTCAGCCGCGTGCCGGAACCTGTGTCTCTCTCCTCCCTCCTAGTAGAGGAGGCACTACTAGTGCGGGCACTACAGCTGCCGCTGGTGCCATCGGTATGGGTGGAATCTGAAAAGACAATTGTTACGTATCAGTTATAGCATGTGTATCAGATGCAAGCATAGTATGCAGAATGAGTATATACAGAAATCAGATACAATGTGTGAATACAATATGCAAGCACAGTGTGTCAGATGCGGTATATCGATGCAATGTATCAATGTAGTTTGGGAAGTTTTCAGTTGAAATGTCAGTGTCAGTGTGTTAGTGGAAATTTGATGCCTGGAATATAAAACTGAAGAAATTACCTGAACACCGTAGAGGCTGAGCAGCACCTCTCTCCTCTGTACCATCCCCATCAGCGAGGCTATCAGCTCGAGGGCGCCTCCTGTGTACTCGATTGGTGCCTGCAAATGTATTTGAATGATTGGTATCTGCAAATGAATATATCTAAAATGAAACATGGAGTGCGAGTGCTAAAGTGTGGTTCATACCAGAGTTGGGCCTCGGATCTCGACAAGCTCATGACCAGCCAATACAGGCTCAATCGGGACCTGGTAGGCATCCCCGGTGTGTTGCCAGCAAGTCAGCGTAGTGGGAAGCTCCGGCCAATCAGCCCTCTGCTTCGCTCGGGAAGCCCCTCTGCCACAGGCCCTGCTCGCCCGGCTCACTTTGGGCCTCGCTCTCGCAGCAGGAGCTCTTCCCTCCTCAACTCCACGAAGATCGGTTAGGGGTGGCATCAAGTGTGTCTGGATGAAAGCTGCATAGTCGCTTTCCGCTTGAAAAAAGTCGGCATCTAGGCCCACCATGAACTGGATGACCTCCTCAATAGAGAGGGTCTCTGTGGACTGCATATACTCTGGTGGAGCCACCGGGACGATCGGGTCTGGCAGACCCATAGTCTGATGCACGAAGCACTCGCCAAGAACCAAGCTCAACAGATTGGGCCCTCGAGTAGAATGCGGTAGCGGGAGGTAGCCCAGGCAACGGCGAACTGGTCCCGGACCCCCCATGGCATCAAGGCCTACGGTTGCCATATGATCTGCAAATAGAAGTTGTACAGATTATTAGTTACTGTCAATTGCTAAACGAAGAGTTTCAAAGGAAAAATGGTTGTGTTTTGGATTACCTCATGGGCAGCTACTGTGTCGAAGTACTACCTAAAGAATGTGAAAGGCTCACGGGTCCTATGGTGAAGCTGACCGTCATATATCCGCAAATAGGGGACTGTCAATGGAAGCTCCTCTACAAGCTTCGGGGCGAGAGTCGGAAAGTATGCGTATACCCATAGCTGCAGGGAAAATACAATGGTATGTGATCAGTATAGTATTGAGCAGATGCAGAAAGTGCAAAATAGAAAGCATAGTGTATGAACAGTGTTTGAGTAGATACAGAAATGCGAAGTAGAAAGCATGTGTTGAAATAGATGTGTAAAGTAGAAACTGTAAAGAAAATATAAAGTGCAAAGAGAGAACTGAGATATGTACCTCCCAGGCTAGCCAGTAGCCTCCAATCAAGTCTCCTTGCAAACGGGAGGTAGAGCTCATATATCTGTACAACGTAGTGAGACCGGCTCCACCCCGGTCATAAAAACGAACCCGAGGAAGGGTCACCAGGGCATTCAGCAAATACAAGCCAACAGTGTACTACTCAAAAACAAGGTGGAACTAAAGACGAACATCAGGAATCCCCTAGCATACTGCTCAATCTCCTCTATCGTCTTGGGCTCAGTCCCTCTGAATCGTTCATCGAACCAAGTTTATCTGACCATCCCCATTCGGTATATGGATGGGTATGCCCATAGCAGCTCGAACCAAGCCGCCTCTCACTCCTTCATATCTATATCAAGAGGGATCGGATCGCCCCTACATCTAAGCCGGTGATCATAGCAAAGTCGTAAGGAGTCATCGTCATCTCATCTGCGGTGGAAAAGTAGAAGGAGTTGGTGGTATTACACCACCTGACCCAAGTCAAGCCAGAGCAGAAGTGGTCGAAGCCTGCCTCGTCAATGATGTCTCGAACTCCACTTGGGAGCTCGTCATACCAGTCTCGAGCAGTCGTAGCACCGTAGCCCTGAAGGCGCGAGACTCACCCTATGGCAGAAGACAAATGCATCAGATATAGGACATTGTATAAAATGCAATCAGATGAAGGCAGTGCATGGTCCGATACAAGGTAGTGTATGAAATGCAGTTAGGTGAATCCGATAAAGCAAGTGCAGGAAATACAAATAATGAAAGGTAAAATACATGAAAAATAGAGGTCATATCTCAACGACAATGGCCGACAAGTAGGCAATAGTGTGTCTGTGGGTGATATCTCATCGGATTGAAAGGTCATACCCTCAGTGGTAGCGGCTCTGGCCTGGTCTCGGGCTCAAACTCCACCTCCAGGTCGGCCTCCAGGTCAGCTATCGGTTCCTCTACCTCCGGCACGAGTGGAACTACTGGGGGAACCTCCGGAGGAGCCCTGTCATGAGGAATCTCATCCGCCATCTGAAAATGGATGTGAAGTGGGTGAAAAGTGAAGCAAAATGAAGAAAAATGGTAAACTTGGAAAAAGTCAAATGTTAAGAGAGAGAAAATGAAAGAAAAAGTCAAAACTGGGAAAAGTGCACAAAACTTGAGAGAAACTCGAGGGGAATAAGCCTAGAATGATGGAAGTGAGGAAGGAAGCACCCGAAATCAAGTTTCAATCGGTTTGAAGTGAAGGAAATAAAGAGATTTTAGTGAATCAACTTCGCGTGGGGTGTTGAAAAACGTGTAAAAAGTGAAAATCTAGAGAGAAGTGTCTAGAGAGAGAGGCAGGAAGATTTTGGACTTGGATGAGTGAGGAAATGAGCCCTAGTGGCTCATATTTAAAGACCCAAACCGAAATGACCAAAAGGCCCCGAATCTGCCATCGATGGCCGGTAAGGCACACTAGTGGCCAGCACCTGGCCGGTGGCCTTTCCTTGTGGCCGGCAGCTTCCTTTGGGTTCTTGATGATGTTTTGTATCCTTGGTTCCCAAGAAGTGTAGGTGTAGCTCACTGTTGAGTTCAAAATGTCTCTACGGAAGCTCAAAACTATGTTTTCGGTGCGCGATGTTCGTCACTTGTCAACATGAACGAGGTGTATCCTTTAAATACATTGTAATTCTTTCGAGAGGTAAATTGGACATTGTTTATCAAATCATGCTTTTGTACGTGCATTTGTTGCATTGTGCATGCATTTCATATTGTTGCCTTGTACATACATTTCATGTTGTTGCATGAATATGTATTTCGCTTCCTAGTGTAAGTTGTGCATTTCACAGGAATTGCATACGCGTCTTGCATCCGTTATGTTTTACACATAGAATATGCTCCCATTATGAATTATGCATAGAATATGCTTATGCTTTTGTTTCTCGCATAGAGCATGTCATTAGCATTCTATCTCGGTTGTTTATATTGCATAAAACATGCATTCCTACTCAATTACACTTGTTAGGTTTCATTCTTGGAAATGCGCGATATTGTATATACGATTTATTCAGAGGAGTTTGAGGTAAAATTATTCATGCCCTTCGAATCGTATCCTTCCACCTCTTTTCCTCTCACATGAGACACATTAGGATTGTTTGCTTCGGTTAAAAACATTCCGGTGTGTCTCGGTGTTCACACCTCCTCCCTTCAGTTAAAAACATTCAAGTGCATCCCAGTGTTCATACCACCACTTCCTTCTCTCGCGTGAGACGCGTTAAGATTGCTTTGGTTAAAAACATTCAAGTGCATCCTGGTGTTCACACCACCCCCTTCGGTTAAAAACATTCAGGTGCATCCTGGTGTTCACACCACCCCTTCCTTCTCTCGCATGAGACGCGCTAGGATTGCTTCGGTTAAAACATTCAGGTGCATCCCGGTGTTCACACCTCCCCCCTTTGGTTAAAAATATTCGGGTGCACCCCAGTGTTCACATCACCCCCCTTCAGTTAAAAACATTCGGGTGTGTCCCGGTGTTCACACCACCTATTCTCCTCTCGCGTGAGACGTGTTAGGATTGTTTGCATCGGTTGTAAACATTTGGGTGCGCCCAGTGTTCACACCATCCTTTTTCTCCTTCAGTGTGCATTGCGTTAGGATCTCGGTTGAGACCTCGAGTGAGCTTGATGGTTACGTCGCCTTTTGTCTTTCCTGCACGTCGCATAGTGAAGCTTGCATAATTTTCTTACATCCTTTCTGCATGAAATGTAGTTTGGGTTCATTTTTCTTGCGCCATAATTAGAATTGTTGTGCCTTGTTTCAGTTTGTTTAATTGTGGCATTTCTTTGCATAGCATTTGCATGTAAATGTTTCATTGCACAGCCTCATTGCATGATCATAAGTTATGTTATGCATCTTGCATATCATTTGTATTTTGTCCCAGAACTACGCTAGTTTGATTCCTTGTAAAGGGATACATAAGCAGCTGTAGACACCCCATTTTCGACCGTCCTCAAGACTTGGACGTCACCGTTGGAACACTCGGTGATTATCCATGTTTGTGTTCGTTTGGAGTTCCTGGAGTTCTCGGCTCGCGCGCCGTGCCTCAGGACCTCCGAACTCGACCGTTTGTGTTTGGTTTTGCACCAAACACTTGTGTTTTGCCTTGGAAGGGCAGGGAATGCTTTGTGAGGCATCCCTACACACCACCGGCTGTGGCTAGAGGCCACCGGCCGGCTGTAGTTGTCACCGGCACTATATTTTGCCGGTCGGCACTATTTTGGGCGAAATGACCATTTTGCCCAAATACCACTTTGCTTTACGAGATATTTTGAGACGACTTTTGAGCATTGCTTCCCTCCATACACGTGTATGGAGGGATGAGTCTTGCTTAGCTTGTAAGTCATTACAAGTTCTATAAGAGGAAAGCTCTCCTCTTGTTTGAGGGTTAGCATTTTGAGCATTAGACATTGTTAGAGAGCTGGAGCTCTGTTTTTTAGGGTTAAGTTAGATACATATATCATATCTCTCTTTTCTCTTAGTACACTAGGTGTTTTAGTTCACACTATTGTACTAAAACACCTAGTGTTTCACCTCCTCCTTGCAACTGAGGTTCTAGAGGCTGTTCTTGGAGGTTCTTGACAGATTTTGAGCTCAAGGAAGCATCAACCACAACCTTTGTGAAGAAGGCTACAAGGGTAAGCAAAACTCCCCTTTATTCCCCATTTCTGCACTCTATTTTTACTTGCTTTAAAATAGTTTTTGAGCTTAGCATATAACACAAAAAAGTTCTGATTTTGAACCCTCTTCATTGTATATTAAGAGTGTTTTGTGGTTTGGGGAGGTTTGACCCCCTTTAGACCTTGAAAAAGGTCCCATTTTGTGCTATTTTGGAGAGATCCGAGACTTTGGTCTTAGGATGTCTTCACCACTGAAATCTTGAGGGATTTCAGTGGTGAAGAGCATGCCTTGAAGTCTCAAGAAGGAGAGGGCCACCCCCTCTCCTTGATGTCCTTAAAAAGGACAAATTTTGCTTCCTTAAGGAGCTTCATGTTTGAGTGTGTGTTGAGCATGTTTGGCTTGTTTTCCATGTTTATTATGCCATGATATAACATGTTTTCAAGTTGGTTTTGGCCTCCTATACATGCTTAGTATAGTTGCCTTGTAATCCCCTTTTATGCCTTAACATGTCTAGGTTGTTTGCCCTATTTTCTAGCATGTTTTAAGCTTAGATTTGTGAAGCTTGTAAGCTTATTTTGCCATGATTTAGCTCTGTCCATAGCTATTTTGGCCAATCTTAGCATGAATTTGGTAGCCTCTTTGTATTTGGCTTGTTGGCCTCAAAAGCATGAATATGTGGTATGCTATTCTAGCTTTGTTTTTGATGATTGGAACCATCTACCATGCCATTTCAGTCCTTCATACATGCTTGTTGGATTGCCTTAGTGGCCTAGTTAATGCTTTAAGAGTATGTCTTGTATGCTCCATATTTTGGCTTCAATGCATGCCTTTAGCTTATTGACTCTTAGATGCCATCTAAGTAGCTCTTTGGCCTTGCTTGAACATGTTAAGAACCTATTTTTGATTGTTAAGTGCATGCCATATGTGTTTGTGCCAAGTGTGGTTTAAATGCCCTATTGACTTGCCTTAGGCCTAGGCCATTTGCATGCTTTGTTTGGCATGCTTCATTGCATGATTTGGCATCATGTTTGACATGGATTTCAGAGTTTTTGATGCATGCTATCAGTCTATGTTTGGCCTCTTAAGTGTGCATGAGAGTTGCTTTTGAATGCCTAAGCCTTGAGCCTTAACACTTGCATGTGTGTGTGTGTATTTGGTCTCATTTTCTAGGCACTTTGGCCACTGATTTCGGGCCTTTTAGAGTTGCCTAATTCATGTCTAAGTCCACTATTCCATTGGATTGTATGCTTGAATTATATGCTTGTTTGTATGCTTGCATAAATGCCATGCCATTGTCCATGTGTGCATAATAGATAACATGCTTAGGACCTCATTGCATTGGCATGTACGCTAGGCCTCTTGACTAAGTCATGATGGAGGTTTAGCACCCCTTATGTGCTTGCTTGGTTTGTATGCATTTTAAATCAAATTTGTACCCTTGGTTCTTAGGGTCATCACGCATGGAAATGCGCGATTGATGGCCCGGGAATCGAGGCACATGCCCTCTTGAGTCCATAGCATGATGAGGGATGTGCTTGGTGCATACATGCTTTGATTTGCATTGCCTTGCCTTTGGTTTCCTCTGCTGCTGTCAGTTGCAGGTTCTGCAGGGATAAAGGGCCGATCGGCACTCTTTGGTGCCGACCGGCTGCCTCTTGGCAGCCGATAATGAAATTCAGAGCCGGTGGCTTCCTTCCTCGGCCGGTGGCTCCCTGCCTCAGCCGGTGATGCTCCCCAGTGCTCTGAGAGGCACTCCTGAAGTTTTGGGAATTTTCAGAGAAGGGGAGCAGAGGAAACAGAGGCACACTTGCACGGCAGTGCAGTTCCGAGCGAGTCCCGGGCACACGCGGCAGTCAGCCCTCCTTCCGAGGCATTTATCGCTTAAATAGATTAATTAGTTTATTTATTTAATTTAGTTGATTTGTAATATTTAATTAGCTAGAATAGTTAATTATTTATTCGGTTTTGTATATTCTTTCGGTCCCTCCGAGCGAGGGCAAAAATGTAATAAGTGTGCGTGAGTGGGTGTATGTCTTCCAACCCCCATTCCTTTCTTCCCTTTTATTTACCTGCTTATGGTAGATTAGGGCATACTTATTTTAGCATACCTTATGCAATGCATGTGTGCATTCATGCATTTGTTTACATGCACCGGGCTCGGTACATCATACAAACTGCATCGCAATTTTCAATTCCAAAATTGAATACATGCTATTTGATCGCATTCCACATGCCATGTTTAGGGTTAGCCGAGCCTACTCTAGATTGCATTTCTGCCCGTGTTGCATTAGCCACTTACCATGAACTAGGTCATGCACGTTTGCTAACCAGTTCCTTGTTTTGGCGCGGAGTACGATGTAAGTGTTTATGGCTTTAGCATATCGCACGTGTGTGATTGTTGCCATGACAATAGGATTGCCATGCGGCTAAATGCTTATGTGTTATAAACTATTTGAATGCCTGTGGATGGAGGTTGGATTGTCTGAGTTGGAATAACTCGTTGAAATCCGTATTTTAGCCTACTTGCGAGTAGCAAAATCCAACACGTTTTTCGAGACAAAACGGATATGCAATGTTTATTTCCAAGTTAGGCGATCTAGTCTATACTTTTGTGTTGTGCGCATCACATAGTAATTCTAGGTTAATAACCGGAATAAGAACGCATAAAGTTTTCAAAAACGGATATCACGGTTAGTAGAGGCCGGTCTTCGGACCGGGCGAAAGGGGGTGCTCATAGCTGACCTTCCCCGATCGTACCCAAGCTCCCGAGCCAAGACCACTTTGGTGATGACGGACATGTGGCCTTCGGCACCGAGTCAGGGTTTCCTAAATTTCCCAAAAATAAAATATTTAGGTGGCGACTCTGTAATCTGGCAAAGCAGTCCATGTTTGGCACTACTTTTCAAAAAATCTGTTTTCTCAAACGATTTGCCGGATTTGGACTCTTTGGTTCAGATTTAGAACCGCGACACAAAAGGGAGTCCGAACTGTAGCGCGAGGTCCCCCGCGGACGTGCTACAGCAGCCTATGGGCACAACCATTTATTTCTATTTTGATTGGTTGGCCAAGTCTTACGGCCTTGTCAAAATGGGTCGTCTCTGGGCTTCGACATTCACTCACGTCATTTCATGACTCCGAGTTCTATCAAAGAGGGGCAATTGTAGACACCCCATTTTTTACAGCCCTTTAAGACTTGGATGTCCTTGCAAGTACATCTGATGACGAGTTTGTTTGCTGACCGAGCGCTCGAAGTCTTCAGTGGAATGCCCCAGCTTTGAGCCTTTTAAACCCTGCATCCATTTTGTCTCATTTTTGGACCATGCCTTGGTCTTTCCATCTTGTAATCTCTGGTGGCCTGCCGGTCATCCTTGGAGGCTGTCGACCATCACTTCTTGTCTGCTGGCCATTGATGTGTCTTGCCGGCCATCACTGATGGCCGGCCAGCCACCAGTGTTTTCTGTAGATATTTTTTGCCAGCTGTGCCAGCTATTTGCACAGATGCTTGCATTTGTCCACATGTAGAGGGCTGGATCTCCTTGTATAGATTTCATGTTTTCTATATATAGGAGCCCCCTCTCTCATGTTTTGGAGGTTAGAAAATTTTAGACTCAAAATTTTTCTCTCTCTACAAATTTCCTACACTTTTGCCTACAATTCCTACATTCTTTCCTATACATCTTTAACCAAATCCTCTCATCTCTGAGCTGAGGTGTTCTTGGGCTTGGTTTGAGCTCTAGAAGGTGGTATTTGCTTGGAATTGTTGCTTGGAATCACTCTTCTCTTCAAGAGGTATAATACTAACTTTGTAGGCTTGCTATACGTACTTGTATTCCTATCTTTTTTTCATTGCTTTGGGCTGTTTTTGAGTTGTAAAAAACCTTTTTTTTATGGTCAAAAATTGGTGTTTTTGGTCATTTAAGGTTAGGGGGTGGTTCATCCCTCTTTATTCCTTGTTTATAAAGCCTTTGCACCTTTGTTTCCTATTTTCAAACCATCTTTTTTTAGGCCTTTAAACACTGATTTTCAGAGTGTTTTCAGTGGTAAAAATCATGTTTTGATGTCCAAATTTGGAGGGGTTGGCCTCCCCTCCTTGTGTCTTGTTTGCTAGCCTAGTTGGTGCCATGCTTTAACTTATTTTTCTAGCTTGTTGTAGCTTAGTTCCAGAATGTTTTAGCCTCTAATTTAGGCTATTTTAACTCAATTTTAGGTTGGTTGTTGCATTTGAGTCTTGTTTTGCACGCTTGTAGTGCAATAGTCCTCACAAGCTTGGTGTTTTACAGTTTTAGACACCACTTGTTTGAGTTAATTGCTTGTTTTTGGTCCTTTCACACTCAATTTTACCACTAATTATCTCTGCAACCTCCCTCCTTTCTTGGCTTTTGATTTTTCTTTGAAAATGGTTTCAAGCCACTTGTTTGCCTAAGTGTGAAATTGAGGTTTCATACTTAATGGTTTAATCCCTTAGGGATTCATTACCAACGGTATGATACTTCTTGCGTACCTAAAGCAACTTGTGTCTTCAACTTTTCTTTCCATTAGAGGACTTTAACTCACCTTTTGGACTTAATTGGATTAAATAATTATTGGTAAGTTAAAATGAGTAACTAACAACTTGGGACTAATTGATCAAGATAATAACTTGTGTGTTATGTGTTCAATCGGACGCTAATTGAACACAAGGAAAATTGGGACATTTCATACTCAAAGTGATTAAATGTGTCAAGTTTTTTAGGTCTCCATTACCCTTGATCATGCATGATTAGGTGATGGTTCTTGTGTGTCTTTTTTTTACATTTATTGAGCTTGCACTTCTTGAATCACAAGCCATCATACAATGAAATTGCTTGGATTGGTGGTTTGTGGCTTAAGTTCACAACTCCTTAGATTTGTTCATAAAAATGATGGGTGAATTGCGCAGACAATCCTTGGAAATACCCTTTCTTTGCTCTGTTTGTCCTCTATTGTAGCATGATAAACCAGTGCATCAGTGGCCGGCAGACCACTATCTATGGCCGGCAGAGCATCATAGATGGCCAGCGGGCCACTTCCATGGCCGGCACCTAGCCAGCAGTCTTTGCCAGAGGCCAGCTGGCCACTGATGCAAACATCAACAGAAAATTGGTAAGGGGAAGCAGAATGATTATGGAAGTGTTCAACTGTGCAAATAGAGGCTTTCGAGAGTAAAACAAAGGTCTTTTCGAGTGGAAACCAAGCATGCGCATGCATATCTTTCATTTCTCGAGGTGGAGCAGTAATTAGTTTAGTCTAGTTACTTAATTAAATTATTAATTGTAATTGTTTTGTAAATTATTTAATTAGTTAGTTAGCTAATTAGTTCAAGTGTTGTAATAATAATTAGTTAATTAGTTTAACTAGTTATTTATTTTGGTTTGTAATAATTAGCTTAATTAGCCTAGCCTAGTTGCTAATTAGCTTAGCTTTTATTCATTCATACTCTCCTTCGTGAAAGCGTAATGTAATAATGTGTATGTCTTCCAACCTCACGTCTTTCTCCCATTTATTTACCCGCTTTTGGTGGTTAGATTAGGGATGTATTTCAATTAGCATACTTTATGCTTGCATCCATCCATCTTGTCTTCCATGCACCAAGGCTCGGCGCATCATTCAAACTACATTGTTGTTTTAATTACTTCGTTGAATATGTGTTTAACCGCATGTTATCAAATTGCTTCATATGCCATATTAGTAGCCGAGCATATTAAATTGGATTATTGCATGTGTTGCATTAAACATCTTGTATAGCTAGGAATCATGCATATTTTTCTAACTCATATCTTTTTGGCTTGGAGTACTAGGTGAGTTTTTAGTGCTTTAACATACTTGCATGTGTGTGAATGTTGCCATGACTAGCATGTTTACCATGAGGCTAAATGCTTACTTGTTAAACTACTTGAATGCTTGTGGATAAAGGCTTGTTGTTTGAATTGGAACGATTTAACAAATGTAAGTTTTAAGCCTACTTTGTTGAGTGGCAAATCAGCTTTAAGCCCACTATGTTTGGTGGCAAATTCACAAACTTTAAGCCCACTTGAGGTAGCAAATTCAAACCATTTTTACAAAACAAACATGACATTGAATTATTCCAACCCAGGCAAACTAGTCTATGCTTGCTTATGTGCATCACATAGTAAAGCTAGCTTAATAATTGGAACAAGAGCATATAATGCAGATAAAAATCATATCATGATTAGTAGAGGCTGATCTTTGATTGGGCGAGCGGGGGTGCTCCATTTATGACCTTCCCCTCTCATATCTAAGTTCCCGAGCTGAGGCAACTTTGGTGATGACGGACACGTGGCCTTTAGCACGAGTCATGGTTTTCTTAAATTTTTCCAAAATAAAATATTTAGGTGGCGACACTATATCTGGTAAACCAGTCCATTTTTTGGCAATTTGATTCAAAATTAAATTTTCAAAAGATTTGCTGGATTTGTACTCTTTGGTGATTATCAGTTTCACATTGCACTTGTAAGATTAGATTCAAAACCGCGAAAATCCGAACTACAGGTCCTATTTTCGAGTTTTCGAAAGGGGGCATGAAAAAACGAGCTACAGGTTCTGATGCCAGTTACAAGTCAAGGGATCAAATATGCAATGGTTTGATTTGTTTAAAAAAAAATAAAAATAAAAAAAATAAAAAAAAAAATAAAAAAAATTCTTTCAAATATCTTGAAAGCCTTTGCATCAATAGAAGAAAAAAACCCTAAATGTAGATCAAAAATCATAACCCATTTACTCATTTCCCATAAATCATACCCATACGACATCAAAACACAAAAACAAACAAAGCCTAGAGCTAGAGTCAAATAAGGAAACAAAGGAAGGGAGAGAGACGAAGAGAGACACAGAGGGAGAGAGAGAGAGAGAGAGAGAGAGAGAGAGAAACCTGATTCAAAATTAATGGGCCTGAGACGGTGTACTGATCATGGCGATGAGACGGTGAGCGTGGGTGGCTGATGGTTAGTTGATGAGAGAAGACCGATAGGCAGTCGACGAGAATGAGAGCAAGTGACTGAGTGTTGATTGGTATTTCCTTTGTGTATGTATCATTCTAAATAAAATTAAACATAAAGTAAAATTAGACGGCAAATGTTCCCCCCCAAAACTTTTGATCACACTTATTTAGAAATTGGGATTAAAAAAATTATATATAATCACACTTAATTGAAAAGTGACATAAAAATAAATATTATCACACTCAATCAAATTAAGTGTGATCAAAATATCAATCTAATTTTTTTTATCACACTTCTAATAAAAGTGAGATATTTTCATTTGTTAAAGTGTGATCTTTAACTGTTTTTGTAATAGTGATCAAATTTTTCAATAGATGAAGGGTGGTCAGATGAATTTTTCAAATCGTAAATAGTAAAATTTTCAAAATATTTAATCTTGTAAAGTAACTTCCGTTTAAATAAAATTTAACAAAAATACATCATACAACATATATATTTTAACATATAATATTTTGTGTCAAAAAATATATAAAATGTGTATATTAAAAATCATAATTTATCACATAATATTTTAAACATCATCAATATTAAATCACATGATTAACATGCTTTAATTGTAACTACACCATCAGGATTATTTACAGATATTCTTTTGAAATGCTCCCAAACATTATTAGACATGCCCTTAGATGATGATCCAGCTGTTGGAAAATGGATATTAGGTATATTAGAAGAAGAATCAACAGATTCATGTTGTGTAGTATATGCATCAATATCAACATAAAATTTAAGAATATTAGGATCCATAATAATGTAAGTAAAATAATATATAAGAACTAATAATTAATTTAAATAACGAGTAAACAATAACAACTAATATATGTTAAGAAATAATTAATGTAAAAAAATGAGTAACTAATAAATTTAATTCTAATAATTAATGTTAGCGATTGGCGAATGCGATACAAAAATTTACTTCTTCTGATAAAAGTTTTTGCTTGCACAATTGCAATTTTCACTTAAGGATGAGACTTCAAAATCAATTAAGAGAGTTAAGAGTTGAGAGTTGAGATAGATTAAGAGTTTGAGAGAGAGAATTGTTTGTGAGAAATAAAATGAAAGAGTGGTATTTATAGAAGTTTAGGGGAATGGGGTTAATTTGTTAAAAAAACAAAACAAAAAATTTGGTCATTGGTGTGTAAACAATCAAATGACCATTTCAATTTATTTATTTATTTATTTGAGTTTTGACCATTGCGCGCCTAGGAGCCATTGGGGGTGGGGCAGGCTAGGGTCGAACTTCACCGAGGGTGAAAATTTTTGGGCCAGGTTGGGGTCAGGTTAAGCTGGGCCAGACTTTCAAACAGACGGCCTAGGCCCCAGGTCCCGAACTAGGCTCAGGCCCAGGCCTGACTAGGCTTAATCGAACCATACCCACCACGAACTACGGGTGGATTTCGGATGAACCACAGGCCACAGGCCATTTTAATACCCCTGTCACTGCCCCACGTTTTTTTGCTTCGTATGTCCAAACCAACATGTCTGATATCCATTTTGCAATAATCCCCAAGCGTTTTGTATGAGTCCATTTTTGTTTACACATTTTTAAACCGAGTAAATAAAACATTTTATTTTTTTTTGTGATTGATTTAAAATAATGAGGTTGAAAACCTAGATATGGTTAAACATTTTTGAAATAGGAGGTCATTGCTTTAGGCCAATCAAATCTTTTTTATTTTTTTTCTTTTTTCTTTTTTGGGGTTTGGACTCTCCCAAGTTGGTCATCCAACTTGAGAAGAGCAATTGGGATTAATGGGCCTGTTTTAGGGTTGTGTTCGCGTTCATTCTTTAGAATTTATTAAGTAAAATATTTATATAAAAAATAAGTTGGTCAATGATCGGATATAAGTGGTTATATGTTTCAATCACATTTATTTTAAATAAATAGACGATAAACATAATTTTAAGAATAACTATTAATTTTTTATAATATAAATATGATTAAAAGATATAATTACTAATATCTAATTGTCTTGATTGTGTATTAAAATTCTCCTTAACAGATATTAAAAGATGAACGATTTAAATTACCGAAATTGACAACAGAATAAACCTATCAAACCCAAACTATTCTCTCAAGTTGGATTGCCAAAGATGGTCAACTTCACAAAATCAATTTTTTTTTTTTTTTTTTTTTTTTTCGCCAATCAAATATTCATTTTTCTTTCGTATGATAGCTCATAGGTCATGTTTGATTCACAAGATTAATAATGAAGTATTAATAATCCTATTAAATTAGTGTGGTATTCACTATCCAATTGGATTAATATCCATTGGATTAATAATCACACCCCTACCCCATTACTAATAATTTTACAAATTTGTTGGATTAATTATCCATTGGATTAATAATCCTAAACCAAAATGTTAAAACAAACATAGGATAATTAGGTCCACGGATTAACAATCTCAATCTCATACTCTAATCTACCCAATCAAACATGCCCATATAGTATTCTTGTTATGAGCAATTATCAGATAATGACAGTAGGGTAGGTTATATTTTTTTTCTTGTAATTGGTTCAAAGAAAGAATAATTTGTGGAAAGTTAATTTTATTGAAAAATATTTAAGATAATAAAAAACAAATGGTCTTTAGTAGACCTTTTCAAATTCGATCTTTTAGTTTATATATATAATGAGTATTGAAATAGATACAAATAAATAAATAAATAAAAATATTTTGAAATGTGTTAAAGTTCAAGTGTGATTTTTTTTTTTTTTTTTTTTTTGTGGACATTTTCTTCTATTTATTGATATCCCATTTGACTTACCCATACATAAAATATTTAGACAAAAAATTATTAAAAAAAAAAAATACTATAGACAGAAAGGGGAAAAAAGAAAAAGAAAAAGAAAAAAAGAGTTAATTGCACCTAGCACTCATACATTTTCACTGTAATCTCACTGCGGTTCATCACTTTTTGACAATTAATCTTTTACGTTTTAAAGTCAAATTGTAATAATAGTTTTATGCCCATTTACCATTAATGAGATTGACAAAAATTAAAAGTAAAGAAATGAAAGTAAGACTCAAGTAAAATCGTAAATGTAAGAACTAAAGTGAGATTTTAATGAAATATAAGAATGTTAATCAGATGAAAAAAAAAATATCACGTTTAGCATAGATGACAAGTTCCTCTAGTTTTATTAACCAACTTGAATTAAAATGTATAGAGTTAACTTTCATAATTAAAAGGGTAAATTACAAATACACATCATAAGGTTTGCTTAAAACACATATTGCTCCTTATGATTTAAAAAATTACAAATACCTCATAAGAATTTTTTTATTTAACAAAATTAATTAAAAAAATAAAATATATAATTATTCTCCTCTATAATAATAAAATTATATGAATTATTAATTGAAATATATTTATAATATTAGTGCTATGCAATCCATAGTGGTTTCTTATATGTTTGGTGAGCTTGGCTGCTTTGTGGTTTTCTCAGGATAATTGCTGGGATGGTTGTGATGGGCTGAGCCTGGTTTGGGGGTGGGCTGAGCCTGGTTGATCCTGTGATGGCCCCTCCTACTGCTGCTCTACAGATAGTCCTGGAGCATTGGTGCTTCGCATTACCAAACTTGTAATCAGCCAGAGGCTTGGTAATAGTCATGGTGCTCTGTCAAATGCCCCAGCAGTGGAGTGTTTTGTTGCTTTTTTGTGTTTTGGTTTGTTTTGTTTTGCTCTGCATGTTGGTTTCTCACTAATTTGGAGTTTCGAGTGTGCGCTAGTAGATGTTTTGGTGTGCATCTAGGTGCCAACCTAGTTGGAATCTGTATGTTTCACTGTGATTCTTTTTGCACCCTCTTCTTTATTGATGTAAGTTTTCATACTCGTTATGTTTATCCATCAATAAAGTTTTTTTGCCAATCAAAAAAAAAATATTATTAAAAATTATTAATTAACTTGATGATTTATTAATAAAATGGGTGATTCGTTATGAAATTAGAAATCTCGGGGGAATATAATTCCAAAACTCAAGAGAAGATTTATATTTTAAGCAAATCTCAAAAGATGTATTTCTCATTTATCCTAATTATTAAAAACTAAAAAGAGCACAGTAAAAACTACAAGGGTAGATTATTTATACTTCCTATTTGGAAAATTTATACAGGATATGGTTTTTTGAAAAAACTTATAACCCAATAGGTCATATGGTATTATTGTGGACACATCTACCCCGAATCTTAATTAATTAATAACCTGATTAATAATAATACCATATATGAGAAATCCAATGTTATTATAAATTGTGATCATATCTATATGGTTAGAAATTTAAAATTCAAAATAACCTAATTAATGGAAAATACTAAATATGGGAAATTCAATGTTACCATAGATTGTGATCATATCTACATAGTTGGAAATTTGAAACTCAAAACGTAAATGTAACATGTAATAATATCCCAAACCTAATGTGACATTTCCAACTATTTGGAATATTCCAGACACATCTGTACGGTCAGAATTGGCAAATTCCATTCTGAAAATTTGCAGAATTTTAAAGACAACCAATGGCCAACACAAACAACTTCTTTCAGCCCCAATTTCTGAAACTCAGCAAGGAGAACTATGAAAATTGGAGTATTCAAATGCAAGTCCTACTAGCCTCACAAGATTTGTGGGAGTTAGTGGATCGAGGATATGATGAGCCAGCTACTCTCGAAGATGAAGGAAGTTTAAATGATGGTCAGAAGACAACGTTAAAAGATTCAAGGAGAAGAGATAAAAAGGCCTTGTATCTACTCTATCAAGGCATTGATGAGTCAAGTTTTGAGAAGATTTCAGCAGCAAGAACCTCTAAAGAGGCATGGAGTATTCTTCGAAATTCACATCGTGGAATTGAGAAGACGATCAGAGTTCGACTACAGGTGTTACGTGGCGAATTCGAGATGCTGCACATGAATGAGAATGAGTCAATTTCTGAGTACTTCAACAAAATATTGACCATTGTTAATCAGATAAGAAGATATGGAGAGAAGATGGAATCTTTTCAAGTGATAGAGAAGATTCTCCGATCACTCAGTTCCATGTTTGAGCACGTAGTTGTAGCAATAGAAGAGTCCAAGGATCTCAGTGCCATGACCACCGATGAATTGATAGGCACACTTGAGATTCATGAACAAATGATCAACAAGAAGGCTTCCTCAAGTTCTCTAGAGCAAGCTCTTCAATCAAAGCTGTCTTTCAGAGATGACAGAAATGAGCAAGAGGGGACATCACAAAGAAGCTGAGGAAGAGGCCGTGGTTACAATAACCAAAGTTCTGGTTTTCGAGGAAGAGACGGAAGAAGTCCAGCTAGAGGAAGAAGAAGTCAACCACATTTTGCTCCAAGAGGAAGAGCAAGCGGTAGAGGATGTGGTTACAACAACCGACCAGGTTTTGACAAAAGGAATGTTCAGTGTTACCAATGCCACAAGTTCGGGCATTACAGCAATGAATGCCGAAGTAAAGCAACAACAGAAACCGGTGAGGAAGCAAATTTTGCCGAGCAGGAAACAAACAAAGTTGGACCTACAGTCCTGTTTGTTCACCATGGAGACACTGAAAACCAAAACAATGTTTGGTATCTAGATTCAGGAGCCAGCAATCACATGTGTGGTAAAAGAGAGCTGTTCGTTGAGCTTGACGAGACTGTACAAGCACAAGTCTCATTTGGTGATTCTTCAAAGACTCTAGTGAAAGGAAGAGGTAATATTCTGATCAAGCTAAAGAATGGAGATCATGATTACATCTCCAATGTTTATTATGTTCCTGCTATGAAGAACAACATTTTGAGTATGGGACAACTTCTAGAGAAAGGATACGACATCAGCATGAAAGATTGTCATCTTACCATCAAAGACAATCATGGTAATTTGATCGCTCGGGTGAGAATGTCCAAGAATCGGATGTTTGCATTGAACATCCAACATGATGCCGCGAAGTGTTTAAGTGCCATCATGAAAGACAATGACTGGCTATGGCATTTGAGGTTTGGACATCTTAACTTTGGAAGCTTGAAGCTGTTGTCAAGCAAGAATATGGTGAGAGGGCTCCCTCATATTGCTCATACTAATGAAGTCTGTGAAAGTTGCATTCTTGGTAAGCATCACAAAACTAGCTTTGCCAAAGAAGCGAAGTGGAGAGCAACAAAGCCGCTGGAGCTAGTGCATACTGATGTGTGTGGTCCATTGAAGCCAATGTCAAATGGACAAAATAGGTATTTTCTCACCTTCATTGATGATTATAGCCGGAAGACATGGGTGTACTTTCTTAAAAGAAAGTCGAAGGTGTTCAACATCTTCAAAGAATTCAAAGCTTTTGTAGAGAAGCAAAGCGGCTACTACATCAAGACATTACGATCAGATCAAGGTGGAGAATATACATTAGATGCTTTTGAGAAGTATTGCAAAGAGCAGGGAATCAAGCATCAAACAACACCATCCTACACGCCACAGCTGAATGGTGTTGCTGAAAGGAAGAATCGCACAATCTTAGATATGGCAAGAAGCATGTTGAAAGGAAAGGGACTGCCCAAGCAATTTTGGGCTGAAACCGTATCATGTGCTGTGTATCTACTAAATAAATGCCCAACCAGGAGTCTTCATTCTATGACTCTAGAAGAAGCTTGGAGTTCACATAAGCCAAGTGTCAATCATCTCAGAATATTTGGGTGTGTTGCGTACACCAAGAATCCAGAAGCAAGAAGAACCAAGCTCGATGATAAGGGAGAAAAATGTATCCTTGTTGGATATGGAGATAGAACAATGGGATACAAGTTGTATAATCCCATTACCAAAAAGGTGATCATGAGTAGAGATGTGATATTTGAAGAAGAAGAAGTTTGGAACTGGAATCAAGATGAAGTTGTCAAAGATGCAGAACTCATTCTTGAAGATGAAACATCAAAAGCTCCTGTTGAAATCACAAGAGAAGTTCAAGATAAGCCACAGACTCCTCCACATAGAATTCCTGTACCTAGATCGCCAATTTCTCACAGAAGTGCTGCATCATCATCATCATCATCATCATCATCATCATCATCATCATCATCATCATCATCAGCATCAGCATCATCAGATGATAGTTTTTTCAAACAACCAAAACCAATGAGAAATTTGCAGGAGATATATGAAGCTACAGAAGAAGCAGATCTGACTTTGTTCTGCCTACTTGCAGATATTGATCCACTTACCTTCTCAGAAGCCATCCAAGAAGATAAATGAAAGAAAGCAATGGATGAAGAAATTCATGCCATTGGGAAAAATGACACATTGAAGCTTACCAGTCTACCAGAGGGGCACAAACCCATTGGAGTGAAATGGGTATACAAGACAAAGAGGAATGCACAAGGCAAAGTGCAACGCTACAAGGCAAGGTTAGTAGCAAAAGGTTACAAGCAGAGAGCTGGAATTGACTATGGAGAGGTGTTTGCTCCAGTTGCCCGATTGGAGACTATCAGGTTAATGATTTCTTTGGTTGCCCAGCACAAGTGACAGATTTATCAACTTGATGTGAAATCTGCATTTCTTAATGGTTTCCTTGAAGAAGAAATCTATATTGAACAACCTTCGGGGTATGTTCAGAATAGGCATGAAGACAAAGTGTACAAATTGAAGAAAGCACTTTATGGATTGAAGCAAGCTCCGTATGCATGGAATACTAGAATTGATCAATATTTTCATGACAATGGTTTTGAAAAATGTCCATATGAGCACGCACTATATTTGAAGAAGGAAGCTAATGGAAGCATGTTGCTTGCTTGTCTTTACGTTGATGATCTAATCTTCACTGGAAACAATCCAGCCATGTTCAAAGACTTTAAAAGAAGCATGATCCAAGAATTTGAAATGACAGATATTGGATTGATGGCTCATTTTCTAGGCATTGAAGTTGCACAAAGAAAAGATGGAATTTTCATTTCCCAAAGTGGCTATGCCAAGGAAATTCTGAAGCGATATGGAATGGAGAATCGCAATCCAGTCAACACTCCTGTAAACAGTGGAGTGGAGCTCAGAAAAGGTACGAAGGCAGGTGATGTGGATCCATCTTATTTCAAGAGCCTAGTTGGAAGTCTTCGCTATCTTACTTGTACCAGGCCAGACATACTCTATGGAGCAGATATATGGAAACACCCGATCAGTCACACCTTTATCCAGCAAAGAGGATTCTTCGCTACATCAAAGGTACAGTCGATGATGGTTTATTTAATAAACCAACTGAAAATTTCAATCTTGTTGGCTACTCAGATAGCGATTGGGGACGTGATTTGGATGAACGGAAAAGTACTACAGGGTTTACTTTCTTTATGGGAAATACAGCTTTCACATGGTCATCCAAGAAGCAAGCCATTGTCCCTGTTTGGTAGAGCTGTGGAAAAGTGCTTATAGCTTATACCTAAACAGCTTATAGCTTATAACCTATAAGCTAAACCAAACACATCAAAATAACTTAAATTAAGCTGAAAGCTAAAATAAGCTATAATTAAGCTCTGCCAAACAGGCACATTGTGACATTATCGACTTGTGAAGCTGAGTATGTTGCAGCTAACTCAGCTGTGTGCCATGTAATATGGTTACAGAACATGCTGAAGCATTTAGGATTTCCACAAGAAAAACCCACTGAGATTTTTGTTGATAATCGCTCAGCAATTACATTGGCGAAGAACCCAGTTTATCATGAAAGAAGTAAGCATATTGATACCCGCTATCATTTCATCCGAGAGCATGTGAAAAATAAAGAGGTGGAATTATTGCCTTGCAAATCTCAAGATCAGCTTGCAGATATTTTCACGAAGCCATTGAAAAATGATCTATTCAACAGAATGAAGATAATGCTCGGGATGAAGCAGCATGGAGAATCAAGCTTAAGGGGGGATGTTGAAAATAAGCTTGCTAAATGGTAGGTGATAATAGTAGGTGGCTAACCATCCACCAACTTTGACAACCCATCATTGTTGAAGATAGAAGGTCTACAAAGGCTGCATGTTTTCACACTATGGTTTCACATTGTATTGTTGTTGTCTAGGCTATCTATAAATAGCCATTGCATTAGGAGAGTTAAATTGTGTGGGAGAGAAGTGAAGAAGAGAGCTCCCTGTTTTATTTCAGAATTGTTTCAATAAATTGAAGTTCAGTTTGGTTCAATTTTTAAGCCTCTTCTTGTGAATCACCACCAGTGATTTACACCCCACTCCCACCAACACAAATGTCATATACTACATGGTGTATGTGGATTAACGTTACGCAGGACCCATTTGTTTGGCCACGTGAGTGGTAGGAGTGGCTTGTGAATGAGGTGGGGTGCACCTATGGAACGTTTGGTTTGAAAATTCATGGTAGGATTAATACTCCTGGCTGATCAACAATCCACTAGAGTGGCCGGACTAGCTCACCTGTTGGGGGCGTGGTTGGAAAACAATCTCATGGGATTGATGCTTGAGTAGTAAAAGAAAAAATAAATAATTTATTTTTAAGTGATTTTAGATTATTGAGCTTAAAAAGTACAAAGAAATAATTATAACAATATTAAAAAAATATTAAAAATTAAAAAAAAATATTAATCTTATATATTAATACTATCCATGGTATTACAAATCCAGTGACGTACAAATAAACACTCTTTATTCTATATCTCTAACTTAATATTACCATATTATTAATCTCCTCACTCAATTCCACCTTACTCATAATTACATTCAACCTAATCCGCCAAATAAACATGGCCTAAATATAATATGCATCGTAACACAACCATCCAGATTCCAATATACAATTGCCATCCTACGACATGTCATGGTTTACATTTGATATCCAATTAACAACCAAAACCAAAATACCCTCAACCCAACCATTAAACATACACACCACTTCACACATCGAACATATTAAAATGCATCAACTATCACAATGTCAAAGACACACATTCAATCAGAATATTAGCCAAAGTTTGCCTATCGATGAGTCTAATAGATTGTTAATGCCCTAATAAAGATGAACAATTCACACTTTAACAAATAGCAACACACTTCAAAAAAAAATTAAAATAAATACCTCTTCCCCTTAACTGATTGAAATCGAAATCTGTCGAAGGAATCAAAACACAACTCTCAAATTTCATCATATTATCAACTATATACACATCAATTTAAGCAATATTTTGAAAATGCACTGGAATCTTGCGATCAAGGCGAAAATAATTTGCACAGTTGTTATATGTAAACTTGTCTTTCCTAAAAGTCTTCCTAAACATGATACGATAAATGAGAAAATAAGATATAATGTGAAAACAAATTATAGGCATAATAGTACACTAATATCATTCACTTACAAATCATAAGATCTTATGACACACGTTCCCATTTAAATAAGATTTCAAACTCTAAAAGAATTTTCATAAAATTTCACATTAAATAAGCGTTTCAAATATTACTTATAAATAATTTTTCCAAACTACAATACTTCAAACAACACACACAAACTGATAATTAAACAAACATTAGAGTTGATACGTTGTGCAGTTTAACATTCATGCACACAAACCATAAAGTTTTAATAATAATATGGGCGTATTACAAAGCCATATTTACAAACTTATGGAAATTAAGCGCAATTTGGTTTGCATTTCTCTCAGAGAATGCTACAGTTGTCCGGATCGACAACCGCAGCGCCAGTCGCAACCGCAACCTCAGTGCTAGCCACAGCCGCAGCGCCAAACACTTTGCGCATCGTCTGTGACTCGAATAATCTGAGCAGCCCCGACTTCTTCTGAAAACATGAAAAACATAAAAAATGAAAATTAGATAAATAGCTTGAACTAGCTCCTAGCTCCTCTTTATTGATGTATTCTTTCATACTTTGTATGTGTTTCATCAATAGAGCTTTCTTTTTTGCTGATCAAAAAAAAAAGATAAATAACTTGAGAGTTTGACTCCTATAACTTAAGAAAAGTGAGTGAGAGAACTACTTAGTGTTACCACTAATGATGTGGCAGTGGGCTCCATCATAAATAATTTGATGTTTTGGCCTTTGTGTTGTATTTTTTTTTTATTGAGTACCATGTCATTAGTGATCTTTTTAAAACCCCAAAATTAGTGGTCTTTATCATTGTTGATAACTTAAACTTTAATTATGTGTTCGGTTTATTAGAGTAAAATATAATGGAATGAAATGATTATTTCTTAACAATGGTAAATAATGATGCAATTTGTTATATATTTTTTTTATTATTTTTTTAAAAAGTCAAGCGGGGGAATTGACCAAATAATATCTTTGTAGAACTTTTTGGTGCATAAATTCTTATAACAGTACCTGTGAGTAATTAATTTTAACTATTCACTTCTTCCAGTAAAACTAGAATATAAGTTTTAAATTTTTTGATTAAACCCTTGATTTTTAAATCAACCGCGATTTGTAGCTCGAATGGAGGCCCCGAATCCCCGAATCAGCAGCGTCGTTTTTTTTTTTTTTTTTTTGCAGATCAAAGAACGGAGAAGAAGGAGGAGGAGGGAGGGGAGGAGGGAGGAGGAGGAGGAGGAGGAGGAGGAGGACTGGAGGGGCCATACCAGTGGGAGGTGGCGGGGCGGAGGCAACGGCGGTGGTCTTCTTGACAGCGAGGCTGGCGGCTGGTGAGGCCAGCCGATTTGGGCCGACGGCGGGCGGCGAGGTCGCAGCCCTCTTCTTCCTTCTCTCTTTCTCTCCCTCTCCCTCTCCCTCCGAGCTTGCAGACTCAACAATGGAGGAAGAAAAAAGGAAGAAAAAAAAAAAAAAAAAAACGAAAGCCCAAAACGACGTCGTTTTAAACTTTCGGGGGATTCGGGGAGGATGGTATTCGAGCTACAAATCTTTTTTCTTTTTAAATTGAACATAATAATAACCATCCATCCATCTTTTCAAGAAGTTTAAAAAAAATACAAATAGCCTTAAAATTCTTATATAATTATATTGACTTCTTTTTTAGTATGCTAAAATATAAATGCTATGAAAATACAAGGATAATATATATATATATATATATTTCAGTTTAAAAGATGTGATAGTATCAATTTTATGTCTATATGACTAACAAATTAGTCATGAAAATAGGATTAAATATTACGCGCATTAAAATCTCTAAAGAGGTTAATGTGATTATGTCAAAATTATGAAATTTGCTATATTTTTGCTAAACTTCATTGGAGGTCAGTGTAATTCACCTAAAATGTAAATTGACAAAAGAAGGGGACAACTTACATTGTTAGTCCCTACAGTTTAAACAAAGTGTAACTTTAGTTTCCAGAATTTCAATTTGAACCATAAACTCTTCATTTTGTTGCAATTTTGTTCTTTCATCATGTGTTATTAACACTTTTGGTAGAATAACAACACGTGCATAACTTCTTTTGAGTGAATTTAAAATAATAATAATAATAATAGTGATTATTAATATAACTTCTTTTGAGTTTCACTTCAATTTCTCTAATTTTACATGCGGATTTTTTTTTTTTAAAAAAAAAATTTTAACAACTATAAATAATGCACGGACAACATTGCAACAAAATTAAAAATATAAAGTTCAAATTAAAACTACAAGAACTAGTGAGAAATTACACTCATACTAGCAAGGAATTATTCAATGCTCTTGGTGGAAGTTTAGGTGGTTGTAGTTATTAGTCTAAATCATAAAATCGACTACTTTTGTGTTAAAATTTTGAGAGACAAAGTGTTAAATGTCAATCTATAAATGAAAGTATTTCTCTAGGGGTATTGAATAATTTATCCATATTAGAAGGATTAACAAAGTGTCAAATGCCAATCTCTAAATGAAAGTATTTCTCCAAGAATATTGAATAATTTCTCCACATTAGAGGGATCAACGATGTTATATATATATATATATCATATAATTCAGTATGATCAGCTGACTGTATGTCCATATAATGATATATTATTTCTACCCATGTAATTATTAGGGCCCTCCTATTGCTTGGGTGTGGTATTGATTGGGCACACCCCAACATAAAATTTGCAGAAGGCAGGGTAATTAAGAGAGAGAGATGTTACCTTAGGCTCTTCTGGAGCAGGAGGTGGCTTTCTGGCAGCCATAGCCATCGTTCTCTTAACTTCAAGCAAAGCAAAGTTATCCAAGAAATGGTCAGGCATATGTTTGTGGTTGTAATTTTCATTGCTAAAACACTTGGGGCAAATGCAGAACTTGTCGTCTTCATTGTCGAAACAATACAAACAAGTGAAGAACATCCCTGGTATGAACTTACCACATCCTCCACAGAAAGGTCTTCCACTCTTAATGACGTAGTACAGAGCCATCATCTCCTTCAAATCCAGACTTCCATCACCGTTCACATCGAGCGCGTTGAACATTTCTGATGGATTTTCTGCTTTTAAGAGTCCTACATCTTTCATGTTGTTTAAGAATTCAGTGCGACTTACTTTTTCATCTTGGTCTGTATCCATTGAATTGAATAACTTTTCTGCCAGTTGCTTGAAGCTCTCTGGTGATGTGTTGAAATAGATCTCAGCTATCTCAAGCGTGCTTATGCAATGATCCCCCTCCATCGTTAACCTTTTCTCTACCTTCAAAAAGACCAAGATCAAGACTAGGAACAAGATGGAAATGAAGAGGAAGATGAAGATGAAGTTGGTTTGTCAATATATAAGCAGCAATACTATTAATCTAGAAATAATATTTAAAGATTTATATTTATTTTTTTTTTTTTTTTTATCGGCAAAAAAGAATCTGTACTTATGAAAAATCAAAGAAAAAGTTGATGAAAAATATTATTTAATATCCCCAATTCTTTAAATTTAGTCCATGTAAAGTTTTGAAGAAACTACTATTCAGTGTAGATGTAGAAAATAAATTACATATAAATGATAAACTTTATAAATATTAATAATTAAATTTTAAATTTTTTTTTTTATGCACATGTAAATATTTTTTCAAGGCCCACTGAATTGTAGTTTTCCCTTTGATTTTTCTGAGTAAATTATAAATACACTCCTTTAAGTTTGCTCAAAATACGAATTGTCTCTTGTAATTTTAAAAATTACATTTCACCTCTTCAAGTTTTTAATCACATAATAAATGACTCTTTTTATTAATAAATCATCAAGTCAATTAACATTTTTTTTTATAATTACTGAAATATACTTCAATTAGGAGAGTAGTTAGAAATTTTGTTTTATTTTCTTAATTTTGTTAAATAGAATTTTTTGAGAATGGATTATTTGTAATTTTCAGAATCACTTGTGACAATTTATATTTTAAAAAAATTTGAAGGAGTATATTTGTAATTTATCCTTAAAAAAATTAGTTCTTACATTTTTAATTTTGTTATAATGTGATCTCTCCTTTTATGTGTTGTTAACATTTAGAAAAAAAAAAAATAATTTAATTCCTACATTTTCTTTTGAATTTCACTTTGATCACTTTAATTTTACACATAATTTTCTTTCTATTCAACTTTTGTGTTAACAACACATGATAAAAGGTCCAAAGTAAAATCTTGCTCAAACTAAAGGATCAATAATATAATTTATCTATAAAAGTATTCAAAAAAGGTAACTAATTATTTACATTAGGTGTGACTCGTGTAGTAACTTTAAATTTCACCATACATACTTTCAGAAGACCAAGGTGATTGACTCCGAGAATATTATGTTGTGCTCCGAATTTTATTTCAAAAACAAGAGAAATTGTATTGATTCAAAGCGGTGAGATGTTGGCCATAGTTTGATTGTAGTTATTTATTTATTTATTTATTTTAATAGACAAGAAGAAATATTTATATTATTAAATAAATTATTACTAGTCTATAATAATTACACAATTAACAATGTCTCACAATCAATTAACTAAGTCCACCAAGCTATACTCAACAACCACTAATGATCACATATAATTCTCATAATGAAAATAAATAAATAAATAAATAGACTAACACTACAAAAAATTAAAGTTTTTAAAAACTAAAATTTAGAGACAAAATTATTTTTTAGGGGCCAAATATTTTTGTTGCGACAAGTGTCGTTATTATATTTTTAACAACAAAAATTAGATATTAGTGATGAATTATTATCCTTTTAGGACCAAATTTTTTGTCTCAAAAAATAAATCATTTTGAGATCAAATTATTTTGTCCCTAAAAATCTATTTATTAGTGACAATTTTTAAATTTTATCGCTAAAAGCCTTGTTTTGGACTTTTCGGAATGACATTTTAGCGACTATCCTCGTGATGATAGAAAATTAGTCCCTAAATGTCTCTTCCAACAAAATTTTCACTTTTAAAGACCAAAACATTTGGTCTTTAAAACTCTTATTTGTTGTAGTTTAACTACCAAAAAGGATATCAAACTCTTCTCTATAGTTTTTTTTTTATTATTTTTTTTTATTTTTTATTTTTTTATCGACGAAAGTCAATTGTTAATTATTAGATTAGATTAGATTTTATGAGAGTTAACCTCCTTACTCTTGCAAAGTACCAAATGCTTGCCTCCTAATTCAACTCTCCCTTAGAGAGAGTTAAACTCATAACCTCCTCCTTAGGACTAAACCCTTCGAATAATCATGACAGTCAATTAGATTAGGCCTAGTTAAATTAATTTGTCTAAATAGTTCATAAATGCACTTATGTATTATGTTTGGGAGCCAAACATTTATACGTCATTTTATAAAAAGTTAAAAGTCAATAATAATAATAATTGCCAAACGTGTGAGTCTGGCTAGTTCAGTAACATTTATCTATACAATTTTAGGTTAATTATATTTTTCATTTCTAAAAGTATAATTCTTGTGTTATTTTTGTCATCAATATTTAAATTGTGGCAGCTTAATTCTCAATATATAAAAACGCCTCACATTAATCTCAATATTTAAATATCAATCAGATTTTGTTTATGTAATTTGTCTATTGACTAAAAGCAAGACCAAGACCAATGTTTAGTGATATGCAGCTGTCAAATTTATCAATGATGCAAAAGTAACTATTTTGAGGAAAATATTATGATAAACACCTCTCAAACGGTGTGTAGCATATATATTTTATAAGAAAAATGTCTCGTAATTTAAATTTTGTGGCTTAAAAGTGACTTAAATGGCCAAAACGACGTCGTTTTGGCCATTTTTATGTTGTTCTGTACTCAAAACGACGTCGTTTTAGCTATTTGAGCCACTTTTGAGCCACAAAATTTGAATTACGTAGCATTGTCAATTTTATAATTAGTAAAAAGAATGACATAATTTTATATATTTTTTTAGTTAAAATTAAAGAAAAAAATAATAAAAAGTCATCATCAAGCACAATACGAGACAACTAAATATCTCTTGAGTCATAATTAAAATAATACTATAACTAAAAAAATAATGATAACTAAATAAGAAAATGATATAATTAAAGATGTATATGGTACAATCTTTTTAAGAGTATGTACATTAAAATTTCCCTTATTTTAATGTATGATAAATAAATGATTATTGGCCTTTGGATTTGAAAGTGAAATAAAATCTAGCCATTAGTTGCTAATTATTAAAGGGAAATGCTATGGCATGCACATCGAAAGTGGTGCATACCATATGTATCTTAATTTGTAAAATTTTATAAGTGGGTTGGTTTTTTGGTTTTTTTGCTTTTTTGACTTTTTTAGCCTGGGCTTAAAAGTTTGGTTTGGAAAGGGCTTTTTGGCTTTTTGACTTTTTTGAGTTTTTTTGTGAGAGAGGAGTGTAATGATTATGGGTTGGATATGATGTTTTGTTTTTTGTGGCTAAAAAAGCCTATTTTGTCTTTTGTGGCTAAAATAGCCAAAAAAGCCCAAAAAAGTTCTTGCCAAACGGAGGCAAAATGTATAATTTTGTTATAAATAATAAGAAATATTGTAATCAAGTAATAAATTTTTTAATATCAATCACAAAATTTTAAATATGTTGATATATCAATTTGTAACGAGATTATGTCTTTTATGATTGATATTACGAAATTTTATAATAAAATTACATATTTTTATGATACGATAAATATGATATGCACTCCTAACGAATACATACCGTAAGATTTCCAGTCAAGTTATGAAAATATGATGTTTTTATCAAAAGCGAGCTAGTATTCAATAGTTTTCAAAATCAAATGATGGTTTTAAAAATAGATTTTCCTCCTTTATCATTTACTTCAAGAATTCACTCAAATTTTTCTTTTCCATCGGTGTAGTGATCGATTGAATTGAAAAAGTCTTGTGCCACTTGCTTGAGGTTGTTTGATGATGGAGTGAACCTTTGGTAATAGATCTTAGCTATCTCAAGCACACTTATGCTGTGATGCCCCTCTATTTTTCACCTTTTCTCTTTCTTTCATATTGTATATAGTTAAAGGATTTGATGAGAGAAATAAAAAGAGAAAAAGAAATACAATTTCATTTTTTATTTATTTATGATGAAAATTTTTTTTGGTGGGGGGAGGGCGGGAAGAAAGTGAGAGAAAAATACAATCTCACTATTTACCTTTTGGGTTTGTGGGAGCTAGAAAAATATCCTAGCTATAGAGGTAAAATATCCTAAATAAAGACAATCCATCCCTTATAAAAGGAGGGGACCCCATACACAAGAGGTATGCCTCATTTTCCCTGTCACAGAGCACGTACACTCTCTAAACCTTGATCTTCTCTCTCTGATCTATTTTGGCTAACTTTATCATCGGAGTGTCTCCGGGTGGCAATCTCGGTTGGGTGGCGCCGATCATGCTCATCTTTGCAGATCTACAGGGGTAAAGCTTATCTCTTCATTGGATCTCTACAATCCATGTGAGAGGATTTTCCTAGTCTCACATGTGAAAGCATTTTCCTGGTCTCACAATTGGCGCCATTTAAAAGAGGTCAACGAAAGAAGTACACATATGATACTGTAAGTAAAAATTCAACAATACTGTAATAGTGATCTATTTTTTCTCTGACTAAATGAGTTCTTGAATTGTATATATGCATGTGTTTGCATACAAACTCTATGGAAACTTTGTTCACTATGAATCTTGATGAAAAAGTTTTAACACCACAGACTTTATGAGTCTACTTTTGTGTCTTGATTTTCTCTCTCTAAAATTGGGTTGTACTTTCTTCTTTATGAAAGTAGTTTTTCGACAATGGAATACATGTTGTTCAGCTGAACCCACCCCTTATTGTCTCACAAGACTTATTTTAGAGTTGCCTCACTGTTGATTGTCAATAATGATTACAAAGCAAAAGGTTGGCAACTATGCTTTGAAGCTTCAATGGCACTACTTCGCTTTCTTGGAAGCTATTCGACAAGAACAATGAGCACCAAGGCTCTTCGGATCCTTCGCAGAGAATACCATGCACTCATATTGGCAATTACAATCCTCAAGAATGGAGCCGAACTACACCATCAAGCTCAACAGCCATGCACGGTCATTTAACTATTGCGAATAGTTGAACGACCAAAATTGCTAAACTCTCAGCAAATAGCCGAATTGATCTTGCCGAGTTGCTGACCAAAGATCAATGCTTAGAGTAAATAGCAAACAGCCAAATTCCTCTTGCCAACCAAAGATCAATGCTTGTAGCGAATAGCAAATGATCGAATTCCTCTTGCCGAGTTGTCAAAGATCAATGCTTCCACTGCCTCATTTTGGTAAACCAAGTTGGTATCCAAGTGTTTCAGTACACCGTGAAGCTAAGAGAAATTTCTAACCAAGAGTTCCGGTACATCCAAAAGCCCGTACGTGCTAGGAAAATCCTCTCATATGGGGCACAGAATCCGTATTAACAATTTGTTCTTGGCTTACTCCTCAACACTTTTGGCCAACGTCTAATTTGAATTTCTTCCAAATAACTAACGTCATTTGCAAGCAATGGGGCAATAGCGATCCAATGTTACATGTTCATAACAATGGAAGCAATTCTACAACTAATTCTATTAAATGTGATGATGGTACAATTTAATCGACTTAATGCTCATCGCCGAACTCACTAAACAACTCACACTTAGTGCTTTCAATTCGGAAACTTGGCAGTCCAATCTCCGTTCAGCCACATCAAAACATACTGCACAGAAACCTATGCATCATTCATACACCTGCAACTGGGTCACAACTGTTCTCGACAACCCATTGTCTCGGTTGAATTTTATGATGTCCATTCCTAAGCAACCTAACTCAATTTTGCTGATTCGCGAACTTGGCACCATCTACAATCACAAATCAACTCCTGAGTACTCAACATATTCCCACTTCCCCCAATAATCCAGTCGGCTGAGTATCCACAACAATTACGAAATCACATTAGAGTCCCATTCTACAAATTTTATGCCTTTCGCGCCTAATATTGGGATCAATGACCTAGAACATTCGGGCGTTACAAGATTGCTCAACGCTCACATCATAACTAATCGGCATGCAATTTCAGCAGCAACATCGTGAGGCTAGGAAAAAATCCTCTGTTCTTCCTGGTCATTTATTTCGTTACCTTGGCCATTTATTGCCTACTGGGACATTTTAGTTCATTTTTTGCTTTCCACTTGGGGCATCTCAACCGTTTATCATCTCGGCACCTCTGCTATGCATGCATACTCAGCCCACTTGGTACAAGCATTACAAAGACAATTACTTGAGTTACAAACTCCCGCTCCTTTTCACACAGCTCCAAGGAAGCGACAGTTTTCGGGCAATACACTCATACTACACATTCAGCTACACACTCGACAGTTTTTCACATATTTTTGCGTGCCATCATTATTATAGCTTTTACAACTTTCCATTTTTTTGTGGCTAATATATCTATATTATTTGGTACAGGCAATCATTGACATGGATTATTATCCTTGCAATGTCTGCAATTGATCGTCGCCTAACACCAACAAATGCCTTCATATTTTGGAGTTCTCCGTACTCAGGACATAGAAATATCTTTAGCTCGGCACGGAAGTCCATATTTTAAAGCAATTTTCGCCCTCAGTAATACACTTGTAGGGACCCTGAGTTTTCGTAAGTCATTATTTATTTATTTATTTATTATTATTACTTTATTTTATTTTTGGTTCTATTAATTGTGTGGATACATGAGAATTTGATGTGACATTTAATTAATTTAATATGGTAGTCAATTATATATAAGTAATTTGTATATTTATATATTTTATATATATAAGGGTTTTATATATTGATAAAATATATATCATATTTATTTATGTTTTAATTATGTTGTATTTGTATTGTATAATATAATAAATATTAGGTTATAAACTAAAAAAAGAAAAGAAAAGAGAAGTGTTGTGTGCGACGGCAAGTAGAGAGAGAGACAGAGAGACAGAGAGAGAGTAATCAAGAAAAAAAGAGGGTCTGCAGCTGTGTGTGTGAGAAAGAGGAAAAGGGAGAAGAAAAGTATAGGGTATTATTTTGGGGGCTTCATTAATTGTTTAAGTGATTCTTTGATATTCAAAAAAATAATAATAATTGTGAGTGCAAAACCCACTTTCCTTGATTTATGTTTAATTCGTTATTTTTATTTATTTATTTATATTTATTTGATGTTGAATTGATTTCATATTTGCATGTAGATGATTGATTGATCGATTTTAATTATTTTGATTAGTTGTGTATGTAAGGTGTAGGGTTTTTAGATGATTGATTGATTTTAATTATTTTGATTAGTTGTATATGTAAGGTTTAGGGTATTTAGATGATTGATTGATTTTAATTATTTTGATTAGTTGTGTATGCAAGGTGTATGGTTTTTATATTGATTTATTTTATGGTTATAATCACACTCATGGATATATGAAATTAAAATAAACTTAGAACCCATAGATAAATTCCTTATACTCCACCATGACTCTATGGATTATTGTTTTATTTGAGTGATGGTGAGAAAGAGTGTATAAAAAAAGTGAGGATTATGAGATTTGTATGAATGTCTTAGGCTTGACATTGTTATGTTTGTTCTCATGAATGAGATGTTTTGTATATGTATATTATTGCCTCGTTCTCAAGAGTAGATGAGTGCTTTGATTTACGTGCGTACGTATATACTAACCATCCGAGGAGTGTGGATTAAATTCGGAAAAATATCCCCGTGCAAGTTTGGCTTCGGAGCGGTGTTAGGTATACGGGAGGCACATGGGATATATGTGTAGGCTAGAAGTGGAGGCCGAAGTGGTGGAGTTAAGGTACAAAGAATTCAATTATGAATTTATTGATATAGTGTGAATTGTACTGATTTGTACATCTTGAAAAATAGAAACGACCTCGATAAATTATGAAATTTGAGCAGACGCATGTATACATGATTTTAGACAACTTTTATGTTTTAAATTTTTATTTAAAAGATCGATTAGAACTTGTAATCGGATAATCTTAGTTACAATAGTTTTTATTCATTTTAGCATGACAGACTTTAGATGCTGTTTTAACCCACGAAACGAGCTCATTTTTCTCGATTTCGAGTAAATTGAAGTAAAATATTATTCTGCACACTTTTCGTGTTTTGAACTTTTCCAAAAAAAAATCATCTTAGGACAATTTCTGTTCATTTTCAGCTTCATATTTTTCAGTTGAATTCCGTCTAGGTTCTTCTATCAAATTTTTCTCTTAACCTGTTCAGTTTCTATTAAATTTGTTTGCAATATATTCTAGGAAATTTAATTCTGTACAACTTTTGTTCTTTGAGTTTTGGCCAATTCGAATTATTTAAGCATGAAACGGTACATTTTTATACTTCTTCAACAAGTTACTTATAATTAAATTTTGCTAAATTTATTTTTTTTCAGGATGGTGAGTCGTACTAACTTTTTATACAAGGCTGACTCACCATATTTTTATTTTTATTTTATTTATTTTATACTCAATTATATTTCGTTGTGTATAGGTAAGAAACTAAATGTCACTGTATCTCGAGAAACTACCCATTCGTCTCGATACAGATGGAACTACTTGTCTTGTCCTGTAACAAGAATTAAATGTATTTTTGTTTGTGTCTGGTGAACACGTGGGTGTTAAATCTTGTACTCATACCAGTATACCTGTATACTAACCCCGTTTTACCTCTTGGCAACTCGGGGTGTATTCTGTTTGAGCGCAGACAAGCTTCCTTTGCAGGATTGGTTAGGGCTACAGTGGTGACATGGAGTAACTATAGTTGTTGGACATGTCATCTGGACTTCTTTTGTTTTCTGGAGCTTAGGATTGAAATTAGTTTATGTATTTAATATTTTTTTTATGACCTTAGTATTTTGATAATTTGGCATGGTTTGTAACTTTACATTATTTAAGTTGTTTTAACTAGTTATTGTTACTTTAATGTTGGAGGTATTGGATAGTTAAGAATTTATGATAGATAGTTTGGTTGGCATTTGGTAATTTTTTATTCCTTGTATTTTTTTTTTTTGGTTAAGCATTGGTATTTACTTAAATCTTATGGAGATGAGAACGTTTAGTTTTTTTTTTTTTTTTTGCTTCACCCCTAGGGTTTGGATGATGGAATATTGATTGGGGTTTAGTCATAATTTAATATTTAATTGTCTAAATTTTGGGGCGTAATAGTTTGGTATCAGAGTTGTAGGTTACCCTAGACTTATGAGAGTTTAGGTGATCCTCAGATTGTGGAAACATGGGTTAGTTGGTTTAGGTTGGTGTAGACACCCCATTTTTGACCGTCCATAAGACTTGGACGCGACTGATGGTTTGCTCGGTGATGAAAGATGTGCAGGGCAAAGGTTCAATTTCTTTGGCAAAAAGAAAGTCAAACCTCAACTTCATACCCCTTTTGGACCAAAACAATCTTGATCAAAAGATTTTAAATCTTAAAACCCTCTCTTTCAAAACATTTTGAAAATAAAGTTTTTACGATGTTCCGAGGCTCGTATTTTGTCAAATGTTGCGTTTTTCGGTAAACCGAGCAAGGACAAAGTGGGAATGAATGAAAGAGAGATGAAATCTTTGAAAAATCTTTCAAAACACCTTACTTAGGGGCTTGAAGTTGAAGAAAAGAGGAGAAGAAGGAAGAAATCCAGTTGGGGGAGAAAATGGGCATGAATCGTTAAGAGAGAATCAGACAGCCCTCACCGAATCGGGCCTATTCATTCGCATACTTGGAATCAAGCTATGAGGCCACCACCGTTGGAAATAAGACTTCTGGGACTTCATTTTGCACTCAAGAATCTCCTAAATCCAATTCCGGATAGGGGAGATATGGTTGATTGAAGTAGGGCATCACTCCGGTTGGGACCGAATCTGCGCGGCTTCACGGAAATGGGCATAACTTTTTGCACAGGAGGAATTTTGATGCAAGGTTTGCACCATTGGAAAGCTAACTTCCGGGGCTTCAATATGGATACTTGAACGGCCACATTTGGACTTCCCAATCACCCACCGGCTACTTTTCTTTCCGGAAGCCCACTTTTTTTGTCCTGAATGTAGCTGGCCGGCCAGAAAACCCAGAAAAAGTAGTCGTCCGGCCACTTATCTAAAAAAAATGACTTTTTTTGCCCTTTTAAACTAGCCGACCATTATCCCCCTCTTCGACATTGTAGAAGGGCCCTTCTCTGTTTAGGGTCAGCAGCTGTCACTTGTTTCATTATCTTGCTTTCGGGGCCATTTTTGCATGCTAGTTTAGCCCCATTTGCGTTCGCTGTCTGGCCGTGCTTAGAACTGTAAATATGCTTATTTTTGGGCTGTCTTGATTCTGTCTTCACACTCCATGTTCGAATAATGCATGCATTGCATAGTCATAGGTCATTCTATATGCCTAATTTCGTGTTTCGGGATTCATTTCATGCATCGAGTGTCATTTTGCCATCTTTCGGGGCTGTTTTGCATCAATTTTTGCTACTGAAATTTGCATGCTAGTATGTCATATTCCATGTCTTGCCATGTGTCTTGTTAGAGTGGCATTCGGTGCCTTAGGGTCGGTCCTCAGTTTGCGTGCACGCGTGCACGCATTTCGAGTGTCTCATTTTCATCTAATGGCCTCCTATGTGAGTGTGGCTGAAGTCCACTCATGTTGGTGTAAGTCCGTATCGCATTGTGTATGCCATTTCATTCCATAGCGTTGTGTATGCTAGGCGGTATGTTAGCGCATTGTGTATGCCATGTTATCTCGTGCATCGTGTATGCCATTTCATAGCATTGTGCATGTTAGGATGTATCTTAGTTGCATTTCATACATATCATGCATATTGCATTGTGTTCGGATAGGAGTTAGCGAAAGCACGAGGCGATGCTTTCAGACTCGAGTGACGGAACGTGTCTCAATTCCCCAGTCACCGACACTCCGGACTATCCATGATGGAGTTAGGTTTTAGTTGAGTTTTCATGTGCATCCATTCCATATTGAGTTGTGCAATTCAACTCCTCGGCCATCATACATCGAGATGCGTGATTGGTGGCACAAGGATCGAGGCATGCATACATTTGTGAAAATACATTGCCATGCCCCTTTCCTGCTCTCTGTTGCAGCAAATCAAGAATCAGCAACTTTCCAGGGCTTGGCGCGCTTTCCAAAAAACCATTGCAAAACAGAGGCTAATCGGGGCATCGTCATGGATTTCCGCGCAAAGGCAACCCGGACATGCATCATTCATCATCTGAAGAAAAATGAAGGCAGTCCCTGGCTTGCATGCCAGTTTATTGTTTTCTTAGTTAATTCGTTAATTTATTTGGACTGTATTATTTGGATTGTATTATTTATTTGGACCCTCTGTGCGAGGGCATAATTGTAATAAGTGTGCGTGAGTGTGATGTATGTCTTCCAACCCCACGTCTTTCTTCCCTTTTATTTACCTGCTTATGATGGTTAGATTAGGGCATATTTCAATTAGCATACAGTATGATAGCATGTTTGCATTCATTCATCTGTTTTGCATGCAAGGCTCGACATCATACTAACTGCATTTGTATTTCAATTCCAAGTTGAATACATGTTAGCTGTAGCATTCCATATGCCATGTTTAGAATAGCCGAGCCTGCTATAGTTTGCATTTTTGCATGTGTTGCATTAGGCATTTCTGTATACTTAGGATCATGCATGATTTCTAATGTAGTTTCTGTTTTGGCTTGGAGTACTCGGTGAGTTTTTATGCTTTAGCATTCTTGCATGCGTGTGAGTGACTGCCATGAATAGCATGCTTACCATGGGGCTAACTGCTTATGTGATATAACTGCTTGAATGCCTATGGGTGGAGGTTGGGTTATTTGGATTGGAACAATTCATCAAATGTTTGTTTTAAGCCCACTAGACAGTGGCAAAATCATGTTTTCTAAGCCCACCCGAGGGTGGCAAAATCCACATTTTAAGCCTAGTTGCGAGTAGCACCATCAAACCATTTTCAAATAAACAAACATGAAGTGTTTTGTTCCAATTCAGGTGATCCAGTCTATACTTGTATGCTGTGCGCATCACATAGTAAATCTAGGCTAATAACCGGAATAAGAGCACACAATGTTTTCAAAACTAGATATCATGGTTAGTAGAGGCCGATCTTTGATCAGGCGAGCGGGGGTGCTCACGAAGTGACCTTCCCCAATCGTACCCAAGTTCCCGAGCCGAGGCAACTTTGGTGATGACGGACACGTGGCCTTAGGCAAACGAGTCAGGGTTTCCTAAATTTCCCAAAAATAAAATATTTAGGTGGCGACTCTGTATCTGGCAAAGCAGTCCATGTTTGACACTTCTTTCAAAAATCTGTTTTCTCAAAACGATTTGCCGGATTTGGACTCTTTGGTTCAAGATTAAGAACCGTGACAACAAATCGAGTCCGAACTGTAGCAAGGTCCCCCACGGACTTGTTTACAGTTGGTGGTTGAATTTATTCTAAATATTTATGAATGAAGTTTTGTGTGTTTAACTTGAAGGTAATGGCTGGAAGGTATAATTTGAAAAGTGTTGAGCCCAATGGCACGAAGGAAGAAACAACTGCTAATGCGGCGGTGACAGCGACAACGACGGCTGCTACCAGAGGCAACCAATATGATGTAGGTTAATGTGGGGGAGATGATAGCTTAGTTACTTCAGGTTGTTCAGAACAATAATCAAGGCCACCAAGGAGATCCCTTTGCGAAGAGAGACAAATACTTTGGTTCTTTGGGAGGTCAAAAATTCTCTGGAGATGGAGGACCCATTGCAGTTGACGCTTGGGTTTAGAAATGTATGATGGTGTTTGGTCGTATGTAGCTCACCGAGGTCCAAAAATAGGAGTTGCCGACACATCAGCTTAAGGGACCAGCCCTATTTTGGTGGAACTCGTAGAAGGAGGGTCTAGATTTGACAACTTTGACTTGGGCAGATTTCAAGACTCGTTTTGGCCGAAAGTTTGTTCCTGCTGCTATTTGGTCTCAACTGAGTGATAAATTTTCAAAGGTGACTCAAGAGGGTAGAACAGTGATCGAGTATGTCACCAAGTTTAATGAGTTATCTCGTTATGCCCCTTACTTGGTCGACATGCAAGAGAATAAAATGTGAAGTTTATTAAGGGATTGAATCATTGCCTATCTAAGTCCCTTATTCCCTTTGATGCTGAACCATTTGACAGAGTTCTTAACTTGGCATTGAAGTATGAGGAAAAGGAGAAGCAATTTAAAGAAGGGAAGGTCAAGATCGGAGAGACTTCTAGAGGGAGTCACTTCCAACAGCGTGATGGGAACAAATACTGACCCTATGATCAAAGGCATAGGGATCAACAGTTTCAAAGGCCACAACAACAGGGTAGTCAGGGAAATTTCAGACCTCGGGGTTATTTCAAGCCTTGGGGCAATTTCCAACCCAAGGGGCACTATTATTAGAGACAGGGTGGTCTGCGCCTACAGGGTTATCAAGAACAGCAGCAGCAAGTGCCACAGTTGGGTTATCATCCTCCCGTACCTTAGTTAGAGAGGCTCCCACCTATCAGACCAGTAGCACCTCAACCGATCAATAAGAAGCGTTTTGGGTATTAGCAGTTAAGACATGTAATCAAGGATTGCCCTCAGAGACAACAGACGCAACAGGGTCAGACAGCTCCAACCTGGGCATTTGTAGTGATGCCAGGAAATGACAAAGTGCAAGGTACTTTTAATCTCTTTCAAAAACCCATTAGAGTACTTTTTGATACTGGTGCCTCTCATCCTTTTATATCTTGACAGTTTGTAGAAAGAGAACATATTGTAACTACCTCATTGTCTAGACCTATTCGTGTTAAGACCCCTTTAGGAGGGGCAATTACTCTTTATGAGATGTGTAAAGATTTTGAGATTGACTTTGCAGGCAAAGTCTTGTATGCGAACCTAATTGTGTTAGGGTTTGAGGGGTTTGTAGTTATTTTGGGTATGGATTGGCTGCGAAGACACTTTGTGACGCTAGATTGTGCTAGAAGGACTATAAATATAGATATTCTTGGTATGCCACGGCTTACCCACACTTCTAGCAATGGAGAAGAGTCGGTGATGACGAGTTTTCTATGCTCGGTAGAAATCTCTAAGCAGGATATTAGTGAGGTAGATATCGTGCGTGAGTTTGAGGATGTATTTCAAGGGATACCTGGACCTCTACCTTAACGGGTAGTAGAATTTCACATTGACCTAGTGCCGGGAACTGCACCGATTTCTAAGGCGACATGCAGAATGACGCCTAAAGAGCTTGTGGAGATGAAGAAGTAGCTGGAAGAGATGCTTCAGAAAGGGTTCATTCATTCAAGTAACTCCCCGTGGGGAGCACCAGCGATCTTTGTCTCCAAGAAAGATGGCACTCTCCGTATGTGCATAAATTACAGAAAACTAAACAAGGTGACTATCAAGAACAAGTATCTGCTATCTAGAATTGATGACTTGTTGGACTAGTTGAAGGAGGCTGCCATGTTCTCTCAGTTTGATCTCAGAACGGGTTACCATCAGATGGTTGTGTCAGAGGAAAGTATACCGCTTACTGCTTTTTGGATCAGGTATGGGTTGTACGAATTTCCTGTAATGCTTTTTGGTTTGACCAATGCTCCTGCCTATTTCATGGACTTGATGAACAAATTTTTTCAACCGTATCTAGATAAGTTTGTGATTATTTTCATAGATGATATTCTGGTGTATTCTAAGAATGAAGAAGAACATAAAGAACACTTGAAAGTCGTGTTGCAGACTTTGAGGGAGAAGCAGTTATATGCTAAGTTCAGTAAGTGTCACTTTTGGGAGAAAGAAGCTCAATTTTTGGGGCATGTTGTGTCTAATCAAGAGATAGTGGTAGATCTTGAAAAAGTTGTTGCGGTTAAAGAATGGAAGCAGCCCATGAACCCTACAGAGTTGAGAAATTTTTTAGGACTAGCCGGTTATTACAGGAGATTTATAGAGAAGTTTTCCACTATTGCAGCACCCATGACCAGGTTGACCCGCAAGAATGTGAAGTTCTTATGGTCAGATAATTGTGAGAGAGCTTTCTAGGAGTTAAAGCAGTGCCTGACTACAACACCGTGTAGACACCCCATTTTTGACCGACCTTAAGACTCAGACGTCACCGATTGAGCACTTGGTGATGTTGCATATCGTGCTCGTTCAGAAGTTTCAGAGTCTCGGCTGCGAGCCTTGCCTCCGAACTTTCGAGCTTTTTTGTGCTTTGCTTCGGTTTGCGAACCAGGCTCTGTTTTCTCTGTTTTCTCTTCCCGAAGGGAGGGAGAGGTCTCGTAGATCATCTCTCGGTGGCCGTAGGCTACGTTTCGTGGTCGTAGGCCATTTTTTCCATTTCGGAGCCCGGTTCCCGATTTTCGGAGCCGTCAAGCCAAGTGCCTCGGTTCGGGACCGCCTAACCACCTCCGTTCGCTCCGGTTTTTGGCATGCATCTTATTTACTCCCTTTTGAGGGATACTGTGGTCCGAGAGACCAACTTCGTGGTCGAACACCACTCCCAATGCCTAATGTCAGTTTTCGGGGCCCCAGACTGCGCGTTTCGGCCCCCGAACCTTCATTTTGCATCGGTTTGGGTTCTTTTTTTGGCAGGGACCTCTGTTTCATTGTTAGAAAGGTCGTAGAGGGGTGGGAGGCCAGTAATTGTTTCAGCAACCAGTTATATTCCTTCATCGCCCTCCGTCGCCCGTTTTTCTCACTCGAAAGCCAATGTTGACCACCCTAAGGCCACTTTTTCTAGCCCTAAACCACATATTTGTGTTGTACACACCTGGGAGGCCACCAATATCACATGGGCAGCCAATAATTGAGTGTGACCCTTTTGAACCCCTCCAAGAAATGGCCTTTTCTCTCTCCTGGTTCACTGTCTCCAGTTTTTGACCACATGGCTGTGTTGAGCACACATGGGAGGCCACCAATTTGTGGTGGTCGACCACTAATACCACTTGACCCTTTTAACCCTTGGCCGGCCGGCCATGGGGAGAGCTGGCCGGCCACCTAAACCCTAACAAGCTGGCCGGCCATGATCCTCAGGGTTGGTACATTACAAATCTACCCTCCTTTTCCCCCCAGATTTTGTATCCGGGAGGGTGCCTTTTTGGGGGAAAACTTGAATTGTTTTCCCCCCATTTTTCCCCCTCTTTTCCACCATTTTGTCTATATATCCAGCAGCCCCAGCCCCCTTGCAAAGGGTTAGAAATTTTTGCTTTGAGCCTCATATGTTGCATCTCTCCCTCTCTACATCCTAACCATCAAAACCCTTAAGTTCCTACACCATTTCTACACCACCAGCTAGCACCACACCACCACCTCCATTCCAGCCATTTGGAGTTGCTTTCCAGAGCTGAGGAGCATCATTTCTTGTGCCAAGAGGTTGTCAAAGATTGGTCTACAAGGGTGAGTCATTTTTCCCCTCTTTTGAGTTCATTTTTGCATGCTTTCTTAGCCATTCTTGCTTACACTTTTGGGATCCGACCCTAACTGAAAATAGAATTTTTTTGAGCTCTTTTTCATGTTTGTTTAAGGGCCTCTCACTGTTTGAGGCTTCCTTTTTGCACTTGCTTCTTTACCTCTCTTGTATGCCTATTTCTTGTGTAGTATTTTTGGCCTATGTATAAACTGTTTTGAGCTCTGTCATAAACTGTAAAGTGGTTTTTCTTGAGTCCTTCTTCAACATTGTTGAAGGGCTCATCACTGTTTGGGGCCTCCTTTTGTCACTTGCCTTTGTATCCCTCTTTTGGCCCCATTTTTGCATGATTTGTTAGCCCCTTGTGCTTGTATTTTTGGGCTTTAGTCCAAAATGTAAATGGCCTTATTTTGACCCCCTATTCATGTTTAATTAAGGGTCTTTTTCTGTTTGAAGTTTCATTTTTCCTCTTTGTGTTATAGCTCTCTTTTTGGCCTTATTTTGCATAGTATTTTGAGCATGCTTGTGCACTGTTTTGGGTTTGGTCATCAACTGTAAAATGCCATGTTTTGGGCCCCTCTTCAACATTTCTGAAGGGCCTTGATCTGTTTGAGGCCAGAAACTATCACTTTCTTCTTTGTCTCTCTTTTGGCCCATTTCTTGCATGAGAGTTTAGCCATACTTGTGTTTGTTTTTGTGGTTTGTTGTAAACTGTAAAATACCATATTTTGGGCCCCTCTTCAACATTGTAGAAGGGCCCTTCTCTGTTTGAGGTCATTAGCTGCTACTTGCTTCATTATCTCGCTTTTGGGGTCATTTTTGCATGCTAGCTTAGCCCCATTTGTGTTCACTGTTTGGCCTTGATTAAAACTGTAAATATGCTTTTTTTTGGAGCTTTCTTGATTCTTTCTTCACACTTAATGTTCAAATAATGCATGCATTGCATAGCCATAGGTCATTCCATGCGCCTAATTTCATGTTTCGGGATTTATTTCATGCATTGGGTGTCATTTTGCCATCTTTCGGGGCTGTTTTGCATCACTTATTGCCTCTGAAATTTGCATGCTAGTATGCCATATTCCATGTCTTGCCATGTCTTGTTAGAGTGGCATTCGTGCCCTAGGTTTGGTCCTCGGTTTGCGTGCACGCGTGCACGCATCTCGAGTTGTCTCATTTTCATCTAATGGCCTCTTATGTGAGTGTGGCTGAGGTCCACTTGTGTTAGTGTAAGTTCGTATCGCATTGTGTATGCCATTTCATTCCATAGCGTTGTGTATGCTAAGTTGTATGTTAGCGCATTGTGTATACCATGTTACCTCATGCATCGTGTACGCCATTTCATAGCATGTTGCATGTTAGGATGTATCTTAGTTGCATTTCATGTATGTCATGCATATTGCATTGTGTTCGGGATAGGGGTTAGCCCGAGCATGGGAAACGAGGTACGTTTCGTACTCCGAGTGACGGAACGTATCTCAATTCCCCAGTCACCGACACTCCGGATTATCCATGATGGAGTTAGGTCTTGTTGTGTTTTCATGTGCATTCATTCTATATTGAGTTGTGCAATTCGACTCCTCGGCCATCATGCATCGAGATGCGTGATTGGTGGCACGAGGATCGAGACATACATACATTTGTGAAAATACATTGTCATGCCCCTTTCCTACTCTTTGTTGCAGCAAATCAAGAATCAGCAGTCTTCCACGGCTTGGCGCGCTTTTCAAAAATTATTGCAAAACAGAGGCTAATTGGGGCATCACAGTGGATTTCCGCGCAAAGGCAACCCGGATATGCATCATTCATCATCTGAAGAAGAGTCAAGGCAGTCCCTGGCTTGCATGCTAGTTTATTGTTTTCTTAGTTAATTTTGTCAATTAATTAGGAATTTGTACATATCTTGGACTGTATTATTTGGACTGTACTATTCGAGACTGTATATTATTTATTCGGAGCCTCTGCACGAGGGCATAATTGTAATAAGTGTGCGTGTGTGTGATGTATGTCTTTCAACCCCACGTCTTTCTTCCCTTTTATTTACCAGCTTACAATGGTTAGATTAGGGCATGTTTCAATTAGCATACAGTATGATAGCATGTTTGCATTCATTCATCTATCTTGCATGCACCGGGCTCGGCTCATCATACTAACTGCATTTGTATTTCAATTCTAAGTTGAATACATGTTAGCTGTAGCATTCCATATGCCATGTTTAGAATAGCCGAGCCTGCTATAGTTTGCATCTTTGCATGTGTTGCATTAGGCATTTCTGTATACTTAGGATCATGCATGGATTTCTAATTAGCTTCTGTTTTGGCTTGGAGTACTCGGTGAGTTTTTATGCTTTAGCATCCTTGCATGCGTGTGAGTGACTGCCATGAATAGCATGCTTACCATGAGGCTAACTGCTTATGTGATATAACTGCCTTGAATGCCTGTGGGTGAAGGTTAGGTTACTTAAATTGGAACAATGCATTGACTGTGTGTCTTAAGCCCACTAGATAGTGGCAAAACCATATTTTTAAGCCCACCTGAGGGTGGCAAAATCTGCATTTTAAGCCTACCTGCGGGTAGCACCATCAAACCATTTTTCAAACAAACAAACATGGAATGTTTTGTTCCAATTCAGGCGACCCGGTCTATACTTGTATGTTGTGCGCATCACATAGTAAATCTAGGCTAATAACTAGAATAAGAGCACACAATGTTTTCAAGACTAGATATCATGATTAGTAGAGGCCGATCTTTTATTGGGCGAGCGGGGGTGCTCACGAAGTGACCTTCTCCAATCGTACCCAAGTTCCCGAGCTGAGGCAACTTTGGTGATGACGGACATGTGGCCTTAGGCAAACGAGTCAGGGTTTCCTAAATTTCCCAAAAATAAAATATTTAGGTGGCGACTCTGTATCTGGCAACGCAGTCCATGTTTGGCACTTCTTTCAAAAAAATCTGTTTTCAAAAATGATTTGCCGAATTTGGACTCTTTGGTTCAGATTAAGAACCGTGACAAAAAACGAGTAGTCAAAGCGAGGTCCCCGTGGGACTCTTCAGCTTTTTGACTTCTCTTTGGGATTTAGAGAGCTTGACTCGAACTCATGATATTTGGTTTTGCACTTGTGTGTTTCTTTACATTGCATGTGCATTGTGCGCCTAGGACACCGTGTTTGCCATCTCATTCTGAGCGGTTTTGGGAGGGTTGTCTTGTCAAGGCATGACCATAAGGCTGACCTGTTATAGGCTCTGCTAGTATGGGAACACAAACCCCGGTTTTACCGGGGCACCCTTTTTGACCATTCGACCTGGTGCATATCGAAATCCGTAGTGACCATTCCAAACTAGGACAGGTTGCTTACCCAATATAGGTTGTTTGAAACCGCTGCGTGCGTAGTGAAACCCTAGTTCCTAACGAAATAGGACAGGGAAACCCTACCCCAACATAGGGGTGTTTTGGCTCTCACTTATCTGTTATCTGCTTTTAGAGTGTGTCTCTACAGGGAATGCATGTATCAGTTTATGAGTTTGGGCATCAGGCCTACGGGCATCAGTCAGTATTTGAGAATCGGTTATCTGCGGGTATCGGATTCAGCCTTTGGGGAACAGTGATTCAGGGACAGTGATCAGTATTTGAGAACAGTGTGTTTTCAGCTTATCAACCGTATGTTGTATGCCCGACTGTGTGTTGTGTATTTATTTTTTAAGCTGTCATGCTGTTCATTTATCTGGTTATTTATTTCCTTTTCGCTTTATTTATCTTTTTGCTAGGGCAGTTTTAGCACCATTGCTTTCGACCTAGTAGATATTCCCCAAGCACTTTGGACAAGAGGTCGTCGGCTCAATCGATCTGAGGATTTGGTTGACGGACATCCAGTGTTCTATTCTCTACCCCCCGTTGTCAGGAGAAGGCCAAGGAAGCGCAGTGTATCTGAACAGAGGTTACCGGGGCAGTGGTCTACCCTAGCAAACAGTCGAGTTGAGGTTCCAGTTTCCACCATAGAAATATACATACCGGTCAGTCAGCAAGACCAACAGAATATGGCCGGGATAGAAGAAATGATGCGCCAAATGCATGAGAGCATGAAACAGATGCAAGAGGACGCTGCCCGCCAAGCAGAGTTCTCCAAGCAACAAGCCACAATCATGGCCCAGCAGGCCGAGCTAATCACTAGACTGCAACAGCAGAATGCAGCATCTGTTTCACATCAAGTTCCTCATGTACCAGGGGCCCCATTACCCGAGCAGGCACCTACTGTCCAGAATGCTCTGCCAAACACCCAGAACACTGTGCCAAATGTCCAGAACATCCAAGAGGACACAAACCTTCTAACGGGGCCGCTTCGCCTCAATTGTCCAAGACCCATACACCCAACCACCCGGACTCTCCCTTCGAGTTCAAAATAGACCATACAGCTCTGAAACTAAGCAAGCTTGAAAAGATTTTCAAGAAATCACAAGGAGTAAAGGCTATTCCGGATATCGAGGACGGATATACCGATGTGGCCGTAACATTGCCAGACAGGTTCAAGATGCCGCAAATTGACCGCTTCGACGGGTCCGGGGACCCCATGGTCCATCTTCGGCTATTTTCAGACATATTGCGGCCAATGGGCCTAACCAGACCACAAAAACTTTCGCTGTTCGGCCGAACCCTGTCGGGTGTGGCCGCTATCTGGTACGCGAAGTTAGAGGATGAGGTAAAAAGAAGTTGGGATGAAATGGCCGAGGCCTTTGTCGCACAGTACTCGTACAATACCCAGATCAAGATTACAACTTGTGATCTCGAAACAACGAGGCAGGAGCCCAAAGAGACTTTCTCAGATTTCGTAACTCGATGGAGGGCGAAGGCATCGATGATGACTTTGAGTCCTACTGACAAAGATCAAATCAGGATGATTGTGCGCAATCTCCAACCGAAGTTAATGCAGAAGATGATTGTACTCCCCTTCCCTACCTTCTCAGATCTACACAAGATGGGGGTACAGATCGAGGATGCAATGAAACAAGGTGTGATCGACCAGGATAGGGAGCAACCTAGGAGGACTTTCAACCGTAACAACAACGCAAGCCCGAGTGGCGCTGCAACTGCACGAGCTTCAGAGGTGAGCATGGTCACCACCATTCCTCCTCCCTTTCCGAGACCCATGGCAGCCACGCCTTTCTCTGGCGCATCTGGAAGCAATACCCAAACCGCCAAATACCAGCCCAGAGGCCAAAGAACCTTCACACCCCTATATATGCCCCTGTCCAAAGCTTTGGGGGTATTAATCAGGAAGAAGCATTTGACGCCCCTAGAGCCGAGGCCACTACCAAATCCACTCCCTCCCTCTCATGACCCGGCAAAATACTGCGCGTATCACCAACAGCACGGTCATGACACCGACCGTTGTTTTAGATTGCGTCATGAGATCCAGGATCTTATTGACAAGCAGGTGATCGCGCCTCCCGACAAACCCAACGTCACAACAAATCCTCTCCCACCACATAACCAAGCTCCTCCTCCCAACAAAATCAACTTCATCCAAACTGGGGTCGCGTCTTACGATCCTAGTAGCTATATCACCCCATCCCACCTACCTAAGCCGGAGGTGATCCTTCCTGACTGCACTGACTTGTGTATGTTGGACACCTCCACAACCCGATCTGAGCCAATGGTGGTGACTACCGAAGATGGGACAGGGCAGGTTTCAGAGGAAAGTGGAGTTGTTGAGTCTGGGATTGAATAGTCTGGGATTCTCGCTGGAGGAGCCTACGATCCAAGTGAATATATCCAGTCAGTGGGCCAGTCTGAGCTGAGTGTAGGGCTACCAGAAAGAGCAGAATTATGTGTAATTCAGGGGGACAGATTTGAACAGGGAACGGATGATCTAACAACTGTAGGAGAGGACCTTGCCAACCTCCAGTTCTTCAGTGACCAAGAATCAGGGGATGTGGCAATCGACTGGTTCGAGTATGAGGAGTCGGCAGAAGTTACCGGATGGTTAGATGATCAACCAGAAGTTGTAGAATTTCAACCAGAATAGGGCCCGGCAGGGGCAAGAGTATCAGTGGTGGCCGGAAGGGCCGAGAGTCAGAATACACAGCCGGAGAGCGCCGGCACTAAGAATTTCGCTCAGAACTTGGGCATTGTAAATGCAGGGAATATTGAACAAACAGCTGTACTGACACAGTTGGAACAACAAAAATTTGAGGATTCCGAGAGAATCAGAAAAGCTAAGGCCCATATAGGGGTCGAGAGTGCTGTGTGCACGGGAACAGAAAATGCTGCGGGCATATGGACTGAAGGTACTGCGAGTACGATCATACCGGAGCCGGACAGGTGTCTGTCGGCTGCCGACGGAATGTGGTAGGAAGACGATGATTTATGTCTTGCCCACACGGATGAGGATTGGGGGAATAATCAACCAGATGATACCTGGTATATCGACGAGGTCGCTCATATGACAAGAAGTGGGCGGTATTTCAAGCCCCCGCACTTAGACCAACCTGAGGCATCTGGGAAAGACAAGGAAGCTGAGAAACAGAGGGAAAAGTAGATTGAAGAAGAAGCTGTGCTCAAGCAATTAAAGAAGATACAAGCAGACATCTCCATCTGGGGACTGCTTATGGCATCGCGGGTGCACAGACAAGCCATCCTATCTGCTATGGACAAGGCCAAACTCTCTACACCAGAGCAGTTGGTTGGGCTGGTCTTTCCGGGAGGAGGTTCCTCGGCATTAACCTTTTCAGACAAAGAACTACCGCCTAAGGGCACAAATCATAACAAACCCCTCTATGTTTCCGTGGAATGTAGAGACAAGTGGATACTGGTGGTACTTGTTGATACCGGGTCCGCCATCAATGTATGCCCAGCCAGAACAGCGTATGCAATCGGGTTGAAACCCGCGGACTTCATGCCGACTACTCAGGTGATCAGAGCATATGATAATACTAGCAGGGAAGTGATGGGGACTGTCAAAATTCAGACCCAGGTTGGTCCAGGACAACACAACATTGAATTCCATGTCTTGGACATTCCTACAACCTTCAATCTACTCTTGGGGCGGCCATGGTTGCACCAAGTGAAGGCAGTCTCTTCCACTTTACATCAGATGTTGAAGTACCCTCACGGGAAGGGGGTGGCTATTGTTTTCAGGAATTCATCAATCCATCCGCCGCCAGAGGTGTCCACACCAGTCTTGGAAATCAAGCATGGCACAGAGGATGTGTTCTTATCAGGGTTCACTTTGGTTGAGGCCCGGGTGGTGCAGAATATCATGGCTGTGAATGAGGGAGTATACGTCAGTGCTCAATCCGTCTACCTCATGAACAAGCTACAACACATCCCCGGGATGGGATTAGGAAGGAACGGCCGGAAAGGTGTCGCAGCATTGGGCGAAGTGCCACACAACCCTCATACCTTTGGCTTGGGTTATCTGCCCACCAAAGAGGACTGGGTGAGGAAGGGAAAGGAAATAGCCGGAAGAGCCAGAGCAAAGCAGGCTGGGAAGCCTTTTGAATTAATGCATAGGCCCATCCAGGGTACCCTGAACGGACGCTTCGTCCGGGAGGGGGAGGACTTTCCATTTTGTGGCTTCCTAGAGCCGTGGCTAAACGCGGAGAAGAAGTGCGTGCCAGGTTTCGAGATCTTCTTCGACCTACAACTATCCGGGATGACGTTGTCACAGAGCAGCCAGACCCATCAGCTGAGGTTGAACAGTATAAAGCAGGGGAGGCCGAGGGCGCTGAAATTGAAATGGGGGTAGCATTGGCGAGTCTACTTTTAGATCCTCCGATCGACCATAAGTGCTTAGGGGATAACTTCTCGGTTTCCATGATTGGGGATGAAATGGCTGCGAGCCTACCAGCAACTATTTTGGATACATCTATCGCACCCTCTCTCACTTGGCAATACGAGGAGGGATTTTTGTCCAAAGAAGACCGGTCGTGGTGGTAGAAATCTGATTCCACCGAATCTTGTGAGTCGGAATCAGGCTCCAGCTCGGCTGAGTCTGAGTCTGGTACTCCTAGGGATGATAACTCGGATACCACAGTCCTATCTAGGTCGTCTTTTTCCTTTTCATTTGAGTCTGTTGCAAATGAATCGGACGATTTGGATGTGCTTAATGAGAATCAAGTAACTATGGTTTCTGAGTACTTTTCTGTGCCTTTGATTTATTGCATTAATTCAGACTTTCAAAACTTTGACGAAAACGACGAGAACGAAGTTCCTCCAGTTTTGCAACGTTTAATTGATCAGGAGCAAGAGAGATTTGTCAAACCCTTAATGGATGAAATCACAACCGTGAATATTGGTACTGAGGAGGACCCGCGGCTGGTCCAGATCGGGTCCACGTTGTCTTTAGAGGAACGCGAGCGCTTAGTCGCTTTATTAAAAGATTTCAAAGATGTTTTCACGTGGTCCTACGAAGACATGCCTGGAATCAATCCTGAGATTGTACAGCATCGGATCCCCCTTGACCCCGAGGCCCGACGTGTCAAGCAGAAACTCAGGAGGATCCGCCCGGACTGTGCTCTTAAGATTAAGGAAGAGGTCACCAAGCAAATCGACGCAGGCTTCCTGCTAGTATCTGAATACCCAACTTGGTTGGCCAACATTGTTCCAGTGTCGAAGAAAGATGGCAGGATCCAGATATGTGTGGATTTCAGGGATTTGAACAGAGCTAGTCCGAAGGACGACTTTCCCTTGCCGCATATCGATGAGTTGGTGGATTTCACAGCAGGGCATGCTTTGCTCTCATTCATGGATGGCTTCTCAGGCTACAACCAGATAGTGATGGCACCTGAAGACCGGGAAAAGACTGCATTCACCACCCCGTGGGGGACATACTGCTATAGAGTCATGCCATTTGGGTTGAAGAACGCTGGAGCTACTTATCAACGGGCCGCAACCACAATATTACACGACATGATCCACAAAGAGGTTGAGGTGTACGTGGACAACATGATTGTCAAATCCAAAGAAAGAGAAGGCCACTACACCGCCTTGCACAAGTTTTTTTCAAAGGATCAGGGAATTCCGGTTGCGGCTAAACCCTCAGAAGTGTACATTTGGTGTTACAGCGGGAAAAATGCTAGGGTTTCTGATTACACAAAGGGGCATCGAGGTCGACCCTTCCAAAATCAAGGCCATCTTAGAAATGCCACCACCAAGGACTGAAAAGGAGGTGCGAGGCTTTCTGGGTAAAGTGCAATTCATAAGACGGTTTATCTCAAAATTAACCTTGACTTGTGAACCACTTTTTGGCCCCCTCAAGAAATGAAAGAAGTTCCAATGGGACGGCCGATGTCAAGCTGCATGTGAATAGATTAAAGAATATTTACAGAACCCGCCCGTGCTGTCACCGCCAGAACCGGAGAAACCGTTGATTTTGTATCTGTCAATAACTGAGACTACAATGGGCTGCATGCTTGCGCAAGAATCAAAGGACAAGGTGGAGAGAGCCATCTACTATCTGAGCAAGAAGATGCTAGAGTACGAAACCCGCTACACTCCGCTGGAGAAGGCTTGCTTAGCTTTGGTATGGGCTACCAGGAAGCTACGGCACTACCTGTTAGCTCACTCTGTAATGTTGGTTTCCCGACTTGATCCCATCAAATATCTTTTCGAGAAACCGGCACTTACGGGTAGGCTAGCTCGTTGGTTGCTGTTGCTCTCCGAATTTGATCTAAAATATGTGACACGCAAGTCGGTCAAGGGAAGAAGCGATGGCGAGTTCTTAGCGACCATCCGGTGGAAGGAGGTGAAGCGATCGTATTTATTCCCAGATGAGGCCATTTTGCATATCGATGACGAAACTTGGACGATGTACTTTGACGGAGCATCAAATCAATACGGGTATGGGATAGGAGTGTTGCTGATAGCACCCGACAATTCCCGTATCCCTCTAGCCTTCAAACTCCGATTCAAAGTCTCGAACAATGAAGCAGAATATGAGGCGTGCATTGCTGGTCTAGAAGCAGCCCTAGAACTAGGGGCAAGACAGTTGGACGTCATCGGGGACTCGAACCTTGTTGTGTCTCAAGCAAAAGGAGACTGGAAAGTGAAAGAGGAAAAGATGATGATGTATCACCAGACCTTGGACTTGCTGATTCCTCGGTTTGAGAAGCTAAGTTTTACTCATCTACTAAGAGAGAACAACAGGTTCACAAATTCTTTAGCAACTCTATCTTCCATGATAGACATCCCGTGTGGAGTCCGGATGCGTCCAGTCATCATTGACCAGAAATTTGCACTTGCCTACGAGTTGATTGCTGCTATAGATGAAGTTCAGGACAAAAACCCCTGGTATTACGACATTTGGAACTTCTTGGAGAAAGAAGCATACCCGCCAGGGGTAAATGCCAAAGACAAAAGGGCAATCAGAAGAATGGCCGTTCAGTTCATCATCTATGGAGGTAAGCTGTATAAAAGGGGTCATCTGGGAATGCATAAGCTGTGTGTTGATGCCGAAGAGTCAAAGCGTCTGATGCAAGCCATCCACGGAGGAGAATGTGGTGCGCGCATGAATGGGGTAATGTTGGCACGGAAGATCCTCAAACAGGGTTACTACTGGTCCACCATGGAGGAGGATTGTATCGGTTTTGTCCGGCGATGCCACAAATGTCAAATTCATGCAAATTGCATGAACATTCCGCCGTCAAAGCTGTACAACATGACTTCGCCATGGCCATTTTCAGTCTGGGGAATCGATGTGATCGGGGCTATCACTCCAAAGGGGTCGAATGGGCATGAGTTCATCTTGGTAGCGATAGATTATTTCACAAAGTGGGTTGAGGCCCAATCTTATGCGGTGTTGAAGGCTTCGCACGTCGCAAAATTTATCAAGAACAACATCATCTGTCGCTACGGAGTCCCAAATGAGATTATTTCAGACAATGGTTCCCACTTCAAGAAGGAGGTGATTGATTTGTTGGAGAAATACAATGTGGCTTTTCATAAGTCGTCTACCTATCGGCCGCAGACCAATGGAGCGGTTGAGGCCGCCAACAAGAATATCAAGCACATACTGCAGAAGATGGTGGAAACCTACCAGGATTGGCCAGATAAGCTGTCGTTTGCTCTGTGGGGTTACCGGACTTCAATCAGAACTTCTACTGGGGTGACTCCGTACTCATTGGTTTATGGGATGGAGGCCATTCTGCCTATTGAGATTGAGGTCCCGTCATTACGAGTATTGGCTGAGTGTCAAATAGCCGAAGCGGATTGGCAGCAGAGCAGATTTGAGGAACTCATGCTCTTTGATGAAAGAAGGCTGAAAGCACTATACCATGTTTAGAGTTATCAATGCAGAATCGCCTGGGCTTTCAACAAGAAGGTTAAGTCCAGGAATCTAAAAGAAGGAGATTTGGTGCTCAAGGATAACCGAGCTCCCATTCACGACCCAAGGGGCAAGTTCAGACCCAATTGGACTGGTTCCTACATCATCAAGTCAATCTGGTCAGGCGGAGCTGTGGTTCTGATGGATCTAGATGGCCTAGAGTTCTCCCAACCGACCAACATGGACAAGTTAAAGAAATATTACCCTTGAGTGGCTCGCTAGGCCGAAAACCCGAAAGGGCGACCTAGGCAAAACTCAGAGCACGAAAAATTTGAAATCATAAAAACTGAGCTCGCAAGGTTGAAAACCCACAAAGGGCGGCCTTGGCAAAAGTTAGAGCGTAAAAGGAGAGTGAAAATACCCGAGCGAACCTGAGCCTGAACTACGTAAGGCTTGATTTCCATCTTTGGGATACGTAGGCAACTTCATCTTGAAGTTCAGCCATAAACTTTTCCCCGATCAACTTTGTCCATTATGATCATCTCAGTCATTTTTTTCCATTAGCATTCATCGCAATCTCCGGTACAGTGCTATTCAGACTAGGGGCAACTTTTCGTTGCCACACAGTGCCGTAGTACTATTCAGACTAGGGACAACTTTCCAGTTGCTAGGATCCGGGGTTGTGCATCTCAGTGACAGATCTCAGGCGTGTCCAGTTCTGATCCATATCGAAAACAGTTTTGAAAAGTTTTAATAAAAGTTGACTTTGTTCAAATTAATCTTTTACAACTAAGACCATTTTTGGACCAAAGCGGAAAATTTTCAGTACCACATCCTTCAATTTCATTGATTTCAATACAGAGTTCTCTTGCTCTTGCATACAATTGAAGTTGCTTTTTTATTACACTCATAAAGAAAACTTGAAAGTACTAATAAAGCAATAAATCCGGGGCATAGTCAAGTCAGGTGTCCCTGCGCCCCCTCCCAGAGCTAGTCGAAGCCTCTGATGCCAAGTTAGGCCCAATCTGTGCCTCTTCATTGAGCCAATCCCAGCACTCATTAGACAAAGTGCAATTGAAAGTGGGAGCGAGGGCTAGGAGCTCTCTAGTCCTCCATCTTTGTGGCATATCGCAAACTGCGCCTCGGGAAGCAAAGTACTCAATCCCCTCTGGCGGGCAAGTCTGATCATGACCGAACTGGCGCAGGAATCGGAACGAAAAATAGAACACACAGTGAGTCAGACCAATCAGCTGGACCCCAGTCTGGCCGGGACATGCTATAGCTCATCGCCGGAAGATTGAGCCAAGGACAGCGCCAAGCAATGCGGTCAGCAGACAAATTGCACATCCAATTGAACCACCATCCCTCATCAAGCGCATCAACCAGGCGTTGCCGAAAGAAGTAGCCGCAGGCTGAGTAGGCAGGGCAAGAGTCCACAACCTGCAATTTATCCATCAACCATACTTGGGGAGGGATGAAAAATGAGAGAATAAATAATAGAGAGACGTGCGATGAGAGAACAGTGAGACAAGGGTTTTGTGAGAAAAACCGAGCCTGAGGGCTGAGTGATGTGAGCAAATACATATGTGAGATTGGGTGGGAAACATTACCTACAGCAGTAGTGGACTCCCCACAAATCTCGTCGTCTCCTGATGGTGGAAAGCGTCCAAGCCCATCAGTGTTTCGGCCAATGCCATAGCAATACAGCTCTTCCCTTCTTTCAAGCCCTGAGCAACTTCAATCAAACGGATGCTGGGTCCACCCAGGCCCGGGGCAAGCAGGAAGTGAGATAGCATGTACAAGCAGAGGGCATGTTGTCGGAAACCTTGCCAATGGTGGTCGCCGCGGTCACCGGCACCAGAAAAGCGATGGATCAAACCGAGGATATCCAGTTCCCCATTACAGATCAGAGACCGAGCATCATGCGCGGTAAGTCCACACATCTGCCCTAAAGCTTGGGCGTGGCCAAAACGAAACTGAGGCAAAATCTCTTCATAACGCTCAGATTCCATCAAAACTTGAAAATCTTCGAAAGTTGGACATACCTCTTGCCCACCGAAGCTAAAGACATGCGTCACTGGGTTCCAAAACCTCGCCGCGGCATGGAGGAAAGGAAAGTGCAACAGAGTACGGCCTAGCGTGAATAATGCATTCAACCCGAAGCCCTGGAAGTTCAACTTTTCCGAGCCATCTAGAGAAGCAATCCAAGATGTGAGATTTTCAACGAGAAACGCCTCCATTTTTGTGCAAAACTAAGATGAATTGAATGAACCACGGAGCCGAGGCTTTTAAAGAGGAGAAAACACTATTCGGGGGACACGTGTCAAAAATTTGATGGTTGCTGAATTAAGTGGCCGGCCGGCCACCTTTTCCAGCAGCCATTTCCTTTTCAAAACGGCGGTGGCTCCCCTTTGCAATAAAGTGGCAGGCTCCCAAAAGTGGCCGGCCATGCTCCAATGTGTGTCCTTGGCCCTGTTTTACCCTCCGGGAGGAAGTCTCAAGCATTTCCATGCAACGGGTGTGTCGAAGGCCTCCATTTCCCTCTATTTCGGATGCATTCCGTTGCCCAGATCGTCCGAAGTACACTTTGTTTTGTTAAGTTTTTGTTTATCGAGTTGTTGTTTTTCTTATCGAGTTATCGTTTTGCTTATCAAGTTATTTGTCGAGCTGTCGTGTTTCGTATTTTTGAGTTGTTACCCTTTGTTTAAGCAATTTTTGTTGAGTCTTGTTTATTAAGTTGTCAACACTGTTGTATTTTGCTTATCGAGTTGTAAACTTGCTAAGGTTTTGTTATATCTTGGTAAGTTAAGTTGTTGCGTCGGTTCACTACCTGACTGGGCAAATGCACAATGCACATTTTCATTCAATCTCATTATGGTGCAAAATGATGCGATATGATGCTAAGAGTTTAAAATACAACACTTTTTTCAAAAGCTGTTTCGTTCCATCATGCTTCGTTTGTTACAACATCTTACAAACAAGGGCACAAGTTTTACAAAAATAAAACTGCCTAATAATGTACAATGTGCTGCAACTACTAGCAAAAAGGTAAATAAAACAGGGAATCACAACATCAATGCTCTCAAGAGCAGGAATAAGAGGCCCTTTTCATCCTCTTCTGCGAAGTAGCCTCTGCACCACCATTACCATCCGAGTCGGAGCTGTCATCCTCAAGATCCCCCTCAGCCTCGCCTCCACTCCCAGAGCCAAGACCGGAGCCCTCCTCGCTGTCAGCAGATGTCTCCACTGACGATCTGCAGCCTCCTCCTCCTCATCCTCACCAGGCTCTGCCTCTATGATGTGTGCCCTGCGTCTGCGAGACGACGTCCCTCCTCGAGCTCCCCGAAAAGGCCTGGATGGCCTAGCTCCTCGAAAAGGCCCCACTACTACAAAAATAGTTAAAGATCACACTTTAACAAAAAAAAAGATCTCACTTTTATTGGAAGTGTGATAAAAAAAATATTATATTGATATTTTAATCACACTTAATTTGATTGAGTGTGATAGTATTTATTTTTTATGTCACTTTTCAATTAAGTGTGATTATATATATATATATTTTTTAATCACACTTTCTAATTAAAGTGTGATTATATATACACTACTACTTTTTAATCACACTTTTTAAACAAGTGTGATTATATATATATTTTTTAATCACACATTCTAATTAAAGTGTGATTATTTATATATTTTTTAATCACACCTTCTAATTAAAGTGTGATTATATATACACTACTACTTTTTAATCACACTTTTTAAATAAGTGTGATTATATATATATATATATATATTTTAACCACACATTCTAATTAAAGTGTGATTATATATACACTACTACTTTTTAATCACACTTTTTAAATAAGTGTGATTATATATATATATTTTTTAACCATACATTCTAATTAAAGTGTGATTATTTATATATTTTTTAATCACGTCTTCTAATTAAAGTGTGATTATATATACACTACTACTTTTTAATCACACTTTTTAAATAAGTGTGATTATATATATATATATATATATTTTAATCACACATTTTAATTAAAGTGTGATTATATATACATTACTACTTTTTATTCACACTTTTTAAATAAGTGTAATATATATATATATATATAATCACATTCCCTAAATAGGTGTGATTGTAAAAAATATTTCAATTTGATTTTTATATAAAATATACAATTCCTAAATTCGCGCCTCTATTTTGAGTTTTTATTTTTTTACCACCCAACACTAGCAACCACCTGCCACCATTTTCCACCACCGTCTTCCGCCACCACCACCTACCACCCATCCCTCACCACCACCTGCCACCACCACTCACCACCCACCTGCCGCCACCACCCACCACCCGGCTGCCGCCACCACTACCCACCACCACCCACTCGCCACCACCACCACCACCGCTACCACCACCTACCACTCACCTGCCATCTACCCGCCACCACCCGCCACTACCATCCACCGCCTGCCACCACCACTCGCCACCTACTTGCCACCACCACTCACCACCCACCTGCCACCACCATCCACCACCTGTCACCACTAGCTACCCACCACCACCAGCCACTTGCCACCTACCTGCCGCCACCACCCACCACCCGCCACTACCATCCACCGCCTGCCACCACCACCCGCCACCTACTTGCCACCACCACTCACCACCCACCTGCCACCACCAGCTACCCACCACCACTAGCCACTTGCCACCACCACCACCACCACCCACTCGCTACCACCTACCACCCGCCACCGTCACCCACCTATCACCACTACCACCCGCCACCTATCCGCCGCCACCACCACCACCACCACCACCACCCACTTGTTACCACCGCCATCACACCCACCCACCCACCCACCACTCACCCGCCACCACCTCCCATCCGCCACCCACCTACCACCACCACCCGCCACCACCACCACCACCACCACTACCCACTCGCTACCACCCACCACCCGTCACCTACCCACCACCACCACCCGCCACCGCCACCACCACCACCACCATCACCCACTCGCTACCACTCACCACCTGCCACTATCACCCACCACCCACGGTCACTACTTTTCACCACCATCTTCCGCCGCCACTTGCCATTTCTCACTCTTTTTTATATTTTTAAATTTTTTAAACATTTTGTTAATTACCAATCATTTTGCCACTGCCCCTCTACAACTATCATTACTCCCACCATCACTACCACTCCACTACCACCATTAGTACTACTATTACCTCTCATCCACCACCGCTACTCTATCTCCTCTACCACTACCACAACTTCACCACTAATCTCATTCGCTATCACCACCACCACCACTATCACCTCTTATCCACCACCTTCACCACTACTGCCGCTCCCTATCCTCTACCACAAAAATTAGTTCCTAATTTTTAGTAACAAAAAAAAAAAAAATGGGTCGCAGAAAAAATATTTTTCATTGATGACAAAAAATTAACTTTATTTTAATGGAAAATATTTTTTATTCAAAATGAAAAATAATAATAATAATTTTTTATTCATTAAAATAAAAATGAAACAAATAAATTTTCAAGCTTAATAACTAAAAGAAAACTAAAAATAAAAAAACAAAAATTTCATTAACTATAAAAAAAAATTCTCTTATCTTTCTCTCTCTCACTCATCACTCTTCTCTGCATCTCTCTTCTCTCTGTGTCTCTCGTCCATCTCTCTTCTTTTATCTCTCTGTTTTCTCTCGTTTATATCTTTTTCGCTCTTTTTTCTATTTTTCTTTGTCTATCTCTTTTCACCCATTGTTTCATCTTCTTCTATTCTCTTTCTCTATTACTCATCACTCTTCTCTCTATCTCTGTCTCATCGCCTCTCTCCCTCTTTCTCTGTGTGTCTCTCACTCATCTATCTCTTCTCTCATACCTTTTTCTCTCTATCTTTTTCGCTTATCTCTCTTCTCTATCTCTCTCGCTCATCTCTTCTCTCTCTCTCTCTCTCGCTCATATATCTTATTTCTCTGCTTTTTTCTATGTCCCACTCTCTATCTCTCTCTTTGTCTCTCTCTCACTCATCACTCTTTCTCTCTTTCTTCTGCATCTTTGTCTTTGTCTCTTTCTCACAGACAGTGATGGGAAAAGTCAAAGCGTCAAACTTCAAAGCTATCCCCCCATTTTTTTCATCCATTCTCTTCATCTCTCTATTCTCTTTCTCTCTCTGACTCATCACTCTACACTCTTTGTCTGTCTGTCTGTTTGTCTGCATATTTGTCCATCTCTCTGTGTGTCTCTCACTCATCTATCTCTTCTCTCATCTCTTTTCTTTCTCTGCTCGCTGCTCATCTCTCTTCTCTTTATCTATCTCATCCATCTCTCTTCTCTCTATCTCTCTCATCTCTCATATTTCTCTGCCTTTTCTTGCTCATCTCTTCTTTCTATCTTTCTCTCTCGCTCTCTCGCTCATCTCTTTTCTCTTTATGTCCCTCTCGTTCATCTCTCTTCTCTTTATCTCTCTCTGTCTCTCTCGTCTATCTCTCTTCTCTCTCTGTCTCTCACTCTCTATCTCTTTCTCTTTCTCTCTCTCCCACTATGTTTGCGTTACTCACTCTCTCCCTCTCGTCTTCTCTATTTTCTAAGCTCCCTCTCGATTTATCGATCCACTACAAGAAAATGCACTTTTAGCGCACCACTTTGTCTCTCTCTCGTTCATCACTCTGTCTCTCTCTCTCTCTCTTCTATCTGTCTCGCACTCATCTTTCTCTCTCACCACCCACCTCTTCTACCACCTTCACTACTACTGTAAACGCCATTCCACCACTACCACTACTTCCACTGTCGCCACTTCACCTCTACGACTACCATGACTACTACCATCGCCACCACTCCACTACCACTACCACTACCACTACCACAACTGCTACCACCACCACCACTACTGCCACCACTGCTACCGCCACCACCACCACCACTACTACTACTACTACTACTACTACTACTACTACTACTACTACTACTACTACTATTACCTCTCATCTACTGCCGCCATTCCATCTCCCATACCACTACCATAACTTCATCACTAATCTCCTTCGCCACCACCACCACCTCTTATCCACCACCTTCACCACTGCTGTCGCTTCCTCTCCTGTACTATAAAAAATTTGTTTGATTATGATTTTTTAATAGAGTGTTGAATTGAGTTTTGAATTGTATGTGGAATTGAGTTTTGAAAGTTTGATGTGACATGTGAAATAAGAAAATTTGTTTGGTGATGAGTTTTCAAAATAGTTTTCAAAACTTAATTCAACCTATAATTGATAATCAAACATACAACTCATAACTCGATATCCGTATTTTTGATCAACAGTCATAACTAAACTATTTTTAAAATACTCAAATAAAAAAAATGTTTTTTTTTCAATTAATTGTTTTTAAGTAATTTTTTTTTGAATATTTTTTTTTTCAAATCATTTTTTTTTCAAACAACTTCTATGTCAATTATTTTCTGTCAATTAATTTTTTAAACCTGTATAAATATTAGAAATATTTAAAAAATTAAAATATCAAAAATATTTTAAAAATTAAATATTCAAAATATTAAAAAAATCAAAATATTAAAAATATTCGAAAAATCTAAACCAAACAAAACCTTAATTTCCCCCCCTTTTTTTTCCCGTCTTTCCCTCCTTTTTTTTCATTTCCTTTCAAGTTTGTAGAGCTCTAAGTTTTGAAACAACACTGTCTCTCTCTCTCTCTCTCTCTCTCTCTCTCTCTCTCTCTCTCTCTCACTCACGGAGGCGAGCGGCGATCGGCGATCTCACTACTTTTCTGTTCTTGGGTTTGATCTTTAATCCTTATATAAATTCCTTTAATCCTTTTTCACTCTTCTGTAGCTGATCTCACTACTTCACTGTTCTTGAGTTTGACCTAATATCTGGTGTTCCTGGAGTGACGAAGACAGAGAGGTTGGGTACACTCAGGGCTATCTTCACAACCTTAGCTACAATGATGTCTGTTCTGGGACCATGAATCACTCGGAGGTCGTTAGGGTTCAGTATGATCCCAAGAAGTGTAGTTACGAGTCCTTGCTTGATGTTTTTTGGGCCAGACACGACCCTACTTTGCTTAATCATCAGGTGGGTATGTTTAATTTTGGGTTTTAATCGATGAATTTGTGATTTGATTGTTGAATTTTGATGGGTTTTGGTTGAATTGGTGTTTGATTCTTGTATCTCTGCTTATATGGTGAATTGGCGATTGTTTCGTGGGTGAACACACACGCTCAAATTAATGGCTTATTGGTTTCCCAATTGTTAGGATAAGGATTATTCATTGTATTTTGTAGCTAGATGCTTGAATTTTGGGGGCTTTTGATGGACAATGACAGGGTTTGATTTTTTTATGGCTTTTTGTTGATTTCATATGGAGAAAGAGTATTTTTTTAAGGACTTGGTTGTACTCAGTGCGTGTGTTCATTATTGATTTCATATGGAGAAAGAGTGAGTTTTTAACGACTTGGTGTCCTCGGTTCGTGAGTGTTCACTATTGGCTTCAGGCATGAATGATGACCTCCCGTTTGGCACTAATATTGCTTCATATTTAGTTATTGATTTGTCATTGAAATCTATGGTTTTTGTTTTTTTATTATATATAATTATTAGTCACAATTGGGTTTGTGTAATTGTTATTGTTAATCCTCAAGAAATGGATAAGAGAAGATTTTATTTGTTTATTTTCATTTTCTTTTCCCAAGATCCAAACACTGTATGTTTGGCTAAATGGGTTTTTAAGATTTTGATTCTATTGCTGTATAGAATGCTTGAAAAGAGGAGTTTGAGCTATATAGATGGCCCAGTTCCAGTGCCTCTAGACGATTCATTCCTGGTGGAAAACGTACAAAGGATCTGCGTTTGTGACACGGGTTCGTGTTTATTTTGTACAAATTTTAGGGTATTTGTTTGTTCCTGTTTTTGGGATCTGATATTTCATTGTTGGTTGTTGTAGATGAATAGGTGGAGAACCATGATATTCTTCTCTTCTAGAAAGTCAAACCCAGTGTGCATGTGTTCCAGGTGATCTGTTTTTCTTATGGTGTATTGAGTGTAATTATTTAAAAAAAAAATCCATTTAGGATGTGGAAATAGCATTGATTCTTTCAACATGGTGGATCTCTCTGTGAAACATAGACACGGATACATGATGGGGATAAGGGTTTGACTCGATAGGAATACGTTGATATGAAGAATTCTAAAAAAAGTCAGGAAAAATGTAGTGTACATGTTAGGTATTTGGAAATTATGAAGAAAAATGTAGTGTACATGTTAGGTATTTGCTTGGCAACTTTTTACTTTTTGTATCAAGACTTATCTTGAGGGAGGAGGAAGGGTCTTGATTGTGACAAAACTCGAAACATACCTCATATGTGCAAATTAAACAATCCCTTGGGTTATTTTTACCAAATGAGGTCAGAATATGATTAATCTAAATCTGTGATTTGCTCATCAAAAAAATTAATGGTGAAGGTAAATTTAGTATCGAATCAAAACTTTCGACTCTGTTAATTGAGAAATCGAAATAAATCATTTGCTATTGTTTAATTTTTTTGATTTGATGTAGATGAGAGGCTTAAGTGATATTTTAAAAAGTTTTATAAAGACTTGTGGAATCCACTGGAGAATAAAGTGAAGAAAAAAAAACATAAAAAGCTACTCTAAAAAATGCATCTCTTCTTAATTTTTATTACAAAACATGTATTATTATTAATCTTCTAATACTGTTTGTACTAAATTGACAGCCCAATGATTGGGTGCCACGTGTGCATGTAACAAAAAATGTTTAATTTTAGTGGAATCTTTGGTGACAAATTTTGGGAAGAAGGTTACAATGATGGAATTCTAATTTGACCAAATCCCAAGGGCTTAGCGACAAGAGCACGTGTCTCCTTCTCTTTCCTTTAATGATATATGCAGATATATATATATATATATCTAATAAAACAGGACTGATTTTGAAAATGTGTTAAAATGTGTAAGAGATACAATTTATTTGAGACTAGCATAATTAAGTTACATAACATGCTGTGAGACTAGCAAGGCCTGTATGAGATTAGCTTTTAAACTTAAGAATAGAATGTAATTATTTTTGAATTTGAGATACTTCTACTTATCTTAGAGTAGTGCTATTGTATATCATTTTCCTTTATCTTATTGTTGGATTCCCTCTTCTTTAAAAAATAAATAAAAAAACAAAAAAACAGAAGTCAGTTTTGACACTATGTCAATGTGTACTGTAGCCATAATATGGGATCATGTACTAAGTTTCATCTTCCAATGATTAGAGTAATTGAACTAATTCATACAAAAATATGTGGCCATGGTTGTGCATTATAGTTTTAGGAAAGAGGCGCAAGCATGTTATGACAATTGAAATTGGGTTAGTTTCTCGATCTCTTTTATAGCAGTTAATATTTTAAGAGTTAAGTTACAATGTAAGTCAACGTCTCTTCATAAACTCAAACCTAAGTTACAATGTAAGAGTTAACTTTCTTGTTGTTGTCACTCTTGATGCACTTTCTATTTCATCCAACTTGATCTAATTTTATGAGTCTCATTCTATATAAATAATTGATCGAAAATATAAAAATTGGTTACTTACAAGTATCTCTTGGCTTTAAGTTATACTCCATCTTATTTTCCATTTATTATTTTGCTAAAATTATACTTAACATGTTATGTTTTATTCTAAAATAGTTTATATCCCATCTTCTTCTTTTCTTTTTTTGTTTATTCATGTATTTGGGATCTAGGTTATCTTCTCAAAACTTTTGGTTCAGTAAATAGGTTATACCATCTTTCCCTTGTTATGTGTCTATGTGGTAACTTTGTTAGAATTATGTAATCTAGTACGGGGATTTATTCCATGTGCTTTGTCAGGTTGAGTAAGAAATTACATTTGATTAAACTGCCTTGCCTCTCCACTGTACCCCCAACATTTGCTTTTTTAAACGAACCCTCTTCTTTTTTTTTTCGTACTAGTGTATTATTGGGCGATTGATGCCAGTCAATTGGATTTGTTAAATTTTTTTGAACTTATATATTTGTATATGGCAGCCTTTTTTTCAAGCAAGAAATGGAATTATCTTTGATACGGCTTCAAAATGCAGGGAAAACATTGCTCGTAAATGTCATCGCAGTAAGTCAAAATTCATGAAAATTTTGAAAGTTATCAATCTGATAATACTATTGTTTATACTATTGTTTTTTCTTCAATGGTGAAGAGGTTATCAATCTGATAATAGTTTGACAACCTATATGGATAGTTCTGCTACATATTTTTCTCTTCTTGATGACAATGAAGAATGTGGTGGAAAACATTTGTTTAGATGAATTTGAACTTGTCTGATGCATTTTCGCAGTTGACAAGGAATTAGAATACCATAATGACATGGCATGGACTCCTCTGTTATTTTTACATTTGCCTTAAATTTGACTGAGGACATGGCTTTTAGTGGTGTCATCTGCAGGAAACAAATCCATGTAGCCCCAAATAAATAGGACAAAGGTTTGTTGATTTGATTGATTATCTAATGTTACTATATGTTTCTTTGATTCCTAAACGATAATGCTCCTCTGTGGTTGATTTTTCAGTTTGATTTGACTTTAGTATTGTTGTTTAACTAGTTTCTCCTTTAAGTACTTTTGTTTGAGTGGTGATTGTTGCTTTAGTTTCACTGCAGAACCTTTCCTACATCACAAACAAGGTACATTTAAGTCTTAGCTTGAATCCTTAAATAGTCTAATACAAGTCTTGTTGGTAAACAATTTGACTTTGATGATTCACCTAATTCTGTGCTTGTGAAATTAACTTGGAGTATCATCTGTCCATTTGTTTTTTCTAAAATAAATAAATAAATAAATTCCCCTACATTGGTTAAAAAATTTATTCCTGAATGAGACTTAAGCTTGAGACACTTCTTCACACAGAGAAAGCAGTATAATTATTTTCAAGTTGGCCAAATGCCAATTGCAGATGGCTATATTGTTTAATTTGTGTTTATTGTGTTTTGTTTTTTGATTGTTGCCTATATCACAATTAAATTGGCTTAGTGAACCTTTGATAGATTGAAACTGAAAATGAGCGATACTATTTCTGCTGCAATAGAATTGCTTCAAGTGATGTCACTTTGCTAGGCAAGTAGGAAAAGTTTTAAGACATGTTTGAGGATTTTCGAAGACTACTTTGTAATTTGTTTCAGTGGAGTTTTACAGAGAACCTAGCTTAGAGGATGTAGTGCACCATTACTTACAGTAAGGCATTTAGGTCTCTTGATAGAGAGGAATTTGGATATATGACATCTAGATTGTAGTGCCAATTTGCAAGTTCTTTTTTTTATTATTCACTTTGGCTATGTTTTCTTATAAGAATCTTGCTAGTGAAGACTTTATAATAATGTGAGTTGACTTGGGTTGTGATATTCATTCATTATGGTTAGGTAAAAAGTATAATAAAAAACTGGGTTGTGATATTCATTCATTAAGGTTAGGTAAAAAGTATAATAAAAAACTTTATCAGCTATACTCCTTAATAAAAAACTGGGTTGTGATATTCATTCATAGCATTAAGTTTTCCTGTGTTTGGCTGGGCCTTGCTACCCACATAAAATAGTTTAGCATGCTATCTTCTTCTTGTTGCCATTTCTTTTGTGAGAATGTTGGCTGTAAAAAGCTAGATTTGATAATTTTTTGGATGACTTGGGTTTTGATATTCTTTTATTGATTTTGAAAATAAGTAAGTGTAATAAACAAACTTGATAGGATGAGTGAATTCACTGATTAAATGGGGCATTCTTGAACTCAGGACTAGACCAAATGCCCAATTGTTGTGATTAAAAATATCGCTTTTTGGTCATTTGTTTTTCTTGATTGCACAATTTGCAATGATTTTGTGTACCTTCAAATGGCTTAGAGCTTAAAACATGTATTCTAAGTGCGTAAAATTTGGATAGCTAAATTCTTATTCTAAAAATTTGTTTGGGCAACAATTGCTGGTTGACAAGCTATTTTCCGTTCTCAGGTCAGATAGCTACTAGCTAGATCATCTTATCTTGGATTGGTTGCTAACTATACTCTGAATTATTTACTTCATTTGCTATTCGTGGATATATAAACCAGGACCAGAGGACACCAAATAAATGCTTTCGTTTTCAAGTTTAAAGAGCAAGGGATGAAGATGAAGTTCAGGTTCAATCCTGTCTCATCTTATCTCATCTTATCTTGGATTTGTTTGGTTGATTTGCTTGATATTCTGTTGAAAATCTTGTTAGAAAACATATATTTTCGGATTTAGTGACATTTTGGATGACATAGTTAAGCTTGAAGTTGCTCTTAAGGTAATTGAAACTCTTGTTGCAAATTACTGATCTGCCATAGAGATAGGTCACTGACATAGTTTTATTTTGATTATTTTAAGCTAAACTAACACATTTAAGTGCATTAAATTTTCAAGTCAAGTTTGATATATGTTTTTGCAGATTTTGTTGAGGGAATAGTTGATACGATCGAGCGGTTGATGTTGGGAGCTAAAGATTATGTTGCTCTTCTTCTTCTTCTTTTTTTTTTTTTTTTTTGAAGACTTGAATTTTGTAGTACAGTGTATTTAAAGATGGTTAATGGATAATGTCTATTATAAATTTAATTAATTTGTTAATTTTGTTATTTTTCATTTACAAAAAATTGGTTGGTGCTTGTAATTGATTTTTTGTTGTAGCAAACTCATATATGATTTTTTTTTTTTAATAAATAATTATTTATAAAGTAAAACAATGGTCGCTAAAAGTGTTTTTTATTTTTTATTTTTATTTTTATGACAAAGAATAGTTGTCATAAAAAGTCTTTTATGTTGTATTTTTATTATTTACGACGGCGTGTGACGGTCACAAAAAGTATTTTTTTTAGTAGTGAATGTTATTAATCACACTTAAAAGATGTGATGTAAATATTTTTAATCACACTTAAAAGGTGTGATCTAAATGTTATTAATCACACTTAAAAAGTGTGATTAAAAATGACCCTTTTTAATCACACTTCCAAAGATCACACTTAAAAGGTGTGATCAAAATACTTTTAATCACACTTATAAGGTGTGATCTAAATACTTTTAATCACACTTAAAAGGTTTGATCTAAATATTTTTAATCACACTTAAAAAGTGTGATTAAAAATGACCACTTTTAATCACACTCCCAAAGATCACACTTTAATAAAACTTAAAAAGTGTGATTAAATAACATACATCACACCAAAAAAGTGTGATCTTTATCTGTTTTTGTAGTAGTGCCCAGATGGTCTACCTCCCCGAGAAGGCCCGGGTGGCCCGGCCTGCAGCTGAGCATATACTAGAGGCATCTGAAAATGAAAAATGCAGTTTGAATACATCAGCCAAAACATGTATATCAGATACAGATGCAAGCAAGCTACACAGGGTGGATGTACGCAGGAATAATGCATGAATGTGGTGTATGTCAGATGTGCTCTACACAAGTAGCCTATTAATGCAGAAAAATGTCCAAAATCAGCATGTTATCAGAAGTACAATGCTAGAAAACTGAAGGGTACCTGGAAGCCTATGATGGACAACTGCGCCTCCCTCCGCAGGACCATCCCCTCAAGTGAGGCTACCATCTCGAACACCTGATCCATGTACTCAACAAGGGGCTGCAGATGCAAAGGCAAGGGGATAAGTAAAGGAATGAGTGTCCAATTATCTGAGTAGTGAATCAAAGCTGTAAAACATACCGGTGGTGAATCAGGGTCTCTGACATATCGGTGGCCAGGCATCGGAGGCTCTATCGGGATCGGAATCGGAGAGGCAGTCCCATATTGCCACCCCATCAGCTCAGTCGGCATATCTGGCCATCTAGGATGATGATAAGTCAGGGGAATCGGGAGAACCAATCCACCCCCACCTCTAGATGTACCAGCCCTGCTGGTGGAAGGGGCGTCTACAGCCCGAGCCTGGGCCTGGCTCGAAGATGGCATACCAGCAGGCCTTATCGTCGGAGTACGGACTCCCGTCAATGGAGGCATCAGGTATATATGACGGTAAGTAGCATAATCCCCCTCCTCAAGATGAAGTAAGGCATCAGTACCCAGCATAGCATTAACAACATCCCGGGAAGAGAGCTTATCGGCAATCCGCATCTTGACTGGGGGTGCTGAGGGAGGGTCCTGAGAAGTATAGCCCCATACCTGACGCAAGAAGTGCTCCCCCAGAAACCAGGCCCTACCAACTAGCCCTTCGAATAGGATCTCAGATCGAGGCACCCGCCTCCAAAGAAATCGAATCGGAGACCCTCACCTAAGGGTGCCAGGGGCTGCTATGTGATCTGTGGATAACCAATCAATCAGAAATCAGGAAGGTACAAGACAAATCAAAGATGAAAACACAAAGAACTGAGAGTTTTGAAATACCTCCGTCGACCGCACCGTGTCGAAATACTGCCGTAGATAAAGGAGAGACTCCCGAGGTCTTGGTCGGTGCTAGCCTTCAAATACAAGTGAGTACGGGGTCACGAGGGGCCCTTCCACCACCAACTTTGGGGCTAATGTCGGGAAATACACGTAGACCCATAACGGTGGAAAACAGTGCAGAATGTAAATGCAAAGTGCTGAGGGCAAAATACAGAGTGTAAAGTGCACCGTGTGTGCAATATACAAGTAATAAGGGGCAGAAATGTGAATCAAGAGGGCAGAAAGTACCTCCCAAGCTCTCCAATAGCCGCCAAGTAAGTCCCCCCGTCCGCGGGAGGTCGCACTCATGTAGCAGTAAAGAGTAGCCAAGCCGGCGCCACCTCAATCATACCGCCTAACCTGTGATAGGTCTACCAAAGCACTCAACAGATATAGCCCAACAGTGTTCCCCCTATCGGCAAACAAAGTAGTCCCGAAGAGGAACATCAAAAAACCACGAGCATACTGTGCTGCCTCCTCAGGAGTCCCGGGCTCCATCTCCACCCTCCAAAAATGGGAAGAGAACCAGGTATATCGGACTTTGCCCGAAGATCTATCAACAGGCGGGCGAGCCCCCAGTAGATATATCCAAGCAGCCTCCCATTGGCCCATGTCCTCGTCGTAAGGGATGGGCCAACCTCCCACGTCAAGGCCAGTCAACACGGCAAAGTCAAGCGGGGTCATAGTCAAGTCCCCCGTGGCAGAAAAATGGAAGGAGTTGGTGGTGTCCCACCATCTCCCCACCAAGGTGGCTATCAACGTCCTCTTGGCAGGACAACGAGATAGCCCAGTGCAGAAAGGCCCAAACCCCGCCAGGTCAACTAAATCTCGGACAGCCTCCGGGAGCTCGGCATACCAATCTCTCGCCACGGTAGAGCCATACCCCCGCACAGTGCGAGAAGTCACCTGCATTCAGAATGAATACATATTTCAACATAAAATGAATAAGCTGTGTGCAAAATAAAGTAAGCGGACTGTGTGTTCAGGAAATCAGTGTTTGGGCTGCGTGTTCAACTCTCAATCAGTGTGTGCTGCGTGTTCACCTTTAATTCGAACTGTGTGTTCAGAAAATCAGTGTTTGGGCTGCGTGTTCAACCTTCAATCAGTGTGTGCTGCGTGTTCACCTTCAATTTGAGCTGTGTGTTCAGAAAATCAGTGTTTAGGCTGCGTGTTCAAATCTCAATCAGTGTGTACCGTGTGTTCACCTTCAAATCGGGCTATGTGTTCAGAAAATCATTGTTTGGGCTGCGTGTTCAAATCTCAATCAGTGTGTGCCGTGTGTTCACCTTCAATTTGAGCTGTGTGTTCAAAATATCAGTGTTTGGGCTGCGTGTTCAAATCTCAATCAGTGTGTGCCGTGTGTTCACCTTCAATTTGAGCTGTGTGTTCAGAAAATCAGTGTTTGGGCTGCGTGTTCAAATCTCAATCAGTGTGTGCCGTGTGTTCACCTTCAATTCGGGCTGTGTGTTCAGAAAATCAATGTTTGGGCTGCGTGTTCAAACCTCAATCAGTGTGTGCTGCGTGTTCACCTTCAATTTGAGCTGTGTGTTCAGAAAATCAGTGTTTGGGCTGCGTGTTCAAATTTCAATCAGTGTGTGCCGTGTGTTCACCTTCGATTCGGACTGTGTGTTCAGAGAATTAGTGTTTGGGCTGCGTGTTCAATTCTCAACCAAGGTGTGTCGTGTGTTCACAATCAATTTATGGGCTGAGTGTTCAGAAATTCAAGTGATTGAACCGTGTGTTCAGAATGCAAACAGAATGCATGAAAAATTCATAATATGTTGCAAAAAAAGTGAAAACGAAGTAAATACCTCTCATGCCTCATGAGAGAGGTGATACTCTGGCTCCCGCAGAACGAGATCCGCGGGCGCTCACTCATCAAAGTCAGTGAAGTGATAGAAAATAGCTCGCGAAAAAATGTGTGCTGGTGGATCGTACCTCTCGGGTATGAAGGGTCGAACCCTCGGAGGCAGAGCCATGATATTGGGATCACCCCCGACGTCCAGAGGACCTCCACTGTAAGGGAAATAACCGGCCATTTCAGAAAATCTGCAAAAGGAGCAAAAATGAGAAAAATTTGGAAAAAGCCAACAAAAGTTAACTCTCGGGAAATAAAAAAGTCAACAAAAGTCAACTCCCAAGAAAATCTTCCAAATGTTAAGATAAACTCACCTCAAGTGGCGAAAATGAGAAAAGAAGCACCGAAATCAAAATTTAATCGGTTCAAAGTGCTTAAAACTGAAAGATTTCGCAAAAACAACTTGCGTGGGTCGTTGGAAAACGCGTATAGAGCTCAGATCTGAAGAGGAAAATGGTTTGGGAAGGTAGAGAAGATGTTTTCGGAGCTGGTGTTGTGAGCACAAAGTGTTTGGCCGAATGGTTTTAAAGAAAAGAGGATGAAAAGACAAAAATACCCACAGATATGGCAAAGTGGCCAGCTAGCCACTTTTTCTGGCAGGCCGGCCATTCTCTTTTCAAAAAGTGGCCGGTGGCCTCCCCTTGGAAATAAAGTGGCCGGTGTTGTTCCCCACATGCCCCCCAAGGTCTCTGCAAATTTTGAGAAGGATTGGAGTCCCCGGGACCTGAAAAAGTACAAGAGAAGTGTACTTTCTGTTGCAAAATCGCTCCGCCGGAACTTCAGCTTCAACTTCTGACGTGTGTCTCATCATTACTCATCAAAATCAAGGTGTATCCTTTTTGAACATGTTGTAACCTCTCCGGGAGGTGAACCGGAGGCCGCGATCAAGTCGCCCTCGCCGAAACGCGCATTTCCTTGCTTGCCGTTTTGTGACAAATACGCATCCTGATTTACGTTTGTTCTGCATTGTTGTGCACGTAACTTGCATTCTCATGAACGTACTTGCATTTTTATGCACTTCTCTTTGATATCACCAAGCCTCCGTGCTCAAACTCGCGTCGCCACGCGCGTTTTCCCCGCATTGTCATGCACCTTTCTACCGGCATTGCATTTGTCTGCATTCAAGATCACATTGAACATATGTTGTTGGATATGTTGTGCTTGTTGAGTTTCTTTCTTTTACAGACACGATATTGTATGTACGGTTCATTTGAAGCTGGTGCGACCAGACGAATCACGCAGGTATCGTATCTTCTCCATGTAAGACGCGACGAGAATTGAATAATTCTCTGCATTCTTAACTGCATGAAATGTAGTTGTTGTTTTGCATTCTTGCTTAAAACTGTTGCATCTGTTTGCGAATATTTGCTTCATTCTGACTTCTTTGCATTTGCATGATCATTAAGTTACATCCGCCTTGTGCATACTGTTTTGCATTTTGCCCTCGCTATGGGCACGCCATGGGCACATAGTCGCTTATCTTGCTCGCTTGTCTCAATCTTCTACTTTGTCAAAAATGGGTCGCCTCTAGGCTTTGACATTCACTCCGTCACTTATAACTTTCGAAGTTTCACAAAGAGGGCAATCAGAGACACCCCATTTTTGACCGACCTTAAACTCAGACGTCACCGATTGAGCACTTGGTGATGTTGCATATCGTGCTCGCTCGAAGTTTTAGAGTCTCTTGGCGAGCCTTGCCTCCGGACTTCGAACTTTTCTATGCTTTTGCTCTGTTTTCTCTATTTTCTCTTCCCGAAGGGAGGGAGAGGTCTCATAGATCATCTCTCGGTGGCCGTAGGCTATGTTTCGTGGTCGTAGGCCATTTTTCCCATTTCGGAGCCCGATTCCCAGTTTTCGGAGCCGTCAGGCCAAGTGCCTCGATTCGGGACTGCCTAACCACCTCCGTTCGCTCCGGTTTTTGGCATGCATCTTATTTACTCCCTTATGAGGGACATTGTGGTCCGAGAGACCAACTTCGTGGTCGAACACCACTCCCGATGCCTAACTGTCAGTTTTCGGGGCCCCAGACTGCGCGTTTCGGCCCCCGAACCTTCATTTTGCATCGGTTTGGGCTCTTTTTTTGGCAGGGACCTCTGTTTCATTGTTAGAAACGTCGTAGAGAGGTGGGAGGCCAGTAATTGTTTCAGCAACCAGTTATATTCCTTCATCGCCCTCCGTCGCCCATTTTTCTCACTCGAAAGCCAATGTTGACCACCCTAAGGCCACTTTTTCTAGCGCTAAACCACATATTTGTGTTGTACACACCTGGGAGGCCACCAATATCACATGGGCAGCCAGTAATTGTGTGTGACCCTTTTGAACCCCTCCAAGAAATGGCCTTTTCTCTCTCCTGGTTCACTGTCTCCAGTTTTTGACCATATGGCTGTGTTGAGCACACATGGGAGGCCACCAATTTGTGGTGGCCGGCCACTAATACCGCTTGACCCTTTTAACCCTTGGCCGGCCGGCCATGGGGAGAGCCGGCCGGCCACCTAAACCCTAGCAAGCTGGCCGGCCATGATCCTCAGGGTTAGTACATTACAAATCTACCCTTCTTTTTCCCCCAGATTTTGTATCCGGGAGGGTGCCTTTTTGGGGGGAAACTTGAATTGTTTCCCCCCCATTTTTCCCCTTCTTTTCCACCCTTTTGTCTATATATCCAGCAACCCCAGCCCCCTTGCAAAGGGTTAGAAATTTTTGCTTTGAGCCTCATATGTTGCATCTCTCCCTCTCTACATCCTAACCATCAAAACCCTTAAGTTCCTACACCATTTCTACACCACCACCTAGCACCACACCACCACCTCCATTCTAGCCATTTGGAGCTGCTTTCCAGAGCTGAGGAGCATCATTTCTTGTGCCAAGAGGTTGTCAAAGATTGGTCTACAAGGGTGAGTCATTTTTTCCCTCTTTTGAGTTCATTTTTGCATGCTTTCTTAGCCATTCTTGCTTACACTTTTGGGATCCAACCCTAACTGAAAATAGAATTTTTTTGAGCTCTTTTTCATTTTTGTTTAAGGGCCTCTCACTGTTTGAGGCTTCCTTTTTGCACTTGCTTCTTTACCTCTCTTGTATGCCTATTTCTTGTGTAGTATTTTTGGCCTATGTATAAACTGTTTTGAGCTCTGTCATAAACTGTAAAGTGATTTTTGTTGAGCCTTTCTTCAACATTGTTGAAGGGCTCATCACTGTTTGGGGCCTCCTTTTGTCACTTGCCTTTGTATCCCTCTTTTGGCCCCATTTTTGCATGATTTGTTAGCCCCTTGTGCTTGTATTTTTGGGCTTTGTTCCAAAATGTAAATGGCCTTATTTTGACCCCCTATTCATGTTTCATTAAGAGTCTTCTACTTTTTGAAGTTTCCTTTTTCCTCTTTGTGTTATAGCTCTCTTTTTGGCCTTATTTTGCATAGTATTTTGAGCATGCTTGTGCACTGTTTTGGGTTTGGTCATCAACTGTAAAATGCCATGTTTTGGGCCCCTCTTCAACATTGTTGAAGGGCCTTTATCTGTTTGAGGCCAGAAACCATCACTTGCTTCTTTGTCCCTCTTTTGGCCCATTTCTTACATGAGAGTTTAGCCATAATTGAGTTTGTTTTTTTGGTTTGTTGTAAACTGTAAAATACCATATTTTGGGCCCCTCTTCAACATTGTAGAAGGGCCCTTCTCTTTTTGAGGTCAGTAGCTGCTACTTGCTTCATTATCTCGCTTTCGGGGTCATTTTTGCATGCTAGCTTATCCCTATTTGTGTTCACTGTTTGGTCTTTCTTAAAACTGTAAATATTCTTGTTTTGGGGCTGTCTTGATTCTTTCTTCACACTTCATGTTCAAATAATGCATGCATTTCATAGCCATAGGTCATTCCATGCGCCTAATTTCATGTTTCGGGATTCATTTCATGCATCGGGTGTCATTTTGCCATCTTTCGGGGCTGTTTTGCATCACTTATTGCCTCTGAAATTTTCATGCTAGTATTCCATATTCCATGTCTTGCCATGTCTTGTTAGAGTGGCATTCGTGCCCTAAGTTTGGTCCTCGGTTTGTGTGTACGCGTGCACGCATCTCGAGTTGTCTCATTTTCATCTAATGGCCTCTTATGTGAGTGTGGCTGAGGTCCACTTGTGTTAGTGTAAGTCCATATCGCATTGTGTATGCCATTTCATTCCATAGCGTTGTGTATGCTAGGTTGTATGTTAGCGCATTGTGTATACCATGTTACCTCGTGCATCGTGTATGCCATTTCATAGCATGTTGCATGTTAGGATGTATCTTAGTTGCATTTCATGTATGTCATGCATATTGCATTGTGTTCGGGATAGGGGTTAGCCCGAGCACGGGAAACGAATGCGTTCGTACTCCGAGTGACAGAACGTGTCTCAATTCCCCAGTCACCGACACTCCGGATTATCCATGATGGAGTTAGGTCTTGCTGTGTTTTCATGTGCATTCATTCTATATTGAGTTGTGCAATTCGACTCCTCAGCCATCATGTATCGAGATGCGTGATTGGTGGCACGAGGATCGAGACATGCATACATTTGTGAAAATACATTGCCATGTCCCTTTCGCTCTCTCGCAAAGAAATCAAGAATCAGATCTTCCGGGGCTTGGCGCGCTTTTCAAAAATTATTGCAAAACAGAGGCTAATTGGGGCATCACAGTGGATTTTCGTGCAAAGGCAACCCGGATATGCATCATTCATCATCTGAAGAAGAGTCAAGGCAGTCCCTGGCTTGCATGCCAGTTTATTGTTTTCTTAGTTAATTTTGTCAATTAATTAGGAATTTGTACATATCTTGGACTGTATTATTTGGACTGTACTATTAGGGACTGTATATTATTTATTCGGACCCTCTGCGCGAGGGCATAATTGTAATAAGTGTGCGTGTGTGTGATGTATGTCTTCCAACCCCACGTCTTTCTTCCCTTTTATTTACCAGCTTACGATGGTTAGATTAGGATATGTTTCAATTAGCATATAGTATGATCGCATGTTTGCATTCATTCATCTATCTTGCATGCACCGAGCTCGACGCATCATACTAACTGCATTTGTATTTCAATTCTAAGTTGAATACATGTTAGCTGTAGCATTCCATATGCCATGTTTAGAATAGCCGAGCCTGCTATAGTTTGCATCTTTGCATGTGTTGCATTAGGCATTTCTGTATACTTAGGATCATGCATGGATTTCTAATTAGCTTCTGTTTTGGCTTGGAGTACTCGGTGAGTTTTTATGCTTTAGCATCCTTGCATACGTGTGAGTGACTGTCATGAATAGCATGCTTACCATGAGGCTAACTGCTTATGTGATATAACTGCCTTGAATGCTTGTGGGTGAAGGTTAGGTTACTTAAATTGGAACAATGCATTGACTGTGTGTCTTAAGCCCACTAGATAGTGGCAAAACCATCTTTTTAAGCCCACCTGAGGGTGGCAAAATCTGCATTTTAAGCCTACCTGCGGGTAGCACCATCAAACCATTTTTCAAACAAACAAACATGAAATGTTTTGTTCCAATTCAGGCGACCCAGTCTATACTTGTATGCTATGCGCATCACATAGTAAATCTAGGCTAATAACCGGAATAAGAGCACACAATGTTTTCAAGACTAGATATCATGGTTAGTAGAGGCCGATCTTTGATCAGGCGAGCGGGGGTGCTCACGAAGTGACCTTCCCCAATCGTACCCAAGTTCCCGAGCCGAGGCAACTTTGGTGATGACGGACATGTGGCCTTAGGCAAACGAGTCAAGGTTTCCTAAATTTCCCAAAAATAAAATATTTAGGTGACGGCTCTGTATCTGGCAAAGCAGTCCATGTTTGGCACTTCTTTCAAAAAAATCTATTTTCAAAAACGATTTGCCGGATTTGGACTCTTTGGTTCAGATTAAGAACCGTGACAAAAATCGAGTCCGAGCTGTAGCGAGGTCCCCCGCAGACCTGTCTACAACCGGTATTAACTATACTAGTACAAGGGAAAAAGTTACTAGTGTTTACAGATGCGAATGGAACTGGGTTGGGATGTGTGTTGATGCAGCATCAGAAGGTTGTATCTTATGCTTCTCGACAGTTAAAATCTCATGAGAGACGATACCCTACTCATGACTTAGAGTTGGCTGCAGTTGTTTTTACGTTGAAAGTGTGGCGACACTACTTGTTTGGGGAGCACTTTGAGTTTTACACAGATCACAAGAGCCTCGAATATCTTTTTTTTTTCTCAAAAAGAGTTGAACATGAGGCAACAAAGGTGGGTTGAATTCGTCAGTAGTTATGATTTCGAGATTTTTTACCACTTGGGAAAAGGAAATGTGGTCACAGATGCACTTAGTCGACAACATGGGATTATAGCTTCTTTGATGATTCAGGAATGGAAGTCCTTGGAGTTAATTTCAATGCATGATGTTCAACTAATAGAGAGTATTGAGAGGGCATACATTGGTAGTTTGACCGTGCAGTCGACATTACTGGATAAAGTTCGTCAGATGCAGAATTTAGATGGGTTTCTTGTCAGCAAGCTCGATGACCTTGTAGTGGATTTGATCGATAATTGTCCTACTAATTGGTCAGTGGACTTAGATGGGGGATTGTGATTCAAGGGCAGGTTATGTGCACCTAACATTGTTGAATTGAGGAAAGAGATTATGGATGATGCCCATAGGTCCCAATATACCATTCACCCAGGTGGGAGTAAGATGTATCATGACCTGAAGAGGACGTTTTGGTGGGCAGGTATGAAGAAATACATAGGAGAGTATATTTCTCGATGTTATGTGTGCCAACAGGTTAAGACAGAACACCAATGATCGTTTGGACTTTTGTAGGCTCTCGAGATCTCTACTTGGAAATGGGAGTACATCTTTATGGATTTCGTGGATGGATTGTCGTGGTCTAAACGAGGCAATGAATCTATTTGGGTGATAGTGGATGGACTCACCAAGTCTGCTCATTTTATTCCTATCAGTGTTCACCGAACTGCGGATAAACTAGTTAGGCTGTATATTCGGAAGGTGGTGCGACTTCATAGCGCACCAGTTTCCATAGTTTCGGATCATGATCCTTTGTTTGTGATAGAGTTTTGGGAGAGCTTTTAAGATGCTTTAGGTGCCAGGTTAGACTTGAGCACGGCTTGTCATCTTCAGACGGATGGGCAAACTAAGCAAGTAAATCAGATATTGGAGGATATGTTAAGAGCTTGTGTCCTCAATTGCCATTGGTGGAGTTTTCTTATAATAATAGCTATCACTCCAGTATCGGGATGGCACCTTTTGAGGCTTTGTATGGAAGGCCATGTCGATCACTTGCTTGTTGGATAAAGATAGGAGATACGCCATTGTTAGGGCCAGAGTTAGTGAGAGAAACCACAAAGAAGGTGAATATTATTCGGGAACGTATTAAGACTGCACAGAGTTGTCAAAAGAGTTACGCTGATAGAAAACGTAAGGGGGTTGAGCTGAATGTTGGAGATTTTGTGTTTTTGAAGGTCTCGCCGATGAAGGATATCATACTGTTCAGAAAAAAAGGAAAGTTGGCACCTAGATTTGTGGGACCATATGAGATCACTGTGAGGATTGGTAATGTGGCTTACAAATTAGCTCTACCACCTGCTTTAACTATGATTCACAATGTGTTCCATGTATCTTCATTGTGGAAGTGTGTGCAAGATCCTTCCCAAGTAGTATCACCAGAAGTGTTGGAGATTAGTGATGATCTAACGTATGTGGTGCGACCGGTTACTATTCTAGATTGGGATGTAAAGCGGTTGTGGCGCAAGAAAGTGAACTTGGTGAAAGTGTAATGGAGCGAGGATGAGAATGATAATACCTGGGAGTTAGAAGAGAAAGTTCGGCATATGCACTCGAAGCTTTTTGCTTAGTATTCTCTCTTATCGAATCTCAGAATGAGATTCTTTTGAGGTATGTATATTGTAGCGACCCTAAGTTTTCGTAAGTCATTATTTATTTATTTATTATTATTACTATTACTACTACTACTTTATTTTATTTTTTGTTCTATTAATTGTGTGGATACATGAGAATTTAATGTGACATTTAATTAACTTAATGTGGTAGTCAATTATATATAAATAATCTGTATATTTATATATTTTATATATATATATATATAAAAGTGTTTTATATATTGATAAAATATACATCATATTTATTTATGTTGTATTTGTATTATATAATATAATAACTATTAGGTTATAAACTAAAGAAAAGAAAAAAGAAGTGTTGTGTGCGGCGGCAAGTCGAGAGAGAGAGAGAGAGAGAGAGAGAGAGAGAGAGAGAAATCAAGAAAAAAGAGAGGGTCTGCGGCTGTGTGTGTGAGAAAGAGGAAATGGGAGAAGAAAATTTTAGGATTTTATTTTGGGGGCTTCATTAATTGTTTAAATGATTCTTTAACCTTCAAAAAAAAAAAAAATTATGAGTAGAAAACCCACTTCCCTTTATTTATGTTTAATTCGTTGTTTTTATTTATTTATTTATATTTATGTGATGTTGAATTGATTTCATATTTGCATGTAGATAATTGATCGATGTTAATTATTTTGATTAGTTGTGTATGTAAGGTTTAGGGTATTTAGATAATTAATTGATTTTAATTATTTTGATTAGTTGTGTATGCAAGGTGTAGGATTTTTACATAGATTTATTTTATGGTTGCAATCACACTCATAGATATATGAAATTAAAATAAACTTAAAACTCATAGATAAATTCCTTATACTCCACTATGACTCCATGGATTATTGTTTTATTTGAGTGATGGTGAGAAAGAGTGTATAAAAAAAGTGAGGATTATGAGATTTATATGAATGTCTTAGGCTTGGCATTGTTGTGTTTGTTCTCATGAGTGAGATGTTTTGTATATGTATATTGTTGCCTTATTCTCAGGAGTAGATGAGTGATTTGATTTACGCACGTACGTATATACTAACCATCCGAGGAGTGTAGGTCAAACTCAGGACGATATCTCCGTGCAAGTTTGACTTCGGAGTAGTGTTAGATATATGGGAGGCATATGGGATATATGTGTAGGTTGGAAGTGGAGGCCGAAGTGATGAAGTTAAGGTACAAAGAATTTATTTATGAGTTTATTGGTATAGTGTGAATTGTATTGATTTGTATATCTTGAAAAATAGTAAATAACCTCGATAAATTATGAAATTTCAGAATAGGCATGTATACGTGATTCTAAACAACTTTTGTGTTTTAATTTTTTATTAAAAAGGTCGATTAGAACTTATAACCGAAAAATCTTGGCTACAATAGTTTTTATTTATTTTAGCAGGGCAGACTTTAGATGCCGTTTTAACCCACGAAACAAGCTCATTTTTCTTGGTTTCACACAAATTGAAGTAAAAAATTATTCTGCATACTTTTTGGCTATGTTTGTTTGGGTGGACATGAGCTTGGGATTGGACTAATAGTCCAATAAAACTATTAATCCGATGTTTGGTTAAATAATTAAAGTACGAACTAATTATTTTAAACTTGACTATTAGTTAAGATAGGATACATAATCCAACGAATTCATAATTCTAGGACTATTAGTCATGGGAATAGTAATCCAGTCCGCCCAAACAAACATGGCGTTTGTGTTTTGAACTTTTCTGGAAAAAATTATATTAAGGCAGTTTCTGTTTGTTTTTAGTTTCAAATTTTTCGGTTGAATTCTGTCTAGGTTCTTTTATCAAATTTTTCTCTCAACCTGTTCAGTTTCTACTAAATTCGTTCACTATGACTTTTAGGAAATTTAATTCTGTACAACTTTGTTCTTTGAGTTTTAGTCAATTCGAATTATTTAAGCATGAAATGGTGCATTTTTATATTTCTTCAGCAAGTTACTTATGATTAAATTATACTAACTTTATTTTTTTGCAGGTTGGTCAGTCTTACTAACTTTTTATGCCGGGTTGACTCACCATATTTTTATTTTGGTTATTTTATACTCAATTTATATTTCGTTGTGTATGGGCAAGAAACTAAATGCCACCGCATTTTGGGAAACTACCCATTCGTCTTAATGCAGATGGAACTACTTGTCTTGCCATGTAACAAGAATTAAATGTATTTTTGTTTGTGTCTAGTGGATGCGTAGGTGTTAAATCTTGTACTCATATTAGTATACATGTACAATGACTCGTTTTGTCTTTTGGCAACTCGGGTGCATTCAATTTGAGCGCAGTCGAACTTTCTTTGCAGGATTAGTTAGGGCTATAGTGGCGACGTAGAATAACTATAGTTGTTGGACATGTCATTTGGACTTCTTTTGTTTTCTTGAGCTTAAGATTGAAATTAGTTTATGTATTTAATATTTTTTTTATGACCTTATTATTTTGATAATTTGGCATGGTTTGTAACTTTACATTATTTAAGTTGTTTTGACTAGTTATTGTTACTTTAATATTGGAGGTATTGGATAGTTATAAATTTATAATAGACAGTTTGGTTGGCATTTGTTAATTTTTTATTCCTTATATTTTATTTATTTATTTATTTTTTTTTTTTGAGCTTTGGTATTTACTTAAACCTTATGGAGACGAGAACGTTTAGTTTTTTTTTTTTTTTTTTTTTTTTTTTTTGTTTTTGTTGTTTCACCCCTAGAATTTAGATGATGGAATATTGATTGGGGTTTAGTTCTAATTTAATATTTAATTGTCTAAATTTTGAGGTGTGACAACACTACACCCTTGCTCGAGGGTCATAATACCACGGCTTACACCCTCACCCGGGGGTTATAATACCGCGGCTTACACCCTCACTCGGGGGTTATAATAGCGCGGCCTACACTCTTGTCTGGGGGTTATAACACCGTGGCCTATCGTTATAGAGATCTCCGATGTAGAATTCATGAAATCGCATATGATATGATTTGTTTGCATACATTCACACATACATACATTCAGACTCGCATTCATACGTGCATTTGTTCATTTGTTCTGTTCCCTTGTACATGTATCCACAATGCGTTTTCTAATATTTATTCAAGCAACATCGCTTGGCAATGTGATTCGAAAGTAGCATCTGTTTATGCCACAAACTTAGAAAAAAAAAACTTCTACTTCTTGTGTGAAAGAAAGCGAAAGTTTTGGGGCTATTATGGGAGCTAGAAAAATATCCTAGGTATAGGAGTAAAATATCCTAAACAAAGATGATCCATCCCCTATAAAAGGAAGGGACCCCATATACAAGAGGTATGCCTCATTTTCCCTGTCACGGAGTACACACACTCTCTAAACCTTGATCTTCTCTCTTTGATCTATTTTGGCTAACTTTATCGTCGGAGTGTCTCCGACCAGTAACCCCGATTGGGTGGTGCTGATCCTGCTCATCTTTGCAGATCTACAGAGATAAAACTCATCTCTTCATTAGATCTCAGCAATCCATGTGAGGGGATTTTTCTGGTCTCACATGTGAGAGGATATTCCTGGTCTCACAAGGTTCACTTAGATTCTTTCATTTTTCTTTTTTTTTTTTTTTTACTCAACTGAACATAATTTAGAATCAATTCTTTTTTCTTTTCTTTTTATTTCCCTTTCCATTTTCAATTTCCTCATTAAATTTTCAAACTAAACACGTCCCAATCATCTTTGTGTCAATGGAGGATGACCAAGACCATGACGAGGAGGACGATGGTGATGAAGAAGTTGGTTGTCAATATATAAGTAGCAACAGTATTAATCTTAAAAAATAATAATAATAAAATAAAATAAAATAAAATTTAAAGATTTAGGGTAAAATCGATCATTAGTCCATTTAGTTTAAGCATTTTGTAGTTTCAATTTGAAAATTTTAATCCTTATATTTTTACTTTTGTTATAATATGATCTTTAAGTCATGTGTTATTAACATTTGAAATAGAAAATATATATATATATGTTTTGAAAAAATTTAATATCCACACTCTGTTTTGAATTTTACTTTGGTTCCTTTAATTTTACACATAATTTTTTGGATAAATTACACTGACACCCTTTGAGGTTTCTCTTTAATACAGATCCTTCGTCTTACATTTGAAAAATTACACTTACCCCTATCAGATTAAAATGACATATTTGTTCCTTAGCCTTTATACATATAAAATAATACAAAGATTTTGTTCATGTCATTTTAAAGGAAATAACAATTAGTTTCTTTGGTTTAACTCACAAAAAAAAAAATTTAATTTTTTTTTATTTTTCATGTTTTTTTAATTTTTTTCTTTAATTTTTTTTAATATTTTGACTATTTTTTTTTTTTTTTTAAATACGCCTAATCTAAATGTACTTAAGAAGTATAATATTTTGTATTTTTTCTAAATCCATCAAATAAAAAAAATACAAAAATAAAAAAATTCAATACATTATCTTATATTGTTGTATTCAATTTTATTTTATTTTTTTTATAAATTTTTTGCACAAATTTTATACCTTTTAAATATATATAGATTAAATTGATCTAGTCTAGACATAATGGTGGAAATAAAAATGAAAAATTATATTCATATATAAAATTTTATATAAAAAATATCATGAAGATATTGTGATAGTGATATTATTGTAAATATAAATTATATTTATGAGTGTTTTGTTTTAAAATGAAAGGTCATAATTAGGCTATATCACTTTATTTGAAAATTTTATATAAAATTTATATTTGTATATCATCACTCAATAAGAATATGTTCATGTAAAATTTAATTATGTAATGTTATAGAATGTAGTCATGATAATAGGAAGAACAAATGGTAGGAAAAGGAGCAAGATAGTTTTTAGAAAATTTTAAGTCATGGCATTAACAATCCAAAGGCAATTTGTAATGAGATTACAAATAATGTAATTTTTCAAATGTGACAGGAGATCTGTATTAAATAAAAATCTTGGGGTGTGTCAGTGTAATTTACCTTAATTTTTTTCAATTCAAAATGTTAACAACATATGACGGATGGATCACATTGCAATAAAATTAAAAGTATAATGACCAAATTGTTCAAATTAAAACTACTAAGATTAAAGTGACACTTTGCTTAAATTACAGGAACAAATGATTGAATAATTTCTCCAAAAATTATTTATGGCAAAGTAACCAATTTTTAATGACTCGCGTCTTACTAATTTTAAATTTACATAATACTTGCACTTTCCAGATAAATTTTCATGATTGATGAAATTTTTGATATACAATTACGAGAAGACTAATGTGATTGACTTGAAAAATATGATGTATAATGAATTGTGCTATGATCTTTAAAATGCAAGTCGTGTGTCATTTTGATTCACTGTGTGCTTATTAATGGAGGAAGACCACGACGACCAAGACCAAGAGGGAGACGAAGATGAAGACGTAACCACTCCACGATTATTTGCATGTGATATGCAGCTGTCGGCTTTATCTAGGATACAAAAGTAATTGTCTTGATGTATCATAAATGGGAAACATTTTGGTCCACACATTTTCAAGGTGTGTACCCTACGTATTTTGTTACATATTTTTATAATGTGTTATGTATTTTTATGGTAAATATTACATATTTTTTAGTAGGAATTATGACAATTTGTGATTAAGAAATAAAATTATGTAATTTTGTGATAATGTTATATATTTCATTGTATTATTATATATTTTGTAGTTAGAAAATGTTAGAATAAAAAGATGTATAATATTATTATAAAAATACGTAAGACTGTCACAAAATGAATAATTTCATTTGTTTAATTACAAATTGTCATAATTCTTATCAAAAAAATATGTAATATTTATCATAAAAATACAAACACACATTACAAAAATATGTAACAAGCCATAATATTTCCCATCATAAATAAATGATAATTGACCATTGGATTTGAAAGCGAAATAAATCTAACCATTGATTACTAATTATTAAAACCAAGTTATGAAGATAGATGATTTTTGTGAAACAGAGGTAGTATTCAATAGTTTTTGAACACACAATAAAGTTATATAAGAATGAAGCAACTTATGTGTTATATGGTTTAGTAGGAAAATTATATAATAATTTTATAGTACTCGCCACATTCTTTTGCAAATTATCATTTATTATGTTCTTTTATATTTCTTAATTACTTAACATAAATAATTAATATTTTACTTTATCCACCAATTATATTATCCTGAAGTATTACGTGATCGTATTCTCGAATTACTGAATAATCACCTGATTTAGTAAATAATACTCACAAGATGCATTTTTTTTCTTTTCTTTTTTTCACAGGTTAACGTTAAATTTAAATACTCAAGAGAAAAAATTAAAATGATAATATCCATAAAAAAAGAAGTGTGTAAGACCATAATGAAGGTCATTTCACACACTATGAGTTGGGAGGGTGGTTCTCCTAGTCAGCCGACCATACTCCAAATTAAATAATTGCTAGTCTAATACGCCTTGGTTGGTCCATCTTATCCATTCAATAATGAAAAAGAAAAAAGAGATTCTACCTGTTAAAATATTCACAAGAGGAAAAAAACTCAGATTGGTTATTGAATTGAAAGGAAAAAAAACACAATAATGGATAGAAAAAAAAAAAAAAACTTGAACAAAAAAAAATTAAAAGAAAAATGACAAAAACAAAACAATAAAGTTTAACATGCATGCACCCAAAAAATAAAGTTTTAATAATAATATAGGCTTATTACAACCATATTTATTTATACGGCGGTGCTAAAGACCACTAATTTAGTGGCTCTAAACCCACCACTAATGTGGTGGCAAAGACAAAAAAAAAAAAAAAACACACACACACACACACAATACAAACTGTGATAATACGCAGAATTCATTGCTACATCACTAGTGATAGCTCTAATTAAACTTCCCACTCATTTTCCTTATTTATAAACTTGTGGAAATTAACAGCAAATTGGTTTGCATTCTATCACATAACACTCCTGCTGTCAGCCGCAGCCGCAAATCGCTGACTCGAGTAATCTGAGCGGCCAAGTCGACTTCTTCTGAAAACATGAAAAACATTAAAAAAAAAATAAAAAAAAATAACTTGAGAGTTTTACTTCTATAACTTAAACCTTAATTATGTGTTCGGTTTATTAGTGTAGAATATAATTAAATAAAATGACTATTTCTTGGCCATAGTAAATAATGATGCAATTTATAATATTTTTATTTTTAAAGAATCAAACGTGGGAATTGACACAATAATAACCTTGTGAGATTTGATAGTGCACAAATTCTTGTAATTGGACCTGTGAGTAATTAATCTTAACTATTCAGTTCTTCCAGTAAAATTAGAATATATAAGTCCCCGTTTGGGTTAGTTTTAGAATCATATTTTGAGTGTGGATTTGTATTTTGAAAAATATGTTTTTTAAATGAGTTTTGAAAAGAGAAAACTTGTTTGGCTATGAATTTTGAAAAGAGTTTTGAATTGTATTTTGAAATTATTTTGAGTTATTTTTTTAAATATTTAAAAATTTTCATAATTTCATTTTTTAGGATAAATAGTTTTTATTGTAAATATTTATTTATTTATTTTAATGTCCTCTGTATTTATTATATTTGTACGCTATGTTTTTTATTTGGGTCTGGCTTTGGTCCAGTCCACGATCGGATTGGACCGTGCTATTGGGTCTGTGGAGGTTTACCATGGGTTTCGTTTTGAAAATCTGAACCGATCAATGTATAGAAATCGTTGAGTACTATATGCCTGTAAAAAATCACGTTGATCGGATATCGATAACTATGTGATCAAATCAGTTTTTTGTCAACCGTTAATTTATTCACCGTCTATTTTTTTTTTTTTTTATACAAAACTGATTTAATTACATAGTTATAGATATCCGATCAATGTGATTTTTTATAAGCATATAGTACTCGATGAATTTTACACATTAAACGGTTTAGATATTCAAAACGAGACTCGTGGTGGGTCCTCCAGTTTGAAGACGGTCCAAATCTCGATCCTGACCGACATAAGCCATACCCTTTTTATTTTAAATATATATAATTTTTATTTTTAATATTTTTAATTTTTTTTAAATTTTAAAAGTTTTTGGATCGCCCACATATATCTAAATCATTACAAATTATTTGGCCAATACTTAAAAAAATAAAAATATATTATTTTCAAAAAAATAAAAAATATTTTTCCTTGAAAATAAAATTTTTCTAAAAAAAATATTTCGGTGAAACACCAATAAATTTCAAAATATGATCTTGTAAACTGTTTAATTCTTCATTTTTTCTTATGAACCCAAAGGTTCCAATAAGGTGAAAATTGCATAAAAAGATAGTCAATTACATGTTTGGGTTTAATTTTTTAGGGATAAAAGTGAGTTTCTCAAAATGTAAAATTATATATTTGGGCAATTTGCAATAGAGAAATTTTGGATTTTCCCTCATTCTAGAACAAATCACACATTACGTACAAACACTACAACAAAATTGAGTTTTTACGGCTCTACATTAACGGCATACAGTAAATGCAAGCCGTGGTTTCTCACTTTTACGACATGCTTTTTTTGCATGTCGTAAATAATTTCCCAATCACGGCATGTCTATTGCATAGGCTGTGAATGCTAATAATGATGATTTTTTTATGGCTTGCAATGTTAGCCGTAAATAATAAAACTTTCTACGACGTGTATATGGCATGCCGTTAATATATCAACTATACACGACACGCGTACATTAGCCGTTAAAAATATTGAACATTTCACAACGCACAAAAAGTCAGCTGTTAAAAATATTATACTTTTTACGGCACAAAAAGTCAATCGTTAAACAGTATACTTTTAATGACGCATATATGCTAGTCGTTAAAAATATTTTATTTTTCATGACACGCAATTTCTGCCGTAAATGACATGACCAAAATCAAAATAGGCGCCAAGATAAAATACTCTAGCGCGAAAATGGTAAAAATGAAATACCCTTCAAATTGGGCATAGCGCTCTCTCTCTTTCTCTCTACAAATGCTATCTCAATCTGTCTGTCTTCCTCTCTCTCTCTCTGTCTCTCGTGGCGATTTCAATGTCCCGAACCAAAACCCTAAAAGTTTTCCCCCTTTTTTTTCTAGATTGGAACTTGGAAGATCTTCACCATTCTTAGAAAAAGTTTGAACTTTGTTTTTTTTGTTCTTCTTAGCCGACTGTTTCCCTCTTTGTTTCTCTCTCTCGGCAAATCATTGAGGAAGAAGAAGACATCACTGCAATGAGTGTAGCCACCAAACACTGCAAGAAAGCAATGAAATTGGGAATCTCTCTCTTCCGCAGAGGCTTCAACTCCTCTAGATGGTTTGTCTTCTCTAATTTCTTGCTTCGATTTTTTGTAATACCCTAAAATTTGACAAACAATGGGTGTGTGTATGTATATTGAATTTGATGATTGTAAAAACAGAAAGACAATGACGAAGAGGCCAGGATAAAGTTGCTGAGGAACAAGAGAGAGACGGTGATGAAGCAGATGAGGCATGACATCGCTGTGCTTCTTCTATCTAGTTAAGATGCCACTGCTCGCATTCGGGTATTTCTTCTTTAATTTTCTTTCTTTCATTTCATCTCACTTTTATTATTTTGTAATTAATCTGTGTGGAGCTAGCTATCCCTAAATTTGGTTTTGGGTTTTTTTTTGCCTTTTGAAATGGAAACAACATATTAGAGCATCTTCAACCCTTTACCATATTTTTTTTTCCCATCTAATTTGATTTAAAATTTGAGTAAAAAAACTTGATGGAGGTTGAAGTTTTTTTGTACAAATTAGAGTCATATTAGAGGCATGATTGTGTTAGAGTCTTGTTAGAGATATAATTATAATTGTATTTGTATTTGTATTTTCCTTTTTGGTTTAGAATTTAGGGCTATATAATCTAAGGTCTGATTGTAATCTTTGATACAATGGAATGTCGTAAAAAGCTTTAAAATCTTCTGACGTAACTATCAAATTTTCTTTTTATAGATAATTTCTCTAGGCAGAAACAAACTTGTTCCAAAAAAAACCCAATCCTCCAAAACCTTTGGCCAATCAGATGAAGAATTCATGGTTTCATTTATAGAATCTCTTCCAATTGAACCCACATCATCGTCACAGTTTGGCAAAAACTATGTAAGATTGTGTTTGAATTTTTGATGAGTTGTGGTGGTGGTGATTTTTTTATTTTGTTGTGTTAGTGGCTTTTATCAAATAGGGAATCTCTTTTGAAGAAAATTAAATGAGAATTTGTGTTGGGATTTTGGTGAATGCTTTGGTTATTTCACCTATGTATCTAGCTAATGTCTATAGTTTCATTTTTTTCTTATGTTAGTTTGAAGGGCGTCCTCTGCTTTGGTTTGGTTTTAGTGAGTAATGTGAAGCAGTACACTTGAGAGCTAATATTAATGAGACTTATACTAATATGCACTTTTACAACTTATATTGTTGAGAATTATTTATGATGACATTGACTCAGAATTTTAATTATATCTATAGGTGTCCTATGTGGTATGGTTTCTATAGGACAAAATGATATGTTTATAGAAGTAATTATGCATTGGCTTCTAGATATTATGCCTCACTTTCACTGTTTCATGGGTATTAAGTGCCATTGTTTGTATTTATTTTGTGGTTCACATGCTTTAATACATTATTTTGTGTTTGAAGAATATAAAGTCTAATTTATTGAGTACAGAGGATGGTTAGTGATTTTTATATATTGCCAGCTAAATCAGTCATTCCTTCAAAGAATGAGTGGTTCTTCTTTTCTTCTCGTGGAACGAAGTAAACAAATGGCTCACAAAGTAAGAGAGGAACTGAATCTGGCTATTGGAAAGCCACTGGGAAAGAACGAAATGTGAAGTTAGGATCTAATTTGATTGGCACGAAAAGGACACTGGTGTTCCACACAGGTCGTGCACCAAAAGGGGAGAGGATGGAATAGATAATGTAGTAGTTGATTCTGTGGCTCGGGATGGTAGACAAAATTATAATAAGGTTGTGATCTTCACATATAGTAAACTGGACTCAATCGGCCTGCTTCTATGAGCGCTATATTTTTTGTTGTTGTAAAGATACAAGTAATGATCAGTAATTTTCAGGTGGATGGTGATCGAAGAAATCACGCCTCTTGGAGGCGGGGATTCTCAGATATCTGATGGTGCGCATGCAACATTTTTAAGTGCTGCTAATGCTGGTATTGGATACACTGCTTTCGCGTAATTTCTATGTCAATACCTAAATGTTTATCTTTGCTTACCCTTATTTTGTGGTTTAAAGTGGGTATTTTTAGAGAAATGTGGTCAATGCTGTGCTAGAAACCTTGCAAGTATGGGTTATGGAAATAATAGACATTTGTAAATAATATAGGAGCAAGTATTGTTAGGCTTTCTACTAGTCCCCATAACCTTGCAATAACTAGTTTTGTATCAGCCATCCCATAAAGTGTTAGATGGGAGTAGTAGCCTGCCAATCAGGCTATGAAATAAATATGAATTCAAGATACAGGGAGGCATACTTGCTGGGCTTCATCCCTGGTAGGTTCTACCTAGGTAAAGTTTGCTATTTTGAAACAAAAGTTAGTGGATAATCTTTGCCACTTTTTTTCCTGCATTGTATGGTGTCAGAACAAAAAGAAGATTTTGTTAATACTTGCTAGAATAAGTATTAATTTGTTTTTTTTTAATATATTCTAGATCAATTAATTAATTATTTATTTCTATATATGTATTTTAGTAAGATACACAACATATGTCCAATCAAGAGTTGAACCTTGACCCCCCAGATTTAGAGATGATATTCATACCACTCAGGCTAAAAGCTGGTGGTAAATTCCAATCTAAGTCATTATCATGTGAAATGGTTTGTTATACTTTTGTAAGCGTTCATATAAGCTGGTAGCAAACAGCCTCACAGGGAGCATATAATGTCTTGTGAAATTTCTGTTTAGCATGAGATCTTGTGCACCCTTAATGTCTCGTGAAATGGTTTGTTATACTTTTGTAATATTTTGTCCATTAGTTATTGGTTTTTGTACTTATGTGAAGTTTTCTTTGTCATGTAGACAAGAAATGCAACAAGGCTAGTTGCTTCAAGTATTGCCGCGGGTTTAGGCGCCTTAACACATACATTGGGCACCCTCGTCCTTGTAATAGGAGCAAGTGGATTTGCTACAGCTGCAGCAGCAACTGCTATAGGAACTGTTGCTGGTAGTTTTGGATAATCTCTTAATTTATGTTTAGAAAGTTAGATATGCATAGTTTTGGATGGTTTAAACTTTTTGTACAGTTTAGAACTTAAGGATATAGTTTTCGAATGTTTGAAATGTATAAACGATTGTTGAATGTTTATAATTTATGAATATAGTTTCTTTTTGATGTTTCAAATAATATTTTGGTGGTTGATTGATGTTTTGTGCATGCTTGTTTGTAATATTTGTTAAATTATACAAAATTAGTCAAATATTTTTTAAAAAAATTGCATATTCTACGGCAGACATAATAAGTCGTCGTATTACATATTTTATGGCATGCAATCAGCGTCGGTATTTGTCTCATCAATTAATGGCATGCAAAAGTAGTCATAGAAAAAGCAAAGACAACACACAAAATTTGTCGTTAAATAGTTTTTAACGGCGTACTATAGCATGTCGTAGAAAAAGTAATAACGACGTATAAAATCTGTCGTTAAATAGTTTTTAACGACTTACGAAGCATGTCGTTGAAAGTGAATAACTTTTCATGACTGGTCATAATATGACGTGCGCCTGCACGTCGTAGAAGGGTTTTTACGGCGTGCATTGTGCGTCGTAAAAACCCTTTTTTGTTGTAGTGAAAAACTTAACACTCTAATGTAACATTTCAATAATGTAACACTTCAATTTCACACAGTAAAAATTTCTGTGGTGTACTTTTCCCAAACGTAATAACAAAAAACTCTTTGGTGTACTTTTCCCAAACATAATGCTCCAATATAACACACACACACACAAAAAAAAATCCTTAGTATATTTTTATCAAATGTAACATTCCAATTAGTGTAATCCCAAACATAATACTCCAATATAACATACTCCAATGTAACACACAAAAATACTAAAAAAAAAAACTCCTTAGTGTATTTTTTCCAAACGTAATACTCACAGTTTGAAATTATACATTTACCTAAAACTTACTAAGGAATATTTGTACTCCTTTTGGAATGGTTTAAAGAATCTCACATTCGTTTTTTATTTATTTATTTATTTATTTATAGTGTTACATTGGAGTGTTACGCTTAGGAAAAATATAGTAAGAATTTTTATTTTTTTTTTGGTATTATATTGGAGCGTTACATTTGGAAAAAGCACACCAGAGAGTTTTTTTGTGTGTATAACATTTTTGGTTTAAACCCGACCCGTTTGACTGTTGGATTTAGGTTTATTTTCCTCATATAGTTGTTTTTGCCATGTTTGCCACTATTTTAAGTTGGGCTATTGGGTTATATTAATTGCGTTTAGAACAGGTTGGTAGCTTGTTTTTCAAAATTTTGTTGCCCAGAATTTTGTTCTTATGCTCGAGCGTTACATATTGCGCTCGAGCAGTCTTTGTGAATTCTTAGTACTCTTGCACTGCAAAAGTACTAGGAAGTGGTATTCTACACTCGAGCAAAACTTCCTGTGCTCGAGCGGCCCTTCTTGCACTCGAGTGTTGGTCTTCTATCTGTAAAAGTACTGGGAGTTTGTATTTCATGCTCCAGTGTCAACTTCTTGCGCTCGAGCGGTCACATCTTGTATCTTACGCCCGAGTGTCACTTTTTGCGCTCGAGTGTATATCAGTTTGTAAAAGTCACTTTAGTTCACTTTTTCATGTCTCTCTCTCTCTAAACATTTCAAAACCCTAATATCTCTCACTCAGTCTCTCTAAAACTTACATATTTCCCTCAAATACACCTAAATCCATCGATCTTTTCATCTGCGGCCCCTTGTTAAAAAGATAGAGTTTGAAGAGGGCTTTGTTCTAATCAGAGTAAACTTGGTTTTTGACGTCTTTGGGTTTTCATCTCTTCTCCAATCATATTCTAAACTTGAGGTAGGGATTCTTCACACTCTTGCATGAGTTTTACCTTAGCTATTTGCTATTTCAAAAGATTATGGTGTTTTGGGGGTTTGGAATCAAAATATAAAAGATGGGTTTTCAAATGGTTTTAAGAAAAAGGTTGTGATTATGAATTTGGGATTGATATATGTTGAAATGACATATTTCTTGCATTGAAATGGATTTTCAACGAGAAATGGGTTTTTGCCTAAAAATGTGAATGCTTGAGATTGTAAAGAAAAAATGGAATTGATATGGAAATTGTGAAATTGAAATGATGATAATGATAAGGGTAGAGTTGGATATGCATTATCACTCCCATTTTGATATTTTGGAAAAATGTATCTTTAATGAAAATTATTTATCTGTTTAGAAATATCTGTTTTGGGCTATTGATGGAGAACAACTATGAGTGTTGTAGAAATTGCATGAGAATTCGGTAAACTAAAACTAATTTCTCATCCATGTGCATTGAACATTGTTACTCATTTAATATATTGGAAATGTATATGATTTTAAGAAAATGGCTGAATGTTGAAAAGAGGTGTGTATCACTAAATCAAGTTGGCCTATGTGTCCACTATGAAAGTCCCGAAAAAATGCGTGTATACATGGATGCCGGTTCCCGCGGATGAAATATCCGTAAAATGATAATAGTGGTGCTTGTATAGGCTACGTTTACATGGGTGTCGTTTGACGGTTTCCTGCGAACAAATTATCCGTGAAAGGTTGTACTTGTTTTTCTATTGCAAAGGACATAATTCGAGAATTGTGATATAAACTTGGCATTACACGGTTTTGGAGAGAAATGTAAACTGTTTTGGCATTGGCATTACATATGCATAAAACCTTATGACTTTGTTAAGATTTATACGTTGTGTTGTATTTCTACTAGGCTTTGGCTCACCCTATGTGGGAATACCATATTCAAGTGCTGGTGATATGCCTCCACCAAGGACTTAGCTTAGGAGGACTGTGGGGCTAAAGGCTCAGTGTTGTATTTTGTATTTTATTTTGTACAAGGCTAGGGTTTTATATGTAGTGAACTTAAGACTCACTTTTGATATACCCAAGCATTGACTTGGAAAGATGTAAGCCTTTAAGGCATATGATTATCTATTTAGCTTTCATTTCTTTTCACCATCTTATAACACATGCTGTAGATTTAGGATGTACTGTTTATAAATGTATATCGCATGTGTCAACTTTTATATATCAAACTCTGATTAAGGAAAGCTTATCAATTCATATATGTTGCCATTTATTGGTTGTAATGACATGTGTATATTGTATTTATTTCGGGGCGTTACAACTTGGTATCAAAGTGTATCGAGTTTGAATACTTTGGGTACGTGGGAAGTGGTTCTTACTACAATGGGTTTATCTCGCTTGATAGAGATGTTTGTATATTTGCAATGCTATGTGATAACATGGTTATGTGATTATATGGAGATGAGATTTAATTCCTAAGCTATTGATTAGGTCTACGAGTTTCCAAAAGTCATATTAGAAGAGCATTTGATCGCTGCTATTTCTAATTGGAACTCTGGCAATGCCACGGGACGACCATTATCTAGGAAGGAAATTCGTATGTGTTTATGTGATTGTGTGCTTATGTGAAGTGAATTACTGTTATTTACCACATTAGGACACAAATGAGTTAGTTTCGGCACATTTGTAAATGTGCTAATCTTTTTTGTTACCTTCATTAGGATGTCAAGACGTGGTTGCGGTGATAGGCATGGTAGGCCTAGACGGCAAGAGGTGCTGATACCAGATGTTATTCTGGTACAAGAGGAGGGAGTTAGTTAGGCCAATGTGGCCAAGCCGACAGGTCAGTAGGCCACGGACGACTTACCCCGCGAGATGGCTGGAGCATTGTCAGAATCCATGGACATTGTCAGATCTAAGAATGAAGTCCAGGCCCATGTTGCTGAGACGGGGCCATCTTTTCTAAAGCGAGAGTTTTTCTAGCTAAATTTGGACGAGTTTTTGGGTGATCCTAAGGAGCCATTAAAAGAAAATGAGTGGCTAGAGAAGATAGTGAAAACGTTTGAGATGCTTGGCATCGAGGACAATGGACTGAGAGTGGCCTTGGCATCATTCCAATTGAAGGGAGATACGGGTTAATGGTGGAAGTATGTGCGTGGGCGCATTAAAGTGACTTGGGAGGCTCTTGTCAACGTCTTCCAAGACAGGTTCTTACCTCCCACGGTTAGGGAGAAGTTGAGGAGCAGTTCTCAAGGCTTAGTGTAGACGTCCCTGAACGCCTCGGGAGGATGAGTCCCGTTCTGTTCATTTTGGGCTCACTACAGTTCGGACTCAAATTGTCACGGTTCTCAATCTGAACCAAAGAGTCCAAATCCGGCAAATTGTTTTGAGAAAAACAGATTTTTGAAAGAAGTGCCAAACATGGACTGCTTTGCCAGATACAGAGTCGCCACCTAAATATTTTATTTTGGAAAATTTAGGAAACCCTGACTCGTTGCCTAAGGCCACGTGTCCGTCATCACCAGAGTTACCTCGGCTCGGGAACTTGGGTACGATTGAGGAAGGTCACTTCGTGAGCAGCCCCACTCGCCGGATCAAAGATCGGCCTCTACTAACCATGATATCTAGTTTTGAAAATATTATGCATTCTTATTTCGGTTATTAGCTTAGATTTACTATGTGATGTGCACAGCATACAAGTATAGACCAGGTCGCCTAAATTGGAACAAAACATTTCATGTTTGTTTTTGAAAGAGGGTTTGCTACTCGCAAGTAGGCTTAAAATGCAGATTTTGCCACCCTCGGGTAGCCTTTAGAAAAGATGGTTTTGCCACTATCTAGTGGGCTTAAGACTCACAGTCAATGATTTGTTCCAATCCAAATAACCCAACCTTCACCCACAGGCGTTCAGGCTGATATATCACATAAGCATATAGCCTCATGGTAAGCATGCTATCATGGCAGTCACTCACACGCATGCAAGGATGCTAAAGCATAAAAACTTATCGAGTACTCCAAGCCAAAACAGAAGCTATGTTAGAAATCATGCATGATCCTAACTATATAGAAATGCCTAATGCAACACACGCAAAAATGCAACTATAGCAGGCTCGGCTATTCTAAACATGGCATATGGGATGCTACAGCTAACGAGTATTCAACTTGGAATTAAAATACAATGCAGTGAGTTATGATGCGCCGAGCTTGGTACATGCAAAACAGATGAATGAATGCAAACATGTTATCATGCTGTATGCTAATTGAAACATGCCCTAATCTAACCATCATAAGCTGGTAAATAAAAGGGAGAAAGACGTGGTGTTGGAAGACATACATCACACACACACATACACTTATTACAACATTGCCCTCACTCGGAGGGTCCAAATAAATAATATACAGTCCCAAATAAATAGTACAGTCCGAATAAGTACAAAACCCTAATTAATTAACAAATTAACTAAGGAAAGCAGTAAATAAGCATGCAAGCTCATGGACCGCCTCAGCTCTGTTCCGAATGATGAATGATGCATGCTTGAGTTGCCTTGCACGGAAATCCATTGCGATGCCCCAATTAGCCTCTATTTACAATTAAGCCCGGAATATTGCACGAAGCTCCAAAAGACTGCGGGTTTCTGATTAGCTGCAACAGAGAGCAAGAAAGGGGCATGGCAAAGTATTTTCACATATGTATACTTGCCTCGATCCTCGTGCCACCAATCACGCATCCCGATGCATGATGGTCAAGGAGTCGAATTGCACGACTCAATGTGAAATGAATGCACATGAAAACACAACAAGACCTAAACTCCATCATGGGTAATCCGAAGTGTCGGCGACAGGAAATTGAGACACGTTCCGTCACTCGGAGTACGAAACGTCCCTCGTTTCCCGTGCTTGGGCTAACTCCTATCCCAAACACGATGCAAATGAGATGGCATACACAATGTGACTAACATACAACCTAGCATACGCAATGCTATGAAATGGCATACACAATGCTCGATGCAATATGGCATACACAATGCTTTAACATACAACCTAGCATACACAATGCTATGAAATGGCATACGCAATATATGATGGACTTACACCAATATGAGCGGACCTTAGCCACACTCACATCAGTAGCCATAAGATGAAAATGAGACACTCGAGATGCGTGCACACATGTACACAAACCGAGGACCGATCCTAAGGCACAAATGCCACTCTAACAAGGCATGGCAAGACATGAAATATGGCATACAAGCATGCAAGTTCCAGCATTGAAATGTGATGGAAAATGATCCCAAAACATGGAAACATGGCACCCGATGCATGGAATGGTCCCGAAACACAAAACTAGGCACATATATTGACCTATAGCTATACAAAGCAAGCATTATTTGATCATGAAGCATAAAGACAGAGCCAAGGTAGTCCCAAAACATGAACATTTCTAGTTCAAAGCATGGCCAAAAGATGCTAGCAAGATGGACTAAAATAGCATGCAACTTTGACTAGCAAACATGGTTTACATGGAAAGTATATGAAGCAGGCGAGAACTCATCAAACCAGAAAAAATCAGTGAACAAAATATGCCAAAATATGCCCAAATAAATATGGAAATGCAGCCAACACATGCACAAATGAGGGGCTCCTTTGGAAGGGCATACAAGGGGTTATTAAGCACATGCATCAAAGACACTTAGCATGGAAAAATAAACTCTGGAAATCAAATATAATAGTCCTAAAACTCATCAAATTGGCCCTGAAATCAGTCAACAAAGCATGCAAGGTAGGGCCTCTTTGGAAGGCCAAAATGACCATCAAACAAAACAAGGTGAGAGGGGGTCACCCCCCTCTGATTTTGAGGCTCAAAATAGTGTGTTAACCACTGAAAATCCACTGGATTTCAGTGGCTAAAAGGCCAAACAAATCATGAAACAAGGGCTTAGTTGTAAGGCTCAAAATAAGAGACAATCAAGCATACAAGGAAGCGTATGGACTCAAACAGAGAATAGACCTTAAACAAACATGAGGATGATGCCAAAAAAAGACTTTTTTCAGTTTAGGTCGAGGTCCAAAAAGGCTAACAAATGGGGCTAATATATCATGCAAAAATGGCCCTAAAAGAGAGAATAAACAAACAGGGTAGTAAATGACCTCAAAAAGAGAAGAGCCCTCAACAAAGTCGAAGAGGGCCTCAAAAAAAGACACTTTTCAGTTTATGAAAAATCTCAAATATACTCACAAGTAAGGCTAAAATATGATGCAAAAATGGCACTAAAAGAGAGATAGAAAGCAAGAGGCAGTATCTGGCCTCAAAAAGTGAAGAGCCCTTCAACAAAGTTGAAGAGGGACTCAAAATCAAGCACTTTACAGTTTAGCTCAAAGCCCAGAAATACTTACAAATAGGGCTAACATATCATGCAAGAAAAGGGCCAAAAGAGAGATAAAAGGGAAAGGGACAGCAGATGGCCTTAAACAGAGAAAGGTCCTTAATCAAACATGAAGATGAGCTCAAAATAAGACTATTTCTAGTTTGGGTCGAAGCCCAAAAATGTAAGCAAATGGAGCTAAAATATAGAACAAAATAATGCAAAAAAGAGGAAAATAGGAGCTTACCCTTGAAGAGCAGTAAACCAGTAGCTTTTGGACCAAATTTCTGAGCTTTCAACCTCTTCAAATGGCCTCCAAGTTTTTGGAATGGAGTGTGGAGGTGTGGTGCTATGGGTTGTAGTGCAATTGGTGCAAGAGTCTTAGGGTTTGGAGGGTTGAAGGAGAGAGAGAGGGAGGTTTGTATGTAAAGACCCCAAACAATTTTTTGTAACCCTTGGAAATAAAGGGGAGAGGCTGATTATATAGAGGGAGAGGGGTGGAGAAATGAGGAGAAAACAAATTCAAATTTCCCCCCCCAAAAGGGCAGATCCCCGGGCAGTGGTCTGGGTCAAAACAGCTGGCACAGCTGTAAGGAACCAGGAGAGAGAAATCTGGCCGGCTAGGTTCAGGAGGTTCAGGTGGCCCGCCGGCCACCTCCCCTGGCCGGCCGACCAGGGTCAAAAGGGTCAAGCTCAATTAATGGCCGGCCATCCCAAAAAGGTGGCCTTCCATGTGTGTATAACACATCTATGTGGAGAAAAACCAGGAAATGTAACCTAGGAGAGAGAAAAATCAACTTTTTAGAGGGGTTCAAAAGGGTCAGGAAGAGTTGATGGCTGGCCTATCCATATTGGTGGCCTCCCAGGTGTGTACAACACAATGGTGTGGAGGAAAGTCAGAAAAAGTGGCCCAGGAATGGAAAAAAGTCAGCTTTCTAGTGAAGAAAACGGGCAATGAAAAGCGATGAAGGAATAAAGCTGGTCTTCAGAACAATTGCTGGCCTTCCACCCTTCTACAACCTTCCTAACAATGAAAATAAGGTCTCTACCAAAAATGAACCCAAACCGATGCAAAACGAAGGTTCGGGGACCAAAACGCGCAGCCTGGGGCCTCGAAAACTGACTATTAAGCATCGGAGGTGGCGTTCGACCACGAAGTTAGTCTCTCGGGCCACAGTGTCCCTCAAAAGGGAGGAAATAAGGTGTGTGCCAAAAATCGGAGCAAACGGAGGTGGTTAAGCGGTCCCGAACCGAGGCACACGGCCGATGGCTCCGAAAACTAGAAACCGGGCTCCAAATGGGAAAAATGGCCTACGACCACGAAACGTAGCCTACGGCCATTGAGAGATGGTCTACGAGACCTCTCCCTCCCTTCGGGAAGAGAAAACGGAGAAAATGAGACCCGGTTCGTAAACCGAGGCAAAGCACTAAAGAGTTTGGAAGTCCGAAGGCAAGGCTCGCGGCCGAGACTCCGCAACCTCAGAACGAGCACAATATGCGACATCACCAAGTGCTCAATCGGTGACGTTTGAGTCTTAAGGTCGGTCAAAAATGGGGTGTCTACACTTAAGCAGCTCAGCATATATAACGACCCCATCACGTATAATGATTAGCACTTAATTAATTAAGGAGATTTGGATTTTAAGTGCCAATTATTCTAATTTAATCTGAGATCTATGAAAAATTATGGAGACTGATTCGTATGTGATTCTGTTGAAGATTTAATTTGGAATTAGAAATTGAAAGCCTAAATGGCTCAAGAAAGTGCAAATAGTAAATTGAATTATTTAAATTTTGAGTATCGGACCATATGAGAGTTTAATTAAATATTCGATTCAGATTTATAAAATTGAGATTTGATTAATTGGGTCCAAATTGGAGTTAATTAAGTTAAGAGGATTGGGAATTAAGATTATTATGAATTAAATTCATTTATGTGGTGTCTAATTTAAATATGTAATTTAATGACGAAATTTTGAGTCTGATCAGAATTGAAGGCTTAAATGATTTAAGAAACCAAAAAAATTGATAATGATAATAAGTTCAATTTAATATTTGGAACCTTCTTGTTTATTTTGGGACATTGATCGAAGTGGTAACATAATGGTAAAGTAGGAGTGAACCAAGAATTTAATTTGGATAATTTTTCCTACGAATAGCCGTCACTCTTTTTCCCTTTTCTTTTTCCACCCTTTGAATTTGGGTGTGAGGCTAGAACCATTGGAAATATTATTTCCGGGGCTTCGATTTGGACACAAGAACGACCTAGAACGGAGTCTGGATGAGAGAGTTATGTCTGTTTGAAGTTTTGGAATCTGTGCTGGAAGCAGGTACACTCGAGCGGTAAAAGCGACGCTCGAGTGGACTGCGCGAATTCAGCAAGTTTAAAGGCACTTTTCTAGATCATTCTTCACACTTTCATCTCCTCTCTTCATCCCTCTCACCCTAGGTCTGAAAACCCTAGGTTTTGACCTCAAAGTGAAGAAGGCTTGAAGCTCAACATTTTCAACTGATTGGAATTCGGATTTGCAAAGGATTTTTCTCAAAGCTTTCCTCTCTTCTTGATTCTTGAGGTAGGGGTCCTAGTTCTTCTTCAATACTTTCATTAATAGATAGATTTGTGGTATTCTGATTATATAAATGCAAAATCTACATTTTTGAGCCTATAGTGTTATATCATGGAAATTGAAGGTTTAGGGTTTGAAGTATTAGGATTCAATTGTTGGGATAAAATTATGGATTATGAACCTTGGGTGTATAATCAATGGAAAAATTGCAATAAAAAGAAGTGGTGTGAGAAGTTTTAATTTTTCTTGGAAGTCTTGATTTTTCTTGAAAACCCTAAGTTGATTCATAATAATAATTAATGATTTCGCCCAAATTGAAAGTAGAATCATGAAATTGATAGGTTGAATTAAATATATACAAGTTTAATTGGATTTTGGAAGTATTTGAAAATTATGTTAAAAATTAGCGATTGAACCTTTATTATAGTTATTGTAAATTTACATGCATCATAGATTTCTTGAGATTGAGAAGGATTTGAGATTAAATTCATGGAATTAGGAAGAAATTGGGTTTTGAACATAAAATGAGTTACATGCATGTTCATGATTATGGAAGCTAATTATTTTGGATTTGCTTTTGAATATCTTACATGAGTTTGAGTCTAGTTCCTACATGCATGAACAAATTCTATAAATTTTGATATTCTAATTGTACATTTGATTTTGAAAAACAAGTTTAGAAAACCATGAGTTCATGGGTTTTGATTTAAATAAATTAACTATTATGTTTCAAGATTTTGAGCAAATAATTTATGAATAAACAAGTTTTTATATTTTCTAAGGCATTTTCATGGTTTTGATCAAGATATGCATGGATTTAAAAAGAATTGAAAATGCGTTTGGAAGCTATTTTTGAGAAGTTAGAAATTTTGGAATTTTATAGACCGCTTGAGCGGACTAATTGCCGCTCGAGCGCAAATTGAAGGCTTCCAGTACTTTTTATAGTCTTTTACAGACTGCTTAAGCGACTAAAGCTCGCTCGAGCGAACAACTATTCTCAGCATATTTTGGAAAGTAGCATTTAGTTCATATTTTTATTCTTATCTCTTCCCAAAGCATTCTAGACATGATTTATGACTCAATAAAGATTAATAAGCTACCAATCAACATAAATTAGTTGATTAAAGAATAAGTCATTAACTTAGTGATACTTGATTGAGAAGCCAAGTGAGGAATTGGTTTATTCAGAAAAGAATGGTTTAGTAATAAAAGGGACTTGTGAAATGAGAACCTGATTCATCTGACTAAAGAAAAAAATATGCATAATGGGCCTTCGAATTATTTATACAGAAAACAAGAAAGTCAAGTTTGATCAAGAGAGTAATATTGTGCTTCAATGTGTATATGTTATGTGTTTGTGTAGGTCATGAGTTATTGTTTGCTTGATTTGTCTGATCTGCTTCTGCTATTATCTGTGAGTAATAACTTAGTAAAGTTATATTCAACTTTATTTATTTTCTGCATGATGAATTAAGATATGTTTTCTGAAATGATATGTTCTATATAATGAATGATTGTCCACTTTCTGACAATGTATTCGTGGTATCCTTAGCATCATGTGATATCTGTTAGCTGTTACCTGGTATTGGAGGTTCTACTATGGAACTTAATATGTCTGCATTCTGTTACCCGTACTGGAGGCTCCATCATGGAGCTCAGCATGTATATTCTCTGTTACCCAGTATCGGAGGTTCCATTATGGAACTTATTGTGTCTGTTATCTGTTACCCGTACCGGAGGCTCCATCAAGGAGCTCAGCATGTTTATTCTCTATTATCCGGATCTAGAGGTTCCTTTATGGAACTGGTTACTCATAACCACCATCTGTTTTGTTAGCACTAATGGATGTACGACGTATGATTAAGCATGAACTCTAATTTGTGTATATTGTTTGGACAAGATTATGAATATGGATCTGCTTCTATTTCTGAAATAAATACGAATCTGTTTTCTGAAGCTAATATAGGACATCATTCATTAAAACCCTTTACTTTGTTATTATTCACTGAGCTTTAGCTCACTACATTATTTATGTATGTAGGTGATCAGGCGCGTGACCAGGCTTAAAGGCATCTGCCTGGGATCTGTTTTTGTCAGCCAACCTATGTGCCTCCTGTGGAGGTTCCGGTTATGTCAAGTGACTATGGCTATGTGATTTAAAGTTTAAGTTTTGTTTTCTTGCATGGTTAAACAAATCTTGTGTATTTTGTAAATGGGGCTAAGTCCCTTTTTGTCCAATCTGTATATATATTATGCCGTAAGGATGATGTGTATATCTGTACATAAAAAGTTTAAAATTTTTCTGTCTCATATAAATCTGCACAGCTCAATGGATGTTGTATATTTGTTATTTGCTTCCGCTAGCCCCTAATATTATGTTAATTTGTCTTAGAGGCCTTTGGTAATCCCAGGATTATTGGCCGGTTGCGATGCTAAACCTGTAAGGACGGGTTTGGGTCGTGACAACATGCCTGTCGTCGAGTTTGAGGTAACTTTTACTAGCCTCTCTAGGTTTGCACTAGAGTTAGTGGCGACAGAGAGGCGTTGATGTGTGGAGTTCGAGAAAAGGTTTTGGAATTCTTTTAGAGGTAGCTGGTTCAATGATTAGAGATTACGGGGCGACTTGTAGAGTCAGCGAGTCATCTTGAGACCGTGATGCAAATGTAGGAGAAGCGAATGAGAGGCTCCAGGAGGAATCAAGATGTTTAGAGGGACAGTAAGAGGTAGAGGGGTTCTACCTCATAGCAGTCCCACAGAGCTCATTCAAGGTCCACATTTTCAGTGCCGAGTTCAGGTTCTGGGAGAGGTGGTCAGGGAGATTTCATTTGCTTTAAGTGTGGCCAGTTGTGTCACAAATTTCCAGCTTGCCCATAGAGGGGAGGAGGATAGCGGTCTGCATCATCTTCGGCTCTTTCTCAGAGCCAAAGTCAGGGGAAAGGGCAACCACCTACTTGTTATCATTGTGGGCAAGCAAGGCACTTGAAGAGGTTTTTCTCTCAGTTTGGTGGCACACCTGGTGTGTCCGAGGTAGACATAGAGCCACCAACCTGCATAGTCAATACAGGCCTCAAGGGCCAATCAGAGAGCCTTTTTGGCTCTGTCAGTGCATCAAAAGTATGATCCAAGGGGTGAGTAGGTGGAGCAGAGACCTACAAGGCGTGTGTATGTTGTAACCAGGCCAGACCTAATACCAGCACCTTCGATAGTGAGAGGTACTTTCTTGTTATGCAATTCTAATGTGTTGATTGATACGGGTGCATCCTATTCATTTATCTCATCTGCATTTGCATCGGCTTTGAGCTTAGAATTGGCTCGGTTAGTATCTCTACTCAGTGTCGAGTCACTTATTAGTGGTGAGATTGTTTTGGAACAGGGGTGTCGGGGTTGTGATATAGAGGTTGCCAGTCGCTGGCTTCTTTTTGGATTTGTGCTGAATGACATGTCGAGTTTTGATGCTATATTGCGTATGGACTAGTTGTCATCGTATTGGGCTATCATAGATTCTTACCGTCAGAGGGTTACTGTATGTACCTTGAGTAGTGATTGTTTTTATTTCATGGGGGATAGAGCTGGTAGAGCTTCATCACTAGTGTATGATTCGTGTGGTTGGAGTGAACTTAGTTGTCTTTTGCGACCTTCCTTCGTAGTGAGTGTGATGAAATCCAAGTTGATTTGCCGAGGGTAGTTTGTGAATACCCAGACTTTTTTACTATAGATCTCACTTGTTTAGCACCTCACTATAAGATTAAGTTCTCAATTGATTTAGTGCTTGGCACATCACTGATCTCTATGGCACCGTATAAGTTTGCACCCATGAGCTGAGTGAGTTGAACATTCAATTCCAGGAATTGTTAGACAAGGGTTTCATCCGCCCTAGTATGTTGCCTTGTGGAGCACCAGCTCTACTTGCTAAGAAAAATGATAGTGCCTTACGGCTTTGAATTGATTATCGGAAGTTGAACCAGGTAACTATTAAGAACAAGTACCCAATGCCTCGTATAGATGATTTGTTTGATTAGTTGAAGGGACCTTGTTGTTTCTCTAACATAGACTTGAGATTGAGTTATCACCAGTTGAGAGTAAGGGAGGAAGATATCCAAAAGACGACATTTCGTACGCGATATAGCCATTATGAGTTTCTAGTGATGCCTTTTGGGCTACCAATGCACCTGCTGTATTTATGGGCTTAATGAACCGAATCTTCCGTGAGTTCTTAGACCACTTTGTGGTTGTTTTTGTGGATGACATCTTGATCTACTCACCCTCCGAGGAGAAACATGAGAACACATGGGAGTTGTACTCGAGTTGCTTAAAGCTCACAAACTGTATGCTAAGTTTGGAAAATGTGAATTCTGGTTGAGTGAAGTAAAGTTCTTAGGCCACATAGTATTTGGGAAATGAGTGATTGTAGATTTATCTAAGATAGAAGCCGTGCAAGATTAGAAACAACCCAAGAATGCCTTTGAGATCCATAGTTTCTTAGGGTTAGCTTGGTATTACCGTCTGTTTGTGAAAGATTTCTTTAGATTAGCTTCACCATTGACTAGACTGGCGAGGAAAGAAATTAAGTTCGTGTGGAGTGAGACCTGTGAGAAGTCATTTCAAGAGCTTAAGGTTAGACTTACCACTGCTCCAGTATTGATTATTTCGGAGAGGGGTTTGGGCTATTCGGTGTATTGTGATGCTTCACGAGTAGGTTTGGGTTGTGTATTGATGCAAGAGCGGAAAGTGGTAGCTTATGGCTTACGGCAGTTGAAAACACATAAGCAGAACTACCCTACTCATGACCTGGAGTTAGCAGAAGCGATTTTTGCCTTGAAAATTTAGAGGCATTATTTGTATGGTAAGAAGTTTAAAATATTTTCTGATCACAAGAGTCTGAAATATTTGTTTACATAGAAAGACTTAAATTTGAGACAAAAGAGACGGATGGAGTTTATGGAAGATTATGACTTCAAGTTGCATTATCATCCGGGGAAGGCCAATGTTGTGGCCGATGCCTTAAGTAGGAAATCCATTAGCAGTGTAGCTAGTATTTCCATTTGGGAATGGGAGATGTTGGGTGCTATTGGGGAGTTTGACCTACATCTGGGAGAAGCCGTTGAATATGCAGCCTTGTTTTCGATAGTTGCACAACCTACACTTGTAAGCCGACTTATAGAAGCACAGAGGGATGACATTGAGGTAGAATCCCTCTAGGAGAAAATCTCTAGTGCAAAGGTAGAGAAGGGGCTTGAACACGTATTTTGACTCGAGTGTTAGATACCTTGATTGTCTTTTCATACCGGAGTCTTGCCGAGAGGAAGTACTTCGAGAGTTTCACCATTCATGCCTTGCGGTGCATCCGGGAGCCACAAAGATGTATCACGATCTTAGTCATTAGTTTTGATGGAAGGGGATGAAAAAAGATGTAGCTGTGTTTGTGTCGAAGTGCCTTACTAGTCAACAAGTGAAGGTTGAGCACCAGAGACCAGCGGGTTTGTTACAACCCTTGCCTATAGCCGAGTAGAAGTGGGAGCATGTCATGATGGATTTTGTGATGGGTCTTCCAAGGACTTAATGGGGTAATGACGCCTTTTGGATGGTAGTTGACCGATTGACCAAGTCAGCACACTTTGTACCTATGCACGCAAATGACTTGATAGATTTTCTAGTTGACCTTTACATTAGGGACATTGTTCGACTTCATGGGGTCCGTGTAACTATCGTTTTGGATAGAGATCCATATTTTATGGCTCGGTTGTGGCAGAGCCTACAGAATGCCTTGGGTACTAGGTTGACTTTTAGTAACGCCTATCATCCTCAAACTAACGGGCAATTTGAGCATACTATTCAAATCCTTGAGGATATGCTTTAAGGTTGTGTCCTTGATTTTAAGGGGTCGTAGAAGTGACACTTGCCCTTAGTGAAGTTTCCCTATAACAACAACTTCCAGTCGAGTATAGGTATGGCACCGTTTGAGGCCTTGTATGGCCGATCGTGTAGGTCTCTTGTGTATTGGACTGAGGTAGGTGATGCACCTATGTTGGGCCCATAGTTAGTCCGCGAAATGACGAAGAAATTTGTACTTATCCGTAAGAGGTTAGTCACAGTTTAAAGTCATTAAAAGAGCTATGCCGACCGTATAAGGAAACTGTTATCCTTTGATGTAAGAGATCACGTCTTCTTGAAGATATCACCTAGACGGCGTTTGATGAGGTTTGGGAAAAGTGGGAAGTTATCTCTTATATTTATCGGGCCTTTTGAGATCCCAGAGCGAATTGGAGAGGTAGCTTATCGTTTGGCCTTGTCGCCATAGCTTTCCGGGGTTCATGACCTATTTCATATCTGTATGCTCCAGAAGTATGAACCGGATCCATCACACGTGTTAGACTAGACCGAGTTAGAGATAGATAAGGATGCCCCGTATGAGGAGAGACCAGTGAGAGTCTTGGATACTCGAGATCAAATCTTGCGAGGCAAGACAATTCCTTTGGTGAAAGTGTTATAGAAACATCATCGGGTTGATGAAGCAACCTGAGAACGTGAGTTAGAAGTCTGTGAGAAATATCCGGACCTATTTGTTGGTACTTGAGCATGTTTTAAGAGTTTTGTTGTGTTAATGTAATGTAAACATTGTATATGTTTTAAAAATGTGAATTGTATATTCAGTATTGAGAACTTGTTTATTAGGTTGATGAGAATGGATAATCGGTGGATGGGTCATGGTGATGAATTGGAATTTTTATCAAAGTTATAATTGGTCAAAACATGGTTTTAAATGTTTGGTTTAAATTTCGGGGATGAAATTCATTAAGGAGGGAGATTATAGCATTTCTGGTTTAAACCCGACCCGTTTGACTTTTGGATTCAGGTTTCTTTTCCTTATATAGTTGTTCTTACCATGTTTTCCAGTATTTCTCATAGAGTTGGGCTATTGGGTTGTATTGGTTGCGTTTTGAACAAGTTGGTAGCTTGTTTTTCAAACATTTGTTGCTCAGAATTTTGTTCTAACGCTCGAGCGTCACTTCTTGCACTCGAGCGGTCTTTGTGAATTCTCAGTACTTTTGTAGGTCTATAAAAGTACTGGAAAGGTGTATTCTATGCTTGAGCGAAACTTCTTGTGCTCGAGCGATCCTGGCTCGAGCGATCCTTTTTGCGCTCGAGCATTTCTCATCAGCAGCCTTGTTTTCAGCCTCTTTCGTTTCGAGGGCCTCATTTAGCTTGTTCTCGGCATCTGCAGGCCTCTCTTCAGCAGCCCTAGTAGCAACCTCAGCAGCTCTGGCACTGACTTCAGCCTTCTGTTCGGTAACCTTGGTTGCACTGACCTTGTCCATTTGCCTTATGATCCTAGCTTCGGCCTTGTTGAGTTGAGAAAGTAAGCTGCCAACTTCTTGGGTCTTCTTGGTTAAGTCCTTTTCCATCAACTCGACCTTGACCGCGTGAGAGTGGGCATGTTGAATAGCCTGCAAGGAATGAAATAAATTAGCAATATTTTGTTAAGTATGGAAGAAATAATTTGAAAAAAAAAGAAAGAAAAGGCAAGGAAAGTTAGTAGAACAAAATGCCTTATCATCAAGGAAAAATTCTTGTATTGATTGTAGTCGCCGATCTGCTCCATGTTAGCTGGCAGAAGAAGGCCCGTAGTCAATGCGACACCAACTTCAAAGTCTTTGATGATGCTGTTGCTGACTTTTAAAAGTCGGTCACCCATCCGGATCATCAGGACAAAATGCTTTATCATTAAAGAAAAATTCTCGTATTAATTGTAGTTGCCGATTTGCTCCATGTCAGCTGGAAAAAGAAGGCCCGTAATCAATGCAGCACCAACTTCAACATCTTTGATGGCGCTGTTGCCAACTTTCAGAAGTCGGTCACCTACCCGAATCTCGTGGAGCAAGGTGTCCTCAAGAAAAATGTCCCTCTCTCTTTTGAGTCCAACAAACTTCGGCTTCTTTGCAGTGGGGCGTTGGTGGATTCAGCTGAGGCTGGTTTCTTCTTGGCCTCGACCAACTTCGAGATTGGCACGGTGTCCTCAAGGTCTTTCTCCTCGTCAAAAGGAATGGTTGTGACTTTGGCCTTTGCTTTGGCCTTTGCTTTGGCCTTTTTCAGCCCCTTGGGTTTCTGAACTGATTGAAGGGAATGGGTGGATTAGATTGTGATGACATCAAGCAATCTAGCAAGAAGGTCCTTGACGATTGCTGGTTTATGACTTATTTACTCTAAGGTGGCAGTGATGGTCACTTCAGTGCTAAGTTTGAATATAAGAAGAGCGAGAGATGGGTCGGCAGTGTCACATACTAGTGTGTCGGAACCTCAACGCTTTTTGTTACACGTCCTCGCAGTCGAAGCGTTTATAAGTCAGCGACGACACTGGCGTTGAATTGGCGAAATGTGTAGAGATGGAGCCGAGGTTGAGGGCTGGTTTACTGGATCAGAAGTGGAAGCATGATTAGTGTACAGAGAAGACGTTGTTGGCGGAGTTGATGCCAAAAAAGGAGTTTTACTCCTAAATGAAATGTTGAGTAGTGGAGACTGGTACGTTGGCATATAGTTGAGCAAAATGGGGGCCTTATGGTCCTTGGTGGCAGTTCCAAAAGCCAGAGGAGGTTATACCATTTGACGTAGGACTTACGGAAGGACTTGCTTTGTTGAGGAAGCTCTGCAAAAGTAAGAGAAAACGTCAAAATTGCATTGAGTATGTGAAGCCGTGTTAAAAGTGTGTGGTTTGCGATGACTAGATGCTTATCCTCATCTTTCCTAAAGATTCCTTAGTGCAAGGAAAATAGGTGAAGATCATCATCTGGTGCAAATTCCCATTTTTCTGAGACAATGAGATAGTCTTCACCACACCCTTGTTAGAGTTTGGAAGGTCAGTTATCAACTTGCATGCGGTTGACCGAGGTTTAAGGTAGTAGGTATAGCCGTTGGCGGATTTAAGGCTACACATGAATGTCGAGAAGGGTGAGCCTAGCATTGTGACGGTGACATAACTCGACTATGCCGTTAATGACCGTAAATGTGTTTATGGCTAGTTATATAGGGTTGAGTTTGTAGAAGTGCATCACCTCTCTAAAGACGATATCAAGGGGCTCGATGATTGACACCCCAGGCATGATAGAATCATTCTCACTGGCTAGCCTTATATGAACATCGGCAAGAATGTTAAACTTCTGCCGAAAGCATTCTAATTTGCTAGGGGGATCCACCATCAATTTGAACATCCATATTACCTTAGCTTAGTGTGTGGAGACCAAGGGTTTGTGATTTAGGCCCTAGGAAATTCTGGTTTGAAGACTTTGGTGATCTTGTACAGGTTCTACGAGGCCGATGTTTTCAGTTTTCCTACAGTCCTAGCAAATCCCACATCCTAAATCTACGTATATGCAAAAGCAACAGAGATGAACAAAGAATTGAATGGAGAAATCTAGAAACAGTAAGGAAAATGGATTTAGAATATGAACAAGGGAGATAGAATCAAAGCATAAGATTCAAGAATGTACGTACAAGATCAAAATACATAAATGTACACAAGATATGGAGAATAACAGAGGGAACAAGAATTCAAAAAAAGCAACAGAATGTCCAAATTATGAATAGATTTCAATACATAAAATGTACAAATAATGTGCAATAAACAGTGAAGGTATGCTCAAGAACATGAAAGAACAAGGAGAAATAGATTGAAAATAAAAAGACTGTGAAACTTACCGATTGCGTGCGGAAGAATGAATGCTGAAATAGTGTTCGCTGGAGTTAGACGGTGCCTTTAATCAGAACAGAACGGTTGAATGCTTGTCGGAGGAGATGAATAGGAATGGTTGCAGAAAGGTTCAAAGGTTGTTAATGTAAGTCTAGAAAGAGAGGCTTTGGGAAGAGAGCGAAAATGGTAAAGGCAGAAATGAAGAGATGGAGAGAGGTAGAAACAGTTTTGATAGAATTCAAAAGGGGCGGCAAAACCTTGATTTAATAGCCTAGGGACACGTGCTAGTGCTGACGTTAGGCGACATGGGACAGAATTAATGCGACGCGCCTAACACATGACGAGTACGAACTTGTCGGGTGATAACACGTAGATAAAATGGTTGAGGTAATTATGGCATGACAGCTAATGCGCAATTGGGGTTCTCGATATTCTTAAACTAGCAGGTAATGACCTCGGCTAGTAGTATGATCTCGGTTGAGATGTTAATCTTGTATAAAAGGTCATGTTGGTTCTTGGTTTTTGATGAATGGACATTTGATTCCTGGTTTCTTGATGCCAACGAATCATGATCTCGGTTGAAGGAGCATCTCTAGCATGTTGTTTAACCGACATGCTGGAAGATCAGACGATATAGATTCCATCATCTCAGGTTGCCGAGGTAATAAAACCTAGGGGCAGTTATAGGGATGTAATTTTAGGGCCAAGGTGTTGCCAAGGTGCCACTGAGGTGTTGGCCAAGATGCCACGTAGACGAGCTGCATTGCCGAGATGATTGTGGTATTGCAGAGATATGGTGCAGTAATACCGGAATCCAAGATATTTGGATAGAGAACAAGAGTCATAGATAAGTGATATGCTTAGTTCGAATAAGGATGATGTTCTTGAATAGTTCATACATATCTAATTAAGAGCTTGAGATAAGCATTGTGCTTGAGTCATATGAAGTGAGACTTCTAGGGGATGAGGACATTATTGGCTATAAAAGTAAAGCACCTCCATGGGTCTAAGGTACGCTTTAATTGAGAATTGTGTTACTTGTTTGATATCTTTGAGAGATAAGTTAACTGACTTAATTGTCAGAATGTCTCCGGGTGGATGAGCCACCGTGGTATTTCTCACTCTCTTGTATGCAGGTGTTCCGCTTAATCTATACTGCTGTGTGTTCTCCAACTAAGTTCCTTAGATCTTGAAATCTGTTTAGTTGTGAGGTCAAAAATCAACACCCACATTTTAAAATGTCAATTTGTGTTGAGATTACAAATTTTGTGATTGGTAATACGAAATTTTATAATAAAATTACATATTTTTATGATAGGATATATATGATATGTACCCCTAAAAAATACACACCATAAGATTTCTAGTCAAGTTATGAAAATAAGATGTTTTTGTAAAAAAAACGAGCTAGTATTCAATAGTTTTCAAAATCAGAATATGGTTTTAAAAATGGTTTTTCCTCCATCATGTAGTTCAAGAATTCACTCAAATTTTAGTTTCCATCGTTGTTGCGATCGATTGAATTGAAAAAGTCTTGTGCCAGTTGCTTGAGATTGTTTGATGGAGTGAACCTCTCGTAATAGATCTTAGCATTTTCAAGCATACCTATGCTGTGATGCCCCTATATCTTTCACCTTTTCTCTTTACTACATATTGTATTTGGTTAGAGTATTTAATGAGAGAAATTAAAAAAAAAAAGAAAAAAGAAAAAAAGAAATACAATCTCATTTTTTATTTGGTTATTATGAAAAACGAAAAGAAAAAAGAAGTAAGAAAAAAATGAAATATCACTTTTTATCTATTGAGTTCACTTAAATTCTTTTCTTGCTCTATTTTTTACCTTAAACAAACATAACTTCCTTTTTTTTTTTTTTTTTTTTTTTTATTTTATTTTATTTTATTTGAATCAAAGCATGCACAAATGAAAGGGACCCACCACAAACATAACACAGAATCCATTTCTTTTCTTTTTTTTTTTCTTTTAAATTAATTCTAAAACCGGACATAATGTCAATCATCTTTTTGTGAATGGTGGAAGGCATGTCAATCGAGAAAGACCAAAATCCAAACCAAGACCAAGACCAAAACAATGACAATGAAGATGACGACGAAGATGATGAAGTTGGCTGCCAATATATAAGCAGCAATACTACTAATCTAAAGGAAAAAAAAATGTTTAAAGATTTAGGATAAAATGCATCATTAGTCCATGTGGTTTAAGGGTAGTTTTAATTTAAAAGATTTAATCTTTATATTTTCAATTTGTTGTAATATGACATTTGAGTCATGTGCTGTTAAACATTTGAAACAGAAAAAATGTTATGTTTCGAAAAAAATTAATCACTATACTTCGTTTTGAATTTTACTTTGGTTCCTCTAATTTTACACAATTTTTTTCTTTTCAAAATGTTAACAACACATAACAGATAGATCACGTTGCAACAAAATTGAAAATTTGACAACCAAATTGTTCAAATTAAATTACTGAAACTAAAGTGACACTTCGCTTAAATTACAAGAACAAGTGATTAAATAATTCATCCAAAAAATTATTTTCCAAAAAGTAATCGATTTTTACTTTAGATATGCTCACGTCTCACTAATTTAAATATACACTATATATATACTTTCGAGATAAATTTTCATGATCAATGACATTTTTGATATACAAGGCACGAGAAGACTAACGTGATTGACTTAAAAAATATTATGAATAATGAAATTGTATTTTGAATTTATTTTAAAAATGAGGTGGATGATGTAAATTTAAAGTTGATGGGATGTTTGTCATGCTTAAAATGATTGTGATTTATAAATATATTTTATATTGTTGGATTGACTTGGCTTATTCAATAATGTTTATATATATATATAATTTTAGATTAATTATATTTTTAATCTTTAAAATATAAGTCGAGATATTTTGATTTACAGCGTGTATATGGAGGAAGACCATGACGACCAATATAAGTCGTGTTATTTTGATTTATAGTGTGCATATGGAGGAAGACCATGTCGACCAAGACCAAGATGAAGACGAAGAAGGTTGTCCACACTCCATGTTTATTTGCATACTGATATGCAAGTTTCGGCTTTATCCGTGATCCAAAAGTAATTGTTTTGATGTATCATAAATGGGAAACGCTTTGGTCCACATCCTCTTTAATAGTGTGCATCAATTACATTTCGTTACGTTTATGATGTGTTATGTAAATGTTATATTTTTTTGAACACTGTCATATAAGTTCAAAAATTATATTTAATTTTTAAGTTTAATTATATGATAATCAAATAAGATATTTAAAGTAACACGTGCTCTCATATCTTGTCAATCAACAATCAATCAGATTACTTACACATTAGGTCTAGAAAATGGGTATAGAAAGTGGGATTATATATCATTTTTCTATTTTTTTTTTTAAATAGGAGTTACAACAATGTATAGTTGAAAAATAAAATTATGCAATTTTGTGGTAATATTACATATTTTGTGATATTGTTACACATTTTGTAGTTAAAAGATGTTAGAATAAAAAAATATATAATATTATTACAAAAACAGGTAACACTGCCACAAAATAAGTAATTTCATCTTTTTCAACCATAAATTGTCGTAACTCTTATAAATATATATATACATATAATATTTACCACAAAAATACAAACACACACTACAAAAGTATGTACCAAGGCATAGTATTTCCCATCACAAATAAATGATTATTGGCCATTGGATTTGAAAGTGAAATAAATCTAACCATTGGTTAATAATTATTAAAATCAAGTTATGAAAAAGAAATGGCTTGTCTCCAGTTGAAATTCTAACTGGATCAAACAGTTGAGATTTTTGATCGGTAAGAATCAATAAATGAAAAATTCTGATCGATAAGAATCATTAAACGGAAGACTCTTACCGGTAAGAATCTTGAAAAAAATTTAACTAGATCATGTTTTCATAGACTCTTACAAGAAAAAAACCTCCGTTTAATGACTCTTACCGATAACAAACCTCTGTTTAATGATTTTTACCTATAAGAAACTTCAACTGTCTGATCCAGTGGAAAGTTCAACTAGAGAGAAGTCGAATCCTTGTGAAAATAAGATGATTTTGTAAAAAAACAAAGTAGTATTCAATAGTTTTTGAAACTACTAGTGAAAGGGCCGCGTGCAAAACATGCTAATGAGTATTAGAGTTGTAAATCTGGCTGGGCTCAGCACATGTTGGGCCTCATGGTATTCCGCCAAAAGTCGGGCCAGGCCAGGCTAGCTGACGGACCAAAAAATTAGGCCCAGGCCCAAGGGTATTTAGGCCTTAGGTGGGCCTGGCCTTGGCCTTGAGTGGGTCTAACAATTTTTTTTTTTTTTTTTTACTATCAAAACTTAATTATTTTCCACTAAAAAAAAATTGGGTCTCAAGCGGGTTAGGTCTTGAGTGGGCCTTAAGCGGGACTTGAGTTAGGCTCAGGCCTAGGCCTAAAGGGGTTGGGCCCACCCCGAATTGCCGGCAGGCTTTGAGCAGTCTGCGGGCTGTGGCCATTTTTACACTATTGAGTACCCAATCAAGTTGAAGTGATGCGGAGAAAAATCATAATCGTTATATAAGAATAACGCAACTTATGTGTGGTTTAGTAAATAACACTTACAAGATGCATTTTTCTCCTTATTCTTTCCCAAGTTAACATTAAATTTAAATACACAAGAGAAAAAAAATAAAATTGATAATATCCACACAAAAAAGAAAAGAAAGAAAAAAAAGAAAGAAAGAAAGAAAGAAGCATGTAACAAAATAGTCAAGGTCATTTCAAAACACTATGAATTGGGAGGGCCGTTCTCCTAGTCAGCCGACCATACTCCAAATCAAAGGATTGCTAATCTAATATGCGTTGGTTAGTCCGCCTTACCGATTCAAAAAAACAGAAAAAAAAAAAAAAATAGAAAAAAAAAATGATCTAAATAAGTGTATATTTTAATTTTTTACGAAAAAAATATGAAATATGGATTAGTTTTGAAATGATGTGGTAGATAAGTAATGTGATTTAAATAAGATAATATGACTTAAATAGGATAGTAACTTTTTAATATTTTGATTTTTTTAAATTTTGCCAAACACGAGGAAAAACAACTCAGAGTAGTTACTGACAAGGAAAAAAAAAAACATCAATAACATAACAAGCTTATTATAGGAATTAACAAAAGGAAAAATAGAACTCAATAATGGATCTAACCACACATAACTAAAAAGGCAAACTATACTGCTATTCCTTATATTTTAAATGTTTTGTTATTTTAGTCTCTACAATTTTAATTGGATCAATTTTGATCATAAATTTTTGAGTGTCTCAAATTAATCCAATTAATTTGAATTATTAATATTTTTTTTATGACAAATGCATACATAAATGACATATGTTATTCTTTTAGAAGTAAAATTTTACACTTGATCAATTCAATGACTTAACTTCAACCAATTTAATGAAATTTTTATGTCAAAAATCTTAATGGTGTTATCAATTGAACTCAATTGACACAAAATTAAAAATTAAAAATTAAAATTGAGCCAATTAAAATTATAGGAACTAAAATAACATACATGACAAAATCTAGAGACTAATTTGTCCTAACTAAAAATACGAAAACCTTGAAAACCATATTGTCGTAATTGTCGTTCATTTTTTTAGTGACAAACATAATAAATTGAAATGAAAATCACAATCGAGTCTAATTCTTCAAAAAAGATTTCAATTCAATGGTAAATCTTATACATTTTAATAATTAAATTTATATATTTCACTACAAAAAATTAAGATTTTAGAGATCAAAATTTAGGGACAAAATTATTTTTTAGGGACCAAATAATTTTGTTGCAAAAAGTGTCGTTATTATATTTTTAGCAACAAAAATTGCACATTAGTGATGAATTATTATCCTTTTAGGACTAAATTTTTTGTCTTAAAAAATAAACCATGTTGAGACCAAATTATTTTGTCTCTAAAAGTCTATTTATTAGTTACATTTTCAAAATTTTGTAGCTAAATACCTTGTTTTTGACTTTTCGGGACGACTTTTTAGCCACTATTCTCATGACGATGGAAATTGGTCCCTAAATGTCTTTTGCAACAAAATTTTCACTTTTAAAAATTAAAATATTTGATTTCTAAAACTCTTATATATTGTAGTGCTTTTTCATTAATCTGCAATTTTTAATTTAAATTTTTTTTTTTTAGATACCACTGAAGTGTACTTTCCCCCAAATTAAATATGCTGTAAAAAATATTTAAAAAAGAATAAGCAACTTCTTCAATTACCTTGTTATCCTGGTTTTGCATGAGAAGCCATCCTCTTCACCATAGCCATGTTATTATGCTGGTTTAACACAGAAAGGATTGTCACCCATGCCGAAGCATTCAGAGCAAGTGAAAAACATAGCAGGTATGAATGAATCACAGCCTTCACAAGAAAGGTCTACCACTTTTAATAATATATAGTAAAGAACCATAACTTCCTTGAACTCAAGACTTGTTTTGATAATAATTTGTATTCAACACTTTTTAGATCTGTGATTTGTGATCATTTGGTATTAGTGATCATTTAGAGATCCAAGTATAATAAAATTATTTTAGATAGTAAAAAAAATATAATTTTAGACAAACATTTAAATTTAAAAATATATATATATATATAAGTTAACTAAAATATCTAGGATGTTTAAATACATGTTGTCTAACAATGAGATCAACGTTGACCGCAAAAGTACATAAGGAATTGAATAGATTTGGGTTTGTGTAACAAGAGATTAATTATAGACTGTCACATCATTTGAGATGTAGGAGTTCATACATAATGGATTGAAGGAAAATCATGTTGAGGAAATGGAGGAGTTTATCAAAGTGATAAATAATTGGGCGCTTTGATTTTTGTGTTTGAGTTTTAATGTGTTAATTTGTATTGAAATATAATGTGAAAAATGTAAATAGTTGAATTGTATTTTTTAAATGGGAATTTCTATGGTGTGCACCCTTTTACGGGGTGTGTGGGGATATATTTTCTGAGTACTAACACGTGGCAAGGTAACGCCGACGTGTCAGCCGAGGTGCCACATGTCGTGGTAGTTATGCCGAGGTTATCTCGGCAAGGCCGAGGTTACCTCCAAAGATATCGGAATCCAAGATAAACAGATAAAGGACAAGAGTCCTAGGATGAAGAAAGACTTCAGGATGGATAAAGATAACACTCTTAGGGAGTCTATCCTTATCTCTTGAGGAGTCCAAAGTAAGTACAGAATTGGAGTCCATAGAAGTCAGGCTTCTAGTAGGACTAGGATTGTATTGACTATAAAAGAGAGGCACCCTCATGGGTCTAAGGTATGTTTTTATATACTCAAGCTAGTAAGTTGAGTACTTGATTATCATTGAGAGATATACTAACTTGATCGTCAGAGTGCCCCCGGGTGGAAGAACCACCGCCGGAGCCTTCTCTTTCTGTGCAAGACAGCAGGGTGCCATCTATTCTGCCTGTGTTCTACAGCTGAATTACTAAGGTGGGCAGTGTGATCGGAAAATCACTCACACAATTTGGTGCCGTCTGTGGGAAAGAAAGACGAATAGATGGCCAGTAACGCACAAAAAGAAAAGGTTGGGGACGACGCTCCCGTTGGGAGTGGCAGGCCTATCGACCTTGACATTGAAGGAGACAACCACAACGAAGAAGCCCGTGACCAGGGGCACGAAGGAAAAGACGTCGGCCAGGAGGGCAACACTTCAAAAAAGACAGACCAAAGCAGGTCTTATAACGAAGATAACCTGCAGGTATGGAGGGATAGGTGCCTACAGAGGGATGAGGAAGTAAAAGATTTGGCAGACTAGTTGGCAGACCTACAGTCGGTTGTCAACTTCATGATGCAAAACAATGTCATGCAGTCGTCGTACCCACTGCAGGACACGCCGATCCCAGCAATTAATACCTAGAAGGGAGGAAGGAAAATAATTCCCGAAGCACCTCAGCACACCAGAAGCGGAAGTCACTCTCACTCGCCTTCCAGGGAAGTCGGACGAGAGGAGCCGAGACAAGAGAAGTCCCAAAAAATATATCACACGAAGGACCCAGAGCCCAGAGAACATCGGTATGTCCAAGGGCAGGCGCTCTACTTTGACACAACCCATGGAGAAAGATCAAAGTGGGCCCACCACGAGGCCGAAAGTAGTGTACCAAAAAGACTGAAGTCAAAAGATAGCCGAGCTCCAGGGAGGAGTAAAGAAGACTTGAGAAATTACCTCAAGGGGAAGGAACATAATGTTGAAGCCGAAGTTACATCACCCGACAAGCCAAGGACACCATTCTCGATAGAGCTGGGCAAATTTGAGGCACCAAAGAGATTCAGTATGCCAAGGTTTCAAATATACGATGGTAAGTCAGACCCTAACTTCCACGTTGGATTATTCTTGAACTCAATGGCATTATACAGTGGAAACATGCCGTTGCTATACAAAGTGTTCCCTTCGTCCTTTGGGGAAATTGCATCAGATTGGTTCCAAAAACTATCAAAGGAAAGCGTGAAGACTTGGGAAGGCCTGGCCGAGATGTTTGTGGCCAGGTTCGTGACAAACAAACTGCAGCCATTAAGGGTGGACGCATTGATGGCTCCGAAGATCAGCAAGGATGAAGGCCTTAGGGCCTATGTAAAAAGATACTACGAGGTGTTCAATCGAATACCCGAATGCAACCAAGAAATGGCAGTCGTGTCTTTTAAGAATGGCCTGAAAGATGATTGTTCACTACGGAAATCTTTGGCAAAAACATTGCCAAAAAACATGGAGGAGCTCATGGCAAGAATCGAGAAGTATGCCAGAGCCGAGGAAGATACATCAAGGAATAAAGATATAAAACAAGAAAGGACCAACGGCTTGCCGAAGCGAGGCCGAGGTAACAACGGGTTCAACAAACAAGAAACAGAATTAAGGACCAAACAGGCAGTAACGATTGTGTTCTGAATCCCGGTCCACAAAGTCCTGGATCAAATCTGAAACCAACCTTATTTCAAAGCATCGGCAAAGACCCTACGAGAATACATGGGAAGGAACGTTGGCAGGCGTTGTGCTTACCACAATGAGGAAGGGCACCCAACCCAGGGCTGCAGAGCCCTCAGAGCACACTTAGAGGACTTAGTAAGAGAAGGCCATCTGAGAGACCTTGTCGATGAAGCCAGGACAAGAGAGGAACAGACAAGATTGCCTCAAGCACCAGCAGCCCCACCTCTCCCAGCACAACAACCACAGGCAGGAGGACCACGAGTGATTAACGTGATCCACTCAAGGGTCAACGAGAATGAAGTCAGAGGAGAAACCCAGAGGGTAAGGCATTTACAGCATGTCTACTTAGTCGGGGAAAAAAGACATCGGCTAGAGGAGTGCCAAGTACCGATGATAGCTTTTACTGAAGCCGACCTAGAGATGGTCCAACATCCGCATAATGATGCCTTGGTAGTATCCCTCCAGGTTAGGGAGTGCCAAGTGAAGCGCATCTTGATTGATCAAGGCAGCTCTTGCGACATCATATACGTTAGATGTTACAAGGAGCTGGGCCTTCACCCAGATGACATGGAAGGATCCAATGGCCCGATGGTCGGCTTCAATGGAATGCCGACATGGCCACTAGGCGCAACAAGCTTGGAAGTAAAAGTCGGCACAAAGAAAATCAAGATAGAATTCATTGTGATTGATACACCTTCACCTTACAACATCATCTTGGGAAGGCCATGGTTGCATGCAATGGGGGCAGTTCCCTCAACGTTGCATCAACTATTGCGGTTCCCAACAGAACATGGGATTGAAGAAATCAGAGGAGATCAACTGCAGGCAAAAAATTTCTCCATCACAGCAATGAAAACTACCTGCAATATTCAAGAACCAGGGAAGACAGAGATTGAAGATGAGGACATGGAGGTCCTAGATGATGTCAGCAAGGAGCCAGCCGAGAAAAGTGAAGAAACACTAAAGAAAATCCTCGTCTAGGAGGGCGATGAAGAATGCTTCTTTCTTCTCGGCTCAGGCTTAGCCGAAGAAGAAGAAAGGGAACTGGAAGCTTTTTTGAGAACAAACATAGAGGTGTTCGCCTGGACACCTTATGAAATGCCTGGCATTGACCCTAAGGTCATATGTCACAAGCTGAACGTCGACAGGTCGGCCAAATCTGTAGTACAACGAGCCAGAAGACCGACGTTGATGCACGTCGAAGCAGTGGAGGAAGAAGTAAATAGATTTCTGGAAGCTAGGGCCATCAGAGAAGTCAATTATCCGACTTGGCTATCAAACACTGTGGTGGTAAAAAAGAAAAATGGTAAATGGAGGGTCTGCGTAGATTTTACGAGCCTGAACAAAGCCTGTCCCAAAGACAGCTTTCCTCTGCCGAAGATTGACCAGCTGGTGGATGCCACATCTAGACATGGAAGGATGAGCTTTCTGGATGCTTATAGGGGGTACCACCAGATAGCCATGTACCCCCTAGATGAGGAGAAGACAGTATTCATCACCGCAAAAGGCCTGTACTGTTACAGAGTAATGCCTTTTGGGTTGAAAAACGCAGGAGCAACTTACCAAAGGCTGATAACCAAGATGTTCAAACACTTGATGGGCCAAACAGTAGAAGTCTACATCGTTGACATGGTCATGAAGACCAAGGAGCCTAGGGGTCATCTGGCTGACCTAAAAGAGGTCTTTGAAATCCTCAAAACATATCGGCTCCGACTCAACGCATCAAAGTGCGCGTTTGGAGTTGGATCTGGTAAGTTCTTGGGATACTTAGTGACAAGAAGAGGCATTGAGGCCAGCCCAGATCAGATCAAAGCCATCCTAGATTTACCGAGCCCGACATTGGCAAAATAGGTACAGATACTTACCGGAAGGGCCGCAGCCCTAAACAAGTTTATAAGCAGAAGCTCAGACAAATGTAAACCTTTCTTCAACCTGGTAAAGAAAGCCACGGATTTCCTTTGGATAGAGGAATGTGAGGCTACGTTGGCCGACCTAAAGAAGTACCTAACTACGACTCCAGTTCTCTCAACACCTGAACCTAGGAAAGAGCTATTTTTGTACTTAGCAGTTTCAGAACACGCAGTAAGCGCGGTGTTAGTCCGAGAAGAAAAAGGGGAGCAAAAGGCTGTTTACTATGTAAGCAAAACCTTGGCCAACGCAGAAACAAGGTATCTACCCCTAGAGAAATTAGTGCTAGCCTTAGTGATGGCTTCAAAGAAGTTGAACCATTATTTTCAGGCGCACAAGATTGTAGTGCTAACAGAGCACCCTTTGAGACCCTTGTTACAGCAAGGAGACTTAACTGGAAGGATAGCAAGATGGGCAGTGGCCTTGGGCCAGTACGACCTGGGGTTCAGGCCGAGAACGGCAATTAAGGGCCAAGTTTTGGCCGACTTCGTGGCCGAGTTCACCCCAGAATCCAACAAACATCAGGCTTCGTTGAGCCAAGATGAACGTTGTCCCAGCAAAAAAGGGGAATCCCAACCAAAGGCAAAAGAACAAAGGAAGGAAAAACTCAGACCTTACAGCATCTATATCGGCAACTCCTTCAGACTGTTTGTCGATGAAAGTTCAAACCGACAAGGAGAGAGGGCAGAAGTACTACTGATATCTCCAGATGGAGAAATAATAGAACAGTCTATCCGTTTGGGGTTCAAGGCCTCAAACAATGAAGCAGAATACGAAGCATTGATTGCAGGGCTAAAACTGGCAGTAGCAGCAGCAGCAGCAGCAGCAGAAGCAGATGAGGTAATAGTTTTTTGTGATTCACAGCTTATTGTTAACCAGTCAACAGGAGAATTCGCAGCTAGAGACGAATGGATGTCGGCATATGCAAAAGAGGTCATCAGATTGGCAGCCTTATTTCAGAACTGCCGACTACTCCAAGTAAGCCGAGATGATAGCAGCCACGCCGACGCGTTGGCCAACTTGACAAGTTCAATACAGACTGGAAAAACAAGGATAATTATGATTGACTATATGTCGGGCCCGAGCATAGAACCACAAAACACAGAGCAGGAAGCAATGTGTGTGGACATGGGGCCAAGCTAGATGGATGCAATTGTTACATTCTTGAAAGAAGGAAAGTTGCCAGAAGACCGCAATGAGGCACATAAGGTCAGATTGAAGTCGGCAAGATTCAGTCTCACAGCGGATGGACATCTCTACAGAAGGTCATTCACTGGACCCCTCTTAAGGTGCGTACACCCTTTGCAGGTTGAAGATTTTTTATATGAAATTCATGAAGGAGTTTATGGAAGCTAAGCTGGAGACAGATCACTAGCTCACAGGGCCATTACCCAAGAGTATTGGTGGCCCTACATGCAAAAAGATGCAGAAGCATACGTGAAGAAGTGTGAACAATGCCAAAGGTTTGCACTTTTGATACACCACGACTAATCTTGACAAGATATCGACCCTTGGCCGTTTGCCCAGTGGGGCATGGATCTTGTTGGACAACTTTCCCAGGCAACTGGGTAGAGGAAGTACTTGCTGGTAGCAACAGATTACTTCACGAAGTGGATAGAGGCAGAACCTCTTGCTAAAATCCAAGATGTGGACGTCAAGAACTTCATATGGAGAAACATCATCACCAGATTTGGCATTCCAAGAGCCATAGTTGCCGACAACGGAACGCAGTTTGACAGCAAACTCATGAAGAACTTTTGTGCAAAATTCAAAATCAAGAATTACTTTTCAACACCAAGCTTTCCCCAAAGTAATGGGCAAGCAGAAGCATCTAACAAAGTAATTTTGGATGGAATAAAGAAGAGGCTGCAGGAAGCAAAATGAAAGTGGGTAGACGAATTACCCAACGTGCTTTGGGCATATCAGACTACGCCGAGAAGATCAATAGGGGAATCCCCCTTTGCCATGGCTTATGGCACAGAAGCAGTCATTCCGCTGGAAGTCGGCATCCCAGGGATCCGAACCCAAGGAGTTGAGAATGGGACTAATGACATACTCTTAGCCCGAGATCTGGATCTTTTGGAAGAACGAAGAGAGAAAGCTATAATTCAGCTCGCAGCATACCAGCAACAGCTTGCCAGAGCTTACAACAAGAAGGACAATCCAAGGGATTTTCAAGTCGGCGACCTAGTCCTGAAAAAAGTCGTCGGCAACAAGAAGGATCCCAGAGAGGGCAAGCTTGGCCCAAACTGGGAATGACCCTACGAAATCACTTCAGTATTAGGCAATGGAGCCTATCGACTTGAAGATAATGAGGGCAAAGCATTGCCTAGACCATGGAACACTTGTAGTCTGAAATTTTTTTATCATTAGATGTTCCTTGTTATTTTTTCAATGACATCAATAAAATCATAGTAGAATTCCTTTACACTGATAAAAGATGCGCAATATTATTTCTGAATAATGAGAACCCAAGTGGAACTTAGGTTCACATTGGGGGCAAAGAGAAGAAGAATATGCTTAACACTTGTTGAAATTTGTAGCAATTTACAAGTTGAAGTTAAGCCGAGATTATTCCTTATCTTCACTTGTTGAAATTTGTAGCAATTTACAAGTTGAAGATAAGCCGAGATTATTCCTTATCTTCACTTGTTGAACTTTGTAGCAATTTACAAGTTGAAGTTAAGCTGATTCCTTATCTTCACTTGTTGAAATTTGTAGCAATTTACAAGTTGAAGTTAAGCTGAGATTATTCCTTATCTTCACTTGTTGAAATTTGTAGCAATTTACAAGTTGGAGTTAAGCCGAGATTACTGTTTATTTTCGCTTGTTGAAATTTGTAGCAATTTACAAGTCGAAGTAAAGCCGAGCAATTTACAAGATGACGTTAAGCCAACATATGATCATCTATTGAAATTTGCAGCAATTTACAAGTTAAAGTAAAAGCTAAGTATATTGTTTAAACACTTGTTGAAATTTGTAGCAATTTACAAGTAGATCATTGTTTAGCACTTGTTATAACTTGAGAAAAGTTTACAGTATATGTTAATCCTTGTTGAAATTTGTAGCAATTTACAAGTTGTTAGATCGAGATTATTGTTTAAATACTTGTTGAAATTTGTAGCAATTTACAAGTTGTTAGACCGAGATTATTGTTTAAACACTTGTTGAAATTTGTAGCAATTTACAAGTAGGTTAGACCGAGATCACTATTTAAACACCTGTTGAAACTTGAGAAAAGTTTGCAAAGTTAACATTGAATAGTATATGTTTTACACTTGTTGAAATTCATGAAAACTTTGCAGGTCAGTATCTTGCCGAAGTAAAAGCTTGTAGTTATTATACCCGAGGTATGTAACCCCGAGAAGATTGCACAAAGGAGGCAAAGTATGAAAGGCATGCAAAAAAATTCTAAGTATAGAACCATGTAGAAGCATTCAAGAGAAATTAAAGATTAAAGCATCCATAGAAAAACAGTTGCAGTTGTGTACAAAAGAAGGCACTACGGCCTACCAAAAGTAATTGTTCAGAAGTTACAAAGAAGGCACATCGGCCATGATGAGAACTCATACTATTTTCAGAAGAAGATAAACTAAAAGCTAGGATTCCTCAATAGTGGCGGTTGGTTGAGTCTGGGGATCAGATGATTGCTGGGTAGATACCTCGGCAGCCTTTTCCGCCTCGATCTCGGCGTCGATCTGAGCAAGGGTTTCCTCAATATTTTTTTCGGCTACAGGAACGTCGGAGGAAGCCTGCTTCGGAGTAGCTTCCTTGGCAACTTCATCACCTTCATTGTCTTGAGTCAGGTCCAAGACCTGCTCATTCAAAGAAGGAGACTTAGTCCCAACAGCCTCCTTGGATTTTCTTACCAGTGCCTCATCCTCACCCTCCTCCTCATCTTCAGACTCAGATTCAGATTCTCCTTCAGGTTGACTTGGAGGAGGAGGTGGGGGGAATGGAAGAGGAATAGCGTCAGCATTGCGGAAAGGTGAATCGGCAGGGAGATCAAGTTTCTTTATCAGGGACATCCAACCAAGGGAGAAGCCACTGTTGCATGCTTGCCTGACTTGTAGTTTGTAGTCTTCAGTGACATCGGCTATACCCTGGGCATAACCCTTCTCATCAGCTTCTTTGATTTCGGCTTCTTTTGTGGCCAAGGCCTCCTGAAGCTCCTTCTCGGCCTGGGCCACTTTTTTCTTGACCTCTTTCTTTTGGGATTCAGCAACTGTTTTAATGGCCTCGGCAGATTCAGCCTTTTCTTCAGCTAAGGTTTGGGCTTTGGTGGCAGCCTCAGCTGGGTCTTCCAGCTTTTTCATTTTTGAATGAAGAGTTTTGTTCTCCTTTTTAAGGGCAGAAACCTCCCTCCTCATGTCGGCCAACTTTTCCTGATTTTCAAAAGCCTGCATAGAGAGAGAGTGGGCATATTGAATGGCCTGAAAGAACACAAGGCAAAAATTGTTACAAAATTTTACAAAGTGAAAGAGAAGACAAGTTTCCACGTAAAGGCACTTACTTGGACAGAGCGTTGAAGCGTAAAGGCATAGTTCTCGTACTCACTCACCTTGGCATTCCGCTTAAGATCACTTGGGAGAAGTAGAGCAGTACTGAGTACTACGCCGATGTTGATGTCATCGGCGCTATCGCTGGCAAGAGCAGGCTTATCTTCTAAAGTAATTTCAGGTATCCAGGGGACTTTTGGTATTCTGGACCCCGAGGTCGTCGCAGATGATGACCTCGGCTTCTTTGATTGTGTGGACTTTGGTGTGTTTCAGCAGACCTTTTTGAGGGAACGGAAGCAGTCTTCCCACTCCCAGCCAATTGTGAAATTGGCAGGGTATCCTCAGTCTCAACTACAGTGGCTTTGGCCTTTGGCTGAGCCTTTTTGGTTCTTTTTGGCTTTGGTGGGGGCATGCTCTGTGTTGGCTAAGCGTCAACATCAGTGGGGAGGTCGGCCAGAAGATCCTGGGCAACAGGTTTTGCACGACCTATTTCGGATGTAAGGACAAGTCATCGCCGATGTTTTCGTTCTTGTACTGGGATCAAGTATAGAGCCGAAGTAAATGGCTGATTGGTTGGGTCAGATGTTGATCCTTGATCTGTTCGAGATGTAGAAGCGGTTTGAGTTGTGGCAGTAGGAGGAGAAAGGATTTTCTTTTTTCTTTTGGAGACGTCGGGCAAAATCGATTTGTATATTGGAATAAAGTTGAGAAGAAGAGGGGCTTTTCTTTTGTGAACTAGCAAGTCCAGGAGTTTTTTCAGGTCCTTGCTGGGAATGTAAGATTGGCGAAAGTTTTTCGGTGGCTTGCGAACATCTGCAAGAAGAAAACAGACATTAGAAACATATAAAATATTGAAGACTTGAAAAGAAACAACTAAGTATTGATACTGGGTTCTTACCCTTGCCCTCTTTAACTGTTCGAGGAAGAGGGTAAAGATGGGCATCCTAAATGCAGGGCAAACTCCCAATTTCCAGAGGTAATGAAGTAGTCATCTCCAGCCCCCTTGTTGGAGTCTGGGAGGTCGGCTACGATTTTGAATTCGGTGGACCTCAGCTTGAGATAATAGACGAAACCTTTTTCTTTCAAGTTAAGGGCACACATAGTATAACAATATTGGATGTCGGCAAGGGTGATCCTAACGTTCTCTTGCCTAGCTAAGGCTACGATACAATTAATCACTCGATAGGAGTTAATGGTAAGTTGCATGGGGTTCAACTTGTAGTAGTGGAGAACTTCACGAAAAAGGGATTAAGTGGAAGCCGAAGTCCACATTCAGTAAAAGCAACGATGGAAAAGGGCATCGTATCATCTGTAGGCATGACAGAGTCGTCATCCCCAGCTAGCCTCAGATGGACGTCGGCAGGAATGGCGAACTCTTCCCTAAAGTATTCAAGTTTGGTTGGGGTATCTACCCTATGTCTCCACATACCCATGATTTCGGCGTAAAGGAATTTGATTACAGAAAGAAGATGTTCTTAAAGGGTTATTGGAACCTTGGCAAAAACCTAGGTAAATACTGGTTAGGCTTGTTTCAGTTTTTCCTAAGAGTTGGAAGGTTCTATAGACAAATCCCAAACCTAAATCTATGAAGACAAAGATTGAGGGTACAGATCTGGAAAAAATAACACAGAAAACAAGAAACAAAAGACGAAGCTTCAGAATCAAGAACAGAGGTGGGGCTCTCAAAAGCACAAAAAATAAGAAATACAGGCTCAAGAACAATGGCAAGAAAGTGGTGAAATAGTGCAAGTGTTCAAGACATGAGGGAAATCATGGAATAGACACATCCAGATGAATAGTTCAATAAATCAAAGGTTTGAATAAAGCAGTAATGGCAGCAAGTAAGCAAAAGAGCATAGAAGAATTGAGAATGAAAGGAACAAAGGCTTACCAGGAAAAGTGGAGCCGGTATGAAGGTCGCCGAGGTAGTGACGGGTTGTAGACACGGATCTGAAAGCTTCTTGGAATGGAAGAATGGAAACAATTGCAGAGCTTGGAGCTTGAGCAATGGTGGATTTGAGAAAGAGTTTAGAGAGAGAGAAAACAAGAAAATCGAATGTAAGAGTGAAGAAAAGAAGATGAAAGAAAAGTTTTTGTCAAAAACTTAAAACGGCGGCAAAACAGGGCATTTAATGTGCCCGGAGCAACGCACATGTCAGACGGCGCAGACAGATGAAAGACGGCTTACAAGCGCGTCACAGGCACGAGCCAATGAAGATGAAATGTGTAAGTGGAACGGTTGAGAAGTGATGCATGATAGCTCATGCGCGTGGGAGAGTCCATTTGAATTCTTGTTCTTGAAAGAAGACATGTCGGCCTGAGGAACATGATCCCGGCTGAGGGGTTCATAGTCGACGTAATGGAAGGAAGGAACGGTATAGGTTCCATCACCTCAGAATGCCGAGGTAATAGAACCTAGGGGACAGTTGTGGGGATATATTTTCTGAGTACCAACACGTGGCAAGGTGACACTGACGTGTCAGCCAAGGTGCCACGTGTTGTGGTAGTTATGCCGAGGTTATCTCGGCAAGGTCGAGGTTACCTCTGAAGACATCGGAATCCAAGATAAACAGATAAAGGACAAGAGTCCTTGGATAAAGAAAGACTTAAGGATGGATAAGGATAACACTCTTAGGGAGTCTATCCTTATCTCTTTAGGAGTTCAAAGTAAGTACAGAATTGGAGTCCATAGAAGTCAGGCTTCTAGTAGGACTAGGATTGTATTGACGATAAAAGAGAGGCACCCCCATGGGTCTAAGGTATGTTTTTATATACTCAAGCTAGTAAGTTGAGTACTTGATTATCTTTGAGAGATATATTGACTTGATCGTCGGAGTGCCCCCGGGTAGAAGAACCACCACCGGAGCCTTCTCTTTCTGTGCAAGACAGCAGGGTGTCATCTATTCTGCCTGTGTTCTACAGCTGAATTACTAAGGTGGGCAGTGTGATCGGAAAATCACTCACACAGGGTCTATACCTATAGCTTGAATTTTCGTGCTCCTTTCGGATACGATAGTCCTACAGTTCGGACTTCCGTGGTTCTGAATCTGATCTCACAACTAAAATAGATAAATACAAAAGAGTTCAAATCCGGCAAACCTTTTGGAAAATTGATTTTGAATCAAAATGCCAAGAATGGACTGCTTTGCCAGATTACAGGGTCGCCACCTAAATATTTTTGGAAAATTTAGGAAACCCAAGAATTTGTGGCAAAGGCTACTTATCTGTCATCACCAAAGTGTCTTGCCTTAGGAACTTAGGTACGAGAGGCGAAGGTCATGAATTGAACATCTTACTTGCTCGATCAAAGATCGGCATCTACTAATCATGATGTGATTCTTATTTACGTTATATGCTCTTGTTCCAATTTATTAGGCTATCTTTACCATGTGTTGCACATAAGTATAGACTAATTTGCGCAAAAATTGGAACACTTTGATTTCATGTTTGTTTGTAAATTGTTTTGAATATGTACCACTTGGAAAAGTGATCTTCATATGTACATTACTCAAATTATCCCAATTTAAGCAATTAGCCTTAATCTACTGGCATTCAAGAGTTATATCACTTAAGCACTTACCCTCATGAAAATATGTTTGACATGGACACAATCACACTTATGTAATATGCTAAAGCGATAAATGTTCACCTAGTACTCCAAGGCAAGCCGAAATAAAGCAACAGAATTAGAAAACATGTATGCTCCTAACTAATGAAATATGCCTAATGCAACACATGTAATATGCAATTAGAAGTCCGACTACTAGCATAGCATATGAATCAATTTGATAGCAAGTATTTTTAAACACGTTTTCAAAGAAGTATTTAAATGACAATGCTTGTTAGAATGATGAGCTGAACTCCATGCATGCAAGACAAATAAATGCTTTATACATGGAAAATGCTAAAATGAAATATGATGCTTTAAACTAACCGTCATAAACAGATAAATAAAATAGAAAGATGTGGGGTTGGAAGACATACACATTATTATATATTTGCCATCGCGTAGGAGGGTCTGAATGAATGTCCTAGCTAATTACTATGAATTAACTAACTATTACAAACCAAATGAAATAAATTAACTATACTAGCTAATTAAATAATTACAACACAAATTTAATTAATTAATCTAACTAATTAATACAAATTAACTAATTAAACTAACTAATTAGTTACATTAAGGAATTAATTACAAGTTGTACTACATTAACAAATGTAGCGGGTCCCGAGGAGCAAGGAAATGGCTTATGCATGCATATGAATTTCTCCATCGAGAATGCCTCTACACTGCTTTTACACCTCAGCTTCTACTCTGCTTTGTAAAGAAAGTGGTACTGCTTGGTTGAAAAAGGTGGGCAGCAGACCAACAGTGTTGGCCGGCCGCCTACTAATAGTGGCCTGCTGCCCAGTAAAGGTGGCCTGCTGACCACTAATGTTGGTTTTTCCCTGTTAAAAATAAACAGAGCACAAACAGAGCATTCTCAGGGGATGTCTGTTCACCCTGCCTCTCCTTATCATCAAATAGCTCAAAGGAAAGGTAGGTTTAATTCGCAAGTTATCAATCGGCGTAATTTCATTGCGTGATGGCTTATAAACCAAGGGATATAATTCCAATAAATGCACAATTAAAGACTCATGAACCTCCTCCCTATCATGATATTGATCAAGGGAGGTGGTTGACATTGATTCTTGAACTTTTTCATCACTAACAAGTATGAAACGACTCAAGACTCAATGAGTTCAATTAACGTCCGATTGAACCCAAACCATTTTATTATCATGATCCATTTTATTCCAATTTTAACACCTCTTTTAATTACCATTCAGTTCATTAGTCATTTTAATCCAAAATGAGCATTAAGTCCACTAATGGAAAGAAGTGTCAAACAAAGGATTGTTTTAGGCATGAGAGAGATGCCATGCCATTAGTAATGAACCTCCGAAGAGACTAAACTATTAAACACAACAATCTCTATCTCAAGCTTAAACTAATAATCAGTTTGAAATGACTCTCAAAGAAAAGAAAAAAAGTCAAGAAATGAGAGAGGTGCAGAGATGATTAGAGATGAATATAAGTATAGAAAGCTTGAAATAAATGCTATCAACCCAAATAGGTTGGTGTCTAATGCATAAAACACCAAACCTATTGTATCTTGCTCGACTTTCTTCGCGCCCCCCCCTTTCGGAGAAGGCGTGAATAGGTCTCCTACAGTTCGGACTCCTGTCACAGTTCTGAATCTAATCTCAGAAAGTGCAATGTAAGACTGATAAATCACCAAAGAGTCCAATCTGACAAAACACTTTGGAAAATCAGATTTTGAATCAGATAATGCCAAAATTAGACTACTTTGCCAGATTACAGAGTCGCCACCTAGATATTTTATTTTTGGGAAATTTAGGAAATCCTGACTCGTGCCAAAGGCCACGTGTTCGTCATCACCAAAATTGTCTCAGCTTAGGAACTTGGGTACGAAGGGGGAAGGTCATGAAATGAGCACCCCCGCTCGCCCGATCAAAGGATCGGCCTCTACTAAGCATGATGTGTTGTTTTATAAACATATGTGTTCTTGTTCGGTTATTTAGCTAACATTACTACGTGATGCGCACATCATACAAGTATAGACTAAATCGTGAGAATTGGAACAAAACAACTCATGTTTGTTTTCGAAAATGGTTTGAAAATGCTATTCGCAAGTAGGCTAAAGCGTGGATTTGCCACCCTCAAGTGAGCTATAGAACATGATTTTGCCACTTCGCAAAGTGGGCCTAAAACTCACATTTGATGAATTGTCCCAATTCAAACAATAAAGCTTTCATCCATAGGCATTCATGCAGTTTAGCATTTAAGCAAATAGCCTCATGGTAAGCATGCTATCATGGCAAAACTCACACTTATGCAAGTATGCTAAAGCATAACACTCACAGTGTATTCCAAGTCAGAACAAAAGCTAGTTAGAAATATGCATGATCCTAACTATACAAGATGCCTAATGCAACACATGAAATAATGCAACTAAATAGGCTCGGCTATTTAAGATGGCATATGAATGCGACAATTTGATACATGTATTCAAATAGGTATTGAAATATGATGCAGTTTGAATGATGCGCCGAGCCTGGTCCATGCAATACAAATGAATGACGCAAACATGCATGCATAAGGTATGCGAATCAAAACATGCCCTAATCTAACCACCGAAAGCGGATAAATAAAAGGGAGAAAGACGTGGGGTTGGAAGACATACACACGCACACGCACACGCACACGCACACGCACACGCACACTTATTACAACATTGCACCCTCTCCAAGGAGGGTCCGAATAAATAAGCTAACTAGCTACACTAAGCTAATTAATTACAAACCGAATTAATTAATTAAACACTTAACTAATTAATTACAAAACGACTCAGCTAATGAACTAATTAGCAAAGCAATTTGAATGAATGGCCTTAGGAAGCGAGGGAGATATGCATGCTCGATTGCGTCCTCCCGAAAACCCACCACCTTGCCTCTAGATGCCTCTGTTTGCATATCTTTGGACCTCTGAAAATTGTGCCAACCTCCAGATTGCTTCCTTTTGATCTCAAGAACACACTGAGGCCTCGTTTGGGAACAGGCTAATTTAGTAATTTTTTGATTATTTGGCTAAAATATAACTAAAAAAAACTAGTATGTTTGGGATGACTTTTTGACTTTTTACGAAAAGATGTGCCAAAAGTAGAGAGAAAAGAGAATCTTTGACTTTTTAGTTTGGGTTGTTGGCTTTTTGGCTAATTTAGTAACTTTTTGGCTTTTTGGCTAAAAAAGTGGGTTTCCAAACGAGGCCTGATGGTTGATCGCCCATGACTGGTGGCCATCAGCCAGTACTGGAGGCCGGTCGGCTGGCTTAGGTGGCCTGTCTGCTAGGCCATGTGGCCGGTCGGCCACTTCTTTCCTGAACTTCCTCCTTTTGCTGTAACAGAGAGTAAATAGAGGCATGTCAGTGTATTTGTCAAGGACTATGTGTACTGCCACCCTCCTTATCATGTCTCAAGCTCAAAGGAGTATGGCACTTGGCTCTCAAGCCACCAACTAAGCATTTTCAATGCATGGTGGCCAAAGAACCAAGCTTGTACAAGTTTAATGAATGAGCACATAAGACTCGAATGGTTATCACCCTATCATGCATGATCAAGGGCGACAACGACCAAGAAATGTGACACGTTTGATCACTTTGAGTATGAAACGTCTCACATTTCTTGTGTTTGGATTAACGTCCGATCCAAACACATGCAATGCAAACAACATGCTTCTCTTAGTCATGCTTTACTTGGCTCATTTTTGTTTACACATGTTAGCTTACCAATTAATCCCTTAACCGGTTAAGTCCAATGTGATTGTCCTCTAATGAGAGAGGGGTCAACCGAATGATGGTTCAAGACATGAGAGAGTTCATGCCTTTGGCTAGGAGGAACCCTCAAAAGAGAGTTAAAGCCATTGAGCATAAACTCTATCTCAAGCTTAAACACAACCTAAGGCTAACCAACCCTCAAAGCAAATTGAAAAATGAAGAAATGAGGGAGGTTGCAGAATTTAGTGCTGAAATGGCATGACAAATAATACAACATGCGAGCAACACATGCACAATATGTTAAGGGCCAAAAGCATCAAATCTAGTGAAGTGCATTACACTGGAAGCATGCAATATCAAGCTCAAAAGGGACTAACAGTCCAAAACAGTCCTAAAACACCCTAAATGGAGTTCAAAAACATGCTTGAAGCAAGCCAAAAATAGCTAAGCTAAGAGGCCAAAACAATAGCACATGCTAGGCAATTTAGCACAATTGCATTACAAGCATACAAAGCAAAGCTCATATGATCAAACCAGCTCAAAAAAAAGCTTAATCATGCCAAATCAGTAGCTAAAACATGCTGGAATTGAAGCACAAGTGGTAAGAAAAACATGCTCGCATGTTGGCTCGTAAGCAAGGCATAAAGCACAACTCTCAAAGGCAATGAAAGAGTAGAATATGTGAGAGTGGGATAGTGATATTTGCTATGAAATCACATGCTAAATGTTGTTATGGCATGTAAACAAACCAAGCAAAGCATGCTAGATGCTTTACAACACAAAGCTAGTAAAGCCAACTATACCGTAGTCATGCAAGGCAAGCCTCAAAGGACCAAGACCAGTCAAAACAGAGTTGAAGCAGATCAAAACAAAGCCAAAAACATGCTTGAACTAGGCTACAAAAGAGTAGAAAAACATGCTAACATCTTAGGCCACCAACACATGCAAACAAGATACAAGAAGGGGAGGCCACCCCCTCCTACTTGGGACCTCAAAATCAACTTTTTACCTCTAAAAATCCACTGGATTTTAGTGGTTTAAAGGCTAGAGAAAGTTTGTTTCAAAAGCTTGAAAGATGGCTCAAAAGGCTTTACAAGCCAAAAAGTGAAAATGAGGGGAACCACCCCCTAACCAAACAAGGATCAAACTATCATTTTTAAGACTGAAAAAATAGAGGTTTTTGTAGTTGAAAACTAGCTCAAAAATAGTTTGCAAAGGTGGCAAAACAAGTGTGCAAAATAAGCTTAAAGAAGGTAAGTGTTATACCTTTGAAGCACAACACTAAAACAGCCACTATTTGAGCCAAAACCAAGCTTTAGACTCAAACAAGACCACCAAGGACCTCAGCTCCAAGATGGAGGTGTTTGGCTAAGGGTCTCTTTGCAAATTTGTAGAGAAAGCTCACTTCTAAGCACAAAATAGTTAGAGAGAGGATTCTAGAGAGAGGTAGAAAATTTTGCTTTGAAATTTTGTAGAGAGAGGGATTTTAGAGAGAGAGGCTCCCAAACTTGCTAACCTTCCAAAATATGAGATATGGCCTTCATATATAGCAAAATCCAAGCCTTGGGTCGAAATATCTGATTTAGAGACAGCTGGAGCATTTGGAAGATAGCTGGAGCAAAATATCTGCACATTCTGAGCTTTCTAGACATTTCTGGTCGACCGGCCACTTTGATGGCTGACCGGCCACATTGGTGGCTGACCAGCCACTAATGGTGGCCAAAATGGGTCACTTTTGGCCGACCTTTGGCCGGAAAGCTCCATTTGTGGCCGGCACCCTCCCATACAGGCCGACGGCAAAAACTAGTTCTGGACCCCGACTTCAACTAGGTATAACTCCTTCATATGGACTCCTTTTCAGAACATTCTTGTATGAAAATTGTAGCCCCCAAAGTCTTCTTTCCAATGGTGGTAGCCTCACATAAAAATTCCAAGTATTCTAAGAGATATCCCTCTTTTACTGAATACTGCTCAGTTTCAGTCCAACCGGATTGATGCCCAACTTCAACCAACCATATCTCCCTCATCTGACCTCGGCTTGAGGAGATTCTTGAATGTAAAATGAAGCCCCGGAAGTCTAATTTCCAATGATGGTGGCCTCATAGCTGAAATATAAGTATACAAATGGATAGGCCCAATTTAGTGAGGGCTACTCGACTTTTTCTTAACGATTCGCGCCCATCTTCTGCCCCAACTTGTTTCCTTTCCTCTCTTCTAATTTTATTCAACCCCAAACCCCTAAATAAGGTGTTTTAAAGATTTTTTTCAAAGATTTCACCTCTCTTTCATTCATTTTCACTTTATCCTTGCTCAGTTTACCGAAAAGCGTAACATTTAACAAAATGCGGGCGTCAGAACATCGTAGGAACTTTGTTTTAAAAATATTTTGAAAGAGAGGGTTTTATGGTCTAAAATCTTTTTGGTCAAAAGGCTTTGGTCCAAAATGGGGTGGAAGGTTGGGATTTGAAGCTCCTCTTGCCAAAGAAATCGAACATTTGCACTGTACAACTTTCATCGCCAAGTAAACAATCAGCAGCACCCAAGTCTTAAGGGCGGTTAAAAATGGGGTGTCTACAGTTGCCCCTCTTTGATAGAGCTCAAAGTCATGAAATGGCATGAGTGAATGTCAAAGCCCAAAGACAACCCATTTTTGACAAGGCCGAAGACTTGGACAAACAAACAAAATATAAATGCAATTGGTTGAACCCGAAGGTTGCCTACGTATCCCTTTGCAAGGAATCAAACCAGCGTAGTTTAGGGGCAGGATGCAAAATGATATGCAATATAACGAAACAATACAAACGATATGCAATGCAACAAAACAATGCACATGATATACAATGCAATGAAATAATCAAACTACAAGCAGTGCAAAACCACACAAATATCATAAAGGGATGGAGATGCAAAATCAAACTACGTTTAACAAAGAAAAGGTGTCGGAACCTTAAAACCATAATTCTCTTAGTGGAATAGGTGCATGCACATGCAGAACTATGTGTTTCGCAGAAAGAATACAAGTAATTGGGTGTGATGATATGAGTGAGGAATGATTTGCTGTGGAAAGATCGTGATCCTAAATGCTGAATGCAACAAAACAAAATACAATGCAATGGATGCAATGGATGCAGTGAATAAGGCGCCCGGCCGAACCACATTTTTCCTGAAAAAGGCATGGATACAAAACAAACCATGTTTAACATAGAAAAGGTGTCGAAACCCTCAGACCACAATTCTCTTACTGGAATAGGCGCGTACACATTATCACAGAACCATGCTTCAACGGAGGAGATGTATGAGCACATACCAAACTAAGCTTAACATGGAAAGGATACAGGCGATACAATGGATATGATGTAATGGATGCAACAGATAGTGCAGTAGATGCAAAAGGGTGACATACTGCAACCATGCTGGAATTATGAGAGGAGGAAGATAAATTCCAAACACGCCGAAATCATGCGAGGAAATGGACACTCCAACCATGCTGAAATCGTGAGAAGAGGTTTGAAAAGAACTACTTAGGGGTGCATTCCACGCAACCCAATATAAATTCCAAACATGCTAAAATCGTGTAAGGAAATGAGCACTCTAACCATGCTAAAATCGTGAGAAGAGGTCCAAAAACAACCAATCAAGAGTGCGCTCGACGCAACCTGAGATAAATTCCAAACACGCTGAAATCGTGTAAGGAAATGAGCACTCTAACCACCCTGAAATTGTGAGAAGAGGTCCAAAAACAACCAATCAGGAGCGTGCTCGACGCAACATGAGATAAATTCCAAATGAGGAATAGAACACTCTAACCACATTGAAATCGTGAGAAGAGGTCCAAAAACAACCAATCAGGAGTGCGCTCGACGCAACCAGAGATAAATTCCAAACACGCTGAAATCGTGTGAGGAATGGGACACTCTAACCACATTGAAATCATGAGAAGAGGTCCGAAAACAACCAATCAGGAGCGCGCTTGACGCAACCCGAGACAAATTCCAAACACGCTGAAATCGTGTGAAGAATGGGACACTCTAACCATGCTAAAATTGTGAGAAGTGATCCAAAGAAACGCAATTAGGAGCGCATTCCGCGCGTCCTGAGATAAGTCTCGTAGGACAACGATCCTAAACGCTGCTCAGCGTAAAAGGATAAATGATACAAGATAGCACAAGATGCAAATAAATGCAATAAGTGCAATGATATGATACAAGTTACAAGCAATGTATGATGTTTAGGGAATGCAATGAACAAACAAAGTGGCACTTTAGAAAGCACCTAATGAGGCAAGTGGCGATGAACCGCTCTACTCTGACGGGGATCTCCTCTTGTGTTCTTCGAACTCTTACCTTCAACTCATAGTTCAAAGGTTCTGAAATGCTGACAAGGGGTAACCTCTGCATGTAAAAGCCGCGGATGCCGCTGCTCATATTTGCAACTTTCCTTATTCTCTAACGGGGTGATAAACTAGGTTGGTTCAGTATCCAGAATTGAGGCACATACATGCTATTTCAATCTATGGAGCTGCCATACAGATTTCAAGCCGAGAATACACCCCTGAGTATTTAAACCAGACTTTAGTCTTGGAAATTCCAAACCTTTGTGTTCTAGGCATCGCCATTCGAACTCTAGTTTCCACCGTCGTAGTTAGTCTCCTAGGAACTCATTGCAAACACAGCTAAGATGCCTCTGGCAGGGAATGGTGCTTAGAGAGAACACTTCTGATCACCATTCTGGCTTGAAGCAGGCTTAAGCTTGAGCTTGAGGTAGAGGCACACTCGTGCTTCAGAGCATTGACAAGGCCTTAGGAGGTACATCCGGAATGCAATCTCGGAACTTTTTGAAGTTTGAAACAAACTTGGATGCTTCAATTTTCCCTCTTTTCTTTTGCTTTTCAGTTTGGAACCCATGTAGCTTCAGATAGGTCCTTGTTCTATTGTTCTCACATGACCTGGGTTGAACCCCGCAGTTTTATGAAAGAACAAATCCTGTTTTGCACATCTGTGGAGAACGGCACGGCACCCTGAGCACAAAACGATTTTTTTTTTTTTGAAATTGAAAGATGAGTTCATAATCGGGTATTGAGCCTACGACTGACCACAGTCAAAACGACTTAACAAAGGAAAACAAAGGTAAAACAACCTAAACACATCTCTTAACACTCGAAATGACTCAAAACAAGAATTGAGACAAACAAAAACACACACACAACACTCAGATGTGTTACCAAGGCGAGAGACCTTTCGGTTCACAAGGAGCCCGTTTCTCCAGGTATTGTTTCCCACCCTTTCTCATTTGTGATTCTCACATCACTTTGGCACTCACTCTCTTTTTCTTTGAAAAGCCCTTTCTCACTTTTTCTCTCAATGCACCTCTCTCTATTCTTCAATCTCTCTTATTTTTTATCCCTCCCCTAGGTGGTTGATGGATAAATAGGAAGTTGTAGGCTCTTGCCCCTGGTATTCTGCTAGATTCTCCTTCTTTCACTCACAGCTAGTGAGTTTCTCCCACAGAGGGGTTGTGGTGCGACTGGATGTGCAGCAGATCTACATCGGACATTTGTTGATCCCTTGGCCAGTTCGGATGTGATCAGACCTGTCCAGATGAGGGAGTGGAATATCCTGATCCATTCCAATTCGTGCTTCGCACTCGACTTAATACCTCGCTGCTCGGAGGATGAGAGGGCTTTCGGCCCTTTGCTTGTTAGCTTCAGTTGTGCCTTTTCTGGCAAGTATGGTGCCCTTTTTGGCAAGTATGTTGACAACGGGGAAAGACAGAAAACCTTACTCAACTATGCCCCTAGTTCATCATTTTGACCATTTTTTGTTTTTGCTTTCTGTTAAAACAATTTTGACCAACATGAGAATTAGATTAACATGCTTGTTCAATTTTCTGATTCAAAATCATGCAAGTCAGGCTATGAGCACTGAAAAGTTTCCTTTTTTGGGTCCAAAAAATGGTCCAGTTTTGGAAAAATGGGATAATTTTTGCAAAAATTAGTCAACCTCATTAAAAAAAAAAAAAATCTCAAAACTATTTTTGCAAATGGCCACTGCTCAACCAACACGGAATCTACTCTCGAGATGCATAATCTCAGATCTGAACTTAACTTGTCTTGCAGCTGAATCTTGTAACAGAGTAGAACAACCGTGTCTGAATGAAGATGAGCATGAAGATGAGCCACTTCACATGTACAGAAGCCGAGTTGAACAAGGATAAACCAATCAACATGGATGAGCCTAGCAGGATGAAAATGATTGGGGCTGAACTTCAGAATGAAGTTGCCAACGTGTCTCAAACATGGGAATCAGGCCTGACGTAGTTCCAGGTTGAGGTTCACTCGGGTGTTGACACTATCCTTTTACGCTCTAACTTTTGCCAGGGCCGCTCTTCCGGGTTTTCAACCTTGCGAGCTCTGTTTTTCTTTTCTTTTCTTCTTTTCTTTTTCTTCATTTTTCATTTTCTTCAAATTTTTTTTTTGTTCTTTTTGTTCTTTTTCTCTGCTATAACTTTTGCCTAGGTTGCCCTTCCAGATTTTCGGCCCAACGAGCCTCTCAAAGATAAAAATAAAATAATAAAAAAAGGGTGTAACTTGTCCATGTTGATCAGTTTTGAGACCTCAAAGCCATCTGAATCCAGGAGAATGGCTGCTGTTCGTTGATGATGTAGAAATCCATCCAACCGGGTCTGAATTGCCCCAAGTGTTGCGGATAGGAACTTGACTGTCCTTCAGCAATAAATTTTCTTCTTTCAGCTGCTAGAATTTGGCTTTCTTGCCAATCTTCATTGGTTTGAGAGATGACCAGATTTTGAATCTTCGAGCACATCTGACGTTTTTTGCCCCTAGTTTGAGGGCTACTTCTGATCTAGCTTTGCAAGCTTCCTTTGATAACATCTGATCTTCTTGATCTGACTTTCTTGTCCCTAGTTCAAGGCTTGCTTCCAATTCTGGCCTGGCAGGCCTCCTATTGTGGTTGATCGTCGAACATTCCGAATCAAAGTTCAAGGTTTGAAAGCAAAAAGGGGTCGAGTCTCAAGGCCAAGAGGGATCCTCTGCTGCACAATCTCAAGATCAATTCCACGCATGTCTTCGTAGGACCACGCAAAACATTTTTTGAAATCTTTTAAGAAAGCGACTAATCGCTCCCGTCGAAGACAATGTAGAACCAATCTGGATCAAGCCAAGATCCTTTTCAGTACTTACATTAACAAACATGATCTCATTCATTAAGGGCTTAGCATGCCTCTCTTCTTCTAAGTTGATCAAATTTTTGCAAATCCCAAGGAATTACTTCCTTTTTGTTTTCATCATAGTGTTCAAAAAGTTTTAAAAAACTTAGGTCAGTGCAATGATTTCAAGTCACAGAAAAGTAGGTGAAAAGCACTGTTGTTTCATTCAGATCTCCTGGCACAACTGGCTTCAAAGGTAGAAACAGATGCAAAAGGGTGGAAATCACTGCTATTTCATTCAGATCTTCTGGCACAACTGGCTCAATGGCAGAAACAGACGCAAAAGAAAGAGTGTAAAAGACAAACACAAAACATGAAAGTGATACCCGAGGTAACACCCCCGAAATCACCCGACTTTAACACAACAGGATTGACTCAATACAATAAGGCAGACTAGACTGACTCAGTACAAAAAGACTGACTCAATACAACATAACAAAAACTGACTCAATACCCAAGTCAGAAAGTACAATAAATAACATTCGCAAATTGCCCAAAACAGTGCGTGCCATCCACCATAGCTGGAGTAAAATGAGTGTTATTAACAGGTGGTTCATCCCCCGATCACATAGTCACATTATCCCCCAAGTTCACTAATCCAGTGCCGATAGACTTTGCAGGACCTGGTGCGACAATGACCTCGTTGTCAATCAGATCTTGTATTTTGTGGCGAAGACGAAAACACATGTTAGTGTCATGGCCAGCTTGTTGATGGAAGGCACACTTCTTGGCAGCATCATGCTTAGCCGGAAAGGGATTCGGGAGAGGTCGAGGTTCAAGGCGTTTGAGATGGCCTTGTCTAATGAGGATTTGGAGAGCTTTGGACGAAGTCATGTAGAGGGGATTGAAGACCCTCTGGCCTCGGGGTGGGTACTTTGTAGGTTGTGGGGTGGTGGATGTACCAACAAAAGGATTGGCAGGTGCTGACTAGGTTTGATGATCTCTTCTGAGTATAGGATTAGAGCTGAAAGGAACGTTTCTAGCATGATAGCCCTTTTTTGGCTTGCCCTTTGATTCAAACTGCCTTCAACTTGAGTGGTGAAAGTGTCATCCACAGTCTTTGCAACAACTGCAAGCACTTGTTATTTGTTCAGTCCTTCAGCTTTCAAAGTCTCAACAGCCTATTGAAGATGTTCATGGGGACCAATGCTTGCCCCTACCTTGTTCTTACCACTTGCCTCCACTTTGCCAAGGGATTGGCCTTCTTCAAATGCAGCTGTCCCATTATTGGGGAGCTTTTTGGCGTGAAATTTCTAGCATGTGATGTGGTTGATGACAAAGCCGATATCCTAAAGGCTAGATCTGCCACAATTCTCTGAAGATCTTCAATCATTCTCCTTAGCTCAGAAGTATAGTGGGTTCACAGGTTTGAGATGATTCGGGTTTGAGTGCATCCATCATGCATAAGTCCATGCTTTCTGGAATGAACACCTCAGGCTTAAGTAAATGGGCTGGGGTGATGTATATACTGGGGTCATAGGTGGATGGCAGTATATGGATTAGATTGAGATGCAGAGGTGACGGGTCAGTACTAGCTTGAGGTCCTTAGGTGGAGTTATGGTCTCTTCGTCAATAAGATCCTGAATCTTATGAAGGAGGCAAATGCAGCGGTTCGTATCATGATCATGCTGTTGATGATAGGCACAGTATTTAGCTAGGTCATATCTTGGTAGAAGAGGATTTGAAAGGGGTTAAGGTTCTAGGAGCTCTAGGTACCCTTCTTCTCGCAGCATTTTCAAAGCTTGAGAGAGACTCATGTAAAGAGGAAAGAAATTTCGGGCTTGGGGCCGAGTTGAAGTGGTTTGTTTTTGGCCATTGAGGGGAATGGTGATAGTGTCTACATTTGAGCGTTTCGTAGTTATGCTACCATCAGTAGTAGCATTGGAACTACAAATAACATTCTTTTTCATAGGCTCATTATCTTCCACAATGATCCCTTGTTTGAGGGCATTCTCGATTTGAACCCCCATTTCATGAGGGTCTGGAAAGATAAACAGAGGTAGAACGATCATCTTTTGCAACAACTTGCCATGTAGATTCCGAACAATCATCCTGATCTGATCTTTGTCGAAAGGCCTTGTAGCCACCATCGAGGCCTTTGCTCTCCATCTCGTCACGAACTCTGAGAAACCCTTCTTTGGCTCTTGGCAGGTGACTTCGAGATCACGAGTTGTGACCTCGATCTGTGTGTTGTAGGAGTATTGAGCAGTAAAGGCCTTAGCCAGCTCTTTCTAGTTCTGTTTCACAGAGTCCTCCAATTTAGCATACCAGATTATGGCTATCCCAGACATGGTTCAGTCGAAGAGAGACAACTTCTAGGCCGGGGTCAAACCCATTGGCCTTAGGGTATCAGAAAGCAGGCGGAGATGCACCATTGGGTCTCCAGAGCCATCGAAGCGGTCAATATGCGGTATTTTAAACCGCTTCGGTAAGATAACTGTAGATTCAGTCTACCTGTCCTCTAAATCCAGGATAGAGTTCACTCCTTGTGCTCGTTTGAATAACTTCTCTAGTTTATTGACCTTAAGTGCAGTTGGGTCAACCTTAAATTCAAACGGAGCTTCGGTTTGATAAACAGGAACTTTAGAGGCATGTTCTGGGATTGGCTCTGCCAAATTTCCTTGAGTCTCTTGGACATTAGTAGTATGGGCAGTGGCTCCGGCTGTCGGGTTACCCATGGGAGGTGTATGAAATGCAGAAGCCGCGGCCGGCTGTGGCTATTGTTATTGTAGCCAGGTTATCATTTCGGTTTAATGAGCAGTGACTTCAGCCTAACGGACTGCGTCTTGTTGCAATGCCTTGATTGTCTGTTGCAGGTGCTGTATTTGTTCTTCCACACTGGCTGGGGGATACTGAGCCATGGGAATGGGTGATTGATCTCGTACCGAGCTAAAATGTAGACAACTGTTCCCAGACCAGACTAGACCCAGGTGAATTGAAGTGTGACTGCTGTAGAAACTGCACTGGTGAATTCTGCCTCAAGATCCTTTGTCTTGTAACCGGTGGCGGTGAGGTAAACACAGGTTGCTTTTGAACCAATTCCGACCTGACAAAGTCTATCGATACAAGTCCAGAGTACCCGGGGGATATTGGAGCCTTTTGAAGCTATGGTTCCAAGATTACTTTGCAAAAAAGAAAATGGACAGCACCTCAGCCTAATTCACTAGAACATATATGAGCATAGCTGAATGATTGTGCTCTCTACTGAAATCTGCCCCAACATATATGAGCATAGCTGAATGATTGTGCTCTCTACTGAAATCTGCCCCAAATTTCTATCTCAAAACTGACACCCGCAAACTGATACCTAGACTCGCAATTGATACATACATTCCCGTAGAGTCACACTTTAAAAGCACATATCAAGCAAGTGAGAGCCAAAACAACCCTATGGTGGGGTAGGGTTTCCCTATCCTAATTTCGTCAGGAACTAGGGGTTCATTACGCATACATGCGGTTTCATACAATCCTTCATTTGGGTGAGCAACCTGTCCTAGTTTGGAACAGTCTCCAAGGCATCCAATATGCAACTAGGTCGATTGGTCAAAAAAGGGTGCCTCAGCAAGACCACCTAATATACCTCTCGCTCCCAACACCAAAAAGTGGGAGGAAGGAAGTGGCACAGCGGTAGTCCAGATCTAAGGTTTGTGTTCCCATCGTGGCAAAGCTCGTAATCGGTCAGCCTTATGGCACGCTTTTCTAAGCAAGCCTCTGGCAAACCGTTTAGGAATGGCAGATGGCAAACACTGTGACTTAGGCGCACCTATGCAAATGCAATGCAAAGAAACACATAAGTGTAAATAAAACAACACATCATGAGTTCGAGTTTAGTTCTCTATGTCCCTAGCGGAGTCGCCAGAAACTATAGCCTGCTCGACTTTTTTCGCGCGTCGTCCTTTCAGAGAAGGCACAAATAGGTCTCCTACAGTTCGGACTCCTGTCACGGTTCTAAATCTAATCTCATAAAGTGCAATATAAGACTGATAAATCACCAAAGAGTCCAATCCGGCAAATCATTTTGGAAAACCAGATTTTGAATCAAATAATGCCAAAATTGGATTGCTTTGCCAGATTACAGAGTTGCCACCTAAATATTTTATTTTTGAAAAATTTGGAAAACCCTAACTCATGCCAAAGGCAACGTGTCCGTCATCACCAAAGTTGCCTCGGCTCGGGAACTTGAGTACGAGGGGGGAAGGTCATAAAATGAGCACCCCCACTCACCCAATCAAAGGATCAGCCTCTACTAAGCATGATGTGTTGTTTTATAAACATATGTGTTCTTGTCCGGTTATTTAGCTAACATTACTACGTGATGCGCATAGCATACAAGTATAGACTAAATCGCGAGACTTGGAACAAAACAACTCATGTTTGTTTTCGAAAATGGTTTGAAAGTGCTACTCGCAAGTAGGCTAAAGCGTGGATTTGCCACCCTCAAGTGGGCTTTAGAACATGATTTTGCCACTTCGCAAAGTAGGCCTGAAACTCACATTTGATGAATTATCCCAATTCAAACAATAAAGCATTCATCCACAGGCATTCATGCAGTTTAGCATTTAAGCAAATGGCCTCATGGTAAACATGCTATCATGGCAAAACTCACACTCATGCAAGTATGCTAAAGCGTAACACTCACAGTGTACTCCAAGCCAAAACAAAAGCTAGTTAGAAATATGCATGATCCTAACTATACAAGATGCCTAATACAACACATGCAATAATGCAACTAAATAGGCTCGGCTATCTAAGATGGCATACGAATGCAACAATTTGATACATGTATTCAAATAAGTATTGAAATACGATGGAGTTTGAATGATGCGCCGAGCCCGATGCATGCAATACAAATGAATGATGCAAACATGCAAACATAAGGTATGCTAATCAAAATGTGCCCTAATCTAACCACCTAAAGCGGATAAATAAAAAGGAGAAAGACATGGGGTTGGAAGACATGCACACACACACACACACGCACACGCACATTTATTACAACATTGCGCCCTCTCAAAGGAGGGTCTGAATAAATAAGCTAACTAGCTACACTAAGCTAATTAATTACAAATCGAATTAATTAATTAAACACTTAACTAATTAATTACAAAATGACAAAGTTAATGAACTAATTAGCTAAGCAATTTAAATGAATGGCCTCGAGAAACGAGGGAGATATGCATGCTCGATTGCGTCCTCTTGAAAATCCACCACCTTGCCTCTAGATGCCTTTGTTTGCACATCTTTGGACCTCTGAAAATTGTGCCAACCTCCAGATTGCTTCTTTTTGATCTCAAGAACACACTGATGGTTGATCGTCCATGATTGGTGGCTATCGGCCAGTACTGGAGGCCGGTCGGCTGGCTTGGGTGGCCGGTCGACCACTTCTTCCCTGAACTTCCTCTTTTTGCTGTAACAGAGAGCAAACAGAGGCATGGCAGTGTATTTGTCAAGGATTGTGTGTACTGCCATCCTCCTTATCATGTCTCATGCTCAAAAGAGTGTGGCACTTGGCTCTCAAGCCACCAACCAAGCATTTTCAATGCATGGTGGCCAAAGAATCAAGCTTGTACAAGCTTAATGCATGCGCACATAAGACTCGAAAGGCCACCACCCTATCATGCATGATCAAGGGTGACAATGACCAAGAAATGTGACACGTTTCGTCACTTTGAGTATGAAACATCTCACATTTCTTGTGTTTGGATTAACGTCCGATCTAAACACATGCAACGCAAACAACATGCTTCTCTTAGTCATGTTTTACTTGGCTCATTTTTGTTTACACATGTTAGCTTACCAATTAATCCCTTAACCGGTTAAGTCCAATGTGATTGTCCTCTAATGAGAGAGAGGTCAACCGAATGATGGTTCAAGACATGAGAGAGTTCATGCCTTTGGCTAGGAGGAACCCCTCAAAAGAGAGTTAAAGCCATTGAGCATAAACTCTATCTCAAGCTTAAACACAACCTAAGGCTAACCAACCCTCAAAGCAAATTGAAAAATGAAGAAATGAGGGAGGTTGCAGAATTTAGTGCTGAAATGACATGACAAATAATACAACATGCGAGCAACACATGCACAATATGTTAAGGGCCAAAAGCATCAAAGCTAGTGAAGTGCATTACACTGGAAGCATGCAATATCAAGCTCAAAAGGGACTAACAGTCCAAAACAGTCCTAAAATACCCTAAATGGAGTTCAAAAACATGCTTGAAGCAAGCCAAAAATAGCTAAGCTAAGAGGCCAAAACAATAGCACATGATAGGCAATTTAGCACAATTGCATTACAAGCATACAAACCAAAGCTCATATGATCAAACCAGCTCAAAACAGAGCTTAATCATGCCAAATTAGTAGCTAAAACATGCTGGAATTGAAGCACAAGTGGCAAGAAAAACATGCTCGCATATTGGCCCGTATGTAAGGCATACTCTCAAAGGCAATGAAAGAGTAGAATATGTGAGAGTAGGACAGTGATATATGCTCTGAAATTACATGCTAAATGATGTTATGGCATGTAAACAAACCAAAGGACCAAGACCACTCAAAACAGAGTTGAAGCAGATCAAAACATAGTTGAAGCAGATGCTTTAAAACACAAAGTTAGTAAAACCAACTATACTGTAGTCATGCAAGGCAAGCCTCAAAGGACCAAGACCACTCAAAACAGAGTCAAAGAAGATCAAAACAAATCCAAAAACATACTTGAACTAGGCTACAAAAGAGTAGAAAAACATGCTAACATCTTAGGCCAGCAACACATGCAAACAAGATACAAGGAATGGAGGCCACCCCCTCCTACTTGGGACCTCAAAACCAACTTTTAACCTCTGAAAATCCCCTGGATTTTAGTGGTTTAAAGGCTAGAGAAAGTTTGTTTCAAAAGCTTGAAAGATGGCTCAAAAGGCTTTACAAGCCAAAGAGCAAAAAAGGAGGGGAACCACCCCCTAACCAAACAGGGCTCAAACCATCATTTTGAAGACTGAAAACAGAGGTTTTTGTAGTTGAAAACCAGCTCAAAAACAGTTTGCAAAGGTGGCAAAACAAGTGTGCAAAATAAGCTTAAAGAAGGTAAGTGTTATACTTTTGAAGCATAGGACTAAAACAGCCACTATCTGAGCCAAAACCAAGCTATAGACCTCAAACAAGACCTCCAAGGACCTCAGCTCCAAGATGAAGGTGTTTGGCTAAGGGTTTCTTTGCAAATTTGTAGAGAAAACTCACTTCTAAGCACAAAATAGTTAGAGAGAGAGGATTCTAGAGAGAAAGGTAGAAAATTTTGCTCTGAAATTTTGTAGAGAGAGAGAGGGATTTTAGAGAGAGAGAGGCTCCCAAACTTGCTAACCTTCCAAAATATGAGATATGGCCTTCATATATAGCAGAATCCAAGCCTTGGGTCGAAATATCTGATTTAGAGACAGCTGGAGCATTTGGAAGATAGCTGGAGCAAAATATCTGCACATTCTGAGCTTTCTAGACATTTTTGGCTGACCAGCCACTAATGGTGGCCAACAAGGGTCACTTTTGGCCGACCTTTGGTTGGAAAGCTCCATTTGTGGCCGGCACCCTCCCACAGAGGCCGACGGCAAAAAGTAGTTCTGGACCCCGACTTTAACTAGGCATAACTCCTTCATCTGGACTCCTTTTCAGAACATTCTTGTATGAAAATTGTAGCCCCCGAAGTCTTCTTTCCAATGGTGGTAGCCTCACATAAAAATTTCAAGTATTCTAAGAGATATCCCTCTTTTACTGAATACTACTCAGTTTTAATCCAACCGGCTTGATGCCCAACTTCAACCAACCATATCTCCCTCATCTGACCTCGGCTTGAGGAGATTCTTGAATGTAAAATGAAGCCCCGGAAGTCTACTTTCCAATGATGGTGGTTTCATAGCTGAAATCTAACTATACAAATGGATAGGCCCAATTTAGTGAGGGCTACTCGACTCTCTCTTAACGATTCACGCCCATCTTCTTCTCCAACTTGTTTCCTTCCCTCTCTTCCAATTTTATTCAACCCCAAACCCCTAAATAAGGTGTTTTAAAGATTTTTTTCAAAGAGTTCTCCTCTCTTTCATTCATTTTCACTTTGTCCTTGCTCGGTTTACGGAAAAGCGTAACATTTAACAAAATGCGGGTGTCAGAACATCATAGGAACTTTGTTTTAAAAATATTTTGAAAGAGAGGGTTTTAAGGTCTAAAATCTTTTTGGTCAAAAGGATTTGGTCCAAAATGGGGTCTAAGGTTGGGATTTGAAGCTCCTCTTGCCGAAGAAATCGAACCTTTGCACTGTATAGCTTTCATCACCAAGTAAACAATCAATAGCGCCCAAGTCTTTAGGGCGGTCAAAAATGGCGTATCTACACCTATGAGGACGATTACACTACAAACATGCTATACAAAGCATAACTGAAACTAACACATAAAAACAATTCTAAATTAACCTAAAATAGTGTCGGAATTGAGGTAAAAGAAGCTAAAAGAGTAAGCTAAAATAATGAAGAATTTAAGCTGGTAAACAAGTCAAAGGATGGATGGCTAACCCCTCCATTTTTGGGACCTCAAAACCACATTTTTAGCCTCTAAAAACTTTTGAAATTCAGTGGTAAAAAGATCAAAAAAGAGTTGATGAAGAGATGAGAAACACGAGGGAAAAGGCTTAGGAGACAAGGTACAAAGAAGAGTGATTAACCCCTCTACCTTTAATAGCCTTAAACCACAACCCTCAGTCCTTAAAAATAGTTGAAAAATAGTCCAAAAATAGTAAGCAAAGATAAAGGAGAAGTAGTGTAGAGAAGGCCAAGGTTATACCTCTTGAAGAGGAATAACACTTTTGTTAATAAACCCACAAGTTCTCACTCTCAAGGGCTAAGATTTGAGCTCAAGAACCTTAGCAAGAAGAGCTAAATGTTTGGTTTAGGAAGCGTACAGAGAGAGTGTGTAGGTTGAAAGATAGAGAGAGAGAAAGAGAGTGCTATGCAAGTCTTTTGCCTTTTGGAATTTTTTGTAACCTTAAAACCAAGAGGAAAGGTCCCCTATATATAGAAATATATGTTACTATCTCGGAAATATCCATATAGAGACAGCTGGAATGGTGCATCTATCTGTGGAGACAATTGGCCAAAAATATCTAGGTTTTGTCACAAGTAGCAAGCAAGCCAAACCACTAGTGGGTTTGTGGGTCGCTGGGTGGCCAATCCACACAAAATGGCCAAATTTACAACTAGCCGGTAGGCCACTAAAAGTGGGCGGCTGTAAACAAAAATCTGCTTCTAGGACCAATTTCAAAGGGGTATATCTCCTTCATCCGGACTTGGTTAGGTCATTCTTGAGTCTAAATTGAAGCCCCAAAAGTCTACTTTGCAATAGAGGTGGCCTCACATCTAAATCTAAGTGTGAAAAGAGATATTCCTATTTTAGTAAAGGCTACTCATTTCTATCTTAACAATTTGATGCCCGACTTCTCCCCAACTAGTTTTTTTCACTCCCCTCCTATTTTCTCTAACTCCAAACCCATAAATAAGAAGTTTTAAAGATTTTTCAAAGAGTTCACCTCCCTTCCACTTATTTCCAATTTGTCCTTACTAGGTTTACCGAAAAGTGCAACATTTTAAATGAAATGCGAGTCTCGGAACATCATAGAAGCATTTGGAAAAATATTTTGAAAAAGAAGGTTTTAAGGTCTAAAATAGTATTGGTTAAAAATGGGATGTAAGGTTGGGATTAGAAGCTCTTCTCGCTGAAGAAATCGAACGTTTGTACAGCGTATCTTTCATCATCGAGTGATCAATCTGAGGCTCCTATGGCTTAAAGGCAGTTGAAAATGAGGTGTCTACAATACCACATGTATCGTACCACAAAAATATGTAACTTACCACAAAATTTTATAACATCAATCACAAAATTTTATCATAAATTGACGTAAATGTCCAAAATTTTATAATTGATATTGCAAAAGTTGGTTACTTGAGTATGACATTTTTTGTTATGCTAATTTATAACGAGATACATATTTTATAATTCATTTTGTGAAATTTTATGATAAAATTACACATTTTGTTATCCGATACGTATGCATTTTCATTTTTAAATATATTTTTAAAATGATAAATTTATCATTGATAATTACTAATTAGAGTTCAACATAATAGTGAAAATAAGTGTGGTTCACAAAGCTGGCCCATGACTACACCTATATTTTTTCTGCTTCATATGTTGAAATGGGCCTGTTTTGGGCTGAGCTCGCCTTCATTTTTTAGGATTGAATAAAATATTAATGTAAAAAGTACATTGATGAATGATTGGATATCAGTGGTTATATGTTTGAATTACATTTATCTTAAATAAATAATCGATATATATAATTTTAAGAATAACCATCAATTTTTTGCAATACAAATGTAATTAAAAAATATAATTACCAATATTCGATCATCTTGATTTTCCATTAAAATTCTAACCAACGAATCTTAAAAGATGAGCGATTTAGATTACTGAAATCGATAACAAAATAAGCCCATCAAAGCCAATAATATATATATATAATTATATTTCAGAATAAAAGATGTGATAATATGAATTTTATGTCGATATAACTAACCAATTAGTCATGAAAATGGGGTTAAATATTACATGTATTAAAATCTCTAGGGAGGTTAATGTAATTATATTAAAATTGTGAAATTTGCTATATTTTTACCAAATCTCATGGGAGGGTCAGTGTAATTTACCTAAAATGTAAATTGAAAAAGAATGGAGATAAATTATACCATTAGTCTTTGTAGTTGAAGCGAAGGGTAACTTCTAGTTTCAATTTGAACCCTAGACTCTTCATTTTGTTGCAATTTTGTTCTTTCGTCATGTGTTGTTAATAGTTTTGGTGGAATAGCAAGACGGGCATAATTTCTTTCCAGTGAATTTAAAAGAAAATAATAATAGTGATTACTAACATAATTCCTTTTGAGTTTCACTTTGATTTCTCTTATTTTATATGTAGTTTTTTTTTTCGTTTAAAATTTTAACGACTGTAAATAATTGAGGAACAACATTGCAACATAATTGAAAGTATGAAGTTCAAATTGAAACTACAAGAGCTAAGTGAAATCATACTCACGCTAGCGAGAAATTATTCAATGCTTCCGGTGCAAGTTTAGGTGACATTCCAAATAAGTAGTTATTGGTCTAAATCATAAAATCCACCACTTTTGTGTTAAAATTTTAAGAGACAAAGTGTTAAATGTCAATTTATAAATGAGAGTATTGCTCCAGGAGAATTGAATAATTTCTCCATACTAGAGGGATCAACAATGTTAAATATATATATATATATATAATATGGTTAAGGAAGATCACGTGACTGTATTTCCATCCAATGATATATTGTTATTTCTACACCACTCTTTTGATTTTAAACCCATATAATTATTAGGGCCTTGCTATTGCTTGGCAATGAGCTATTGATTGGACACACTGCTAAGGTGAAATTTGCAGAAAATAGGATAATTATGTGTGTGTGTGTGTGTGTGTGTGTGAGAGAGAGAGAGAGAGAGAGAGAGAGAGAGAGGTGTTACCTTAGGCTCTTCAGGGGGAGGAAGTGGCTTTCTTTGGTTAGTCTCTTTCTATCTCTATCTGTAGAAAATTTGAAGAAGAAGATAGATCTACTATGGATTTAAGCTTGTAGATCTCAAATCTAAGTTGGAATGAAGATCTATGATACAGAGAGGGAAGATCTACGATGGAGCTCGAGATATAGACATAAGTTTCTTTGATGATAAGATAGCGTTCCATCAAGCATCGTATTTGCAAAAGTGAAAACACAAATGTGTATTTGCATCTGGGGGAGATTTGTAATTTCCTATTATTTGTTCCCTAAATGCCAATAATGTATTCTCAACCAAATTTATTGGACTAAAAAAATGACGTAAATATTGCCCAAGGGCAAAAGCGAGAATATCAATAGTTATTTTTGAAATCTGATAAGTAATTTATCATAAGTTTAAATTTGTCCCTAAAAAATTATTTTTAAGGACCAAATTCAACTAGTTTGTAAATATTAGACTCTAAAACGTTAATTTCATGTAGTGTATGCACTTTATAACTAAAAAAAATGGCATAATTTCATATTTTTTGAGTCATAACTAAAGAAAAAAATACAAAAAAAAAAAAAAAAAAAAAAAAATCGTAACTCAACACAACATGAGGCATAACTAGACATGTCATAAGTTATAATTAAAATAATGCCATAACTAAAGTAGAAATGACATAACTAAAGATACATATATTACAATCTTTTCAAGAGTATGTATATTAAAATTTCCCTTATTTTGATGTATGATAAATAAATAATTATTGGCCTTTTGATTTGAAAGTGAAATAAATCTAACCATTGGTTACTAATTATTAAAGGGAAATGTTATGGTATGCACCCTAAAGAGATGTAGACCATATGTACCTTATTTTGTAAAATTTCACAAAATTTATTATTTCTTTATAAATTGGCATAATAAGAAATATTGTAATTAAGTCAAATTTTGCAACATTGACCACAAAATTTTAAATATTTTGTGTGGGGATGTATTTTTAGGGTCGTGCCATGTGGTCAAGGTATTAGCTGAGGTGCCACGTACATGAGCCAGATTGCCGAGATGATTGTGGTATTGCCAAGATATGATATGGTAATACTAGAATTTGAGATATTTGGATAGATAACAGGAGTCCTAGATAAGTGATGCACTTAGTTCGAATAAGGATGAGGTTTTTCAGTAGTTCATCCATATCTAATTAAGAGTCCAAGTTAAGCAATGTGCTTAACTCCTATGAAGTGAGACTTTTAGGGATGAGGCACTATTGGCTATAAAAGTAAGGCACCCCCGTGGGTCTAAGGTACGCTTTAATTGAGAGTTATGTGTTACTTGTTTGATATCTTTGAGAGATAAGTTAAATGACTTGATCGTCAAAGTGCCCCTAGTTGGATGAGCCACCTCAGTATTTCTCATTCTCTTGTGTGCAGGTGTTTAGCTTAATCTATTTTGCCGCGTGCTCTCCAACTAAGTTCCCTAGATCTCGGCAAGAGATCTATTTGGTTGTGAGGTCAAAAATCAACACCCACAATTTGGTACCGTCTGTGAGAACTTAGTATAGAATGGATGGCCAACGTACACAGTGAAAAAGAGGAGTAGGTAGATCCAAATGCTGGAGAAGGAAACAATGATGAAGAAGCGCAAGAAGTAAATCTTGAGGCAACCAATGCTATAAGGGGGCGTAATGACCCGAGAAGAAGCAACTAAGAAGAATATTACAACGAGAGCGACTATGAGATATGGAAATAAAGGTGCCTAAGTGTAGACACCCCATTTTTGACCGACCTTAAGACTCAGACGTCACCGATTGAGTGCTTGGTGATGTTGCATATTGTGCTCGTTCAGAAGTCTCAGAGTCGCGGCCGTGCGCCCTGCCTCCGGACTTCCGAACTCTCTTTTGTGCCTTGCCTTGGTTTGCGAACCGGACTCGATTTTCTCTGTTTTCTTTCTTGAGGGGAGGGAGAGGTCCCGTAGACCATCTCTCAGTGGTCGTGGGCTACATTTCGTGACCGTAGGCCATTTTGCCCATTCCGGAGCCTGGTTCCCGGTTTTCGGAGCCGTCAGGCCGTGTGCCTCGGTTCGGGACCACCCAACCATCTCCGATTCCTCCGGTTTCTGGCATGCATCTCATTTACTCCCTTTCGAGGGACACTGGGGTCTTAGATACCCACTTGACCAAACACCACTTCGGTGCTTAACGGCCGATTTTGGGACCCGACGCATGTTTTGGCCCCGAGCATTCGTTTTGCATCGGTTTTGTTCATTTTGGAAGGTACCTCTGTTTTATCATAAGGAAGGTCCTTTGGAGGGTGGGAGGCGGCAATTGTCTCACAACCGGTTATGCTCCTCCGACGCCCCGCTTTCACTTCCGGGCTAATGTTGAACACCATAGGGCCATTTTCTTCGAGCCGAAACAACATATTTGTGTTGTACACACATGGGAGGACCCTAAAAACACATGGGCGGCCAGTAATTCTTTTGTCCATTTTGAAACCTCTTTGAAAAGTGGATCCGGAAGGAGAAAAGTCTGCACGGCTTCACCGAAACGGGCGTAACTCTTTGCACAAGAGGAATTAAAGTATGAGGCCACCATCGTTGGAAAGCTTACTCCCGGGGCTTCATTCTACACTCAAGAATCTCCTAATTTCAATTCCGGATGGAGGAGATATGGTTGATTGAAGTAGGGTATCACTCCGGTTGGACCGAAATCTGCGCGGCTTCACAGAAACGGGCATAACTTTTTCCATAGGAGGAATTTTGATGCAAGGTTTGCGCCATTGGAAAGCTAACTTCCGGGGCTTCAATTTGGACACTTGAATGGCCACATTTGGACTTCCCTAGCACCCACCGGCCAGAAAATCTAGATGGCTGGCCACCTTTTTTGTGAAATGACCTTTTTGCCCCTGTGAGCTGGCCAGCCATTTTCCTCTCCCTCAGTGTATTCCAGCTGTGCCAGCTAGTTGCCAATTGGACCATCCTCCATACACGTGTATGGAGGATTAGAGAGGTCCTTTAGATTTTTTTTATGCCTCTCCTCTATAAAGGAGAGGCTTGGCTTCTTGGCTCAGGGTTAGACATTGTTTTAGACACATTTGAGAGAGATATACCTTCCACCTCCCATTTCTCTCCATTTCCAAGCTCCAAAGTCATTTTTTCTTCAAGTTTGGTGCCATTTCTTCATCACCATCAAGCATCCCCATCACCACTCCATTTCCAGCAGCAAGGAGAGGTTTTTCAGAGGCTTAGAAGCAACATTCCTTGGCCAAGAGGTAGCAAAAGTGTGGTCTTCAAGGGTAAGTGTCCATTTCCCTCTTTTGTAGCACTTTCTTGCTCCATTTCTTAGGCCTATTTTCTTACTGTTTTGGGCTCCGACCAGAACTGAAAAGGTCATTATTTTGAGCCATATTTCATGTTTTTTTAAGGGCTCAACCCTGTTTGAGCCCTCCATTCGGTACTTGCTTCAATATCCTCTTGTATGCCTTCATTTTGCATGAAATCTCTAGCCTATGAGTGATCTATTTTTGAGCATAATGTAAACTGTAAGTGGGCCTATTTTGAGCCCCTCTTCAACATTGAAGAAGGGCTCAACCCTGTTTGGACCCCCTATCTTGTACTTGCTTCACAATTCCTCCAATTTACCGTAAATTTGCATGATTTGTTTGGCCTATATGTAAATTTTTTTGGAGTTTGTTATGAACTGTGAGTAAGCTTATCTTGTGTCCCTTTACAACATTTTAGAAGGGATCAAACTTGTTTGGGGTCTCCATGTAGTACCTACCATTCTACCCCTCTTTGGCCCTCATTTTTACATGCTCTTTTAGGCTTATCTAGCCTCTGTTTTCGGCCATCATCAGAACTTGAATGAGTCATATTTTGACCTTCTGGACATATTTCATTAAGGGTCTTTTCTATTTTGATGAATGTTTGGGGTACCTCATGTTATAGCCTTATGTATCCTAGTTCTTGCATGACATTTTTAGCATGTTTTCATACTGAATTGGGGGATGTCATCTACTCTAAATATTCATATTTTTAGTCCCTCATCAGTGTTGTAGAAGGGTATTTTTCCATTTGGGCATTGCATGTATCACTTGCTTCAATACCCCTCTTGCGGGGCCATTTTTGCATTCTTGCTTAATCCTATGTGTGCTTGCTGTTTAGCCCTTTTTATGACTGAAAAATGATTGTATTGGGGCTGTCTTGCTACTGTATTTTCATTCCATGTCCATATTGTGCATGCATTGCATAGCTATAGGCCATTTCGGGCGCCTAATATTGCATTTCGGGATCATTCCATGCTTCGGGTGTACTTTGGCCATGTTTCGGGACTGTTTTTCCCCACATTTCAGTGCTGAAATTCTATTTGCATGTTTACATATCATATTCCATGCCATTTCATGCCTTAGGGCCATTGCCTCGGTTTGCGTGCCCGTGTGCACGCATTTCGAGGCATCTCATTTTCATCTCACGGCCTCTTATGTGAGTGTGGCTGAGGCTCTCTCATGTTAGTATAAGTCCAATTTGCATTTGGAGTGCCATTTCATGCTTTAGTACCATTGCTTCGGTTTGCGTGCCTGTGTGCACGCATTTCGAGGCACTTCATTTTTATCTGACGACCTCTTATGTGAGTGTGGCTGAGGCTCACTCATGTTAGTGTAAGTCCATTTTCCATTCTGTATGCCATTTTAGTCTCATTGCATTCCGTATGCCATTGCCTCGGTTTGCGTGCCCGTGTACACGCATTTCGAGGCACTTCACTTTTATCCGACGGCCTCTTATGTGAGTGTGGCTGAGACTCTCTCATGTTAGTGTAAGTCCATTTGCATTGCGTATGCCATTTCATGCCTTAGGATCATCGCCTCGGTTTGCGTGCCCGCGTGCACGCATTTCGAGGCATCTCATTTTCATAGCATTGTGCATGCTAGGATTGTATTTTAGCTACATTTCATGCATACCATGCATATTGCATTGTGTTCGGGATAGGAGTTACCCCGGGCACAGGAAACGAGGCACGTTTCGTACTCCGAGTGACGGAACGGGTCTCAATTCCCAAGTCACCGACACTCCGGATTACCCATGATGGAGTTAGGTTTTGTTGTAGCATTCATGTGCATTCATCCTATATTGAGTCGTGCAATCTGATTCCTCGGCCATCATGCATCGATATGCGTGATTGGTGGCACGAGGATCGAAGCATGCGTATATTTGTGAAATACATTGCTATGCCCCTTTCCTACTCTCTGTTGCAGCCAAAATAAAGAATCAAGATATTAGGGCTTGCACGCATTTCGAGAACATTGCAAGCAGAGGCTAATTGGGGCATCCTAGTGGATTTCAGCAAAATGACCAAGATACATCATTCATAAGAATCGGCGGGGCCACGGCTTGCATGCGATTCTGATTTTCTTAGTTAATCTGTTAATTAATTAGGAATTTGTATATTATTCGGACTGTATTATTTCGGACTGTATTATTCTTTCATTTTGGACTGTATTATTATTTATTCGGATCCTCTCTGCGAGGGCATAATTGTAATAAGTGTGGGTGAGTGTGATGCATGTCTTCCAACCCCACGTCTTTTGTCCCTTTTATTTACCCGCTTACGATGGTTAGATATAGGGCATATTTCAATTAGCATCTGATGTAATGACAAGATGTTTGCATCATTCATCTGTTTTGCACGCATTGACTCGGCGCATCATACAAACTGCATTTGTATTTCAATTCCAAATTGAATACGTGTTAGTTGTAGCATTTCATATGCCATGTTTAGAATAGCCGAGCCTGCTATAGTTGCATTCTGCATGTGTTGCATTAGACATTTCAGTATGCTTAGGTCCATGCATGGATTTCTAACAAGCTTCTGTTTTGGCTTGGAGTACTCGGTGAGTTTTATGCTTTAGCATCCTTGCATGCGTGTGAGTGTTGCCATGAATAGCATGCTTACCATGAGGCTATGTGCTTATGTGATATAACTGCCTTGAATGCCTGTGGGTGGAGGTTGAGTTATTTGAATTGGGACAATTCATCAAATGTTTGTTTTAAGCCCACTAGATAGTGGCAAAATCATGTTTTCTAAGCCCACCCGAGGGTGGCAAATCCACGTCTTAGCCTACTCGCGGGTAGCACCATCAAACCATTTTCAAACAAACAAACATGAAGTGTTTTGTTCCAATTCAGGCGATTCAGTCTATACTTGTATGCTGTGCGCATCACATAGTAACCTAGGCTAATAACCGGAATAAGAACTCGCAATGTTTTCAAAAACAGATATCATGGTTAGTAGAGGCCGATCTTTGACCGGGCAAGCGGGGCTGCTCACGAAGTGACCTTCCCCAATCGTACCCAAGTTCCCGAGCCGAGACAACTTTGGTGATGACGGACACGTGGCCTTTGGCACCGAGTCAGGGTTTCCTAAATTTCCCATTTGAAAAACATTTAGGTGGCGACTCTGTATCTGGCGAAGCAGTCCATGTTTGGCACTTCTTTCAAAAAATTTGTTTTCTCAAAACGATTTGCCGGATTTGGACTCTTTGGTTCAAGATTAAGAACCGTGACATTTGAGTCCTTCGAACTGTAGTGACCCAATATCGAACCAGAATGGGGGGGGGGAAACCCGCACTCCCTCTCCCCGGGATGCGTTCGGGGACGTCTACACTAAGAAGAGACGAGGAGATAACTCTGGGTGGACAGAATCACGGCAAGAAGAGTCCCAGAGAACCCTAAGGACTAAGGGAACCCAGATTAGGAGATCTCGGCAAGTCAACGGGTAGGGCCTCTGCTTTGATGACGTAATAGACGTAGAGAAGTTGAAAAAAATACATCCCAACACAGGTAGTTGTGCGCCGAAGAGGCTAAAATCAATCGACAGCCGAGTTCCCAGACAGATGAACAAAGATTTGAGAGACTACCTGTAGCTTGCTTTTCGTGCTCCTTTCGGATACGACTAGCCCTACAGTTCGGACTCCCGTGGTTTTGAATCTAATTTCACAAGTGCAATGTGAAATAGTGAAAATACAAAAAGAGTCCAAATCCGGTAATTCTTTTGAAAAATTGATTTGAATCAAATGCCAAAAGTGGACTGCTTTGCCAGATTATAGAGTCGCCACCTAAATATTTTTGGAAAATTTAGGAAACCCGAGACTGGTGCCAAAGGCTACTTATCCGTCATCACCAAAGTGTCTCAGCTTGGGAACTTAGGTACGAGAGGGGAATGTCATGAATTGAGCACTCCACTCACTCGATCAAAGATCAGCCTCTACTAATCATGATGTGATTCTTATTTACATTGTATGCTCTTGTTCTGATTATTAGACTAACATTACTATGTGTTGCACACAAGTATAGACTAATTTGCAAAAGTTGGAACACTTTGATTTTGTGTTTGTTTGAAAATTGTTTTTGATACTTGTCACTTGGAAAATGAGAGTTTGTATGTACACTAATCAATGCATCCCAATTTTCGCAATTAACCTTCATCCACAGGTATTCAAAGAATTATATCACTTAAGTATTTAACCTCATGGAAAGCAGGCTTGATATGGCAACAATCACACGCAATGCAAGATGCTAAAGTAATAAACGCTCACCTAGTACTCCAGGGCAAGCCAAACACAGCAAAATAATTAGAAAATATGCATGTTCCTAAATAATGCAATGTGACTAATGCAACGCATATATTTATCCAATTTTTATAGGCTCGGCTATGAGCATGGTATATGATCCAATTCCAAGAAATGTGATAAATCACGTATTCAAACAATGAAAATGAAATTGACATTGGTTAGTACGATGAGCCAAGCTCAAATGCATGTGAGACGAGTGTATGCAAACATGAGGAATGCTAAGAAACATGATGCTCTACACTACCATTATAAGCGGGTAAATAAAAGAGAGAAAGAAATGGGGGTTGAAAGACATACATGTGTAGACACCCCATTTTTGACCGTCCTCAAGACTTGGACGTCACCGCTTGAACACTCGGTGATCATCCATGTTCGTGTTCGTTTGGAGTTCCCGGAGTTCTCGGCTCGCACGCCTTGCCTCAGGACCTCCGAACTTGACTGTTTTGTGTCCGGTTTTGCACCAGACACCTGTGTTTTGCCTTAGAGGGGCAGGGAATGCCTTGTGAGGCATCCCCACACACCACCGGCTGTGGCTAGAGGCCACCGGCTGGCTGTAGTTGCCACCGGCACTATATTGTGCCGGTCGGCATTATTTTGTGCCGGTCGGCACTCATTTTGGCAAAATGACCATTTTGCCCTGCCGACCACTTTACAGCTGCTTTCTGAGATATTTTCAGACGGCTGTATGCCTTTTGTTTCCCCTCCATACACGTGTATAGAGGGATGAGCCCTTTGAATGCCTTAACTTGTAAGTTTTGTGCCTATACAAGAGAAGGCTCTTCTCTTGGCTCAAGGGGTTAGCAAAATTTAGAGAGTTACAAAGAAAAAGAGAGAGAGAAGCTCTGGTTTTTCTAGGGTTTGAGTTGCATACACCTTCTATCTCTATCCTTCTCTTGTGTGTCTAGGTGTTTTGTGCCTTACTATTGCACACAAACACCTAGTGTTTCACCTTCTCCTTGCAACTGAGGTTCTAAGGGCTGGTTTTTGAAGTTCTTGACTAGTTTGGAGCCCAAGGAACCAACAACTTCAACATTTGTAAAGAAAAGCTTCAAAGGTAAGAAACTCACTTTATTTACCCCATTTTTGCACTCCATTTTTGCCTAGCTTAAAATAGTTTTTGTGCTTAGTCCATAACACATAAAAGTTCTGTTTTTTAAGCCTCTCTATTGTTCATTAAGAGTGCTTGGTGGTTTGGGTAGGTTTGACCACCCTTAGGCCTTGAAAAGGCCTTATTTTGTGCTATTTTGTAGGAGATCCGAGACTTTGGTGTTAGGACCTCTTCACCACTGAAATCTTGAGGGATTTCAGTGGTGAAGAGCTTGCCTTAGAGCCTCAAGAAGGAGAGGGCCACCCCCTCTCCTTGATGTCCTTGAAAAGGGAAAATTTTGCTTCCTTATGGAGCTTCATGCTTGAGTGTATGTTGAGCATGTTTGACTTGTTTTCCATGCTTATATTGCCATGTTATAACATGATTTTAAGTTGGCTTTAGCACTCCTTGCATGCTTTGCATAGATGCTTTGTAATGCCTTGTATTGCCTTAACTTGCTCTAGGTTTGTATGCCTTCTTTCTAGCATGTTTTAGGCCTAGATCCATGAAGCTTGTATGCTTATTTTGACATGTTTTAGCTCTGTCCATAGTCATTTTGGTCAATCTTAGCATGTATGTTGTAGCCTCTTTGCATTTGGCTTGTTAGCCTTAAGAGTATGAATGTGTAGTATGCCATGTTGGCTTCACTATTGATGGTTTGGAACCACCTAACATGCTATTTCAGTCCCTTTGGTGTGCTCGTATGCTTACCTTAGTCGCCTCTTTAATGCTTTGAAAGTATGTATTGAATACCCTCATGTTTTCGCCATTTTGCATGCCTTTGATTTCAAGCCTCTTAGATGCCATCTAAGTAGCCTTTTGGCTTTGTTTTGGCATACTAAAAACCTGTTTTAGTTGTTTAGTGCATGCCATAATCGCCTTGCATAAGTTTGATTCAAAGCCTCTTTGACTAGCTTTAAGCCCTAGACCATTTGCATGCTTTGTTTGGTCTATCTTCGACTTGGTTTGGCACTATGTTTTGCATGTATTTCAGAGCTTTACAATGCATGCTCACTATCTATGTTTGGTCTCTTTAAGTGTGCTTGAGAGTCACTATGTTCATGCTTGAGGTTTGGATCACAACCCTTGACAGACCGGGCCCTCCAGCAAAACCGATCTCGAACTATCGCCGGAAGAGGAGCCCATGGCTGCCAGGTGATCTGAAATTGAAATACAGTTTATTACCTACTGGTATTGCAAATATACAGTGAGAAGTGAAGCTTAAACGAACTGTAAGTAAAACATACCTCGGCGGAGGTGATGGTGTCGAAGTAGCGACGGAAGAAGCTGAAAGTCTCCCGCGGCCTCCGGGTGCACCTCCCGTCGTAGCGGCGTGAGAAGGGAACGACCAGCGAAGTCTCTGTCTCCGGCACTGGCTCTAGCCTGGGAAAGTAGGCATAGACCCACAATCGCAAGACGGATGTCGAACATTTATCGAAGCGAGAATATAGAGTAAAGCGAAATGGCGGAGGCCGTATGTTGTCGAAATGTCGGCGAGTGTACAGTGTGAGCGAGTGTACAGTCGATACTCATGAGTGTATGTGTGCCGTGTGTACGATATCTGATGACGGAAATGTAAAGTAAAGAAAGACGTACCTCCCAAGCTCGCTTGAGAGCCTCCGAACAATCTGCCACGCCACGAAACCGAGCTCATGTAGCCGTAAAGAGTGGCCAGAGCCGTGCCACCCCAGTCATAGCGCAAGATGTCCCGGACGTCCACCAGTGCACTAAGTAGGCAGAGAGGCACGGTGTTCGCCCGGTCGGCGAATAGTGTGGTCCCCAACAAGAACATCAAGAAGCCGCGTGCATACTGCTCTGCGGCGACTGCGGTCATCGTAGCTGCGTCAACGAGGAGAGGCTGCACCCGAAACTACACCTCGAACCAAGAATAGCGGACGAAGCCTGGGCGTGCAAGAGGCGGAACTGCACCAAGTAGGTGGATCTGAGTGGCGGTCCACTCATCCATGTCAGTGTCGAAGGGGATCGGATCACCCCCTACCCTGATGCCGGTGAGCACCGAGAAGTCATAGGGAGTCATCGTCATGTCCCCCGCTGCCGATAGATGAAATGAATCGGTGGTATCCCACCACCTCTCCGCCAAAGCAGCTAAAAGAGGCCTGCAGGCAGTAAGTCGGGTCAGACCCCTGCAGAAGGAACCGAAGCCCGCCTCATCTACGATGTGTCGAACCGCCTCAGGAAGCTCCAAGTACCAATCTCGAGCCAAAACATTCCCATACCCGCGGTTGGTATGGGAATCTCCCTGTTTACAAACAAATGGTTGCAAAGTAATATGAAATGCACGATTAGAAACATGTTAAAGTCAATACAAATCTAGCATGCGTGCCGTTTTGATTCAAAGCGAGGCACCGATGGTGCTTAACAAGATAAACTACAATATGCGATGCACCGGTGCGTTTTGAGTAAATGCAATGCAAATATGGCGACGCGTGTACATTTTTGATTCAAGCGGATATCGAGGTTTCATGTCAGATTGGGTGAACTACGGCTGTGATATGTCGATTTCTGTGAGGCTCAGTGTAAACATAGCATGTGTGCGTGTTTTTCAAAGTTCAAATAGATGCCAGGTCTCGGTATGTTTCAGTGAACTACAACGTGTGATGTGTCCGCGTGTTTGTGTAGTTTTGTGCAAGTCTAGCATGCGTGCGAGTTTTCAGATTCAAAAAGCACCGGGCGTCGGTGAATTTGCAGTGCAATGTGTGCCGTGTGTTTGAGTGCTTGAGGCTAGTGCAGTGCGTGTGCATGTGTGTCGGTCCTAAGCAGATATCAGTTGTGAAGTTGTCTATAATCAACTACAGTACAGTACATCAGAACTAAGCAGTTAATGGGTTCAGTTAGCTACGGCAGTTGACAGGAAATCCTACATTGCAGAAAATAAAAGACGAGAGTGTTACCTCGGCGGCGCCAAAAGACAAGTGGGAGGCCGGCTCGCGCAGCAGAAGCTCCGGGTCCAAAGCCCTGTCAAAGCCGCGGAAGTGGCGGAGTCCGTCGGGCGGTAGCACGTGGATGGCCGGCTGGTAAGTTCTTGGTCGAATGGGCGCCGCTCGATGGCGGTGAGTCGACCGGGATCCATCTCGTGGTCGGGAGTCCCGACATGTGGAACATCATCGCCATAGCGATGGAGATGAGAAAATAGCGAAAAAGGAAAAACGGGCGGAATGCGAAAAGTCAACTGGGAAGTCAACCCCGAGAGGGTCGGAAATGGCCGGAAGAGTCGAAATGTGAAAATACACGGAAACGAAGACAAAATCAAGGGGAACAAGTCCCGAAAAAGAGGAACTAGCAAAAAGTGCACCGAAACGAAGATTTGTTCGGTTGAAAATGTCCGAAACGTGAAGAATATCGCGAATCCGACGAGAAAGTGGGTGTAAAACGCGAAGAAATCGATGAGAAATCAAGAAAACAAACTCTACAGAGAGAGAGTAGGGATTTTCGGCGGCTTAGAAGTGTGGAAAATAGGGTTTAAAACCCTATTTTATAAAGCCCAGAGTGAAATGGCAGTTCTGCCCCCGATCAGGCATTTTGTGCCGGTCGGCACTTTTTTGTGCCGATGGATGAGTTCAGGCAGCCGGCGGCAGCCGTTGATCACCCCACCCAGCCGGTGGTGTTCCCAAGGCCTTGTTTAGGCCAAGTGAGGAGTTGTTGGTCTTCATAGCTCAAGAACGTGCAAGAAAATACACCCCCGATGCTCAACCGGCCTCCGTTTTAACTTCGGACCGTCTCTACTGTGCGTAACACTCAAATTCACGCGAAGATGGTATCCTTTTTGTATCCTTTTGTCTTTTATAAAATTCAAAAGTTGCCCCGTATGCGTTGCATGCATCCCTCGCGTTGTTTAACGCATCGCGCTATCTTGCGCATCATATTGCATTTGGCATGCATTCAATCGCACTGTTTTGTGCACTCGCATTGTCTAACGCATCGTGCTATCTTGCGCATCATGTTGCATTTGGCATGCATTCATCGCGCTATTTTGCGCATCGCGCCGTTTGGCGCACCCCCCTTGCATTGTCTTGCATCCTTCGAGGCGCGCGTACCTCATTGCACTCCATTTTCCATCCTTTGAGGTACGTGTCCCTCGTTTTGCATTCCATTTTCCATCAAATGAGGTATGTGTGCCTCGTTTTGCATTTCATTGCATCTCGAGGTATGTGTGCCTCGTTTTGCATTTCATTGCATTTCGAGGTATACGTGCCTCATTTTGCATTTCATTGCATCTTGAGGTACGTGTGCCTCATTTTGCATTTCATTGCATCTTGAGGTACGTGTGCCTCATTTTGCATTTCATTGCACTTCGAGGTACGTGTGCCTCGTTTTGCATTTCATTGCACTTCGAGGTACGTGTGCCTCGTTATGCATTTCGTTTTGCATTTCATTGCATTTTGAGGTACGTGTGCCTCATTTTGCATTTCATTGCACTTCGAGGTACGTGTGCCTCGTTTTGCATTTCATTTTGCATTGCATTGCGCCGAGTCGTGTGCCTCGTTGTGCATTCATTTGCATTTCATTGCGCCGAGGCGTGTGCCTCGTTTGCATTTCATTTGCATTTCATTGCGCCGAGTGCGTGTGCCTCGTTTTGCATTCATTGCATTTCGAGGTACGTGTGCCTCATTGTGCATTTCATTGCACTTCGAGGTATGTGTGCCTCGTTTTGCATTTCATTGCATTTCGAGGTACGTGTGCCTCGTTTTGCATCTCATTTTGCATTTCATTGCACTTCGAGGTACGTGTGCCTCATTTTGCATTTCATTTTGCATTTCATTATTGCATTCATGAGGTATGTGTGCCTCATGTTCATGTTCATTTAGTCTTGCATTCATGAGGTATGTGTGCCTCATGTTCATGTTCATTTAGTCTTACATTCATGAGGTATGTGTGCCTCATGTTCATGTTCATTTAGTCTTGCATTCATGTGGTATGTGTGCCTCATGTTCATATTTATTTCAGTCTTGCATCCATGCGGTATGTGTGCCTCATGTTCATTCCATCCTGATCCACGTGAGGAGTGCTACCTCGCGTGCATCATTTTACATTCCAGTGAGGTATGTATGCCTCACTTGCATTGCATTTTACCTCCAGTGGGGTATGTGTGCCTTACTTGTATTCCCAGTTCATTTGTATCCTGTCTATACACATTGCAATGCATGCGTGCGTTGCTTTACTTACATGTGTTCGAACCCACCCTTCTGCTATGCACATTGGCATGCGTGCCTCGCTAGCATTGGCATGCGTGCCTCATTTGCATTGTCATGCATACTGCTAACAATATTGTACCTGTTAAGTTTGCTTTCTTTTGAGCCGCGATATTGTATGTCTGTTCATTTGAGGCGGTATAGCCGGACGAGCCGCCGCAGTATTGTATCCTCCGCGTGAGGCGTATCGAATTGCATAATTCTCTTACATCCTTTCTGCATTGTAGTGTAGTTTGGCGTATGCTAGCTTATAACTGTTGCATGCGTGCTTCATTACAGCTTCCTTTGCATGATCATAAGTTATGCTCGGCTTCTTGCATCATGTTGCATTTTGCCCCTGCCTTCGGGCGCATACCCTGTTTGTCTTGCATGTTTGTCCAAGTCTTCGGCCTTGTCAAAAATGGGTCGTCTCTGGGCTTTGACATTCACTCCCGTCATTGTTATGACTTTCGAGTTCTGTCAAAGAGGGGCAACCGTAGACACCCCATTTTTGACCGTCCTCAAGACTTGGACGTCACCGCTTGAACACTCGGTGATCATCCATGTTCGTGTTCGTTTGGAGTTCCCGGAGTTCTCGGCTCGCGCGCCTTGCCTCAGGACCTCCGAACTTGACCGTTTTGTGTCCGGTTTTGCACCAGATACCTGTGTTTTGCCTTAGAGGGGCAGGGAATGCCTTGTGAGGCATCCCCACACCGGCCATTTGTGGCTAGAGGCCACCGGTGGTTGTAGTTGCCACCGGCACTATATTGTGCGGTCGGCATTATTTTGTGCCGTCGGCACTCATTTTAACAAAATGACCATTTTGCCCTGCCGACCTTCTGACTACTTTACGAGATATTTTCAGACAATTTGTATGCCTTGTTTCCCCTCCATACACGTGTATGGAGGGATGAGCCCTGAATGCCTTAACTTGTAAGTTTTGTGCCTATACAAGAAGGCTCTTCTCTTGGCTCAAGGGGTTAGCAAAATTTAGAGTTACAAAGAAAAAGAGAGAAGCTCGGTTTTCTAGGGTTTGAGTTGCATACACCTTCTATCTCTATCCTTCTCTTGTGTGTCTAGGTGTTTTGTGCCTTACTATTGCACACAAACACCTAGTGTTTCACCTTCTCCTTGCAACTGAGGTTCTAAGGGCTGGTTTTTGAAGTTCTTGACTGGTTTGGAGCCCAAGGAACCAACAACTTCAACATTTGTAAAGAAAAGCTTCAAGGGTAAGAAACTCACTTTATTTACCCCATTTTTGCACTCCATTTTTGCCTAGCGTAAAACAGTTTTTGTGCTTAGTCCATAACACATAAAAGTTCTGTTTTTTAAGCCTCTCTATTGTTTATTAAGAGTGCTTGGTGGTTTGGGTAGGTTTGACCACCCTTAGGCCTTGAAAAGGCCTTATTTTGTGCTATTTTGTAGGAGATCCGAGACTTTGGTGTTAGGACCTCTTCACCACTGAAATCTTGAGGGATTTCAGTGGTGAAGAGCATGCCTTAGAGCCTCAAGAAGGAGAGGGCCACCCCCTCTCCTTGATGTCCTTGAAAAGGGAAAATTTTGCTTCCTTATGGAGCTTCATGCTTGAGTGTATGTTGAGCATGTTTGACTTGTTTTCCATGCTTATATTGCCATGTTATAACATGATTTTAAGTTGGCTTTAGCACTCCTTGCATGCTTTGCATAGATGCTTTGTAATGCCTTGTATTGCCTTAACTTGCTCTAGGTTTGTATGCCTTCTTTCTAGCATGTTTTAGGCCTAGATCCATGAAGCTTGTATGCTTATTTTGACATGTTTTAGCTCTGTCCATAGTCATTTTGGTCAATCTTAGCATGTATGTTGTAGCCTCTTTGCATTTGGCTTCTTAGCCTTAAGAGTATGAATGTGTAGTATGCCATGTTGGCTTCACTATTGATGGTTTGGAACCACCTAACATGCTATTTCAGTCCCTTTGGTGTGCTCGTATGCTTACCTTAGTCGCCTCTTTAATGCTTTGAAAGTATGTATTGAATACCCTCATGTTTTCGCCATTTTGCATGCCTTTGATTTCAAGCCTCTTAGATGCCATCTAAGTAGCCTTTTGGCTTTGTTTTGGCATACTAAAAACCTGTTTTAGTTGTTTAGTGCATGCCATAATCGCCTTGCATAAGTTTGATTCAAAGCCTCTTTGACTAGCTTTAAGCCCTAGACCATTTGCATGCTTTGTTTGGTCTATCTTCGACTTGGTTTGGCACTATGTTTTGCATGTATTTCAGAGCTTTACAATGCATGCTCACTATCTATGTTTGGTCTCTTTAAGTGTGCTTGAGAGTCGCTATGTTCATGCTTGAGGTTTGGATCACAACCCTTGCATATGTATGTGTTTGTTTAGTCCTCATGTCTAGATATTTTGGCCTCTGATTTTAGGCCTATTTGAGTTGCCTAAGTCATGTATAAGACCATCCTTTCATTAGTTTGCATGCTTGTCTTGTATGCTTGCTTGTACACTTGCATAGGTATATTGCATAATCCATGTTGCATGCTAGATAACATGGCTAGGTTGCATCGCATCAACATGCATTCCTTGTCCCTTGACTTGGTGATAGGGATTGGGACTTTGATTTGTTTGGTTTGCATGCATTTGAAACCAAAGTTTCATACTTTGTTCCTTGGACCATCACGCATGGAAATGCGCGATTGGTGGTCCGGGAATCGAGGCACATGCCCTTTTGAGTCAATAACATGATAAGGGGTGTGTATAGTGCATAAATACCTTGAATCGCATTGCCATGCATGTTGTTGTCCTCTGCTGCTGTGAGTTGCAGGTTCTGCAGTGTTAAGTGGTGGCCGGCACTATTTAGGGCCGACCGTGATCAATTTCAACCGATGACTTCACATAGTGCCGGTGGTCACATTCTTCAGCCGGTGGTGCTCTGCCCCAGCCGGTGGTACTCTCCAGTGCCCTGAGAGACACTCCTGGGACATTTGGCAATTTTCAGAGGAGGATAGCAGGGAAAACAGAGGCAGTCTAAGCATGGCAGTGCGATTCCGAGCAAATCCGGGGCATGCACTACATTTGGCTCTCCCCCCGAGACGGTTTACTGCTTTTCTTAGTTTAATTAATTTGATTAATTAAATTAGGCAATTTGTAATATTTTAATTAGCTCGCGTAGTTAATTAATTTGTATATTCTTTCGGTCCCTCCGAGTGAGGGCGCAATTGTAATAAGTATGGGTGAGTGGGTGTATGTCTTCCAATCCCCATTTCTTTCTCCCTTTTATTTACCCGCTTATGATGGTAGATTAGGGCACGTTTATTTTAGCATACTTTATGCAATGCATGTGTGCATTCACGCATTTGTTTACATGCACCGGGCTCGGTACATCATACAAACTGCATAGCAATTTTCAATTCAAATTGAATATGTGCTACTCGCGCATTTCACATGCCACGTTTAGGGTTAGCCGAGCCTACTCTAGATTGCATCTATGCCTGTGTTGCATTAGCCACTTAACATGAACTAGGTCATGCATGTTTGCTAACCGGGTTATTGTTTTTGGCACGGAGTACGATGTAAGTGTTTATGTTTTAGCATATCGCATGCGTGTGAATGTTAACATAACAGTATGACTACCATGCGGCTAAATGCTTATGTGATATTACTGTTTGAATGCCTGTGGGTGGAGGTTGGATTGCGTGAGTTGGAACAACTCATTGAAATCCGTATTTTAGCCTACTTGCGAGTAGCAAAAAGCAACACGTTTTTCGAGACAAAATGTATATGCAATGTTTATTTCCAAATTAGGCAATCTAGTCTATACTTTTGTGCTGTGCGCATAACATAGTAATTCTAGACTAATAATTGGAATAAGAGCATGTAATGTTTTCAAAAACGGATATCACGGTTAGTAGAGGCGGTCTTGAATAGGCGAAAGGGGTGGTCATAAATGACCTTCCCCGATCGTACCCAAGCTCGAGCCAAGACCACTTTGGTGATAGCGGACCGCGTGGCCTTGATGCAAGTCAGGGTTTCCTAAATTTCCCATTTTAAAATATTTAGGTGGCGACTCTGTAATCTGGCAAAGCAGTCCATGTTTGGCACTTCTTTTCAAAAATCAGTTTCTCAAAACGATTTTCCGGATTTGGACTCTTTGGTTCAAGATTAAGAACCGTGACACAAATCGAGTCCGAACTGTAGTAGACCCGCAAAACGAACGGAACGGGACATAACCCTCCCGCGGCGTTCGGGGACGTCTACAACATGCTTATTAAAATTTTGCCCTCGTGCAAGAGTGTCTAAATGAATGTCCAAGTGTCCAGATTAAACTAACTATTACAAAACTAAATGAATGAATAAACAACTAATTAGCTAAGCTATTACAACAAGACTAATAACAAGAAATAAGCTAGCTACTTAATTTACTACAACAAGGGTACACAATAAAACTAACTATCTAAGTTACTCAACAATAAACATTCATAATCATTACAATAATGATAATTATATTTAATTACAATGATAATGAGAGCATTAATTTACAACATTTGATAGAACTAAAAAGCATAAGGATGGCACTCATGAGACGATTTTCAGAAGCAACTCGGTCTGCCTTTCTGGAATTTGCCCTGTTTCACCTTCAGCCACTGCCCTCTGTTTTCTGCAAAACACTCTGTTTACCAAACATTGGGGCCCAACCGGCCCCCAATGAAGCCCGGTTGGGCCCAAATAGGGCTAGTCGTGCCCTAATTTCATACAAAACTCTATTTTTGTGTTCTGAGGTGAAAACATAGCAGACAGAATTTTTAGAGCTCTGTTTGTCCCTCTTACACTTTTCTGTCATGGAAAGCCTCAAGAGAATAATGGAGTCGTTTCCAAAACCATTAATGAGCAAGTTGCTTGCTTGATGATTTTGGCCACAATTTGGACAAAAATCAATGAATGCAATGAATCAACACCAACCCCTACCCTTTATCATGGAGTGAGCTCAAAGGGGGAAGTAAAGATGCTTCAAGGGTCATCAAAACACCATGAATTGACGTGTGATGACTCTTGACACAATAGACTTGGCATAATGTTTGGCCAAACCCAAGCAATATAGCTCATGTTCTTTATGTTGGTTGGCTCATTTTAAGCCAAATTCATTAGTCTTTGCCATTCTTTAATCCATTTTTCCAAGGTGATGATTACGTCCACTAAAGATTACATCTACTAAATGAGAAGCATGTCAAGCGGGAAGTGATTCTCAATATGAAAGAGAGACCATGCCGTTGGCGATGAACCTCCGTAGAGATTAAGCCATTAAACATAAATCTCTAGCTCATGTTTTGAACAACCATCAATCGGTTGAAACAATTCTCAAATGAAAGAAATGACTGGCAAGTTGTTTATTAAAATGAGGCTCTTAACATGGAAATCAATTAAAGAAAAGCTAATAACAACATACAACAAGCTATATATGAGAAATTATGATATAACAAACGAACTAATCAAAGCTTGAACTAATTAAATAACATAGGAAAGCCCTAAAACAGCCCCTAATAGGTCAAAAATAGTGGCTCAAAGTGCATGAAAAGAGCCCAAAAAGCTAAACAACAAGCAAAGAAAATAAGGCTAGTAAGCAAGAACAAGGAGGGAAGGCTAGCCCCTCCACCTTTGAAACCCCAAAGCATGAATTTTAGCCTCTTTGAAAATCTAAAAATCAATTTGGAAAGCAAAGAAAAGGGTGTAAAACAAGGGTTTGAGTCATAGGTGAAGGTGCAAAAAAGAGTGTTAACTCTCTCTACCCTTGGTAGCTATCCAAACCCAAGCTTAGACACTTGAAATAGGCTCAAGTCAATATAAAAACACAATAAATAGATAGCAAGAGACAGTATAGAGAGCAAGAGAAGATGTAGTAAGCTTATACCTCTTAAAGAAGCAAGCTTTTGTTTGTAACACAAACTTGGTTCAAGCACACTCTCAAGCTTGAATTGTGATGCTCAAGCCTCAACCAAGGTTCTAAGGTTATGATCTAAGGTGATGTAAGGTATATAGATATTGGTCAAGAGAGATAGGTTGGCTCAAAGATGACTTGTATAGGAAGGAGCCGTTCTTTAGAAATTTTCCAGCCCTCAAAACAGAGGTATAACCTTGTTTTTATAGAATTTGAGCAAAACAAATCGAAAATATCTTCAAAAAATGACAGCTGGCGGGCTATCACCCAAAACAGTGTGTATGGCCATCGAGGCATGGATGGGCCCTAATGTCCTGCCTTACTCCCCTGTTTCAAGCTCAATATAAGGTGGCACAATGGTCAAAAATGAACCTCTGAGGTAAGAATGAGACAAGTAGGAAGGTTTTGGGATTATTTTGGGGCTCGACTTTGGATTCCCTCACCGAGAACTCGAATCACACAATGCAGTTTTCATCATCGAGTGCGCTGGACCAAGTGCCTAAGTCTTACGGGTGGTCAAAAATGGTGTGTCTACACCACCTCTAGAAGAAGAGACAAGATGCCAAGATCACATCCATCGCCCAGCCGAAGACATCATTCTCAGTGGTGTTGGATGTATTTGAGGCACCAAAGAGATTCAGCATACCGAGATCCCAGATCTATAATGGTAAGTTAGACCCAAACTTCCATATTGGTTTGTATTTGAATGTGATGTCTCTATGAAGTGGGAACGAGCAGTTGTTATGCAAGGTGTTCCCTTCGACATTTGGAGAGATAGCATCGGACTGGTTCCACAAATTGCCGAAAGAAAATATTAAGAGTTTAGACGCCTAGGCTGAAATATTTGTGGCCAAATTTGTTACAAACAGATTGCAGCCATTGAGGGTAGATTCTCTATTGGCTTTGAAGACTAGCGATGCTGAAAGCCTCAAGGCTTATGCCAAGAGGTACTACGAGGTTTACAATCGAGTCTCGACTTGTAACTAGGAACTTGCAGTCGTGTCTTTCAAGAATGGCTTGGAGGATGGTTCCCTGCTTCGGCAATCCCTTGCAAAAACCCTCCCGAAGATTATGGAGGACCTTATGGCAAGGATTGAGAAGTACACAAGGGCAAAGGAAGACAGAAAAATAAAGAAAATTAGTACAGTGAAGCAAAAAAAGAGAAATGACAAAGCACAACTGAGGAAATACTGGTGCTGACAAGGCAAAACTAGGATTGAAGGCTATGCAGGCTGTAAACACAATTTTCAAGATCTCCATTTACAAGGTCTTGGAAAAGATCATAAATTAGCCATACTTCAAGGCACCGCAAAAGATCTTGGGAGAGTACATGGCTGGAACCCCAGGAAGAATTGTGCCTACCATGATGAAAACAAACATATGACACAAGGGTATTGGGCTCTAAAACAACACCTGGAGGATCGAGTCAGGTAGGGACACCTAAGAGACTTGATAGATGAAGCAAAGGCACAAGAGGAACAAACGAGGCAGGCCTAAGCGCCGGCAGCACCACCACCACCCTCGCTATCACAAGCAGATGGACCATAAGTTATCAACGTGATCCAAACGAAGGTCAATGCTGAGATCCGAGAAAAGACACAGAGGGTAAGACATCTGCAACATGTCTACCGGGTCTAACAGAAGAAGCCTCAGATGGAGGGACATTGGGGGTTGATGATCTCGTTCACAGAAGAAGACCTAGATATGGTACATCATCCACACAACAATGCTATAGTAATGACATTGAAGATTAGAGACTGCTAGGTAAGGTGTATATTGATTGATCAATGCAGCTCTTGTGACATCATGTATGTCAGATGTTATAAGGAGCTTGGCCTTCACAAGAATGCTGTGGAGCAATCCAATAGCCCCATGGTTGGATTTAATGGGACCTCAACGTGGCCACTAGGAACCACGAATCTGAAGATTCAGGTAGGAACCAAGAGGTAACCACAGAGTTCACCATGATAGACACCCATTTCCCATACAACATTATATTGGAGAGACCTTGGCTATACGCTATAAGGGTTGTTTCCTCAACTTTGCACCAACTATTAAGGTTCCCAAAATAGTTCAGGATTGAGGAGGTCAAAGGAGACCAAGTGCAAGCAAAAGCCAACAAAGAACAGAGGTAGAAGGCGAAGAACATGAGGTCTTGGATGATGTCAACAAAGAACCTATTGACAAGAGCCAGAACCCTTTGAAAAAGGTTCTGGTGCAGGAAAGGGACGAAGAGCGATGTTTCCTTCTCAGCTCGAGCTTAGCTGAGGAAGAAAAAACAAAATTGGAGACTTTCTTGAAAGAGAGCATAGTGGTGTTTGCTTAGACACCGTATGAGATACCGGAGATCAGGCTCGAGGTTACCTGCCACAAACTCAACGTGGATAGGTTGGCCAAACCTATGATCCACAGAGCTAGGCGACTAACCTTGGTCCATGTACAAGCAGTTAAAGAGGAAGTAAATAAGCTCCTAGAGGCACAGACAATCCAAAAAGTGAACTACCCGACTTGGCTATCCAACACAGTGGTAGTAAAGAAGAAGAATGACAAGTGGAGGGTTTGTGTGGACTTCACAAACCTGAATAAGGCTTGCCCAAAGGACTATTTCCCATTACCAAAGATAGACCAGCTTGTAGATGCCATATCTAGGCATGGAAGGATGAGTTTTTTTTGCACATATAGGGGCTATCACCAGATAGCCCTATATGCATCAAATATGGAGAATATGACATTCATCACCTCGAAAAGAATTTACTATTACAAAATGATGCTCTTTGGACTGAAGAATACATGAGCAACGTACCAGATGCTAGTGACAAAGATGTTTAAACATCTGATTAGAAAGATCGTAGAAGTCTACATAGGCAACATGGTTGTGATGAGTAAAAGATCTGCAGATCATCTAGCTGATTTGAAGGAGGTTTTTGATATCCTGAAGACATATCGGCTCTGTCTGAATGCCTCTAAATACGCTTTTGGAGTAAGATCTGATAAGTTCCTAGGATACCTAGTGACCAGTAGAGGAATTGAAGCAAGTCCTAATCAGATCAAGGATATCCTTTATCTAAAGAGCCCGATGATAGCAAAAAAGATCTAAGTTTTGACCGGCAAAGTAGCTGCACTGAATATATTCATCAACCGATGTTTGGAAAAGTGCATGCCACTCTTCCAACTACTCAAAAAGGCCACGGATTTTCTATGGATGGATGCATGTGAAGTCACCCTAGCCAACTTGAAGATGTATCAGACAACCCTACCAATACTGCCAAATTCAGTTATAAAAGAGAAACTACTTTTGTATTTGGCAATCTCAGACCACGTTGTTAGTGCCGTGGTTGTCCGAGAAGAAAAAAGAGAGTAGAAGACGGTGTATTATGTGAGAAAAAACCTAACAAGCGTAGAGATGAGGAACCTACATCTAGAAAAACTGACCCTTGCACTGGTAGTGGCATCAAAGAAATTGGACCATTACTTCCAGGCTTACAAGATTGTGGTACTCACGAAACACCGACTGAAGTCTCTATTGCAACGTGGATACTTGATAGGCAAAATAGCATGATGGACTGTAGTTCTAAGTCAATATGACATAGAATACTGACAAAAGATGACAATCAAAGGTCAGGTTTTGGCCAAATTTGTTACTAAGTTCACACCGAGCACAAGCTCAAAGCCAAGACCTGTGAACCTTGGCCTAGGGTGCCCAGAAGAACTATAGGAAATGCAGCTGGCACCACAGAACCCCACACCAGCAGGACAAAAGAAAGAGCAAAAGAAACCGAAGCTTTGCAACATCTACATCGGCGAGTCTTTCAGTCTCTTTGTTGATAGCAGTTCAAACCGACAAGAAGTGGGAGTAGGAGTGGTTCTGGTCTCACCAGATGGACAAATGATAGACTAATCAATTTGACTGGGGTTCAAGGCATCAAATAATGAAGTAGAATATGAGACAGTAATTGCCAGCTTAAAACTAGCACTAGTAGTAAAAGCCGATGAGATGGTAGTCTACTGTGACTCCCAACTAATCGTGAATCAAGCAACTACAGAATACGTAGCCAGAGATGAGTTGATAGTGGCCTATGTCAAGCAGGTTGTTAAATTATTAGCCCAATTCCAAAATGTCAACTACAACAAGTTTGCTGAGAAGACAACAACTATGCATATGCACTAGCCAATCTCGTGAGTGCCATAAAATCAAACACGCCAAGAACAATCATGGTGGACTATCTGTCAGGCCCGAGCGTGGAACCTCTGATAACATAATACGAGGCAATGTGTATAGAGCTGGACCTAAGCTAGATGGATGCCCTAGTCAAGCTCACCAAAGATGGTAAGCTACCTGAAGACAAAAAGGAGGCACATAAGATCAAACTCAAGTCGGCCAGATTCTGCTTATCAGCAAATGGCCAACTGTATAAAACGTCCTTCACTAGACCCCTACTATGATGTGTGCTCCTTCCCAAGTGGAAGACTTTTTATACGAGATCCACCAAGGAGTGTGTGGAAGCCATGCAGGGGGCATATCTCTCACCCACAGAGCCATATCACAAGGGTATTGGTGACCCTACATGCAAGAGAATTTACAAGCCTATGTTAGGAAATGCGAGAAGCGTCAATGGTTTGCACACTTGATACATCAGCCAGTTGGAGACCTGAACCTAGTATCTAGTCGTTCGCCATTTACCTAGTGGGGCATGGATCTGATTGGGCAATTGCCCAAGGTAACTAGAGAGAAAAAGTTCTTGCTAGTAGCCACGAATTCATGAAGTGGATGGAGGCTGAACCTTTGGCCAAAATTTGAGCGTGGACGAAAGGAATTTCATCTGGAAGAACATCATTACCAAATTCAAGATTCCAAGAGCCATTGTGATAGACAATGGTACTTAGTTTAACAGCAAGTTGATCAAGAACTTTTGCATGAACTACAAAATCAAGAACTACTACTCAACTCCTAACTTCGCTTAAAGCAATGGCCAAGCCGAGGCCTCTAATAAGACCATCTTGGATGGAAAGGGGAAGTGGGTGGAGGAGTTGCCTAATGCTAAATGGGCATATTGCACTACGCTGAGAAGATCTATTGAAGAATCACCATTTGCCATGGCTTATGGCATTGAAGCCGTTGTACCACTTGAGATCGGCATTCCTGGAGTCAAAACTCAAGGAGTACAGAATGGGACGAACGAGGCATTCCTTGCCCAAGATCTGGACTTGATTGAAAAAATGAGGGAGAGAACAGCAATTCGGCCTGGGGCATGTTAGTAGAGAATTGCCAAGGTATACAACAAGAAGGTGAACCCCTAGGGAGTTCCAAATTGGGAACCTCGTCCTAAGGAAGGTTGTTGGCAACAAAAAAGATCCTAGGGAGGGTAAGCTTGGCCCAAATTGGAAAGGACCTTACAAAATCATTTCAATCACTGGCAATAGCGCATATCGGCTAGAAAACAGTCATGACAAGGAATTGCCAAGACCATGGAACACCATCAATCTGAAAATCTTTTATCATTAATTTTTCTTATTTTCCTATGTAATTTAGATGACTTTTTGCCAAAGTATTGACTAATAAAATACTAGTCTGATTTTGTTTTTTACAAAATGTTGTTGAAATTCATAACTGTTAGATAAGACAAAAAAGTCTTAAGTCGATGTTCTTAGTATGAACAAGACGATTAACTTAGACTTGCCATGATGGTAGAGTTAAACTAAGTTAAAGAGATGTTTCATTGAGAAACAAGGCAAAACCAGCCACGATCTGACTAGCTTGTATGAAAAGCTGAGGTAAATAGTACTCTTAGTGCACTAAGGTTATGCCTTAAGTGTTTTGTTTAGGAGAGCTAAACACGATGACCTCGGTCATGAATGTCTAAGTCAGACTTAGGCAAGATTCAGATGATATATCCTTAATGTGAACCTAAGTGATATTTAGATTCACATTAGGGGACAGAGAGCATAAATAAGTCAAGTGAATGTGACAGTTGTAAAAATTTTCAAAAAATTTGTTATGGGGTGAAGTTATCCGAGGTGTTTGATAACAGTTATATCCGAGATGATTATCCAAGATATTATACATAGAAGATTCTTGAAAAGAGGCAGAGCATAAAGACAGCAAGTATATACAAAGCAGTATGAAAGACAGCAAGTACCCAACACTTAGTCAAAAATAGACTTGGAATTCATAAACAAATAACTTGTTCCAGTACATTAGAAGGCACTTTGGCCTAGCAAACAAAAGAAAAGTACAACTAAAATAAAGGGAAAAACTCCTAAGTACTGGATGTAGGAGCATCGTTCTCGGGCTATTCCACCTCGGCATTTGGTAGTGTGTCAGCTTGGGTGGATAGAGTAGCTGCCTTTTCAGCCTTAGTGTCAACTATAATTTCCTCGTCGATTTCTCGCAAAGTCTCTTCCAAGCTTCTGCCACCAGTAGTGATGTCGGTGTCAGAGATAGCCTTGTTCAGAGAGGTTCTTTTGGAGACCTCGTCCTCATCCTCTCCAATCAGGTCCAAGACTTGACCATTCAAAGTTGCGAACTTGGCCCCAATAGTGGCATTAGTATCAACTTCTTCTTATTCTTTTCCTTCATCCTCAGAATGAACTGGAGAAGGATAGAAGGGTACTTCAAGTTGGCTGATGTAACAGGTCCACGAGGGAACTCACTAGTTACAGTTCGGACTCAATTTGTGTCACGGTTCTTAATCTTGAACCAAAGAGTCCAAATCCGGCAAATCGTTTTGAGAAAATAGATTTTTGAAAAGAAGTGCCAAACATGGACTGCTTTGCCAGATACAGAGTCGCCACCTAAATATTTTTTAATGGGGAATTTAGGAAACCCTGACTCGGTGCCAAAGGCCACGTGTCCGTCATCACCAAAGTTACCTCGGCTTGGGAACTTGGGTACGATCGGGGAAGGTCAGCTATGAGCACCCCCTCTCGCCCGATCCAATGATCGGCCTCTACTAACCGTGATATCTTGTTTTGAAAACATTATGTGTTCTTATTCCAGTTATTAGCCTAGAATTACTATGTTATGCGCATAGCAAACAAGTATAGACCAAATCGCCTAAATTGGAACAAAACATTGCACGTTTGTTTTGAAAATGGCTTGCTACTCGCAAGTAGGCTAAAATGCAAATTTTGCCACCCTCAAGTGGGCTTTAGAAAAGATGGTTTTGCCACTATCTAGTGGACTTAAAACTCACAATTTTAATGCATTATTCCAACTTAGGTAATTTGACCTCCATCCACAGGCATTCAAGCAATTATATCACATAAGTAGCTAGCCTCATGGTAATCGTGCTATCATGGCAACATTCACACGCATGCGATATGCTAAAGCATAAAAGCTTACCTAGTACTCCGTGCTAAAACAGAAACTAGTTAGTAATCATATGCATGATCCTAGTTCATGTTAAGTGGCTAATGCAACACAGGCAAAGATGCAATCAAGACAGGCTCGGCTATCCTAAACATGGCATGTGAAATGCTACAACTAACACATATTCAATTTGAAAATTGAAGTACAATGCAGTTAGCGTGATGTACCGAACCTGGTGCATGTAAACAAATGTATGGATGCACGCATGTAATCATACTGTTATGCTAATTTAAACATGCCCTAGTCTACCATCATAAGCAGGTAAATAAAAGGGAAGAAAGACGTGGGGTTGGAAGACATACACACACTCACCCACACTTATTACACAATTGCCCTCACTCAGAGGGTCCAAATAAATATACAGGCCAAACAATAAATCAACTATCCTAGCTAATTAATTATTACAGACCCTCTAATTTAAACAAATTAAATGCAGAATAGAGATGGCCATAGACCTGCCTCGGGATGCGCGAATGATGCATGTTCGATCCATCTTTCCCGGAAACTCGCTGCCATAGCACTGTTGCCTCTGTTTGTACTGCCCTGCTCCTTTGAAAGTTGCCAAAGTCTCAGGGTCGCTTCTTTGAGTTCTATGGGACACCACCGGCTGAGGGGAAACACCACCGGCCGAAGGGGATGATCACCGGCTGCATTTTGATCTATCGGCTACAAATTCTTGGCCGGTCGGCACTGTATGTTGCCGGTCGTAAACTTCTATGACAGTTTTGACAGCAACAGAGGACAGGCAGTGTATGGCATGGAATTTCAAGCAAATGTGTGCATGGACACACTCCCTATCATGCAATGGACTCAAGGGAGCACGGCCCTCGACCCCCGGGCCATCAATCACGCATTTCAATGCATGATGGCCCAAAAGCCAAGTTAGCAACTTTGATATCAAATGAAATGCAAGCACAAAACACATCAAAGAGCCCCAACCTCTATCATGATTAATCAAGAGGCAAGAGATGCATGCTCAATGAGATGCAACCTAGGCATGGAGGCTAAGTATGCAACATGAACATTCAAATGAGCAATGTACACTAGGCACACAACCTAAACACGTAAACAAACATGGCATGCGACAACATGCGATGATGGACTTAAACTAACATGGATAGCTCGCAAGCATGCCAAAATCAGTGGCCATAATGAGGGGCAAAACAGCCCCGAAACAAGGCGAAATGACACCCGATGCATGGAATCTCTCCCGAAATACAAAACTAGGCATGCGGAATGGCCCACAGCTATACTAAACATGTGTAATTTGAACATGAAGTGTAAAATAAGAAGCAAGGAAGCCCCAAAATAAGCATTTTTATAGTACAAAGCATGGCCAAAAAGTGAGCAAAAGTGGGACTAAAATGGCATACAAAAAGAGCTCCGCAAGGAAGGCAATGAAGCAAGTGGTAGATGCAATGCCCAAATAGAAAAAGACCCTTCTACAACACTAAATATGGACCAAAAATATGACCACTTACAGCTTATGGCAGCCCCCAAAACAGTATACAAATATGGAAAACAATTCATGCAAGAAATGGGCCAACAAAGGGGCAAAGAAGTAACTGATATATGGGGGTCTCAAAAAAGTGAGGGACCTTCAATAATGTTGAAGAGGGTCTCAAAATATGGCATTTTACAGTAGATTATCAAGCCCAAATCAGTATACAAACATGCTCAAAATGCAATGTAAGATTAAAGCCACAAGAGGGCTATAACATGAAGTACACAAAATATTCATCAAAAAGCCAAAGACCCTTCATAAAAAATGACTAGGGGGTCAAAATATGGCCACTTTCAGTTCTGATCATGGCCGAAAAATAGAAGCAAGATAAGCTAACAAAACATGCAAAAATAGGGACCAAAGAGGGGTACAATGGCAAGTGATACATGGAGGTCCCAAACAAGGATGAGCCCTTCTTCAATGTTGAAGAAGGGCTCAAAATAAGCCTTTCTAAAGTTTATGACATGCTCCAAAACAGGTCATATATAGGCTAAAAATATCATGCAAAATAATGGCATTCAAAAGGATAATGAAGCAAGTGCCAAAAAGAAGCTTCAAACTGCAATGAGCCCTTAATGAAGCATGGAATATAGCTCAAAAAAATGACATTTTCAGTTTTGGTTGGAGCTCAAAACAGCAAGAAAAATGGCTAGAAAAATGTTACAAAATTAAGCCCAAAAAGAGGGAATTAACACTTACCCTTGAAGACCAACCCTTGGTTGCCTCTTGGACTGAAAAATGGTGCCTCCTAGCCTTTGAGAAGAGCTCCAAGCTGCTGGAAATGGAAGTGGTAGTGTAGTGCTAGGTGGTGGTGTAGTAAAGGGCCAAGAGTAATGGACTTTTGAGCTTTGGAGAAGAGAGCTATGGAGGATTGAGGGTGTATCTATCAGATATATATATATATATCTCTGGTTTTTTGCTCCAACCCACACAAAGGAAGAGGATGGATCTCTTATATAGACCAAGGAAGAGCCAAGCTTCTAAGGCAAGCATACTAAAAGGGCTCAAGGCTTATTCAAGAAGCCAAGCAAAGGGACCAAGGCTTTTCAAGGAAGCTTGGATAGTTGGTAAGCTTCTTGAAGAAGCGAAGACAAGGGGTCAAGGCTTCCTCAAGAAGCCTTGAGCAAAGGGTGCAAAAAGAGGGGTCCAAGGCTCAAAATGGCCACACATGTGTATGGGGGGTCGGGTCTGTGCATCCCAGCTGGCACAGCTGGCATGCACAATGCCTGGAAGGTGAAAAGGGGTCAAACCGGCCAGAAAAGGAGGTCATCGGCCAAAATAAATTGCCAGTCGGCACTATAAATTGCCGGTCGGCTAAATAGATTGCCGATAGGTTCTTCCAAGGTCAAAAAATGGCCGGTGGGTGTTCAAATTGAAACCCCGGAAGTTATCTTTCCAATGGCGCAAACCTTGCATTAAAATTCCTCCTGTGAAAAAAGTTATGCCCATTTTGGTGAAGCCGCGCAGATTCGATCCAACCGGGATGATGCCCAACTTCAACTGATCATATCTCCTCCACCCGGACAGGGCTTTAAGAGATTCTTGAGTGCAAAATGAAGCCCCAGAAATAAGCTTTCCAATGGTGGTGGCATCATAGCTAAAATCCAAGTATGTAGATGAATAAGCCCGATTCAGCAAGGACTGCTCGACTCCCTTCCACTCGGATCCTTGCCGAACTTCTTCTCCAACTTGTTTTCTCCCCTCTTCTCCTATTTTCTTCAACTTCAAACCCCGAAGTAAGGTGTTTTGAAAGATTTTTCAAAGATTTCGTCTCTCTTTCATTCATCTCCACTTTGTCCTTGCTCGGTTTACCGAAAAGCGCATCATTTACCGAAATGCGAGCGTCGGAACATTGTGGGAATTTTATTTCAAAAATGTTTTGAAAGAGAGGGTTTTAAGGTCTCAAAACCATCCAAAATAATTTTGGTCCAAAATGGGGTGTGAAGTTGAGATTTGTCTCTCTCTTTGCCGAAGAAACTGCACCTTTGCCCTGCACACCTTTCATCACCGAGTAAACCATCAGTCGCGCCCAAGTCTTAAGGGCAGTCAAAAATGGGGTGTCTACAGCTGAGATCCCTAAGTGGAGAATCCTTGGGGACAGAGAGCCTTTTCAAGGCTGTAGTCCAACCGAGATAATAGCCATGGTTGTAGGCTTGGCTGACTTGCTTTTGGTATTGCACCTTTACGTCTGTTTGGCCCTCAGTGTAGGCTTTCTCAACGGTGGCCTTAATCTCAGCCTCTTTTGTTTCAAGGGCTTCCTTTAGCTTGTTCTCGGTGTCAACAACCTTCTCTTTAGCAGCCCTAGCAGTAGCCTTAGTGGGTCTAGCAGCAACTTCGACATTCTATTCGACAACCTTGGCTGCATTAACCTTGTCCATTTAGATTTTTATCCTAGCTTCGGCCTTGTTGAGTTGAAAAAGGGAGTTGGTAGCTTCTTGGGTCTTCTTAGTTAAGTCATTTTCCATCAACTCGGCCTTGACCGCATGAGAGTAGGCATGTTGAATAGCCTGCAAGGAAATAAATAAATTAGCAATATTTTGTTAAGTATGGAAGGCATAATTTGAAAAAAAAAAAAAAAAAAAAAAAGAAAAAAAAAGAGAAGAAAGTTAGCAGAACAAAATGCCTTATCATCAGGGAAAAATTCTTGTGTTGATTGTAGTCATCGATCTTCTCCATGTTGGCTGGCAGAAAAAGGCCCATGGTCAATGCGACACCAACTTCAACATCTTTGATGGCACTGTTGCCGACTTTTAGAAGTCGGTCACCCACACGGATCATCAGGACAAAATTTCTCATCATTAATGCAAAATTCTCGTCTTGATTGTAGTCGCCGATCTACTCCATGTCGGCTAGTAAAAGAAGGCCCGTGGTCAATGCAGCACCAACTTCAACATCTTTGATGGCGCTGTTGTTGACTTTCAGAAGTCGGTCAGACAGATCTTAGAGAGCTAGGTGTCCTTAAGAAGAACGTCCCTCTCTCCCCCAAGTCCAGCAAACTTCAGCTTCTTCGCAAGTGGAGCGTCGAGGGATTCAACCGAGGCTGGTCTTGTCTCAGCCTCGGCCAACTTCAAGATTGACACGGTGTCCTTAGGGCCTTTCTCCTTGCCAAAAGGAATGGTTGCGACTTTGGCCTTCGCCTTGGCCTTCTTCAGCCTCTTGGGTTTTTGAACTGATTGAAAGGAATGGGTGGATTAGATTGTGATGACGTTGGGCAATCTGGCGAGAAGTTCCTCGATGACTACTGGTTTACAATCTATCTCCTTTGAGGTAGCGGTGATGGTCACTCCAGTGCTAAGTTTGAATGTAGGGCGAGCGAGATGTAGGTCCGTTGGATCGTATGCCAGTGTGTCGGAACCTCAATGCTTTTTACTACGCATCCTTCCAGTTGGAGCATTTGTAGGTTGGCGACGACGCTGGCGTTGAGTTGGCAAAATCTGCAGAGATAGAGCCGAGGTTGAGGATTGGTTTATTAGATCAGAAGTAGAAGCTTGATCAGTGCACGGAGAAGACGTTATTGGCGGAGTTGATGCCGAAGAAGGAGTTCTACTCCTAAATAGAACATCGGGTAGTGGAGACTGGTACATTGGTACGTAGTTAAGCAAAATGGGGTCCTTGATGGCAGTTCCAAAAGCAAGACAATGTTCTACCATTTGACGTAGGACTTACGGAAAGACTTGCTTTGCTGAGGAAGTTCTGCAAAAGTAAGAGAGAACATCAAAGTTGGACTGAGTATGTGAAGCAATGTTAAAAGTATGTGGTTTGGGATGACTAGATGCTTACACTCATCTTTTCTAAAGATCCCTTTGTGCAAGGGAAAGAGGTGAAGATTATCATCTAGTACAAACACCCAGTTGCCTGAGACAATAAGATAGTTTTCTCCAGCGCCCTTGTTAGAGTTTGGAGTAGCACTACTGAATGTTGGGAAGGGTAAGCCTAGCATTGTGATGGTGACATAACTCGACTATGTTGTTAATGACCCTAAATGTGTTTATAGCTAGTTACATAGGGTTGAGTTTGTAGAAGTGCATCACCTCTCTAAAGAGGATATCAAGGGAGAATCTGATTCCATCCTCGATGATTGACACCACAAGGAAGGGCATGTAATTGTCCCCAGGCATGATAGAATCGTTCTAATTAGTTAGCCTAATATGAACATTGGCAGGAATGTTAAACTTCTGGTGAAAGTACTCTAATTTGCTACGGGAATCCACCCTCCATTTGAACATCCCCATTACCTCGACTAAGTGTGTGAAGACCAACGATTTGTGATTTAGGCCCTAGGGAATTCTAGTTTGAAGACTTTGGTGATCTTGTAAAGGTTCTACAAGGCTGATGTTTTCAGTTTTCCTACAGTTCTAGCAAATCCCAAATCCTAAATCTACGTCTATGCGAAAGCAACAGAGTTGAACAAAGAATTTGGTGGAGAAATCTAGAAATAGTAAGGAAAATGGATTCAGAATACGAACAAGGGAGATAGACTCAAAACATAAGATTCAAGAATGTATGTACAAGATCAAAATGCATGGATGTACACAAGATATAGAGAATAACAAAGGGAACAAGAATTCAGAAAAAGGCAACAGAATGTCCAAATTATGAATAGATTTGAACACATAAAATGTACAAATAATGTGCAACAAACAGTGAAGGCATGCTCAAGAACGTGAAAGAACAAGGAGAAATAGATTGAACATAAAAAGACTGAGAAACTTACAGATTGCGAGCAGAAGAATGAATGCTTGAATCGTGTTTGCCGAAGTCAGACGATGCTTTAATAAGAACAGAACGATTAAATGCTTATCGAAGGGGATGAACATGAATGGTTGCAGAAAGCTTCAAAGGTTATTAATGTAAGTCTAGAGAGACAGAGGCTTTGAGAAAAGAGAGAAAATGGTAAAGGCAAAAGTGAAGAGATAGGGAGAATGAGAAACAGTTTTGATAGAATTCAAAAGGGCAACAAAACCTTGATTTAACCACCTAGGGAGTGTAGACACCCCATTTTTGACCGTCCTCAAGACTTGGACGTCACCGCTTGAACACTCGGTGATCATCCATGTTTGTGTTCGTCTTGAGTTCCCGGAGGTCTCGGCTGCGCACCTTGCCTTAGGATCTCTCGACTCGACTGTTTCGTATCTGGTTTTGCACCAAACACTTGTGCTTTGCCTTGGAGGCGCAGGGAATGGCTTGTGGGCCATCCCCACACTCCATCGGCCATGGCTTGAGGCCAACGGCTGTGTTTTGTTGCCACCGGCCAAATGTTTGGCCGGCCGGCACTATAGATGGCCCGCCGGCTATCTTTTTTTGGTCAATTGCACTTTTGGCCGGCCGACTACTGTGCATCTGCTTTTGCAGATATTTTTGTGCAGCTGGCATGCACTTGGCTCCCCTCTATACACATGTATGGAGGGATCTCCCTCTTGTTTAGCTTGTCTTGTAAGCTGGCAAGATTGAGCTCTATAAGAGGAAACCTCTCCTCTTTTGTTTGAGAGGTAGCAAAAACAGATAAGAGAGCTCTAGTTTTTAGGCATAGCATAGTTGTATCGATTTCTATCTCTATCTCCATCTCTTTTTGCCTTAAGGTGTTTTAGTCTTATTTTTGCACACAAACACCTAGAGTTACACCTTCCTTGAGCCACTGAGGTACTAAGGAGCTATTTTTAAAGGTTTTGAGCTGGTTTTGAGCTAAGGAAAGCAGCTGGAACTCCATCCTTAAAGGGGTCTACAGGGGTAAGACTTTTGTCCCTTTTTACCCCATTCTTGCATTGTATTTTTTCCTACCTTAAAATTGTTTTTAAGCTTAACATATAATATAGAAAAGCCTTGTTTTTGTCTGCTCTAAATAGTTTGTTAAGGGTGTTTTAAGCTTTGGGGTTGTTTGACCCCTCTTAAGGCTTGTTTGGCCTTTGTTTTGTGCCATTTTGGTTGAGCTCCGGGACCATTGTATTTGGGCCTCCTCACCATTGAAATCTTGAGGGATTTCAGAGGTGAGGATGGTGCCTTGAGGTCCTAGGAAGGAGAGGGCCACCCCCTCTCCTTGTTGTCCTTGAAAAGGGCCTTTCTAGCCTCATGTTTGAGCATCTAATTTAAGTGCATGTTGGCCATGTCTTAAGTGGTATTTGGTAGTATTTTTCCATGTATTACCTCTGTTTTGGGTTGGTTTGGACACACCTTGCATGCCTTGCATACATGTCTTGTAATGCCATCATTTAGCCTTAACATGCACCTAGGCTTTGACCCTTGTTTAAGCATGTTTTAGGCCTAGCTTTGTAAAGGTTTTGCATTTATTTTGGCATGCTCAAGTGTTGTTTTTGGTTGTTTTGGTCGACCATGGCATGCTTAGTATAGCCCCTTTGTATTCTTGGCTTGTGAGCTTTAAGTGCATGAACCATGAGCATGCATTATTTGCATTATTTCAATGGTTTGGAACCTCTTACCATGTTATTTCAGAGCTTATAATGTATGCCTTGCATCCATGTTTGCATCCTCTTAAGTATGCTTGAGAGTTGCTCTTTGTGCCTAAGTGATGGACCATGTTTATATGCATGCTTGTATGTGTATTTGGCTCCATTTTCTTAGTTATTGGCCGCTATTTTGGGCCTAGTTAGGGCTGCCTAAATCAGTTTAAGACCATCATTTTCACGTTATAGCATGCTTGCCTTGTGCATTGTTGCGTACTTGGCCTATTACATGTTATTACTTGCTTGAAATCATGATGCATTTGGCATGCATTTCATTGGTCAAGTTACTTTGCATTGTTCCCATGCTTAGTCTACTTTACATGTTGTTGAATGTTTGTCACTAACATGATTGTTACATGCCTTGCATGCTCACTTTACATACTTAGCCTCCATCTCTAGGTTGCATTCCATTTGCATGCATGTTTGGCCTCTTGAAATGCTTGTGATAGAGGTTGAGTTCCCTTTGCTTGAATATGTGCATTGCATTCCATATCAAGATGCATTCTTGATTCTTTGGGCCATCATGCATGGAAATGCGTGATTGGTGGTCCGAGAATCGAGGCCATCCTCCTTTGAGTCATACACATGATAAGGGGTGTGGTTGGTGCGTACATAGCTTGAAATGCATTGCTATGCTATGCTTTGCCCTCTGTTGCTGTCAACTGCAGGTTCTGCAGGGAGTTTTGGCCGACCGGCCATATACAGTGCCTACCGGCCATCCATTAGTGGCCGATGACTCAATTTGTGGCCGGTGACCCTTCTCCATGGCCGGTGGCCATTCCTCCTAGCCGATGGTGTTCCATAGTGTGCAGAGAGCATATCCTGGGACTTGTGTAGTCTACAGAGGAGCAGAACAGTCAAAGCAGAGGCATCTTGTGCATGGCAGTGACTTTCTGAGCAGAACCAAGCGTGCGTGCATTGGACCCTCTTCCTGAGGCTGTTGTTCACTGCCTAAATTAGATTAATTAATTTGCTTAGCTAATTTAATTGATTTGTAATATTGATGAGCTTAAGAGTTAGTTAGTCTGTATTATTCTTTTGGTCCCTCTGAGCGAGGGCAAATTTGTAATAAGTGTGCGTGAGTGTGTGTATGTCTTCCACCCTCACGTCTTTCTTCCCTTTTATTTAACTGCTTACAATGGTTAGATTTAGGGCATATTTACTTTAGCATACCTTATGCTATGCATGCGTGCATCAGTCATCAGTATTGCATGCCCCAGGCTCGGCGCATCATACTAATCGCATAGGCATTTCAAATCTAACCTAAATACATGCTATCTGTGCATCTTCACATGTCATCCTTAGAATAGTCGAGCCTACTCTAATGACATTCCGTATGCGTTGCATTAGCTACTTTAACATGAACTAGCGTCTCACATGTTTGCTAACTAGTTTACTCTTTTTTGGCACGGAGTACTTTGTAAGTATTTTATGCTTTAGCATACCGTATGCGTGTGAGTGTTGCCATGACAACATACTTACCATCAGGCTAGATGCTTATGTGATATAACTGCTTGAATGCCTGTGGGTGAAGGTTGGATTGTTTGAGTTGGAACAACCCATTGAAACCCATATTTTAGCTTACTTGCGAGTAGCAAATTCCAAAGCATTTTCCAAACAAACGGATATGCAATACTTTGTTCCAAATTAGGCGACCTGGTCTATACTTGTTTTGCTGTGCGCATAACATAGTAATTCTAGGCTAATAACCGGAATAAGAGCATATAATGTTTTCAAAACGGATTGGGCGAGAGGGGGTGCTCGTAGCTGACCTTCTCCAATCGTACCCAAGTTCCCGAGCCGAGGCAACTTTGGTGATGACGGACACGTGGCCTTTGGCGCCGAGTCACGGTTTCCTAAATTCCCCCATAAAAAAATATTTAGGTGGCGACTCTGTATCTGGAAAAGCAGTCCATGTTTGGCACTTCTTTTCTAAAAATCTGTTTTCTCAAAACGATTTGCCGGATTTGGACTCTTTGGTTCAGATTGAAAACCGTGACACAAATCGATTCCGAACTGTAGCGAGGTCCCCCACGGGCTTGTTACAGTTTCTGGCAACTCTGCTAGGGAATTTAGAGAACTTGACTCGAACTCGTGATATCCCGTTTTGATTTCGCTTATGTGTCTCTTTGCATTGCATGTGCATTGGTGCGCCTAGGACACCGTGTTGGCTATCTACTATTCCTCAGCGGTTTGTCGGAGGCTTAACTTTGTCAAAGCATGCCATAAGGCTGACCGGTTGCGGGCTTCGCTAGTATGGAAACACAAACCCCGGTTTTACCGGGGCACCCTTTTCGACCATTCGACCTAGTGCATATTCGGAATCCATAGTGACCATTCCAAGCTAGGACAAGTTGCTTACCTGATTATAGGTTGTTTGAAACCACTGCGTACATAGTGAAACCCTAGCTCCCGACAAAATAGGATAGGGAAACCCTACCCCAACATAGGGGTGTTTTGGTTCTCTTTTACTTGCTATGTGGCTTTAGAGTATATCTCTACAGGAACGCGCATATCAGTTTGCAAGTTTGAGTATCAGGCAAGGGCACCGATGTCGATTTGAAATCGATTATATCCGTGGGTATCCGATTCAGTATTTTGAGGCAGTGATTTTGGGAAGCGAGGATCGTGATGAAATCTGATCGTTCAGCTATACCTGTGTTCGTTCCATTTGGGCTGAAATGCTGCTTGTTTTTCCTTTCAGTACAGAGAGTTGATCCAGAATAGTCAGTGTTCCCCCCTGCTGAGGCAAGACAGATATCTAATCCGTCGGTCACCACTTAGAACAGTGGACCTATGATGACGCAAAATTCGGAAGAGATTGTAGTTATGACAACCGCATTAGATCAAGGAATCGCTCTGCAAAGTGGGACCAATGTTGATGTACCGCATCCACCCAGGTCGCCTGCTGCGCGCCCGATCTGGGAACCCCAGTTGTACTAGGCTCGCGAGCCCACCACATTTGAGTTGATGGGGATGATGGGTGACCTCCAGAGGTCCGTGGCGGATCTCGCCTACGGAATGTCAGCTTCGCCACCAGCTGCACCATATGCCGGGAGTTTTGTACCCCAAGAGCCTCCACTATTGGGACGGATTGTGATCGAACTTAGCCAACCGGAGATGGCCTCCAACTATAACAATGACATTCCAACATCAACCCAAATCCTTGATCAGGCTGACGCCAGAGGTAAAGACAAAATGAAGGCAGATGCCGATCCCATTGAACAACTGCTATGGGCAGTCGAGGCTTTGAAAGCCGGGGGGATGAGTAAGCAACAGGTGTTCATGGTCATGATCAAGACTATGGATGATGTTTTCCCCGCTCCAACTGAAGGCAGTACCAACCAATCAGAAAATCGGGATAGGCCCCGTCATGTTAAAATAGTTCCTTCCGCTCCCAACCCTGCACCTGGGAAAGATCATAAAGTCAAGGCAGTGCCTGCCGACCCTTTCGCTAGTGCGTCTAGCAAGAATGCTCAAACTTCAAAGTACCTGCCCCGAGGGCACATGGTCTTTCACGCTCTTTACATGCCATTGTCCAAGGCACTTCAGATCCTGGCCGAAAGAGGGCACCTTAAACCCCTGGAGCCCAGGCCTCTCACGAAGAATCTCCCTCCCACACATGATGCTGCTTTGTACTGTGCGTACCACCAGCAAACAGGTCATGCTACCGATAATTGTTTCCGTCTCCGTCATGAGGTGCAAGATTTGATTGACAACGAGGTTGTCTTCCCGCCCACCTTAGCCAAGTCCGTTACTACTCAGCTATTGGATTTTGAGGATACTGATACTGCGAGTATGTAATCAGGAAGTGAACCACCTGCGGGCGGCACTTGATATATTTTTGGATCTGGCGTCTGGCACGCATTTTGAGCATCTACGACTGCTAGTTTTGCAAATTCTGGCTTGGGTGTCGAGTCAGTCTTTTGTTTCGTTTTGAGTCTGTCTCATTGTCGTGAGTCAGTCTTTTTTGCTTAAGGGTCTATCATGTTGTAGCGAGTCAGTCCCCCTTGTATAGAATGTCGAGTGGTTCCGGGGTTTTTGCCTCAAACACCGTTTTATTTTGTAATTACCCTTTTGTTTTCTTTTTGAGTCTGTCTCTACTGTGGAGCCAGTTCCAACCAGGAAATCTGAATAAAACAGCTACGGCTATCATGTTTCCGTGCTTATTGCTAATTTTGAGCTAGTTGTGCCAAAGGATTCGAAAGAGACAACAGTACATTCTGCTTGCTCTCTTGTGCCCTGAAAATCATTGCAATGACCTTTAGTTTTTCAAAACTGTTTTTGCACACTGTGGTGATGGAAACAAAGAGTAAGGAATTCCTCGGGTTTTGCAAAACTTTGATCAATTTGAGAGAAAGATAGGCATGCTAAGACCTTAATGAATGAAATCATACTTGTTAGCGTGAGTACTGCGAAGGACCCTGTCTTGACCCAGATTGGTTCCACACTATCTTCAGCGCGAGCGATTTGTTGCTTTCTTAAAAACTTTTAAAAACAAAATGTTTTGCGCGGTCCTGTGAAGACCTGTGTGGAATCGCTCTTAAGATTGTGTAGCCTAGGATCGCTTTCAGCCTCAAGGCTCAATCCGTTTGTTTTTTAACCTTGAATCCTAGATTCGAAGCAGAATGTTCAACGGTCAACCGCCACGTAAGGCCCATGTGGCCAGGTTTGAAGCAGCCCTCGAACAAGAGGCACCAAAATCAGATCAAGAAGGTCGGATCTCATCGCAACAAGCTCGTGAAGCAACCGTGATGAATCCTTCTGCAGATCAATACAACAGCCACTCTCCTAGATACAAAGGGCTTCAATCTCAAAACCATTTGACATAGACTTGTTACACTTTTACCCTTTGAGAGGCTCGTTGGGCCGAAAACCCGAAAGGGCGACCCAGGCAAAAGTTAGAGCAAAAAATATACAAAAGAAAAAAAGGTGAAAAGGAGAAGATACAAAAAAAAAAGAAAAGAAAAGAAAAATACAACAAAATATACAAGAGTAAAAAATATATATGCAAAAAGAAGAGAAAGAGAAAAAAAAAAAAAAAAAAAAAAGCTCGCAAGGTCGAAAACCCGCAACGGGCGCCTTGGCAAAAGTTAGAGCCTAAAAAGTGAAGGTTAAAATACCCGAGTGTACCTTAACCGGAACTACGTAAGGCTTGATTCACATGTTTGGGATACGTAGGCAACTTCGTCCTGAAGTCTAGCCCCCAATGCTTTCATAGCGTCTTGGTCCATGTAATGGTTTTGATCACCTTTGCCTCCTCTAAATTCGATAGTTCGGTTGTGACAACCAAAACCACGCAGTCAACTTCATTCTAAAGTCCAACCACCAACGCTTTCACAGTGACTGTGTCCATATATTTGTTTTGGCTGTCTTCGTCTTCTCCATGTCCGAGAGTTCGTTTGCAATCATCACCGATGAGGACTGGTCTTTAGTATGCTGCGGCATCATCCAAACAAGGGGCAACTTTCCGTTGCCATAAGTTGCTATGAGTCGCCATTTAAACCAGAGACAACTTTCCATTGCCATGCACCCCTTTCAAGCAAGGGGCAATTTTCCATTGCCTCCGATCCAAGGTTGTGCATCTTGAGGGTAAGTTTCGTGCTCGTTGAGCATTGGCTAGTTGCAAAAATAGCTTTTGAAAATTTTTACTGAGGTTGACTATTTTCTTGAAAACTATTTCATTTTCCAAAACTAGACCATTTCTGGGACCCAGACTGGAAAATTTTCAGTGCTTATAGTCTAATTTGCATGATTTCAAATAAAAAATTGAACAAGCATATTAATTTAACTCTCATTTTGGTCAAAACTGTTTCAGTAGAAAAACCAAAAAAAAAAATGGTCGAAATGATGAACTGGGGGCACAGTCAAGTCAGGTGTCTTGTCTTTCCCCTGTTGTCAACATACTTGCCAGAAGGGCACTTTATTCGCCATAAAAAACGCAACTGAAGCTGTCAGTAAAGGGATGAAAGCTCTCAATATCCTCCAACCAACGAGGTATTAAGCTCAAGTGCGAAGCACAAATCGGAATGGATCGAGATACATCATTTCCTGCCTGGGACATCGATTAAACGTCACCGGAAGAAATAGCCGCGAGCCAATAGTGTTGGGCGTGAATCCGCAACTTCCTATTCATTTACCAATCACCCTGGAGAGGAATGAAAAATGAGAGAATGAAGAATAAAGAGGTGTAAGTTGAGAGAAAAGTAAGAAGAGGGTTTTGAGAGAAAAACCGAGCCTGAGGGCCGAGTGATGTGAGAATCACAAATCAGAAAGGATGGGGAACATACCCGAAGGGACTGGCTCCTCGTGCACTGAGAGGTCTTTCGTTTTGTAAACACGTCTGTGGGTCATGTCTGTTGTCTTGTTTAGCCCAACTTTCGTTATGGGCCTTTTCCGAGCATGTCTCGTTGTGATTAGGTCGTGTGCCTTTTGTTTGAGTCTTTTCCCGCTGTGTTCAATTGTAGGCTCAATACCCAGGTTGAAAAAAAAAAAAAAAACTCTTTTTTTCAATTTCAAAAAAATCGCTTATGCTCAGAGTGCTGTGACATTCTCTACATTTGTGCAAACCAAAAGGAGAAAAGGAAAATTTGGGGTATCTGAGTGTGTTTCAGTCTCAACTGATTCCACCTTTGCATTCCGTCTTGTCAGATTGGGCTGTTTGTTCAGGATTTGCCGTGCGCAGAATAAACCGAGTACTATGTTATGGGCTGTGTGCAGATTAGTCCTCAATAGAGTAAGGGCTGCGTGTTCAGAATCAAGCAGTGGGTTGCTTGGGTTGTTTTACTATTAGTAGGTTCGTTATCAGATTATTACAGTGCAATTGTTCAATTTTCAGACAACAGATTATTTTTGTTTACATTGAGGTGTAACATGATGCAATGCAATGCGAAGCAATGAAATGTAATGATATACAAATATAAACACTTTTTCAGACAAAAAGTTTGTTTCATTTCATCATCTTTTCAAGTACATAAGTTTTGGAAACAAAATCTGCCTGCGGTAGTACAAAGTATCCTAACTACCAACAAAAAGGGAAGAGTACAAAAAAAAAAGAACAACGGCAAAAATCTGTATCAAATGTCAAAGTGGCTCCGGGTGCTATCAGTCCGTCCTAGTCCTCTTCTTGGACGAAGGTCCAGGAGCATCATCAGCACTGTCATCTGAGCCCGAGTCTGAGGCATCCCCGATCTGCTTCTCCGATGACTCTGCCTCTGCCTCTACCTCCGCCTCGGACGACTCCTCGTCATCATCATCTGGAACTGGAGCCCGCGAGCTACTCCCGACGTGAGTGCGCCCTGCCTTGGTGCGAGGGAATACTCTGCCCTCTCCATCTCCTCCGGGAACAGTACGCCTGGCTGGAACACCTCCTATAGTGGGAATCTGGAAGGGAGGCTGAAAAGTACAAAAGGCAAATGCATCAGAATATGAAGCGATCTATCGATGCAGAATCGAGCAGTAAGTCTGATGTATGAATCTTGTGGCGCTTTATCGAGTTACGTAGTGCATCGGATTATATGAAGCAGTTTATGTATGGTTTGAGACCGTGGTCAGAAGAACATACCGGAATATTGTAGAGGGCCAGAAGGTCAAAAGTCTGTTGCAACATCCCCATCATGGAGGCATTCAACTCCAGGGACTGCCGGGTGTACTCGGGAGAAGCCTGCAAAAGTATTAGATACATCAATATTCTGCGGAATATCAAAGAAATGAAATGAAATGAAATGACAATGCAAGATACGAAATGCAATAATGTATACCGGAGCAAGTCGGGGACACCGACCAACTCGTGATCAGTCGGGGGAGGAGCAAAGGGGATCTGGTAGGTCGCCCCACCCTGCCATCTGTATGTCACCGAGGTGGGTAGTGCGGGCCAACCAGCCCCCCGCCCTCTCTGAGCTCCACCTCTACCACGAACCCGGGCCCTCCTCGATGCCCCTGCTCCGGCTCCCGCCCCGCCTTGGCTGCCGGGGCCACGGGCCTCTCTCCCTCAGCTCGACGGCCACCGCTCAGAGGCCGCATGATGTACGTCGACACATACTCTCTGTAGTCGCCTATGCCTCTGAAGCGGGTCACCTTCTAGCCGATCGTGTAGTTGGCCATCTGCTCGACAGAGAATCTCTCGGTCTCCCTTATATCCTCAGGAGGGTGAACCAGAACTATCTGCTCTGGTAATCCTAGGGTTTGGCGTAGGAAACACTCGCCTAGGTACCAAGCCCAACAGATCGGGCCCTCCAGTAGAATCTGAAAACGCGAGGTCTCCTCAGCACCGGCAAATCGGTCTCGAATCGTCGCTGGCAACGGAGCCCAAGGCTGCCAGGTGATCTGAAAATGCAATACAGTTTGTTATCTACTGTTATTGAAAATATGCAGTGAAAAGCGAAGCTTACCTCTGTGGGGGTGATGGTGTCAAAGTAGCGACGGAAGAAACTAAACGTATCCCGAGGCATCCATACGCACCTCCCGTCGAAGCGTCGCGAGAATGGGACGACAAGAGGAGTCTCCATGTCTGGCACTAGGGCTAGTCTGGGGAAGTAAGTATAGACCCACAACTGCAGAGCAAATACCAGTATGCTTATCATATAAAGCAGAATGCAAAACAAAGCAGAAATACAAAAAAGCCGTGTATCGTACAGTATATTGTGTAGGCAATGTATTGAGCAGCGTACAGTGTGAGCAGTGTACAACCAGTGTGAAGCAGACTACAGAGTGTGCAGTGTACAAAATACAGAAAATGTAAGGCAGAAATGTAAAAGAGAAAAGAAATGTACCTCCCAAGTGAGCCAAGAGGCCGAGTAACTTGTCATGAAGCCAAGCTCATATACCGTAAAGTGTAGCCAGCGGCGCCACCCCAATCATAGTCACGAGGATCATGTGACATCCACTAAAAGTTGAGTGAAGCGAGGGCACGGTATTCGCCCCGTCGGCAAAAATAGTGGTCCCCAGCAGGAACATCAGAAAGCCGCGCACGTATCGCTCCACAGCCTCTTGAGTCATCGGAGCCTCTTCCACTAGGGCTGGCTGGACCCTGAACTGGACCTCGAACCAGGAATAACGAAAGAAGCCTGGACACGCGAGAGGTGGCACCTCGCCGAGTAGATAGATCTGAGCCGCAGTCCACTCGTCCATATCGGTGTCGAAGGGGATCGAATCACCCCCTACCCCGATGCTTATAAGCATCGAGAAATCATAGGGAGTCATCGTCATATCTCCCGTTGCAGAAAGATGAAACGAGTCAGTGGTGTCCCACCACCTCTCCGTTAGAGCAACGAGGAGAGGCCTGCTCGCAGTAAGTCTGGACAGTCCTCTGCAGAATGCGCCAAAACCGGCCTGGTCCACGATGTGGCGAACCGCATCAGGTAGCTCGGCATACCAATCATGAGCGGCGATGTTCCCATATCCCCGGACGGTATGGGAATCTCCCTGTTTTCAAGCAAACAATTGCGAAGCAATGTTAAATATACATAGTTTTGAAAGGCATTCAGAATTGAGATAGATATAGCATGCGTGCATGTTTTTAGATTCAAACAGATACCGGGTGCCGATGTGCTTACGGTGAACTACAACGTGTAATGAGTGTTTAAGTGGTTCAGTGCAAATATAGCATGCGTGCATGTTTTCAGATTCAAACAGATACCGGGTGCTGGTGTGCTTACAGTGGACTACAACGTGTGAGGTATCAGCGTGTTTGCATGGTTCAGTACAAATATAGCATGTGTGCAAGTTTTTCAGATTCAAACAGATATCGGGTACCGGTGTGATTGCAATAAACTAGAGTGTGTGCAGTGTGTACTGTGTCGGTGTATTTGAGTAATTCAGAGCCAGCGCAGTGTGTGTGCACGTGCCGGTCTCAAACAGATATTAGTTGCAAGTGTGGTTGCGATCAACTACGGTGTACAGTGCATCAGTGTGTCTGAGCTAAGCAGTTAAAGAATATAATCAGCTATGGTAGTTTTATATTCTACATTGCGAAAAATAAAAACAGAGGAGGAAATGTTACCTCGGAAGCGCCGAAGGACAGGTGAGATGCAGGCTCACGCAAAAGAAGCTCTAGAGGCATCGCCCTATCGAAGCTCCGAAACTGGCGAAGTCCATCGGGAGGCAGCACATAAATCGCCGGCCGGTAGGTCGCCGGGTCAAATGGACGGACGCTCAAAGGTAGAAGCTCGGCCCCGGGATCCATCTCGTGATCCAGGGGAGTCCCGCCCTGTGGAATATCGTCGGCCATGTCAAATGTGTCGAGAAAAATGGTCGGAAAAGGAAAACAAAGCTAGAATGCGAAGGGTCAACGAAAAGTTAACCCCCGGGAGGGTGGGAAATGGCCAAAAAAGCCGGAGTATGGGAAATGTGGGAAAATCAAGGGAGACTCGGGGGGAAACAAACCCCAAGAAGCGGAAATCGAAAAGGAAACACCAAAACAAAGTTTCAATCGGTTCAAAATGTTCGAAACGCGAAGGAGATCGCGAATCGGACGATGGAACGGGGGCTAAAACGCAAGAAAACGGGAGAATGAGAGGAGGAAAAAGCTCTAGAGAGAGAGAGAATGAGATTTTGGATAAGCGGAATGAGAAAAATAGGGTTTGAAACCCTATTTTAAAAGACCCAAGGCGAAAAGTCAAAAATGCCCCGAATCAGGCATTTTTGGCCGGCCGGCCAAATATTTGGCCGGTGATGTTTTTTGGTGGCTGGTGGATGGCCGGTGACCTCCCCATGTGGCCGGTGAGGCTTCTACAACCTTTTTTAGGTCAGATGAGTGGTTTGGGGTCTTCATTGCTCAAGATAGTGCAAGAAATGGCATCTCCGAAGCTCAACCGGCCTCCGTTTTGACCTCAGACCGTGTCTTCTGTGCACGGCACTCGAATTTGTGCAAGGTGTATCCTTCTCGTATCCTTTTGTCTCTTACAAAACCCGAAAGTTTTCCCTTGTGCATGTATCATGTCATCGCACTACCTTGTGCACTCCCGTTGTCCAACGCATCGCGCTGTTTTGCACGTCTTTTTGCATTTTGCATGCATTCCATCGCGCTATCTTGCGCATCTCATTGCATTTGGCATGTAGCCCATCGCGCTATTTTGCACATCTCATTGCATTTTGCATGCATTCCATCACGCTATTTTGCGCATCACACCGTCTTGTGTACTCCACGGTCTAGGAGACCTTAAATCCTCGAAAGGTGCAAAACCTTTGGTGCTTACATGTCTGCATATGTTGTAGCGCTCATCATCCCTTGAATCGTTATGCATGCATACACGCATCATAACACATACAACTTGCATTGATGTGAATGCTACTCACATGCATTGTCATGCATTTCAAGCCGCGCGTCATCGCGCATTAGAAAATTCATGCATTGTCATGCATTTCAAGCCGCGTGTCGTCGCGCATTAGAAAATTCATGCATTGTCATGCATTTCAAAGTCACACATTGTCACGCATTCTAAGTTCATTTGCATTGTTATGCATTCCCCAGCAGACGGTCCAGGAGACCTTAAATCCTTGGAAGGTGCAAGACCTTCGGTGCATTGGTGTGCACAACACACGCGTATGTCATGTATCTTTTCATTGTAAATACTGCATATGTCATGCATTTCAAAAAATCAAAAAACAAAACAATACATGCATATGTCATGCATCATTGTAAATACTGCATATGTCATGCATTTCAAAAAAAAAAAACAAAAAAAAAAAAAAAAACAACAACAACAACAAACACCTGCATTGTCATGCATTACTTTATAAATAATGCCTATGTCATGCATCAATTTAAATACCGCATATGTCATGCATCTAAGCCAAAAAAACAAAAAAAAATATTGCATATGTCATGCATTTTCTATAAACATGCATATTGTAAATATTGCATTGCAGCTTGCATGCATTCACTGCACCACCTCCTCCATCCATGGCTTGCACCTTTCCTTGTTGAGCTTGGTTTGGTATGTGCTCGTACTTTTCACGTTAAAGCACAGTTCTGCATGTGTACTCACCTATTCCTTGATAAACTTAGTTTGAGGGTGGCGGCACCTTTTCTGTGTTAGACGCATCTCGTTTGTGTACATGCCTTTCCTAGGCAAGATTTGGTTTGGCCTGCGTGCCTTATCCATGGTATCTATTTCATTCCACTGCATATTGTAAATATCGTATTGTAGCTTGCATGCATTCACTGCATCACCCCTTCCATCTTTGGCTCGCACCTTCCCTTGTTGAGCTTGGTTTGGTATGTGCTCGTACTTTTCACGTCGAAGCACAGTTCTGCATGTGTACGCACCTATTCCTTGATGAACTTGGTTTGAGGGTGGCGGCACCATTTCTGTGTTAAACATGGCTTGTATGTGTACATGCCCTTCCTAGGCAAGATTTGGTTTGGTTGCATGCCATATCCACTGTATATATTACATTGTAGTATAATTTTTGCATCCAGCATTAGGATCATTATCCTTTCGTTAGCGGGTTGTTCCCCCACTTATGTCATTCCACCCAATACTTGTTCTTGTGTCCGTCTACATCACTCATAGTTCTGCATGTGTACGCGCTTTGAGGGTTGCGGCACCTTTTCTATGGTAAACGGACTTGTTACTTCCATCAATCTATTTGACATTTGTGTGGTTTCGAACTGCTCTTGATTGGATCATGATTCAATTGCATTGCATATCACTTGCATTGTTTCAATTGCATTGCATTTTCATTTGCATTATTATACATAGTTTTGAATATATTGCATATCATTTTGCATTCATTTTGCATGTCATGCATGTTGGTAACAATATTGTACCTATTAAGTTTGCCTTCTTTTCAGGCGCGATATTGTATGTACGGCTCATTCGAGGCGAGTGCAACCAGACGAACCGGACAGATATTGTATCCTCCGAGTGAGACGTATTGAGAATGGCATAATTCTCTTACATCCTTTCTGCATTGTAGTGTAGTTTGGTGTATGCTAGCTTAAAATTGTCGCATGTTATGCTTTGTTACAGCTTTCTTTGCATGATCATAAGTTATGTTCGTCCTTGTGCATTGTCTTGCATTTTGGCCCTGCCTTCGGACGCATACCTTTGTTGTCTTGCATGCTTTGTCTAAGTCTTCGGCCTTGTCAAAAATGGGTCGTCTCTGGGCTTTGACAATCACTCTCATCATTGTTATGACTTTCGAGTTCTGTCAAAGAGGGGCAACTGTAGACACCCCATTTTTGACCGTCCTCAAGACTTGGACATCACCGCTTGAACACTCAATGATCATCCATGTTTGTGTTCGTCTTGAGTTCCCAGAGGTCTCGGCTACGCACCTTGCCTCAGGATCTCTCGACTCGACTGTCTCGTGCCTAGTTTTGCACCAAACACTTGTGCTTTGCCTTGGAGGGGCAGGGAATGGCTTGTGGGCCATCCCCACACTCCATCAGCCATGGCTTGAGGCCACCGGCTATCTTTTTTTAGTCAATTGCACTTTTGGCCGGCCGACTACTCTGCATCTACTTTTGCAGATATTTTTGTGCAGCTGGCATGCACTTGGCTCCCCTCCATACACGTGTATGGAGGGATCTCACTCTTGTTTAGCTTGTCTTGTAAGCTGGCAAGATTGAGCACTATAAGAGGGAACCTCTCCTCTTTTGTTTGAGGGTTAGCAAAAACAGAGAAGAGAGCTCTAGTTTTTAGGGTTAGCATAGTTGTATCTATTTCTATCTCTATCTCCCTCTCTTTTTGCCTTAAGGTGTTTTAGTCTTTTTTTTGCACACAAACACCTAGAGTTACACCTTCCTTGAGCCATTGAGGTACTAAGGAGCTGTTTTCAGAGGTTTTGAGCTGGTTTTGAGCTAAGGAAAGCAGCTGGAACTCCATCCTTAAAGGGGTCTACAAGGGTAAGACTTTTGTCCCTTTTTACCCCATTCTTGCATTGTATTTTTTCCTACCTTACAACTGTTTTTAAGCTTAACATATAACATAGAAAAGTCTTGTTTTTGTCTGCTCTAAATAGTTTGTTAAGGGTGTTTTAAGCTTTGGGGTTGTTTGACCCCTCTTAAGGCTTGTTTGGCCTTTGTTTTGTGCCATTTTGGTTGAGCTCCGGAACCATTGTATTTGAGCCTCCTCACCATTGGAATCTTGAGAGATTTCAGAGGTGAGGATGGTGCCTTGAGATCCTAGGAAGGAGAGGGCCACCCCCTCTCCTTGTTGTCCTTGAAAAGGGCCTTTCTAGCCTCATGTTTGAGCATCTAATTTAAGTGCATGTCGGCCATGTCTTAAGTGGTATTTGGTAGTATTTTGCCATGTATTACCTCTGTTTTGGGTTGGTTTGGACACACCTTGCATGCCTTGCATACATGTCTTGTAATGCCATCATTTAGCCTTAACATGCACCTAGGCTTTGACCCTTGTTTAAGCATGTTTTAGGCCTAGCTTTGTAAAGGTTTTGCATTTATTTTGGCATGCTCAAGTTCTGTTTTTGGTTGTTTTGGTCGACCATGGCATGCTTAGTATAGCCCCTTTGTATTCTTGGCTTGTGAGCTTTAAGTGCATGAACCATGAGCACGCATTATTTGCATTATTTCAATGGTTTGGAAACTCTTACCATGTTATTTCAGAGCTTATAATGTATGCCTTGCATCCATGTTTGTATCCTCTTAAGTATGCTTGAGAGTTGCTCTTTGTGCCTAAGTGATGGACCATGTTTATATGCATGCTTGTATGTGTATTTGGCTCCATTTTCTTAGTTATTGGCCGCTGTTTTGGGCCTAGTTAGGGCTGCCTAAATCAGTTTAAGACCATCATTTTCATGTTATAGCATGCTTGCCTTGTGCATTGTTGCGTACTTGGCCTATTACATGTTATTACTTGCTTGAAATCATGATGCATTTGGCATGCATTTCATTGGTCAAGTTACTTTGCATTGTTCCCATGCTTAGTCTACTTTACATGTTGTTGCATGTTTGTCACTAACATGATTGTTACATGCCTTGCATGCTCACTTTGCATACTTAGCCTCCATCTCTAGGTTGCATTCCATTTGCATGCATGCTTGGCCTCTTGAAATGCTTGTGATAGAGGTTGAGTTCCCTTTGCTTGAATATGTGCATTGCATTCCATATCAAGATGCATTCTTGATTCTTCGGGCCATCATGCATGGAAATGCGTGATTGGTGGTCCGAGAATCGAGGCCATCCTCCTTTGAGTCATACATATGATAAGGGGTGTGGTTGATGCGTACATAGTTTGAAATGCATTGTCATGCTATGCTTTGCCCTCTGTTGCTGTCAACTGCAGGTTCTGCAGGGAGTTTTGGCCGACCGTCCATATACAGTGCCGACCGGCCATCCATCAGTGGTCGATAACTCAATTTGTGGCCGGTGACCATTCTCCATGGCCGGTGGCCATTCCTCCTAGCCAGTGGTGTTCCACAGTGTGCAAATAGCATATCCTGGGACTTGTGTAGTCTTCAGACGAGCAAAACAGTCAAAGCAGAGGCATCTTGTGCACGACAGTGACTTTCCGAGCATAATCGAACGCGCATGCATTGGACCCTCTTCCCGAGGCTGTTGTTCACTGCCTAAATTAGATTAATTAATTTGCTTAGCTAATTTAATTGATTTGTAATATTGATTAGATTGAGAGTTAGTTAGTCTGTATTATTCTTTTGGTCCCTCTGAGCGAGGGCAAATTTGTAATAAGTGTGCGTGAGTGTGTGTATGTCTTCCAACCTCACGTCTTTCTTCCCTTTTATTTAACCGCTTACAATGGTTAGATTTAGGGCATATTTACTTTAGTATACCTTATGCTATGCATGCGTGCATCATTCATCAGTATTGCATACACCGGGTTTGGCGTATCATACTAATCGCATAGGCATTTCAAATCTAACTTGAATACATGCTATCTGTGCATCTTCACATGTCATCCTTAGATTAGCCGAGCCTACTCTAATGACATTCTGTATGCGTTGCATTAGCCACTTTAACATGAACTAGGGTCACGCATGTTTGCTAACTAGTTTACTCTTTTTTGGCACAGAGTACTTTGTAAGTATTTTTTGCTTTAACATATCGCATGCATGTGAGTGTTGCCATGATAGCATGCTTACCATGAGGCTAGATGCTTATGTGATATAACTGCTTGAATGCCTGTGGGTGAAGGTTGGATTGTTTGAGTTGGAACAACCCATTGAAACCCGTATTTTAACCTACTTGCGAGTAGCAAATTCCAAAGCATTTTCCAAACAAACGAATATGCAATGCTTTGTTCCAAATTAGGCGATCTGGTCTATACTTGTTTTGCTATGCGCATAACATAGTAATTCTAGGCTAATAACCAGAATAAGAGCATATAATGTTTTCAAAATGGATATCATGGTTAGTAGAGGCCGATCTTTGATCGGGCAAGAGGGGGTGCTCATAGCTGACCTTCCCCAATCGTATCCAAGTTCCTGAGCCGAGGCAACTTTGGTGATGACGGACACGTGGCCTTTGGCACCGAGTCAGGGTTTCCTAAATTCTCCCATAAAAAAATATTTAGGTGGCGACTCTGTATCTGGCAAAGCAGTCCATGTTTGGCACTTCTTTTCTAAAAATCTATTTTCTCAAAACGATTTGCCGGATTTGGACTCTTTGGTTCAGATTGAGAATCGTGACACAAATCGAGTCTGAACTGTAGCGAGGTCTCCCGTGGGCTTGTTACAGGGAGACGTGCTAGTGTTGACGTTAGGTGGCGTGGGACAGAATTGATGCAACGTGCCTAACACATGAAGAGTATGAACCAGTTAGGTGATAACACGTAGATGAAATGGTTGTGGTAATTATGGCATGACAGCTCATGCGCAATTGGGGTTCTCGATATTCTTGAACTAGTAGGTGATGACCTCAGCTAGTAGCATGATCTCGGTAGATATGTTAATCTTGGATAAAAGGTCATGTTGGATCTTGGTTCTTGATGAATGGACATTTGAGTCCTGGTTTCTTGATGCCGACAAGTCATGATCTCAGTCGAAGGAGCATCTCTAGCATGTTGTTTAACCGACATGTTGGAAGATTAGACGATATAGGTTCCATCACCTCAGGTTGCTGAGGTAATAGAACCTAGGGTCCAATTGTAGGGATGTATTTTTAGGGCCGAGGTGTTACCAAGGTGCTACCGAGGTATTGGTCGAGGTGCCACGTGGACAAGCCAAATTGCCGAGATGATTGTGGTATTACTGAGATATGGTGCGATAGTACCGGAATCCAAGATATTTGGATAGAGGACAAGAGTCCTAGATAAGTGATACGCTTAGTTCAGATAAGGATGAGGTTCTTGAGTAGTTCATCCATATCTAATTAAGAGTCCGAGATAAGCATTGTGTTTGAGTCCTATGAAGTGAGACTTCTAGAGGATGAGGGCACTATTGGCTATAAAAGTAAAGTACCTTTGTGGGTCTAAGGTACACTTTAATTGAGAGTTGTGTTACTTGTTTGATATGTTTGAGAGGTAAGTTAACTGACTTGATTGCCGGAATGCCTCCGGGTGGACAAGCCACCATGGTATTTCTAACTCTCTTGTGTACAGGTGTTCAGCTTGGTCTATTTTGTCGTGTGCTATCCAACTAAGTTCTTTTGATCTCGATAGGAAATCTTTTTGGTTGTGAGGCTAAAAATCAACACTCATATTTTAATATATCAATTTGTGATGAGATTACGCATTTTGTGGTTGATAATACGAAATTTTATAATAAAATTCACTACAAGAAAAGTGGGCCTATGAGACGGAACTTTTTGCGACGGCACATTTGCCGTCGCAAAAAGTCATTTTTTGTGACGGCACAACTTGCCGTCGCAAAAAATGTGACCTTTTGAGACGGCACAATTTGCCGTCGCAAAAAATATGACTTTTTGAGACAGCCGACTTCTTTGTTGCAAAAATGTGCCTTTTTAGGCGACCATGACTTGCAGTCAAAAAAAAAAAAAAAAAAAAAAAAATTGTGACTTTTTGAGATGGTACAACTTGCCGTCACGAAAAATGTGTCTTTTTGAGACGGCACAACTTGCCGTCGCAAAAAAAATGTGACTTTTTGATTAAAAAAATAGTAATAAATTTTTTTTTTCATTAAAATAAAAATAAAACAAATAAATTTTCAATCTATAACTATAAAAAAATTGATTTTTTTTTTTAAAAACAATTCATTAACTACAAAAAAAAATAAATTATTTTAACAAAAAATAGTTTTTTTTGGCGACGGCAACCCCCATCGCAAAAAAAAAAAAAAAGGGTTAAACCACATTTTGTTGTTTAAATTTTATTTGTGATCGAATTTTTTTTTTCATTTCTGCTATGTTCCCCCACCCCAAATTTTTTTTCCATTCCCCCCATTTTTTTTTCATTCCCGTTCTCTAACCCCCCCAACCCAAACAAAAAATCCTCAATCTCAAACCACCCCGCCCAAAACCAAAAATCCCTAATCTCTTCTTACCCCTCCCCTCCCTCTATCTCTTTTTACCCATTTTTCATCTTTCTCTCTCTCTTCTCTTTCTCTCTTTCTCTCTTTCACTCATCACTCTTCTCTGTCTGTCTATCTGTCTATCTGTCTCTCTTTCTCTCTGTGTGTCTCTCACTCATCTATTTCTTCTCTCATCTCTTTTCTCATCTCTTCTGTCTATCTCTTTCATCTCTTTCTCTTTGTGTCTCTCGTCCATCTCTATTCTGTCTATCTCTCTCAGCTCTCTTATCTCTCTGTCTCTCTCTTTTCTCTTTATCTCTCTCGTTCATTTCTCCCCATCACTCTCTCGTTTATCTCTTTTCGCTCTTTTTTGTTCTCTCTCTCTCTCTCTCTCTCTCTCTATCTCTCTCTCTTTACCCATTTTTTCATCTTCCTCTCTCTCTCTTTTCTTTCTCTCTCTTCTCTTTCTCTCTCTCTGTCTATTTGCCTATCTATCTCTATCTCTCTCTGTGTCTCTCACTCATCTATCTCTTTCTTTCATATCTTTTCTCTCCCTGTCTCTTTCGCTCATCTCTCTTCTCTCTATCTCTCTCATCTCTCATCTCTCTATGTCTCTTTCGCTCATCTCTCTTCTCTCTATCTCTCTCTCTCTTTCTCTCTCTCTCTCGTTCATCTCTCTTTTCTCTATGTCTCTCTCGCTCATCTTTCTTCTCTCTATCTCTTTATCTCTGTCTCTCTCGTTATCTCTCTTCTCTCTCTGTCTCTTTTTCTGTCTCTCACTCTCTATCTCTTTATCTTTTTGTCTCTCTCTCCCTCTCTCTCTCTCTCTTCTCTTTCTCTCTCTCTCTCTCTCTCTCTCTCTCTCTCCCCCACTATGTTCGTGTTGCTCACTCTGTCCCTTCCGTCTTCTCTATTTGCTGAGCTCCCTCTCGATTTAGTGACCACTTTGTCTCTCTCTCGCTCATCACTCTGTCTCTCTCTCTCTCTCTCTCTCTCTCTTCTCTATCTGTCTCTCACTCATCTCTCTCTCACCACCCATCTCCTCTACCATCTTCACCACTACTGCAAATGCCATTCCACTGCTACCACTACTACCACTGTTGCCATTCTACCTCTACGACTATCATTACTACTATCATTACTACCACTCCACTACCACAACTACTACTACCATTATCTCTCCTCCACTACCGCTACTTTATCTCATCTACTACTACCACAACTTCACCACTAATCTCCTTCGCCATTACTACCACCACCATTATCATCGCTTATCCACCACCTTCACCACTACTGCCACTCTCTATCATCTATCACAAAAAAAAAAAAAAAAAAAAAAAAAGGATCGCAAAAAAATATTTTTCATTGACCACAAAAAAGTAACTTTATTTTAATAGAAAATATTATCCCTACTTCTACCAAATAAAAAAAAAATATTCATTAAAATAAATATGAAACAAATAAATTTTCAACCTTACTAAATAAAAAAATAAATAAAATTCATTAACTATAAAAAAAAATTATTTTAATAAAAAATATTTTTTTTGGCGACGGCATCCTCCGTTGTGAAAAAAAAGAAAAAAGAAAAAAAGAGCCATTTTATTATTTAAATATTCATTTGTAATAAAAAAAAAATTTTCCATTCTCGCTCCGGCTCCCTCCCTTTTCCATTCCCGCTCGGGTTCCCCCCACCCCAAACCCAAAATCCCCAATCTCCAAAATCCCTAATCTCTTCCCCCACTCCTCCCCCCTTCTTTTTTCCATTCCCGCTCGGGTTCCCCCCCACCTCAAACCCCAAATCCCTAATCTCTTAAACCAAAATCCCCAATCTCAAAAATCCCTAATATCTTCTTACGTCTCTCTCTCTCTCTCTCTCTCTCTCTCTGGCGAGCGGCAGACCCTTCGAAGTTCCTCATTTCTTCTCTCTCCTTGCTGGGTTGTTCGAACGAACTGGAAATGCAGAGATGGTTGAGGTATGAATTTACATTTTCGTCTATCTATGAAATATATATATATATGGGTTTAGGGTTTACTGAGATTTTAATTTTCTAGATAATGTTATTTGGACGTCAGTGGAAGAATCTTTGATGGCATGGCCATGCAAGCTCATCAGAGGGGAGGTGCATCTAGCAGTTTCATTTTTCCAGATGCTTGTTTTCTTCCTAGTAAAGGAGAGAGGTACGATATTAGTATAGATAAGCTTCTGGACGTGTTCTGTTTTTGTGTAGTGGGTCTTTGTCTTTTTATCATATTGTTAAGAACCTTACACTACATGCACTCTTAAATTTCTTTGGGAATTTACATTTTTATGAAGATCTTACCTTTCTGCATACCTGTAAGTTCTGCGATGTGCTTCTGATGATTTAGTGCATAAGTTTCTACCTTCAAACTTAATGTTGAGGATGGTATGATGGAGCTTTCTACCACCATGATAGTGGAATGGCTCAGTTTATTTCCCATAGGCATTGCAAGCTAGAATCCTTTCTTAAAAATGGGTAACAATGAAATATAAATTTCAAACATGCAAACCATGACATAAAAAGGACAAGGAAAGAAATTTCTATAGAATACATATGTCTATTCATTTGTATTGTAATAATTAATGATATAAGAGGATATTTCAAAACCATATTAATTATTATCTAACAAAATTATTAATTATGCACCAAGGAATGAAGTTAGTTTCTTAAAAGACTCTTGACTAATAGAGATTGTTATGTTATAGAATATTAATTATATAAGAGGCTCAATAATACATGGACTTGTGTCAATGCTATAAAAAAAAATTTCTAATTTATATGCATTTATCATTACATGTTACATGAATTAGATTGTAATTCAATACATCTCTTATATATTTGTAAACTAGGTCACGTCATGTGGTTAAAAAAACTAAATTCAAATGGCCACTAAAATATAGCACTGCAATCAAGTTTTCCAAGAATGTTACATGGGTTCAAGAGATAAATAAATTAAAATTAAAAAGAAGCACAAATGGTGTCATAGTAAACTGTCAAACCCATACTATAATAGGACATTGCTCAATGTGGTGAAAGCTTGGGTTGACAAGAAGGATAAATGTGGGTTTGGAATCCAAAGGCTACAACTTTTTGCCCAAAAGTTTTGCCAAAAAAATAAAACAGAGTTTGAGCCTATATGCAATTAAGATGAATCAAAGGGAAAATCACTAGTTATAGTGGCATTCTTTATGTAAATGTAAGCGAGTGAGTGAATGGAGTTTTTTAAAAGATATGCCTAATATTTCATGACTAACAAGATGAAGGATCATAATGATATTTGTAATGAAGGCTCAGAAGGGTGATGTTGATGTTTATTTCTTTATTATTATTTTTTGCTTAAATTATTCAAACACTTCAATATGTCTTTCTGACAAGGAAACAATAATGAAAGTTTTTAAAATACACAAACCAACTTTATCAAAAGACACTAACACCGAAATGATTTACATTTTGGAATCTGTATAATGAAATATAGTACACTTTTGTTCCAAAACAATGAATTTAGTTATTCAAAGCAATCTTAACATGTTTTTTTTTTTTAGGAGAAAAAAATAAAATGTAAAAAAGTGCCCAGTTGAATGGGTAATGGATCGGGAGGGGTAGATTGGAACAAACCTAACCTTTTGCATTATTTGCACTAAGTGGCCAAGTTTGAGCCCCTGCCCCCCTAAAATAAATCAAATGTAATAAATTAAAATCCTGAGAGTGGAGTTTTAATGGGATAAATTTAAGAAAATGGACTGTAATTGTACTAGAATTATGTTTTTGCCTAATTAATTTGAATAATAAAAGAGTACATTTTGTTGGATGCCTAACTGTAAAGAAAAAATTGCTCTCATGCTTAGATATACTTAAATTTTAGTACATGTGGAATACCATGGTCATTTTCGTATTTATCATGAATGAATGATTTGTGTAGCAGGTAACATTGGTATAGAGATATGGTATTCATGAACAAGGTTGATCATGTTATTCTTGAAGTTGAGCTTGTTGCTTCATCTAATGAGTACTTTGGGTCACTTGTGGTCATTCGCTTTAGGAAACTCCCATAATTTAACATTTAGGTTGTGTTTGGATCTTTGATTTGTGGGGTAAAAGAAAAGGAAAGGGAAGCTGATTTTCCACCCTTTTTTTAGTTGGGAAATGAGAATAACATGAACAGATATTTGTCAAAACATCACTATTTTGTTTAGTTTGAGCTTCTCCAATGGTATGACGAAAGGCTTGTTCTCAAAAAAATAGCATGGAACTCAAATTTGAGCTCTCCAATGGCTATCTAAACCTTGTGCTATCATTGCTAAACTTTGTGCAAATTTGGTGTGAGGTTTAGCTATAGCTAAAATTTGACAACCCCTAGGTTCCGTTTGGATAGATATGGATTTCAAATCATGGGATTTGACCTTAATCATCGAAGGACAATAACTCAAATTTAGATATGATAGTTTATTTGTGAATTTCAAGATTGAGTTAGCATTATCACGATGGTTTTGAAATAATTATATAAAACTAGTTATTTGAAATTATGCTAAGAATTTTCTTTTTAGTTACAAGGATCCTACTATAATATATATATATATATCTTCTATTTCAACTTATCTTCTTCCATTTTTTTTTTGATTTGAAATACATAAGGTAGTTTGTTTTGTGTACGTTTGTTGTTTAGTTGCAGCTAGAGGCGGCTCACGATAGGGAGAAGGAACTACTTCAGGAAATAACTGATTTGCAATGGAGGTTTTTATAATCATAAACACACGACATTATGCATCAAAATGTTACAAAAAATCTCATAGCTTTTGAACATTGTTTTTCTTTCAAAATTTTCTTTTAATTTTTTATGCAGGCTAATATGTGCCCAAGAGGAGCTTCAGAAATATAAAACTGACAATGATCATGTTGATTTCTTACCCTATTCTTGTTTCATATAAATTATGGCATATATGTTTTGTTTTTTGTTTTTTGGTTTTAATTTTTGTTGAACAGATTATAGACTACTATTATATCTTTGTTTCAGGTATGGTCTTATTCCCCAACTGGCATTGAAGAAAAATATAGTCGATTCCACTACACTGACTAAAATGGAAAAAATAAAAGAAAAGAAAACAGTAGGGTGATTTCAATGACCAACATACTTCATTAAACATTTAGTGGTTCAGTATGTTGTATAGGAATGTTTCAAGCTTGCTGCATAGCTCCAATACGTGCAAACCCTTGGTAAAATAATTCTTGTACATGATTTTATTATTATCTTCTCACTTTGCATGTACTATATTATTATCATTGGACCTTTTGTATTTAGCATTCTATCAAGTATATAGCAAGGACCCGTTTCTTTTAGTTTGTAAATAGATAAGTATATATTTTCTTTTTCGTTCTTGATTCGCCCTAGTATTCATTTTAATATATTCCAACATTTCATGTGTTAATGCTATTGAAGGCAGCTATAATGTTTTGTATACTTTAGACACCCCATTTTTGACCGTCCTCAAGACTTGGACGTCACCGCTTGAGCACTCGGTGATTATCCATGTTTGTGTTTGTTTGGAGTTCCCAGAGTTCTAGGCTACGCGCCTTGCCTCAGGATCTCCGAACTCGACTGTCTTGTGTCTGGTTTTGCACCAAACACTTGTGTTTTGCCTCAGAGGGGCAGGGAATGCCTTGTGAGGCCTCCCCACACACCACCGGCACTAGCTAGAGGCCACCGGCTGATTTTTCTTGCCACCGGCAATATATATTGCCGGTCGGCACTCTTTCTTGCCGGCCGGCACTCAATTTTGTCAAAATAACATTTTTTCCCAGCCGGCTACTGTTCAGCTGCTTTTTCATATATTTTAAGGCAGCTGTATTACATTTGCTTCCCCTCCATACACGTGTATGGAGGGATGTCCCTCTTGTTTGCTTACTAGTTAAGCATTACAAGATTGCCTCCTCTATAAGAGGAGGCCTTCTCTCCCTTGTTCTAGGGTTAGAGAGTTGAAAAAGAGGTTGAAGAAGCTCTGGTTTTAGGGTTCCAAATTAGTGTATCTAACTTGTATCTATACTTCTCCCTCTCTTGCCATTCTAGGTGTTTTAGTCCATACTATTGCACACAAGCACCTAGTCTTTCACCTTTCCTTGGTTTCTGAGGTTCTAAGAGGTTGTTCTTGGTGTTCTTGGCTGGATTTGAGCCCAAGGAAGCAACAACATCAACACTTGTGAAAAAGGTCAACAAGGGTGAGAAACTTGCTTTATATACCCCATTCTTGCATCCTATTTTTACCTATCTTTGAATTGTTTTTGTGCTTGGTGTTTAATACAAAAAAGTTCTATTTTTTAGTCCTCTTGATAGTTTATTAAGGGTGCTTTGTGCTTTGGGAAAGTTTGGCCCCTCTTAGGCCTTGAAAGGCCTCATTTTTGTGCTATTTTGTTGAGCTCCGGGATTTTGGTGTTTGGGTCTCTTCACCACTGAAATCTTGAGGGATTTCAGTGGTGTAGATGATGCCTTGAAGTCCCAAGAAGGAGAGGGCCACCCCCCTCTCCTTGTTGTCCTGGAAAAGGACAAGTTTTGGCCTCTTGAGGAAGCCTTTGTTGGTGTGTGTGTTGAGCATGTCTAGGCTGCATTTTATGTTTATTATGCCATGATATAACATTGCTAAGAGTTGGTTTTGGTCCCTTATGCATGCTTAGCATAGTTGCCATGTAATGCCTTGTGATCCCATAACATGTCTTAGGTTGTGTGCCTTTGTTTCTAGCATGTTTTAGGCTTACATTTGTGAAGCTTGTATGCTTATTTTTCCATGAATGATGTCTGTCCATAGTTATTTTGGTCGACCCTAGCTTGCATTGTATAGCCTCTTTGCATGTTTGGCTTGTTGGCCTTAAGTGCATGAATGTGTAGCATGCCTTGTTTGCATTATTTTCAATGGTTTGGAACCATTTAGCATGCAATTTCAGTCCCTTAGACATGCTTGTTTGATTGCCTTGCATGCCTCTTTGAAGCTTTCAATGCATATGTTGTATGCCTCATGCCTTGACCTTTGTGTATGCCTTGCTCAAGAGCCACTTAGATTCCATCTAGGAGGTCCCATTCGTATGGTCTAAGGCTGCCTTGGACCTGTTTTAAGCCTTCTTGGCCTTGTGAGGCTTGGTTGGCTTAGCCATGGTTTAGGTCTCCTTTGGCTTGCCTTGGATGCTTGGGCCATTGGTCGCATGCTTAGTCTATTTTGTTGCTTGGTTTGGCACCATGTTTTGCATAATTTTCAGAGCTTTCTATGTATGCTAATTGTCCATGTTTAGCTTCATTTAAGTGTGCTTAAAGCTTGCTCACTTGATGCTTAAGTTGGTACCTTCACATGTGCATGTGTGCATGCGTGATTAGCCTTCATTTTTGGGCACTTTGGCCTCTGATTTTAGGCCTATTTAGAGTTGCCTAAGTCATGTTTAAGACCATCATTTGCTTGCTTGCATGCTTACCTCATGTTTGCTTGTATGCTTTGCATAAGTACATTGCATTGTTCATATTGCATGATAGCTAACATGACTAGGTTGCATTGCATCAACATGAATTCCTTGTCCCTTGATTTGGTGATAGGGATTGGGATTTTGGTTTGTTTGGTTTGCATGCATTTGAGATTGAAAGTGCACATTTGATCCTTTGGGCCATCATGCATGGGAATGCGTGATTGGTGGCTCGAGAATCGAGGCACATGCCCCTTTGAGTCACAAACATGATAAGGAGTGTGTTTGGTGCATACATTGCTTGAATAACATTGCCATGCAAGATTTTGCCCTCTGTTGCTGTGAGTTGCAGGTTCTGCAGACATCCAGTGCTGATCGGCAACATTTAATGCCGGCCGGCATTAAATTATCAGCCGATGAGTTAATTTTGTGCCGGTGGTGTTTCCCCTCAGCCGGTGGTGTTCCCCAGTGCCTTGAGAAGTAGTTCTGAGACTTTGGCAGTTTTCAGAAAGGCAGAGTAGGGAAAACAGAGGCAGTCTAGGCATGGCAGTGCAATTCCGAGCAAGACCCGAGCACGTGCTGCATTTGGCTCTCCTCCCGAGGCGTTTTACTGTTTTTCTTAGTTTAGTTAGTTTGTCAACGAATTAGGCTATTTGTAATATTTAATTAGCTTGTGTAGTTAATTATCTGTATTATTCTTTTGGGTCCCTCTGTGCGAGGGCATAATTGTAACAAGTGTGTGTGGGTGTGTGTATGTCTTCCAACCCCCATCTCTTTCTTCCCTTTTATTTACCTGCTTATGATGGTAGATTAGGGCATATTTAAAATTAGCATACCTTATGCAATGCATGTGTGCATCCATGCATTTGTTGACATACATCGGGCTCGGTACATCACGCTAACTGCATTGTATTTCAATTCCAAATTGAATACGTGTTATCTGTCGCATTTCACATGCCATGTTTAGGATAGCCGAGCCTGTCTAATTACATTCTGTATGCGATACATTAGTCATTCTAACATGAGCTAGGTCATGCATATTTTGCTAACTAGTTTATTGTTTTGGCACGGAGTACGATGTAAGTATTTATGCTTTAGCATATCGCATGCGTGTGGATGTTAACATAACAGTATGCTTACCATGCGGCTAAGTGCTTATATGAGATCAACTGTTTGAATGCCTGTGGGAGGAGGCTGGATTGTTTGAGTTGGGAAAACTCATTGAAATCTGTGTTTTAGCCTACTTGCGAGTAGCAAATTCCAAAGCATTTTCAAAACGAACGGATATGCGATGTTTGTTTCCAAATTAGGCAATCTAGTCTATACTTGTTTGCTGTGCGCATCACATAGTAATTCTAGGCTAATAACCGGAACAAGAGCATGTAATGTTTTCAAAATTGGATATCATGGTTAGTAGAGGCCGGTCTTCGGACCGGGCGAAAAGGGGTGCTCATAGCTGACCTTCCCGGATCGTACCCAAGCTCCCGAGCCAAGACAACTTTGGTAATGACAGACACGTGGCCTTTGGCACCGAGTCAGGGTTTCCTAAATTTCCCATTTTTAAATATTTAGGTGGCGACTCTGTATCTGGCAAAGCAGTCCATGTTTGGCACTACTTTTCAAAAATCTATTTTCTCAAACGATTTGCCAGAGTTAGACTCTTTGGTTCAAGATTAAGAACCGCAACAAACAAAAAGGGAGTCCGAACTGTAGCGAGGTCCCCCGCGGGCTTGTTACAGTTTCTGGCGACTCTGCTGGGGATGTTTAGAGAGCTTGACTCGAACTCGTGATATCCTGTTTTGACTACACTTATGTGTTTCTTTGCATTGCATGTGCATTGGTGCGCCTAGGACACCGTGTTGGCCATCTGCTATTCTGGCGGTTTCTTTGGAGGCTTGTCTTGTCAAGGCATGTCCATAAGGCTAACGGGTATGGCTCGCCAAGATGGGAGCATAACCCGGTTTTTAGGGGCACCTTTTGATCATTCGACCTAGTGCGATTCGGATCCATAGTGACCATTCCAAACTAGGACAAAGTTGCTTACCCGATATAGGTTGTTTGAAGCATTGTGTGCATAGTGAAACCCTAACCGACAAAATAGGACAAGGAAACCCTACCCCAACATAGGGGTGTATTGGCTCTCTTTTACCTGTTATGTGCTTTTAGAGTGTATCTCTGCAAGGAACACATATATCAGTTTGCAAGTTTGGGTATCCTTTTGAGGGCACCGATCGATGTTGTTGAGAATCAGTTGTGTCTGCAGGTATCAGTTCAGTTTTGAATAGTGATTCCGAGGAACAGTGTTCAGTAGTAGAGTGCAGTTGTTCGACTACACCCGTGTTTGATCTGTTTGAAATTTGAAATCTTGTTTTCCGTTTGATTCAGAGATTGAAACGACTAATGTCTTCTCCTTGCTGAGGCAAGACTGAACATGACGCAGAACTCAGAAGAGGTTGTGGTCATGACGGCCGCGTTGAGTCAAGAAATCACCCCACAGGATGAAACTACTGTTGACATGCCGCATCCGCCCAAGTCGCCTGCGGCACATCCAATTTGGACCCCTCAACTATATCAGGCTTGCGAGCCTACTACATTTGAACTAATGGGAATGATAGGTGATCTTCAAAGATCCGTGACGGATCTCGCCTATGGGATGTCTGTTTCGCCACCAGCTGCACCATATGCCGGAGGCTTTATACCCCAAGAGCCCCCGCTACTGGGACGAATTGTAATTGAACTCAGCCAACCGGAGATGACCTCCAGCTATGGCAATGACACATCAAACCAAGTTCTAAATCAGGTTGAGGCCAGAGACAAAGGCAAGATGAAGATAGATGCCGACCCTATCGAACAACTACTATGGGCAGTAGAGGCTTTGAAAGCCGGGGGAATGAACAAGCAACAGATATCCGCAGTTATGTCAAAAGCTGTGGAGGATGCTTTCCCCACTCCGCCTGAGGGCAATTCCAGTCAGTCAGAGAATCGGGATAGGCCCCGTCATGCCAAAACAGTTCTTTCCCCTCCTAGCCTTGCATCCGGAAAGGATCAGAAACCCAAGGTCGCACCCGCCGATCCGTTTGCTAGTGCATCTAGCAAGAGTGCTCAGGCTCCAAAGTACCTGCCCCGAGGACGCAGGGTCTTCCATGCTCTCTACATGCCATTGTCCAAGGCACTTCAAATCCTTGCCGAGAAGGGACACCTTAAACCCCTGGAGCCTTGGCCTCTCCCGAAAAATCTCCCTGCCACACATGATGCTGCTCTGTACTGTGCGTACCACCAGCAGACTGGCCATGCTACCGACAATTGTTTCCACCTCCGGCACGAGGTGCAAGATTTGATTGACAATGAGGTTATCCTCCCCCCCACCTCGGCAAAGTCCGTCACCACCCAGTTGTTGGATTTTGAGGATACAGACACTGCAAGTATGTAATCAGAGGGTGGACCGCCCGTGGGTAGTGCCTGGCACGCTTTTGGATGTGGCGTTTGGCACGCATTTTTGAGCACCAGCCAACGCTAGTTTTGTAAAATTCTGACTTGGGTGTCAAGTCAGTCTTTTGTTTTGTTTTGAGTCTGTCTCTTTGTACTGAGTCAGTCCTTTTGCTTACAGGGTCTGTCTTGTTGTAATGAGTCAGTCCCTCTTGTATAGTATACCATGTGATTTCCGAGTTATTGCCTCAAACACCGTTTTGTCTTATAAACAGTTGATTTTGCTTTTTGAGTCTGTTTCTGCCGAGAAGCCAGTTATACCAGCAAATCTAAATGAAACGGCTGCGGCTATCATGTGCCGTATTTGTTGCTATTTGAGTTAGCTGTGCCAGAAGATGTGAGTGGAACGACAGTGCATTTCGCCTACTCTCTTGTGCCTTAAACATCGTCGTAATGACCTAAGCTTTTCAAAAAACCCCTTTCCGAACACTGTGGTGATAAAAACGAAGAGGAAGTAATTCCTCGGGTTTTGTAAAATTTTGATCATTTTGAAAGAAAGAGAGGCCTACTAAGCTTTTAATGAAGGAAATCATATTTGTCAGTGTGAGTACTGAGAAGGACCCTGGCCTGATCCAGACTGGTTCCACACTATCTTCAGCGTGAGCGATTTGTCGCTTTCTTAAAAACTTTCAAAAAAACGAAATGTCTTGTGCAGTCTTGCGAAGACCCGTGTGGGACCACTCTTGAGATTGTGCAGCCTAGGATCGCTCTCGGTCTCGAGATTCAATTCATCTATTCAAACTTGGAATCCGTTCAAAGCATTCAGTGCCATGAAACGCCTGTGTGGCCAGATTTGAAGTAGCCCTCAAACAAGAGGCACCGAAGTCAGACTAGGGAGATCAGATCCCACCAAGCAAAGCTCGAGAAGCAACCGTGATGGACTTTTCTGCAAATCAACACAACGGCCATTCTCCTGGACACAGAAAGGCTTCAATCTCAAAACCATTTGGCATGGGGCTTGCTACACTTTTACCCTTTGAGAGGCTCGCTGGGCCGAAAACCCGGAAAGGCGGCCCAGGCAAAAGTTAGAGCAAAGAAAAAGAAAAGAAAAAAGAAAAATACAAAAAGAAGCAAAAAGAAAAGAAAAGAAAAAAACCGAGAATAGCAAAAGAAAAGAAAGAAAAGAAATGAAAAATGCAAAAGAAAAGAAAAGAAAAGAAGAAAGAAGAACATAGCTCGCAAGGTCGAAAACCCGCATTGGGCGCCTTGGCAAAAGTTAGAGCCTAAACAGTGAAGGTTAAAATACCCGAGTGTACCTTAACCGGTACTACGTAAGGCTTGATTCCCGTGTTTGGGATACGTAGGCAACTTCATCTTGAAGTCCAGCCCCCAACGCTTCCATAGCGTCTCAGTCCATGTCATGGTTTTGATCACTTTTGCCTTCTCTGAATCCAATGTCTCGATTGCAGCAACCTGGAACTACGTGACCAACTTCCTCTTGAAGTCCAACCACCAACACCTTCCAGGTGACTGTGTCCATATATTGATTCAAACCGTCTTCGACTTCTCCGCGCCCGAGGGTCCGATCGTCGTCAAAGACTGGCTTACAATGTGCCGCGGCATCATCCAAACAAAGGGCAACTTTCCATTGCCATCTATTGCCATAAGTTGCCCTGAGTTACCGTCCAAACCAGGGGCAACTTTCCGTTGCCTTATCCCCCTTTAAGCCAGGGGCAATTTTCTATTGCCTCCGATCCGAGGTTGCGCATCTCGAGGGTAAGTTCCGTGCTCGTTTGAGCATTGACTGTTTGCAAAAATAGTTTTTGAAAATTTTCACTGGGGTTGACTTATTTTCTCGAAAACTGTTTCATTTTCAAAATTCGACCATGTTTGGACCCAAAAAGGAGAATTTTCAGTGCTCACAGCCTGATTCACATGATTTTCAAATCAAAAATCGAATAAGTGTGTTAATCCAACTCTCATTTTTGATCAAAACTGTTTTAGAAAACAAAAAATGGTCAAAATGACGAACTAGGGGCACGATTGAGTCAGGTCTTCTGTCTTTCCCCCGCTAACATGCTTGCCAAAAGGGCACCCTTTTCACCAGAAGAAATAGCCGTGAGCTAACAGTGCTGGGCGTGAACCCACAACCTCTCGTTTACCTATTAATCACCCTGGAGAGGGATAAAAAATGAGAGAATAAAGAACAGAGAGGTGTAAGTTGAGAGAAAAGTAAGAAAAGGGTTTAAGAGAAAAATCGAGCCTGAGGGCCGAGTGATGTGAGTATCACAAATCATAAAGGGTGGGAATAATACCCGGAGGAATTGGCTCCTCGAGATTTAAGGTCTTTTTGCAAATATGTCCGTGTGTCGTGTCTTTTGATCTGTCGGTCTCGATTTTGGCTTTGAGTCTTTTCCGAACATGTCTCGTTATGTTAGGTCATGTGCCTTTTGTCTATTTGTTTGAGTCTGTCTCACTGTGTTCTGTGGTGGGCTCGATACCCTAGTTGAAAACCCTTCCTTATTTCAAAAATCGTTGTCAGTGCTCAGAATGTTGTGCCATTCTCTATATTCATGCGACGCAAGAGAAGGAGAGGGAAAATTTGGGACATCTGAGTGTGTTTCAACTGCAACCGTGTCAGTTTTGTGATCCGTCTTGTCAGATTGGGCTATTTGTTCAGAGTTTGCTGTGTGCAGAATAAACCAAATGCTGTGTTATGGGCTATATGTAGGTCAATCCCCAGTAGAGTATGGGCTGTATATCCAGTTTGAGCAGTCGTTTGTATGAGTTGTTTTGCTGATTAATTGGTTGGTTATCTGATTACTACAGTGCAATTGCTCAATTTTCAGACAACATATCAATATCATTTACATTTGAGGTGTAACATGATGCAATGCAGTGTAAAGTATGAAATGCGCAGATATATACAGATATGTACAAATATAACACTTTTTCAAACAAAAATTTTGTTTCATTTCATATCATCTTTTTCAAGTACATAGTTTCGGAAACAAAAATCTGCCTGCGGTAGTACAAGGTAACCTAACTACAAAAGAGAAAAGTACAAAGAAAACAAGCGTAAAAAAAATCTGGAGCAAAGATCGGTGGTCTCGCCTAGGATCCGTCCTTGCCCTCTTCACAGGCAGGAGCCAGAGCATCATCAGAGCATCGCCCTCCTCGAAGCTATCCCCGCCTCCGCCTCTGTCTCCTCTCCTCGGACTCGTCGTCCAGAACTGGAGCTCGCGAGCTCCCGACGTAAGTCGCCCTCTGATGCGGGGATATATCCTGCCATCTCGGGTAGACATGGGAGGTCTAGCTGGAACGCCACCCGCCGGAGGAAGTGGGAAGGGAGGCTAAAAAACATGAAAGGCAAATGCATTAGTATGTATGAAATAGTTTATCGGTCACGAATCACGTATAGTATGAAGTATGAATCTCGGCGGTTTATCGGTCTGAGAATCACGATGAATGAGTCTGATACGTGCATGCCGTGAGCAGTTGAATCAATACAGGATGCAGTGTGTGAGTATAGTGTATCAAGTGCCGTGAGGGCGGGTATCGGTGTTGTATCGTGCATCAGATTATGCGAAGCAGTTTGTGTATGGTTTGAAGCTATGATAGAGAGAACATACCGGAAGGCCGTAAAAGGCTAGGAAGTCGAAGGTCCGCTGCAACATCCCCGTCATGGAGGCATTCATCTCCAGTAACTGCCGGGTGTATCCAGAAGATGCCTGCAAGGGAATCAGATGCATCAATATTCTGTGGAATATCAAATGAACTGAAATGAAATGACTGGTAAGTGCAAGAACACATACCGGAGGCAAGTCGGGGACACCGACAAACTCGTGATCAGCCGGCGGAGGGGATCTGATAGGTCGCCCCATCCGACCCTCGGAAAGTCGGAAAGTAGGCGGGTGGGCGGCCTGGCGGCCCTCTCCGTCCTCTCTTCAACGCCTCTGCAGTGGACTCGAGCTCTCCTGGCGCCTCCTCCTACTCCTGCTTCCGACCATCGGTGCTTGCTCTCTCTCTCAGCTCGACGGCCACCGCTCAGGGGCCGCATGATGAAGGTCCGGACGTACTCTGAGTAATCGCCCTCGCCTCTGTAGCCGTCTGCCTCCCAGCCGATGGTGTAGTCCGCCATCTGCTCGGCGGTGAAACGCTCGGTGTCCCTCATATGCTCAAGAGGGTGTACCGGGACTGTCTGCTCGGGTACGCCTAGAGTCTGACGCAAGAAGCGCTCGCCCAGGTACCAAGCCCGATGCATCGCCCTCTAGCAGAATCCGTAACGCGAGGTCTCAAGACCGCAAACCGATCTCGCATCATCGGCAAAGGAGCCTAAGGTCGCTGGTGACTGAAATTGAAATCTGATTTGTTACCCTCGGTATTGCAAATATCTGATGGAAAAGTGAATCTTAAATGAACTGCAAGTAAAACATACCTCGGCGGGAGTGATGGTGTCAAAATGGCGGCGAAGAAGTGAAAAGTCTCCATGACCTCGGCGCATCTCCGTCAAGCGGCGTGAGAAGGGGCGACGAGAGGGTCTTTGCCTCCAGATGAGAGCGAGCCTAGGGAAGTAGGCATAAACCCTAGCGCAAGGTGGATACGAATGTTTATCGATAAAGCGAATAAAGCGAAATAACGGCAGCGATGGTGTATTGAGAGCGACCGTGCAGGCGGTGCGATTAGTGTAAGCGTAGTATGTGTGTGTGTATTAAAGATACGATGAAGTGTAAAAGTGACTACTGCAGTGTGCAGTGTGCAGAGTACAGAAAGTACAGAACAGAAATGAAAAGCAGCAAAAGGAAATGTACCTCCCAAGCATGCCAATAGCCCCCGAGCAACTGTCCGCTGCCGCGGGAGGCTGAGCTCATGTATCCGTACAGAGTGGCCAGAGCGGCATCACCCCAGTCAAAACGCAAGATGTCACGGACATCCACCAGTGCGCTAAGAAGGCAGAGAGGCACTGTGTTCTCCCGGTCAGCGAAGAGAGTTGTCCCGAACAGGAACATTAGAAAGCCGCGTGCATACCTCTCCGCGGCCTCCTGAGTCATCGGAGCTGCATCAACAAGAAGAGGCCGGACCCGGAACTGCACCTCGAACCAGGAGTACCGGACGAAACCAGGGCGTGCGAGAGGCGGAGCCGCGCCAAGTAAATGAACTGAGCCGATCCACTCATCCATAGCAATATCAAAGGGATCGGATCACCCCTACCCGTGCCGGTGAGTACCGAGAAATCGTAAGGGTCATCGTCATGTCCCCCGCAGAGATAAGTGGAATGAATCGGTGGTGTCCCACCATCTCTCTGCCAAAGCGGCAAGAAGAGGCCTGCAGGTAGTAAGCCTGGAGAGTCCCCTGCAAAAGGAGCCAAAGCCCGCCTCGTCTACAATATGGCGAACCGCGTCGGGAAGCTCGGCGTACCACTCGCGAGCGACGGTGTTCCCATACCCGCGGATGGTATGGGAATCTCCCTGTTTTCAAACAAATAATTGCAAAGCAGTATGAAATGTACAGTTTTGAATAAACGGTCAAAATCAGTGCAAATTTGACATGCGTGCATATTTTCAGATTCAAACAGATACCGGGTGCCGGTGTGCTTACAGTGAACTATAATGTTTGATGCGTCAATGTGTCGAGTGGTTCAGTGCAAATTTGGCATGCGTGCAAGTTTATCAGATTCAAACAGATACCGGGTGCCGGTGTGCTTAGAGTGAACTACAACGTGTGATGCGTCAGTATGTTTGAGTGGCTTGGTGCAAATGTGGCATGCGTGCATATTTTCAGATTCAAACAGTTATCAGGTGTCGATGTTTGCAGTGAAATACGGTGTGTGCCGTGTGTCTGGGTGATCAAAGCTAGTGCAGTGTGTGTGCATGTGTCGTTTCAGTTGCAAGTTTGTTTGCGATCAACTACAATACACAATGCATCAGAGTATCAGAGCTAAAGTAATTAAAGAATCTACTCGACTATGGCAGTTGACAGTTAAAAGGTTCTACAGTGCAGAAAATTAAAGCAGAGAAAGGATATTACCTCGGAAGCGCCGAAGGAAAGGTGAGAGGTAGGCTCGCGCAGCAGAAGCTCATGATCCAATGCCATGTCGAAGCTCCTGAACTGACGTAGTCCGTCAGGTGGTAGAACGTGAATCGCCGGCCGGTAGGTCGCCGGGTCAAAAGGGCGCTCACTCAACGGGAAAAGCTCGACCTCGGGATCCATCTCGTGATCCAAGGGAGTCCTGCCGCGTGGAACGTCGTCGGCCATGTCGAGAATGACGGGAAAATGGTCGAAGAATGAAAATAGGCTCGGAATACGAAGAGTCAACTCGAAAGTCAACCCCCGAGAGGGTGGAAAATGGCCGGAAAGGTCGGGACGGAAAAAGGTATGGAAGTGAAGAGGAAATTGAGGGGAACAAGTCCCAAAAAGGCAGAAATGGCAAAGGGAGCGCCAAAATGAAATTTTGATCGGTCGAAAATGTCCGAAATGCGATGAACTTCGCGAATCGAACGACGAAAATGGCGCAAAAACTCAAAGAAATGAGGAAATGAGGAGAGAAAAAGAGCTCTAGAGAGAGAGGGAGTGAATTTCGGCTAGAAGAGAAGTGAAAGAATAGGGTTTAAAACCCTATTTTAAAAGACCCGAGGTGAAATGTCAAAACTGCCTTGATTCAGCAACTTTTTGCCGGTCGGCAACATTTTGTGCCGGCCGGCAGAATATTGTGCCGATGGAGTTTATTTTCAGCCGATGGACAGCCGGTGGCCTCCTATCCCAGCCGATGATGTTCCCACAGCCTTGTTTAGGCTAGGTGAGTGGTTTATGGTCTTCATAGCCCAAGAAAGTGCAAGAAAGTGTATTTCCGATGCTCGACCGGCCTCCGTTTTGACCTCGAACTGTGTCTTCTGTTCGTGGCACTCAAATTCATGCAATGTTGTATCCTTTTGTCTTTCATAAGATTCAAAAGTCGCCCCGTGTGCGTTGCACGCGTTCATTGCACTACTTCGGTACATTTCATCGCGCCATCATGCACCTCGCAGTTGCATTGTCATGCATGTACTACACGCGTTGTAACACGCACCCCTTGCATTTTCATGCACATCTCGTATGCATTGTCATTGCATTTTTTTTATATATATTATAAGCATTGTCATGCGTTTCAAATACATACGTCGCCTCGTCCATCGTTCGCGTTGTTATACATTCCCTTACCATGCATCGTCGCGTACATTGTTATGCATTTAAGTCCATTTGCATTGTCTTGCATCTTATGAGGCATGCGTGTCTCATTTGGTACGTCTTACACTCCATGTGGCACGCGTGTCACATTGGCCTCATTTGCACAGGCACGTATACCTCATTCCCGTTGGCACGTGTACCCCATTCGCATTGGCATGCATGTCTCATTTGCGTTAGCATGCGTGTCTCATTTGCAATATCTTGCATTCTTTTTGTGACTTGCGTGGTCTCGCTTGTCACGTCCTTTTGTCTTTCCCCTCTCGCGTGTACTACACTGAGAGGTCTTTTTTCTTTCCCCTCTCGCGTATACTACGCTGAGAGGCCTTTTGTCTTTTCCCTCTCGCGTGTACTACGTCGAGAGGTTTCTCTTTTTTTTTGCTTTGCTTTTTCCTCTCCTGCGTACGATACGCTGAGAGATATTGTGCTTAAGACTCCGGGTGTTCTCGGTAGTCGCTTTTAGCCTTCTCCATGTAGAGCGCCGTGAGAATTGCTTAATTCTCTTAATCCTTTCTGCATGAGATGTGGTTTGGTTCATGTTTACTTGCTTGCATAGCATTCACTTAAAATGTTGCATTTATTTTGCATAATTGCTTCGTCACAGTATGCACTTGCATTGTGTATCACCATAGACGGTCTAGGAGACCTTAAATCCTTGGAGGGTGCGAAACCTTCACCATATGCGCACGGTCTAGGAGACCTTAAATCCTCGGGAGGTGCAAGACCTTCGGTGCATTAAGGTGTGCACCTCATCGCATTTGGCATGCAACGTATCGCACTGTCTTGTGCACTCGCGTTGTCTAAAGCATCGCGCTATTTTGCGCATCTCATTGCATTTTGCATGCATTCAATCGCGCTATCTTGCGCATCGTGCTGTCTTGTGCACCGCATCTCAATTCATGCATTGCCCCACATTGGTCTGGCGAGACCTTAAACATGCACGGTCTAGGAGACCTTAAATCCTTGGAAGGTGCGAAACCTTTATCGCACAATGGTCTGGAAGACCTTAAACCCATGGTCCGGCGGGACCGAAAACACGCACGGTCTGGCAAGACCTTAAACCTGCTTATTTGCATTGTTATGCATCTCAAAAGCAGCGCATGATCGCACCTTTCAAAATCATGCATCGTGCATTTCAATACATGCGTCGCCTCGCGCATCATTCGCATTGTCATGCATTTCAAAACACGTGCGTTGTCCCATGCATTGTCATGCATACATTTTGCATCACGGTCTAGGAGACCTTAAATCCTCGGAAGGTGCAAGACCTTCGTTGCTTCAGCACACACAATGCATTGTCATGCATTCGTAAAGTCGCGCGTTGCCGCGCATTTCAAATTCACGCATCGTGCATTCTAAGTCGCGCGTTGGCGCGCATTTCAAAAAAAAAACATCATGCATCATACGCATTTCAAAAACAAAAAAAAAAAAACATGCATTATCATGCATACATTTTGCATCTCGGTCTAGGAGACCTTAAATCCTCTGAAGGTGCAATTCCTTCAGTGTTTGTCGTGCCCGAACGACTTTCGGTGGTCTGGTAAAGCCACCTGCCTGTTTTTGCGGTGAGTTCCTAGAAGACCAACTGGGACGGTGAAAACTACAGTTCGAATGGCTTATGCCTAGAACACAAAGGTTTGGGATTTCCGAGACTAAAGTCTGGTTTAAATACCCAGGGGGTGTACCCTCGGCTTGAAATCTGTATGGAAGCCCCATAGGTTGAGGCGGCATGTCTACGCCTCAATCCTGGATACTGAACCAACCTAGTGTATCGCCTTGTTGGTAAGATAGGGAAAGCTGCAATCATAGCCATCGCATCATTAGCATGTGTCATGCATTTCAAAAAAAAGAGGCCAAAAACAAAAACATAGTGCATTGTCATGCATCATTTGTAAATACTGCATATGTCATGCATTTCAAAAAATTCAAAAAAAACCATGCGTATGTCATGCATTTCATTGTAATATAGTGCATATGTCATGCATTTTCTGTAAACATCCATATATATTGCATTTTAGTTGCATGCCTCTACCACATCATCTTCCATCTATGGCTTGCGCCTTTCCTTGTTGAGCTTGGTCTGGTATGTGCCCTTACTTTTCACGTTGAAGCACAGTTCTACATGTGTACGCGCCTATTCCTTGATGAACTTGGTTTGAGGGTGGCGGCACCTTTTCTGTGTTAGACATGGCTTGTACGTGTACATGCCTTTCCTAGGCAAAATACGGTTTGGCCACACGCCATATCCATTGTAGATATTACATTGCAGTGTAAGTTTTGCATCCGGCATTAGGATCATTGTTCTTTCCTCAGCGGGTTGTCACCCCACTTATGTCAATCCACCCAATACTTGTTCTTGTGTCCGTCTACATCACTCATAATTCAGACATCGTTCTATGGTAGACGGACTCGTTACTTCCATCAATCTATTTGACATTTGTGTGGTTTTGAACTGCTCATGATTGGATCGTGATTCAATTGCATTGCATATTACATTGCATATTATTTGCATTGTTTATATTTGTTTTGAAGTTTTGCATATCATTTTGCATTACATTAGTTTCAATTGAATTGCATTTTCATTTGCATTATTCATACATAGTTTTGTATATATTGCATATAATCTTGCATTCAGTTCGCATTGTCATGCATATTGCTAACAACATTGTACCTGTTAAGTTTGCTTTCTTTGCAGGCGCGATATTGTATGTACGGCTCATTTGAGGCCGGTGTAACCGGACGAGCCGCACAGGTATTGTATCCTCCGAGTGAGACGCACAGAGAATTGCATAATTCTCTTACATCCTTTCTGCATTGTAGTGTAGATTGGCGTATGCTAGCTTATAACTGTTGCATGCGTGCTTCATTACAACTTTCTTTGCATGATCATAAGTTATGCTCGACTTCTTGCATTGTTTTGCATTTTGCCCTTGCCTTCGGGCGCATACCTTGTTTGTCTTGCATGTTTGTCTAAGTCTTCGGCCTTGTCAAAAATGGGTCGTCTCTGGGCTTTGACATTCACTCCCGTCATTATTATGACTTTTGAGTTCTGTCAAAGAGGGGCAACTGTAGACACCCAATTTTTGACCGTCCTCAAGACTTGGACGACACCGCTTGAGCACTCGGTGATTATCCATGTTTGTGTTTGTTTGGAGTTCCTAGAGTTCTAGGCTACGCGCCTTGCCTCAAGATCTCCGAACTCGACTGTCTTGTGTCTGGTTTTGCACCAAACACTTGTGTTTTTGCCTCAGAGGGGCAGGGAATGCCTTGTGAGGCCTCCCCACACACCACCGGCACTAGCTAGAGGCCACCGGCTAGTTTTTCTTGCCACTGGCAATATATATTGCCGGTCGGCACTCTTTCTTGCCGGCCGGCACTCAATTTTGTCAAAATGACATTTTTGCCCAGCCGGCTACTGTTCAGCTGCTTTTTCAGATATTTTAAGGCAGCTGTATTGCATTTGCTTCCCCTCCATACACGTGTATGGAGGGATGCCCCTCTTGTTTGCTTACTAGTTAAGCATTACAAGATTGCCTCCTCTATAAGAGGAGGCCTTCTCTCCCTTGTTCTAGGGTTAGAGAGTTGAAAAAGAGGTTGAAGAAGCTCTGGTTTTAGGGTTCCAAATTAGTGTATCTAACTTGTATCTATACTTCTCCCTCTCTTGCCATTCTAGGTGTTTTAGTCCATACTATTGCACACAAGCACCTAGTCTTTCACCTTTCCTTGGTTTCTGAGGTTCCAAGAGGTTGTTCTTGGTGTTCTTGGCTGGATTTGAGCCCAAGGAAGCAACAACATCAACACTTGTGAAGAAGGTCAACAAGGGTGAGAAACTTGCTTTATATACCCCATTCTTGCATCCTATTTTTACCTATCTTTGAACTATTTTTGTGCTTGGTGTTTAATACAAAAAAGTTCTATTTTTTAGTCCTCTTGATAGTTTATTAAGGGTGCTTTGTGCTTTGGGGAAGTTTGGCCCCTCTTAGGCCTTGAAAGGCCTCATTTTTGTGCTATTTTGTTGAGCTCCGGGATTTTGGTGTTTGGGTCTCTTCACCACTGAAATCTTGAGGGATTTCAGTGGTGTAGATGATGCCTTGAAGTCCCAAGAAGGAGAGGGCCACCCCCCTCTCCTTGTTGTCCTGGAAAAGGACAAGTTTTGGCCTCTTGAGGAAGCCTTTGTTGGTGTGTGTGTTGAGCATGTCTAGGCTGCATTTTATGTTTATTATGCCATGATATAACATTGCTAAGAGTTGGTTTTGGTCCCTTATGCATGCTTAGCATAGTTGCCATGTAATGCCTTGTGATCCCTTAACATGTCTTAGGTTGTGTGCCTTTGTTTCTAGCATGTTTTAGGCTTACATTTGTGAAGCTTGTATGCTTATTTTGCCATGAATGAGGTCTGTCCATAGTTATTTTGGTCGACCCTAGCTTGCATTGTATAGCCTCTTTGCATGTTTGGCTTGTTGGCCTTAAGTGCATGAATGTGTAGCATGCCTTGTTTGCATTATTTTCAATGGTTTGGAACCATTTAGCATGCAATTTTAGTCCCTTAGACATGCTTGTTTGATTGCCTTGTATGACTCTTTGAAGCTTTCAATGCATATGTTGTATGCCTCATGCCTTGACCTTTGTGTATGCCTTGCTCTAGAGCCACTTAGATGCCATCTAGGAGGTCCCATTTGTATGGTCTAAGGCTGCCTTGGACCTGTTTTAAGCCTTCTTGGCCTTGTGAGGCTTGGTTGGCTTAGCCATGGTTTAGGTCTCCTTTGGCTTGCCTTGGATGCTTGGGCCATTGGTCGCATGCTTAGTCTATTTTGTTGCTTGGTTTGGCACCATGTTTTGCATAATTTTCAGAGCTTTCTATGTATGCTAATTGTCCATGTTTAGCTTCCTTTAAGTGTGCTTAAAGCTTGCTCACTTGATGCTTAAGTTGGTACCTTCACATGTGCATGTGTGCATGCGTGATTAGCCTTCATTTTTGGGCACTTTGGCCACTGATTTTAGGCCTATTTAGATTTGCCTAAGTCATGTTTAAGACCATCATTTGCTTGCTTGCATGCTTACCTCATGTTTGCTTGTATGCTTTGCATAAGTACATTGCATTGTTCATATTGCATGATAGCTAACATGACTAGGTTGCATTGCATCAACATGCATTCCTTGTCCCTTGATTTGGTGATAGGGATTGGGATTTTAGTTTGTTTGGTTTGCATGCATTTGAGATTGAAAGTGCACATTTGATCCTTTGGGCCATCATGCATGGGAATGCGTGATTGGTGGCCCGAGAATCGAGGCACATGCCCCTTTGAGTCACAAACATGATAAAGAGTGTGTTTGGTGCATACATTGCTTGAATAACATTGCCATGCAAGATTTTGCCCTCTGCTGCTATGAGTTGCAGGTTCTGCAGACATTCAGTGCCGATCGGCAACATTTAATGCCGGCCGACATTAAATTATTAGCCGATGAGTTAATTTTGTGCCGGTGGCCACATACTTCAGCCGGTGGTGTCCCCCAATGCCTTAAGAAGTAGTTCTGAGACTTTGGCGATTTTGAAAAGCGAGCGAGGAAAACATAGGCGATCTAAGCATGGCGATGCAATTAGAGCAAGACCGAGCACGTCTTTGCATTTGGCTCTCCTTCCGAGGCGTTTTACTGTTTTTCTTAGTTTAGTTAGTTTGTCAACTAATTAGGCTATTTGTAATATTTAATTAGCTTGCATAGTTAATTATCTGTATTATTCTTTTGGGTCCCTCTGTGTGAGGGCATAATTGTAATAAGTGTGTGTGGGTGTGTGTATGTCTTCCAACCCCCATCTCTTTCTTCCCTTTTATTTACCTGCTTATAATGGTAGATTAGGGCATATTTAAAATTAGCATACCTTATGCAATGCATGCGTGCATCCATGCATTTGTTGACATACATCGGGCTCGGTACATCACGCTAACTGCATTGTATTTCAATTCCAAATTGAATACGTGTTATCTGTTGCATTTCACATGCCATGTTTAGGATAGCCGAGCCTGTCTAATTACATTCTGTATGCGATACATTAGTCATTCTAACATGAGCTAGGTCACGCATATTTTGCTAACTAGTTTATTGTTTTGGCACGGAGTACGATATAAGTATTTATGCTTTAGCATATCGCATGCGTGTGGATGTTAACATAACAGTATGCTTACCATGCAGCTAAGTGCTTATATGAGATCAACTGTTTGAATGCCTGTGGGTGGAGGTTGGATTGTTTGAGTTGGGAAAACTCATTGAAATCCGTGTTTTAGCCTACTTGCGAGTAGCAAATTCCAAAGCATTTTCAAAACGAACGGATATGCGATGTTTGTTTCCAAATTAGGCAATCTAGTCTATACTTGTTTGCTGTGCGCATCACATAGTAATTCTAGGCTAATAACCGGAACAAGAGCATGTAATGTTTTGAAAATCGGATATCATGGTTAGTAGAGGCCGGTCTTCGGACCGGGAGAAAGGGGGTGCTCATAGCTGACCTTCCCTGATCGTACCCAAGCTCCCGAGCCAAGACAACTTTGGTAATGACGGACACGTGGCCTTTGGCACCGAGTCAGGGTTTCCTAAATTTCTCATTTTTAAATATTTAGATGGCGACTCTGTATCTGGTAAAGCAGTCCATGTTTGGCACTACTTTTCAAAAATCTATTTTCTCAAACGATTCGCCAGAGTTGGACTCTTTGGTTCAAGATTAAGAACCGCAACAAACAAAAAGGGAGTCCGAACTGTAGCGAGGTCCCCCGCAGGCTTGTTACATATACGAGTTCTCAGAACTATGGGAGTAGCTTGCAGTCAACTTCTCATACTATTTTGTCAGGATATGAGTTACAATTTTAAACCGTGTGTCAACGTGTATTACTTGAAGCTTCCAGAGATTACCGTGCCTAACCTATCCTGTTAAATTATTTGTGCTTGTTCGACAACCATTGTGTATTAATCGATGTCTGACATTGAATTAGAAAAGGAAGCCCTTATAGAGATCCTCATTTTATGGAGCTGAAAGATACACCAACAATCTAAGATCAATCTGGGCTTTTGATAATTTTTTTCACTACCTAGCTTTTTGATTTGATGTCGTCGATATGGGTTAGTGGTGGTGGTTGTGGGGTTGGCTTGAAATGATTTAGCATTCCACTTTCAGCTAAAAACCATTCATAGTAACATATTCTATACTGCTATTGATTAGAATGAAGAAAACTATATTTCATTGTGCCTATAAATAGAAACCTTCACTTAACTAACTACTCCAACAAACTACAAATAGTTAATTTTTTATATTTTTTTGTAATTAAAATATTAACACTATTATATTGTCATTAATTATTTTTATTTTGTTATTTTCAGATATTTCCTGAGTAGCAGTTTGCTTCTTGTGGAATGCGAGCGTATAAAGATTATGACCAATTTTTGTTTTTGTAACTCACGGAAGAATCAAGACAAAAACTTTTGGTTTTGATTTATGTTATTTAGATTTGTGGACAACATTATGTATGTATTATGAGACATTATGTAGTGGGAGAATTTTTATTTATATATTGTTATGAATGGAATAACATTATGAATTTTCATTATGTGTCAACTTTTGTTTATGTATGTATTTATATTATTATGTAATTATTATTTTTTTTAGTTATTTTTCATTTAATACAGGTTATTTTAATATTTTTAATAATTTTAATACAATTTTTTTTTTTTTTTTTTTTTTGAGACGGCACCTTTATTGTCGCAAAAGATAGGGAATTGGTTGAAATGTAAGGCCTTTAGCGACGGTGTTATTGTCATCGCCAATAGTCCTTTAGCGACAGCTCAGGTGCTGTCTCAAATAAACCTTTAGCGACGGTAATTTTTTGCCATCGCGAAAGACCTTTTTAGCGTCAGCAAAACTGTGTCGTCTCAAAAAAAACTCAAATATTCACGTGTTAATTGCAACAAAATTTTTCCGTCGCAAAAAAGGCATTTTGCAGTCACAAAAAAAAGGCAACGGCGTTATGCCGTCGCTAAAACCCTTTTGCAGCCCCCCTTGTTGCGACCCCCTACTTGCCGTCCCAAAAAACCTTTTGAGACGACGTTTGGGGTATTTGCGACGGCATTTTACCATCGCAAAAAATCAATTTTTTTGTAGTGATTACATATTTTTATGATAGGATACACACGATATGTACCCCTAAAAAATACACACCATAAGATTTCCAGCCAAGTTATGAAAATAAAATGTTTTTGTGAAAAAACGAGTTGGTATTCAATAGTTTTCAAAATCAGAAGATGGTTTTAAAAATGGTTTTTCCTCCATCATGTAGTTCAAGATTTCACTTAGATTTTACTTTCCATTATTGTTGCGATCGATTGAATTGAAAAAGTCTTGTGCCAATTGCTTGAGGTTGTTTGATGATGGAGTGAACCTCTCGTAATAGATCTTAGCATTTTCAAGCATACCTATGCTATGATGCCCCTTTATCTTTGACCTTTTCTCTTTAATACATATTGTATTTGGTTAGAGGATTTAATGAGAGCAATAAAAAAAATAAAAATAAAAGAAATACAATCTTGTTTTCTATTTGGTTATTATGAAAAAGAAAGGAAAAAGAAAGTAAGAGAAAAATGCAATATCACTTTTTATCTATTGAGTTCACTTAGATTCTTTTCTTTCTCTATTTTTTAACCTAAACAAACATAACTTCTTTATTTTATCTTATTTTATTTTTTGAATCAAAGCATGCTGTAGATGTCCCCGAATGCCTCGGGAGGGATGAGTTCCCCGTTCCGTTCATCTTGGGCTCACTACAGTTCAGGACTCCAAATTGTCGCGGTTTGTAATCTGAACCAAAGAGTCCAAATCTAGCAAATCGTTTTGAGAAAACAGATTTTTTTGAAAAAAGTGCCAAACATGGACTGCTTTGCCAAATACAGAGTCACCACCTAAATATTTTATTTTGGGGAAATTTAGGAAATCCTGAATCGTGCCTAAGGCCACGTGTCCGTCATCACCAAAGTTACCTCAGCTCGGGAACTTGGGTACGATTGGGGTAGGTCACTTCGTGAGCACCCCCGCTCGCCCGATCAAAGATCGGCCTCTACTAACCATGATATCTAGTTTTGAAAACATTATGCATTCTTATTCCGGTTATTAGCCTAGATTTTACTATGTGATGCGCACAGCATACAAGTATAGACTGGATTGCCTGAATTGGAACAAAAAATCTCATGTTTGTTTTTGAAAGATGGTTTGCTACTCGCAAGTAGGCTTAAAATGCAAATTTTGCCACCCTCGGGTGAGCTTAGAAAACATGGTTTTGCCACTATCTAGTGGGCTTAAAACTCATAGTTGATGATTTGTCCTAATCCAAATAACCCAACCTTCACCCACAGGCATTCAGGCAGTTATATCACATAAGCAAATAGCCTCATGGTAAGCATGCTATCATGGCAGTCACTCACACACATGCAAGGATGCTAAAGCATAAAAACTCACCGAATACTCCAAGCCAAAACAGAAGCTAATTAGAAATCCATGCATGATCCTAACTATACAGAAATGCCTAATGCAACACATGAAAGAATGCAACTAAGATAGGCTCGGCTATTCTAAACATGGCAAATGGAATGCTACAGCTAACAAGTATTCAACTTGGAATTGAAATACAATGCAGCGAGTTGTGATGCACCGAGCCCGGTGCATGCAAAACAGATGAATGAATGCAAACATGCTATCATACTGTATGCTAATTGAAACATGCCCTATTCTAACCATCATAAGCTGGTAAATAAAAGGGAGAAAGACGTGGGGTTGGAAGACATACATCACACACACACATACATACTTATTACAACATCGCCCTCGCTCGGAGGGTCCAAAATAATATACAGTCCCAAATAAACAATACAGTCCCAATAAGTACAAAATCCTAATTAATTAGCAAATTAATCTAGGAAAGCAATAAATGGCACACAAATCCATGGACCACCTTGGCTCTGTTCCAAATGATGAATGATGCATGCTCGGGTTGCTTGGCGCGGAAATCCATTGCGACGCCCCAATTAGCCTTTGTTTACAATTAAGCCCGGAATGTTATGCGAAGCCCCAAAAGATTGCCGGTTTTTGATTTGCTGCAACAGAGAGTAAGAAAGGGGCATGGCAATGTATTTTCACATATGTATGCTTGACTACTCTTCAGGGAGCGTAGTCTTCGATCCTCGTGCCACCAATCGCGTATCTCGATGCATGATGGCCGAGGAGTCGAATTGCACGACTTAATATGGAATGAATGCACACATAAACACAACAAGGCCTAAACTCCATCATGGATAATCCAGAGTGTCGGCGACTGGGAATTGAGACACGTCCCGTCACTCACAGTACGAAACGTCCCTCGTTTCCCGTGCTCGGGCTAACTCCTATCCCAAAAACAGTGCAATATGCATGACATGCATGAATGCAACTAAAATACAACCTAGCATACACAATGCTATGAAATGGCATACACAATGCTCGATGTAACATGACATACACAATGTTCTAACATGCAACCTAGCATACGCAATGCTATGAAATGAAATGGCATACGCAATGCGTGATGGACTTACGCCAACATGAGTGGACCTCAGCCACACTCACATCAGCGGCCATAAGATGAAAATGAGACACTCGAGATGCGTGCACACATGTACGCAAACCAATGACCGATCCTAAGGCGCAAATGCCACTCTAACAAGGCATGGCAAGGCACGAAATATGGCATACAAACATGCAAGTTCCAGCGCTGAAATGTGATGCAAAATGATCCTGAAACATGGAAAACATGGCACCCGATGCATGGAATGGTCCCGAAACACGAAACTAGGCACATGCATTGACCTATAGCTATACAAAGCATGCATTATTTGATCATGAAGCATGAAGACAGAACCAAGGCAGTCCCAAAACATGAACAATTCTAGTTCAAAGCATGGTCAAAAGATGCTAGCAAGATGGACTAAAATAGCATGCAATTTTGACTAGCAAACATGGTTTACATGGCATGTATATGAAGCAAGTGAGAACTCATCAAACTAGCAAAAATTAGTGAATAAAAATGCCAAAACATGCCCAAATAACCATGGAAAGGCAGCCAACACATGCACCAATGAGGGGGTCCTTTGGAGGGCATACAAAGGGGTTATTAAGCACATGCATCAAGGACACTTAGCATGGCACAACAAACTCTGAAAATCAAATATGATAACCCTAAAACTCACCAAATTGGCTCTGAAATCAGTCAACAAGGCATGCAAGATAGGGCCTCTTTGGAAGGCCAAAATGACCATCAAACAAGTCGAGGTGAGAAGGGGTCATCCCCCTCTAATTTGGAGGCTCAAAATAGTGTGTTAGCCACTGAAAATCCACTAGATTTCAGTGGCTAGATGGCCAAACAAAGCATGCAACAAGAGCCTAGGTGTAGGGCTCAAAATAAGAGACAATCAAGCATACAAGGAGACATATGATCTCAAAAAAAAAATGGGACCTCAAACAAACTTGAAGATGAGATTAAAACAAGATATTTTTCAGTTTATGACAACTCTCAAAAATAAACACAAGTAGGGCTAATCTATCATGCAAAAATGGCCCTAAAAGAGATATTAGAGACAAGGGACAGTAGCTGGCCCCAAATAGTAAAGAGCCCTTCAACAAAGTTGAAGAGAGGCTAAAAAAAAAATGCACTTTACAGTTTATGGCAAGTCTCAAATATGCTCACAAGTAAGGCTACAATATGATGTAAAAATGGCTCTAAAAGAGAAATAGAAAGCAAGAGGCAGTATCTGGCCTCAAATAGTAAAGAGCCCTTCAACAAAGTTGAATAGGAGCTCAAAATAAAGCACTTTACAGTTTGGATCGAAGCCCAAAAATGCTTACAAATAAGGCTAACACATCATGCAAGAAATAGCCATAAAAGAGAGATAAAGGGAAAGGGGTAGCAAGTGGCTTCAAACAGAGAAAGACCCTTGATCAAACATGAACATAAGCTCAAAATAAGACTATTTCCAGTTCAGGTCGGAGCCCAAAAATGCTTGCAAGTATGGCTTGTAAATGAAGCAAGAAAAGACTAGAAAAGAGAGAAAAAGAACTCACCGTTGTAGAACCAAACTTTAGTAGCTTTTGGACTAGGTTTGTGAGCTCTCAACCTCTGGAAATCAGCTTCAAAGGGCTGGAATGGAGTGTGGAGGTGTGGTGCTATGGGTTGAAGTGTAAAGGGTGCAAGGATCTTAGGGTTTAGAGGGTTGAAGGAAAGGAAAAGGGAGAGTTGTATACCAAGGCTCCAAACAATTTTTGTAACCCTTCAAAATGGAGCTGGGGGGCTGGTTTTATAGGGAAAAGAGTGGAGGAAAAGGGGGGGAAAGTCAAATTCAAATTCCCCCCCCCCCCCAAAGGGCAGATCCCCGGGCAGGGGTCTGGAGAAAAATAGAGGGTACAGCTGTAAGGAACCAGGAGAGAGGATTCTGGCCAGCCAGGTTCAGAGGGTTCAGGTGGTCGGCCGGCCACCTCCCCTGGCCGGCCGGCCAGGGTCAAAAGGGTCAAGGAGATTTGTTGGCCGGTCACCCCCAAAAGGTGGCCTTCCATGTGTGTATAACACAACTATGTGGAGAAAAACCACGAAATGTGACCCATGAGAGAGAAAAACCAACTTTTTAGAAGGGTTCAAAAGGGTCAGGAAGAGTTGATGGCCGGTCAACCCATATTGGTGGCCTTCCAGTGTGTACAACACAATGGTGTGGTGGAAAGTCAGAAAAAGTGGCCCGGGGATGGAAAAAGTTAGCTTTCTAGTGAAGAAAACGGGCGATGAAGAGCGATAAAGGAATAAAGCTGGTCTTTACAACAATTGCTGGCCTCCCACCCTTTGACAACCTTTCTAACAATGAAAATAAGGTCCCTGCCAAAAATGGACCCAAACCGATGTAAAACGAAGGTTCGGGGGCCAAAACGCGCAGCTTGGGGCCCCGAAAACTGACTGTTAAGCACCAGAGGTGGCATTTGACCACGAAGTCGGTCTCTCAAACCACAGTGTCTCTCAGAAGGGAGGAAATAAGGTATATGCCAAAAATCGGAGCAAACGGAAGTGGTTAAGCGGTCCCGAACCGAGGCACACAGCCGACGGCTCTGAAAAACCGGAAATCGAGCTCCAAACGGGAAAAATGGCCTACGACCACGAAACGTAGCCTACGGCCGCTGAGAGATGATCTACGAGACCTCTCCCTCCCTTTGGGAAGAGAAAACGGAGAAAACGGGACCTGGTTTGCAAACCGAGGCAAGGTACAAAAGAGTTCGGAAGTCCGAAGGCAAGGCTCGCAGCCGAGACTCCGCAACCTCAGAACGAGCACAATATGCGACATCACCAAGCGCTCAATCGGTGACGTCTGAGTCTTAAGGTCGGTCAAAAATGGGGTGTCTACACATGCACAAATAAAAGGGACCCACCACAAACATAATGTAGAATCAATTCTAAAGCCAAACATAATGTCCTTCATCTTTGTGTCAATGGTGGAAGGCATGTCAATTGAGAAAGACCAAAATCAAGACTAAGACCAAGACCAAAATGATGACGATGAAGATGACGATGATGATGATGAAGAAGTAATTCTAAAACCAAACATAATGTCATTCATCTTTGTGTCAATGGTGGGAGACATGTCAATCGAGAAAGACCAAAATCAAGACCAAGACCAAGACCAAGACCAAGATGATGACGATGAAGATGACGACGATGATGATGAAGAAGTTGGCTGCCAATATATAAGCAGCGATACTATTAATCTAGGGGGGAGGGGGGGAAGATTTTATTAGTCCATGTGGTTTAAGGGTAGTTTTAATTTAAAAAATTTAATCTTTATATTTTCAATTTTGTTGTAATATGACATTTGAGTCATGTGCTGTTAGCATTAAAAACAAAAAAAAAAATTATGTTTTGAAAAAAATTTATCACTACACTTCGCTTTGAAGTTTACTTCGGTTCCTCTAATTTTATATATAATTTTTTTTCTATTGTTTGATTGACTTGGCTTATTCAGTAATGTTTATATATATATATATAATTTCATATTAATTATATTTTTGATCTTTAAAATGTAAGTCGTGTTATTTTGATCTACAGTGTGCATATGGAGGAAGACCACGACGACCAAGACCAAGATGAAGATGAAGACGAAGTAGGTTGTCCACACTCAATGTTTATTTGCATGTGATGTACTGATAGGCTGGTTTCAGTTTTATCTATGATATAAAAGTAATTGTTTTGATGCATCATAAATGGGAAACACTTTCGTTGCGTTTATGATGTGTTATGTAAATGTCATATATTTTTTTGGACATTATTGTACAAATTTAAAAATTAGACTTAATTTTTAAATTTAATGATGTAATAATCAATTATGATATTTAAGGTAACACACGTTCTTAGATCTTTCAATCAACAATCAATCAGATTACTTACACATTAGGTCTAGAACATGGGTCTAGAAAGTGGGATTATGCATCATTTTTCTATTTTTTTTAATAGAAGCTAAGACAATTTATGGTTGAGAAATAAAATTATGCAATTTTGTGGTAATATTACATATTTTGTGATATTCACTATAACAAAACTAACTATTTATGGCATCATGTTTACGACATGCATTAAATGCATATCGTAGTTAGTACATTCTACGGCATTTTTTTTTTTTTTTTTTGTAAGCCGTTAATGTTTTGTCAATAACAGCATACATACCATGTAAGTCGTTGATTCATGTATTTATAGTATGCAAAAGTATGCCGTAAAAAATGTATGTTTTTACAACTTACAAAAATATGTCGTAAAATATTTGCACTTAAGACGACATACATTTCATATTATAAAATATTATAACTTTACACGGCATACATTAACATGTTATGAAAACTTCTGCAAAAAAAAAAAAAAAATCAATCAGAATTTTTTTTATGGCATGCAAAAGCATGCCGTAAAAAATGTATATTCTCACGGCATACAAAAATATGTCATAAAATATTTATACTTAAGATAACATACATTTCATGTCGTAAAATATTATAACTTTACATGACATGTATTAGCATGTCGTGAAAACTTTTATTAAAAAAATTCCAATCCGATTTTTTTTTTTATTATTATTTAAAAAAGCAAACAATTTCCAACCAAGCTTCTCACCTTAAATTTTCCTAATTGAGGACAACATAAAAAATAATTTATACATTATTTTATAATTTAGTGCATCTTTTAAGGGATAATTGTACTCAGTGGGATTTTGAGAAAAAAAATTACACGTTCATGAAAAAGTTTATAATTTTAATGATTAATATTTATATGGCTTCTCACTAATTTGTAATTATTATTTGTTTAAATTACCTTGATTTGAATTTTTCTTTCTTTTAATAATTTTTTTTTTTTTTTACTTTTTAGCTGTGCCTAATCTGAATACAGCTAAAAAATAAAATATTTGTAAAAAAAATAATAAAATATAATATATATGAAATGTATTAAATTTTATATTCTCTTGAATTTAGTGATTTTTTTTTAAAACAAATTAAAAAGTAGAACATTATTAAAATTAAAATAAAATATTTCTTTTAAGTATATGTAAAAAGTTTTTAAAAAAAAATATTACAAATATTACAATAACTAAAACAAAAAACTTGAAAAACATTTTAGGCCCCCTTACTCTCTCACTCAGTCTCTGGTCTCGATCTCTCTCTCTCTTTCTCTACCCTCTCTAAACCCTAATCTCTCTCAACCGATCGAATCAGCCTTCTTCAGCCCCGTTTGATCTAATCTCAGAGCGATTGGTGATTCATCTCAGATTCAATCTCGGAGCGATTGGCAATTTCGAAGCTCCACCACCTCCACCATCTGCACCGGCAAGGGAAGCGAGGACCATTGTCTACGAAGGTGAGCACCACCGTCTCTCTCTCTCTCTCTCTCTCTCTCTCTCTCTCTCTCTCTCTCTCTCTCTTCAGTTTCGTATTCTCTCTCTCTCCCTCGACCTCTTCATTCCCGTCGAGTTTGAGCAATTTGCTGTATAATAATTTGTTGATGGAATCTCAATTAAATTCCACTAGTGCTTCATAGTGCTCTTTGATTTGATCAATTGTTTTTCTGGGAATCCTAGAAGCAATCTTCTCAAATAATTCTATAGAATTAAGGTCGAACTCAGCAAGAGTGTTCTCAAACAACTTGTTCTCTTCAAAAGTCCACTCGGTATGCATTGGAGGAGGTAGCACAAACACACTATGTTTGGTTCTATAGCTTTTGTGCTACCACTGATGATAAATGCCAATTAGGGGTCACAAAATGCTATAAATAACAAATATAACATATGTCGGTGAATTTGGATGTATGTATTGTGGTAATGGGTTTTCATGTCACTTTGGTGTTTGTTTGCTCTACTCTGCTCTTCTAGTGCTGATCTCAGTTCAGTGGTGGTCACATTTTTTAAAATTTCATTTTTAATAAAAGGTGTCTTAGTCCAATTAAAATACCTAGCCAAATGGGGATTCAAATCCACGTGGCACATTTCTAATGGTTCACATTCTTTAGTGAGCTGTTAGCCAAACTTTTTAAACCTTCAACAAGAGCTCTGACAAGGTTCGTAGAGAACCAAAAGAGGTCTAGTGAGTGAACCATGCTTCTTCCACTCCCTCATCTATCTTCCATTATTTTGTCAAACATAAGTAACATGATGTGGTAAGATTTGGGAGTTGGAGTTGTGATTTAGCTTGGGAGAGCTATACATGAGTTGTTAGTCTCTCTCTCTCTCTCTCTCTCAAAATAAACTTCTTGATTTGGTTGCATCAAAAATTTGGAAATTAACACAATGAGAAAACCAAGATGAAGAAAAAATCAAGTTTCCTTCAAAAGTATTATAGAATTTACCTAAATACAAGATCAATCCATTCATGAAAATGTGCAGAAACATGTTCACTTTCAAGAGCCTTCCGATGCTTGTGAACAAAATCAACAGGGTTTTCAGCCCAAGGAGGCAGAATGACAGAATCTAGAATTTTAGGAGGGGGGAGGGAAGAAGAAAAAGGAAAAATTTATGTTACATTTACAGTCTAAAAGAGAACATAGATCCAATTTTTCTATTGAAACAAATAAATGCATACCAACCTTTTCTCCAAGTTGTGTTGTACCAAAGTCAATTGAGTTTTCATTGGTCAACATCTCCGAGAGGTAAAACAGCTCGGGAACCTAAGATTTAAAGGAAAAAAAAATAATAAGTTAAAAAAATAATAATTGGTCCCAATGAATACCTATACATGCATAATTGTGAATATACATATCTTGTAAACCATTTTTGGTAATAGATGGACTAATGCTGATGAGGAAAGACAAAAGTCACACAAAATCAAATGAAGACATTAAGATGCAAATATCATGGCATTTGAACTAGAAGAAGGTGTACTTTTTCTTAATTTTCAGATAAGTTCATACCAATTCCTTCACATCACTCATGTCTTCTATAACTCCATTCCAAGTAACACCAATATTCAGAAACATTCTGTCTGCGTGATCAAATTTAAACATTCTTTAGTGTCCTCTATTTTTTCCAGAATTTTATTAGCTTACCGAACATAGTGTGTTTGGTTCTGTAGCTTTTGTGCTTTGCCTTCTCTGTTTTTAGCAAATTTCTAAGATGAAAGATGCCCTGTTGTCTTGCATTCTTTAGTTAAAGGATATCATTGGAATAAGGTTAAAAAATTTCAGCAAAACTTGGAAGTTCCAAGCTTCCATTTTGTCTACCTTATACCACTACCAGTGTAGGCCAAGTGGTACCTGGTTTGGCCACTTAACCTTGATTTCTGGGGAAATGAGGTCATACAAAGGCTTCTATAGTAGTTTAGTTCATTCAGAAACTTTCCCAAAATTTGAGTGGAAAAAATTTGCATGTGTTTTTCAAATCATGCACAAGGATTTTCTTTCGTTTTCAATATCTCTTGGTATGGATTAATTTACCTATAAACATGTTCTAGGATTTGAATAAATGACTCAGTACAACTGAACTCAACAAGCCTCAATCTTAACTACTTGGGATTTGCTACATGGACCTGTCTTTTTTAATCAGTTCTAACAGTTTCTAATGGCCTCAAAGCAATGTTATTTTGGCCGCCTTATTGTCTTTTTGGCACTTTCAACCTGGATCAATGTCTACTTTGTTAAGGATCACATCACAAATATGACCTAAAGCTATTGTTTGTTCCATAATTTCATTTCACGTCACAAAGATGGCCATAACTGGAGGAGGAAGAAAGATGGAAAGACAGTGAAGGAAGCTCATGCGAGGCTCAAGGTTTATATACGACATACAAAGTATGCCATTAATCCAAGGCTCGGAATTAGAATCAAATGCCAAGCTCGGAATCAATCGATTGGTGCTCGTGTAACTAACATCATCGGAGGGGCAGTGGCTGGTGCTGGTGGCTGGTGGTGCTGGTTGTCACTGGAGAAAAAATTTGCTCTCTCTCTCTCTTTCTTCTCCTTCTCTCTCCTTTCTCTCCAGCGATAACCAGCACCACCAGCCACCAACACCAGCCACTGCCCCTCTGATGATGTTATTTACACGAGCACCAATCGATTGATTCCGAGCTTGGCATTTGATTCTAATTCCGAGCCTTGGATTAATTCGGTGAGAGCCTAGGATTGCATCCTTTATTCAATTAATTCAGTTTCTCATCTCTCATCTCTCTTTGATTTTGATTTGATTTCTAGAGTTTTGATTTTGATTTCTAGGGTTTTGATTTTTGATTTTGATTTGATTTCTATTCAATTAACCTAAATTTTTCTCCCTTGCAGTTTCATTTCAACTTTATGATCTCAAGCAGCAAGGATTCATAGAGAGACAAGAGCTTATGAACAAAAGGCAACCTCCGTTTTCTGAAGCAACACTGTAAGAGCTCTGTTTATTTGTACATCTTCCCAAAATGGCCGGCTTAATTTCAACATCTCAAGCTCTACACATCTGTATCATTGGATTAAAAACTTTAAAAGTCAGTAAGACAAAGTAATTTAAAATTTTCAAAAATAGTTTTCTTTTTAGTCATCACATATAACTCGTTTCCAAAATCTAAGAGTTTAACACTTCACATGGAAGACCTCTTATTTAGTCCCTGTATTCATTCACAATGATTATTATTCCATAAGCAACTAATTGCACTATTTGACCAAGTCATTATAGAGAATTGAAACCACACTGCTTCGAAGCAAAAACAGGCCTAAGTAAATCAATCAAATCATCTCTACATTTTATACGTTATGACATGTGAGTTTCAAAATCTATCTCTAACTCAAAACTCCTAGTACTGCCAAATTGTCATGGATTTATATGTTCTCTTCTTCTCTTTTTTGTTCATGCTTTTCGCTTTCATTTATGACTTTTGTAGTGGAAATTTGTAATCCCGAGAGAGGAATTCTCTATCTATATATCACTTTCCCGCTCCGGTTGAGGGGAAATAAGATGAAGACATTGGTGTTCTGGTGAAACTACCAAGCTCCATTTTCACAATTTGGTTTACTTCTGAAAATTATTTTGGATCTTGGAATGAAACAGCTTGTTACATAAATAGGATGGTTCACTATCATGCTCCCATTTCATTTTCTACTCAATCTTCCCAGTCGTTTAGTTTGTAGTGACTATTTATGAATATATTGCCACTAAAGCTCGTAAAGATTTGGAAGAAATGAGCATTAGACACAAATTACATGCGGAGGACAGAGGGACTCATTTTTATTTTTATTGTCCACATTATTTCTTATTTTTCCTTGTGTATTGCACAGAGTTCAAAAAAAGCTGAGAAAAGAATTAGAAAGGAGCGTGAAGCTATAATTGTTGTGACAATGGATGAAAGAAGAAATGCATCATGCAGAATTTCAGATGAGTGTTGTAGTTCTCCACATGTTGAATCACGTGATATGGAAGGAGTTGTAGACTCACTCAAGTACCAAAGAAGAAAACTAGGGGGGCATCAAAGTTAAAGATGCATGACAAAGGAAAACAAAAGTGTGATGAAATGGACTTCGATGAAAGGAATCAGCTTGTGGGACCTGAGTCAGTTAAACTATCAACTTTAGAAGGGACCTTGGCACGAGAGATGGTGCCAATAACCACAGAGAGATGGCCTGATATTCCAGAAGAGGTTAAAGACAAGCTATGGGCTTGTGTGAAGGTAACATATATTTATTTAATTCATTATTATACTATCAACTCAAGTGTTTTTCCTAATCACTAAATTTTTGTTTAAATGCAAATGCAGCTTAGATTCAAAATACATGATTGCCATAGGAAATTCATCATGCAAAAGTTTGGCAGATTATGGCGCTCACACAAATCTGAACTATCACAAAAAATAAGACCTCTTGGTAAAAGTGCTAAGCTAGCACACAATATTATCCTCACCAAACCTAATAATGTAGAAATGGTTGAATGGAAAGTATTTGTGAAACAACGAACTTCCAAAGAATTTAAGGTAAGTTCCTCTTAGAAACTCTCTAGTTTTTATGAACTAATTAAACCAACAAATTTTTTCATAGTGATTCAATTATGAATTATTAATCATATAAATTATGACATTCTTCTTTTGTATATGTAGGCAAAGAGTAAAAGATTTAGGGCAATGAGGAAAAAGCAAACCCTCTTACACACCATGAGTCGTAAAGGTTATGCACGATTAGAGAATGAAATGGTAAATTTAAGAGTGATTCAAGTAGTTTTGTAAATTGGGTATTAAGTATGGTTACTATGAGATTGTTTTTAATCATGTTGATTTTCATTTTCTATTTTATTTTCTAGAGAAGAGAAAGTCTAGCACCATCATCCATATCAAGAGTTGATGTTTGGATTAAAGGGCATACAAGGAAGGAAGGAAGGAAGGAAAATCCATGAATGAAGTGGTTGATGCAACTGTGGTACCAATATTACTTCATTTTTTTTTTATAATTTGCATTCACATCAATTGATTAAGACATGCTTTATATTTTTAGAAAAATGTTCAAGAACTTCATAAGGCTTCTACTGATGAGGGTCCAAAATATATAAAAGATGATACGATTTTTCATACTTTTGCTCCCGAGCATCATGGGAGTGTACGAGGGCTGGGATTTGGAGCATTGCCATCTAAGGTTGATGCACAAGTACACCAAAATGAGCACGTGAGAAAACTTGAAGGCAAGGTGTTGGACTTAGAACAACAACTCCATGAGATAAGAGCCATGCTTATCAAAGAAATAAGGCAAAATGATGTAAGAGGAAAAGTTAAACATGATAACATAATGTTTGATGATATATTTCAAGTAAATTTTGATTCAAATCATTTGTTATTTTATATTTAAATCATTTTCATGTTTATCTTTGATAGTAGGGTACCAATCCCTTCCAAAGAAGCTCTGATCTACTCCAATCTACTCCTCATGACAACCTTTCAACTTCAGTGAGTGAAACATAGTATTTTCAGAACATTTTTATCTACTCTTCATGTCTTTAATTGTTGGAATTATGTGGTAGCTATATGCTTAATGAAGTGTTTTTATGGTTTTTTAGGTGAATGAAGTTGGTTCTGTTACTGAAAGTATTGAAGCTATGAAATTATCTAAATGTGTTGGTTCTTCAATTGCAGACCTTCCAACTGGTTTAGATATGGTAAGTTATTCTCTTTTTCGAAGTCTCAATTGTTATAATTGAAGTCATAGTTTGAGAACAAAACTTTAGTGCAATCATATTTTCAAAACATGGGTTTGGAAAACAAATTCCAAATTGCTTGAGCTTGAGTTTGAGTTTGAAATATCTTTTATTAAAATAGCATGGTTTGGTAGAAAAATCCTTTAACCAATTTTAGTACTTTATTCATTGACAATTAAATAAATATAACTGGTAGTAGCAATAGTAAATGACGATAAATATGAGGAAAAGAATCACAAATCTTCAAAATGAAAAGTTATATACAATTTCAACCCCTATCTAGAGCCAAATGCAGTTTCAACTGTTCTTCTGATCTTATAATTATTATTATTACTTTTTGAGCATTGAGAACTGTGCATTAGCTAGGAGGAAGAAATTTTTAGGCAAAGCAATAGAAAGGCAAAAGCTGAAATAAATTGTAAGAATGCTTTGTCTTGAGTTTGGATTATGAGTTTTAGCTGTTACTTTTAGGAGAGTCTGTATATTAGGTAAGGAAACCAAGGAAAAATTGTGATGCTCTTTGGATAATAGCTCAATGGTCTCAGAAGGAACACGATTGTGTTTCTTGCATTTAGGGTTGTATTCTCTAATTTCAATGCAATCTTAACTGTAAGAAATAATGACTATTTTGAAAGACGTGAATTTTGATGCATAATCTTATGTATCGAGATAGAATACACAAAATTGTGTGCCACATACGATAGTCTTGGTAAGCAGTAATATATTTCTTGTCCTACACCGGCATACATAGCTATGGTTTTAATTATAGCTTTTTTACACTTTCAGATCTGTGTTTTTTTTTTTTTTTTTTTAATACAACTCTCATAATGAGGACTCCAAAATCATCTTCTTGCGTTCTTTAGTGAAGAACTGAGGGACTTATTAGAGATCCACTTGAATTAGAATGTCCATTTAGTTTTTATAAATTCATCAGGTTGAGTAGACTCGTAAGTGTGACCACCTCAAAATATGTATTCATCAAGTTTAAATTTTCTTTTCTAACATTGATGACATATGCAAGTGAGTTCTCCTTGAAGCATTTTGACACTTTCATTTCCTTTGTTGAGCTAATACTTGGTAAATGGAATGAATGTTATGCAGCATGCTTATATACTCTTAATTTTTGTAGGATCAAAGTAATGATGTGTCAAGTTTAGAGAATGTCAAATGCAAGTTGTTGCATTGGGAGAGGACGAACTTGGTGGTTGCAGAAGGCCAAATTGCATCAAGAGATCCCAAGTCAAAGGTGCATCATGTGACTCTTGGACCTTTATGTTGGAAAGTATGGGTGAACCACGTAACAATCAACGTGCCATTATTTCGTTCTACTCATGAAATGTATGATCTTCAAGATGCAATATGAAGTACAGTTGCATGGCCTAGTCAATTCATTCTTTTGGACTAAATATTAGACTAATTGATTTACAATTTGTAGTTATACTTTTTGGATGTTTAAAGTCGTATTTTAGAGATTAGTGAATCTTATGATTTGAATACTTTTTTTGACATGTATGTTTGAAGTTGTTATCAGCTTGATATGATAGAAGTTGATGATGAAAATTAGTATGCAGGTTCTTTGGTGTATGGATGTTAGATTTTTTTTACTTTATAATTGTTGCTTCTGCTTGATTTGTTAACAAGTTGCATTTTATAAGTTACTGTTTACATAATGTAGGCAAGGTTATATTCCTGTATATATATATTATATATCAAAAATAACATTCTACGGCATGCAAAATTATGCCGTAAAAAGTGTAATGATTTATGGCATGTAAGAAAATGTCGTAAAAAATTATATACGACATACAAAGTATGTCATAAATATATTAAAAATGACCTTCTACGGCATACAAAATTATGTCGTGAAAAGTGTGATGATTTATGACATGCAAGAAAATACTATAAAATATTATATACAGCATAAAAAGTATGCCATAAATATATTAAAAATAATTTTCTACGGCATGCAAAATTATGTCATGGAAAGTATGATGATTTATGACATGACAAAAATGTCGTAAAAAGTTATATACGACATATTTTGTATGTCATTAATATTTAATTTATTACTTTTTACAACTTTATCTGCATGCCGTAAATGATGCTCAACTTTCTACGGCATGTCATATAACGGCATTTGTGTGCATGCCGTGAAAGTTTTTTTACAGCATGCATTGCAAGCCGTAAAAATTCAATTTTGTTGTAGTGATTGTTGCAAATTTTGTAGTTAAAAGATGTTAGAATAAAAAAATGTGTAATATTACTACAAAAATACGTAACACTGTCACAAAATACGTAATTTCATTTTTTCAATCATAAATTCTCGTAACTCTTATAAAAAATATATATATGTATATGTGTAATATTTATCACAAAAATACAAACACACACTACAAAAATATGCACCAAGGCATTGTATTTCCCATCATAAATAAATGATTATTGGCCATTGGATTTGAAAGTGAAATAAATCTAACCATTGGTTAATAATTATTAAAACCAAGTTATGAATAGGAAATGGCTTGTCTCTAAGTGAAATAAATCTAACCATTGGTTAATAATTATTAAAATCGAGTTTTGAAAAGGAAATGACTTATCTCCAGTTAAAATTTTAACTAGATCAAATGCTTGAGATTTTTGACCGGTAAAAATTATTAAACGAAAAACTCTGATCGATAAGAATTATTAAACGAAAGACTCTTATACCGATAAGAATCTTTAAAAAAATTTAACTGGATCATGTTTTCATAGACTTTTACAAGTAAAAAACCTCCGTTTAATGACTATTACCGATAAGAAACTTAAGTTTAATGATTCTTACCATTAAGAACCTTCAATTATTTAATTCAATTGAAAGTTCAATCCTTGTAAAAGTAAGATGATTTTGTAAAAAATATATGCTGTATTCAATAGTTTTTGAAACTAGTAGTGAAAGGACCGCGTGAAAAACATGCTAATGAGCACCCAATCAAGTTGAAGTGATTTGGAGAAAAATCATACTCGTTGTATAAGAATAAAGCAACTTATGTGTGGTTTAAATAATACTCACAAGATGCATTTTTCTCGTTCTTCTTTCACAAGTTAACATTAAATTTAAATACACAAGAGAAAAAAAATAAAATTGATAATATCCACACAAAAATAAATAAATAAATAAATAATAAGAAGCATGTAACAAAATAATCAAGGTCATTTCACAACACTATGAATTGGGAGGGCCGTTCTCCTAGTTAGCCGACCATACTCCAAATCAAAGAATTGCTATTCTAATATGCATAGTTTAGTACGCCTTACCGATTCAACAATGAAAAAAAAAAAAAAAAAAGGTGATTCTAACAGTTAAATATCCACAAGAGGAAAAACAACTCAAAGTGGTTATTGACAAGAAAATTAAAAAAAAAAACAAAAACAAAAACAAATCAATAACAACATAACAAGGTTACCATAGGCACTAACAAAAAGAAAAATACAACTCAATAATAGATCCACACATAACTAAAAAGGCAAACTGTACTGCAATTCCTTATATTTTAAATATTATGTTATTTTAGTCTCTACAATTTTAATTTGATCAATTTTAATCATAAATTTTTTACTATCCCAAGTTGATCTAATTGATTTCAATTATTAACATTTTTTTATGACAAATGCGTACATGAATGACATAGGTTATCCTTTTAGGAGTAAAATTTTACACTTGATCAATTTAATGACCTAACTTCAACCAATTTAATGAAAATTTTATGTCAAAAATCTTAACGGTGTTATCAATTGAACTCAATTGACACAAAATCTAAAAAGGGTAAATTATGCAAATAGTCCCTGTAGTTTATACGATGTGTCAATTTGGTCCCTGTAATTTTAATTTTCTCGATTTTGCCCCTTAATTTAACGGATTGTGTCATTTTAGTCCAATAAATAACGGTTGTTAAATTAATTTAACGGAAGGTCAAATAATGTGTCAATTTGGTCCCTGTACTTTACACGATGTGTCAATTTAATCCCTGTAGTTTCAATTTTCTCGATTTTGATAGGGATTAAATTGACACATTGTTAAAAATACAAGAACCAAATTGACACATTGTTTGACTTTTCGTTAAATTAACTTAACAACCTTTATTTATTGGACTAAAATGACACAATCCATTAAATTAAGGGACAAAATCGAACAAATTGAAACTACAGGGACCAAATTAACACATCGTGTAAACTACAATGACTATTTGCATAATTTTTTCATGTAAAATTAAATGTTAAAATTGAGCCAATTAAAATTGTAGAGACTAAAATGACATACACGACAAAATCTAGAGACTAATTTGTTCTAACTAAAAATATAAAAACCTTGAAAATTATATTGTCATAATTGTCGTTCATCTTTTAGTGTCAAACATGATAAATTGAAAGGAAAATCACAATCCAGTGTAATTCTTCAAAAAAATTTCAATTCAATGGTAAATCTTATACATTTTAATAATTAAATTTATATAATTTTTCATTAATCTGTAATTTTATTTTTATTTTAAAAAAAAAATACCACTAAAGTGTACTTTCCCCAAAATTAAATATGCTATTGGGACCCCCTTTGCTTCCACCCCCTTTGACTCCCTTTTTTTTTTTGTTTGGTTACTTTTTCTTTTTCTTTTTCTTTTTCTTTTTCTTTTTCTTTTTTTTTTCTTCTCCTTCAATCACCACCCGCCACGTGTATGTGGGGGTGGTGAGAGTTGAAGTTTGAGCGGGTCTAAATTACTGCTGAAAAAATAATTAAAAAAGAATAAGCAACTTCTTCTATTACCTTATTATCCTGGTTTGCATGAACTTTCCCTTGCTAAAACAAGTAGTGCAAACACAGAAAGGATTGTCACCAATGTCAAAGCATTCAGAGCAAGTGAAAAACATAGCAGGTATGAATGAATCACAGCCTTCACAGAAAGGTTTACCACTTTTAATAATATATAGTAAAAACCCATAACTTCCATGAACTCAAGACTTCCATTAGAGTCCCTCGTTTTCATAATAATTTGTATGAGCAATGGTAGAAGGCCACAAAAAGTCTGACTTAAATGGCTCAAAACTGTTAAAACGACGTCGTTTTGGACGTAAAACGACGCAAAATGACGTCGTTTTGACAGTTTTAAACCATTTGAGTCACACTTTTTGTGGCCCTCAAACATTTTTCAATTTGTATTGAACACTTTTTAGATCTGCGATTTGTGTCCATGAAATGAACATTTGGTATTGGTGATCATTTAGAGATCCAAGTATAATAAAATTAAACAGTTAAAAAATATATTTTTAGGCAAACATTTAAATTTCAATATATATATGAGTTAACTAAAATATCTAAGATTCTTAAATACATGTTTTCTAACAATAAGATTACCGTTGACCACAAAAGTTGATAAGGAATTGAGTAGATTTTGGTTTGTGTAACAAGAGGTCAATTATAGACTGTCACATCGTCTGAGATGCAAGAGCTCATACATAATGGGTTGAAGAAACACTTTGCTGAGGAAATGGAAGAGTTTATTAAAGTGATAAATAATTGGACGTTTTAGTTTTTGTTTTTGAGTTTTTTAATGTGTTAATTTGTATTGAAATATAATGTGAAAAATGTAAATAGTTAAATTGTATTTTTTAAATGGGAATTCTTATGGTGTACCCTTTTATGGGGTGTATACCACATTTATCGTATCACAAAAATATATAACTCACTACAAAATTATATAACATTAATTACAAAATTTTATAACGTCAATCACAAAATTTTATCATAAACTAGCGTAACAAAATCTCTAAGATTTTATGATTGATGTCACAAAAGTTTGTAACTTGATTACGATATTTTTTGTTATGTCAATTTATGATGAGATTATATATTTTATAATTGATTTTGTGAAATTTTATGATAAAATTACACATTTTATTATAAGACACATATGCATTTTTATTTTTAAATATATTTTTATAATGATAAATTTATCATGGATAATTACTAATTCGAGTTCAACATATTGCTAAAAATAAGTGCGGTTCACAAAACTGGCCCATGAATGCACCCACTTTTTTTTGCTTCATGTGTCGAAATGGGTTGGGCTTTGCTCGCTTTTATTTTTTAGGATTGAATAAAATATTAATGTAAAAAGTACATTGATGAATGGTCGAATATCAGTGTTTATATATTTGAATTACATTTACCTTAAATAAATAGATGAAAAATATAATTTCAAGAATAACTATCAATTTTTTGCAAAATAAATTATCTTAATTTTATATTAAAATTCTAACCAATGAATATTAAAAATTGAACGATGTAAATTACCGAAATCGATAATAAAATAATTCCATCAAAACCCAAACTATTCTCTCAAGTTGGATGGCCAAAGATAACTTGATAAAATCCAAACTTTTTTTTTTTTTTTTTCTTTTCTTTCGCCAATCAAAAATTCCTCTTCCTCTCTCAGTATTCTTGTTATGAGCAATTATCAGAAAATGACAGGAGGGTAGGTTATATTTTTCTCTTGTAATTGGTTCAAAGGAAGAATAATTTGTGTAAAGTTAATTTATTGGGGAAAAAAAAAATTAAGATGATAAAAAAACAAATTTGCTTGTTTTCGCTTTTTTGAAAACACTTTTCAGAAAATTTTATTTTCTTATTTTTTGTATTTTTTTTATTGAATTTTTTTAATATTTTAAGCAATTTTTAAAATTTTTAGACACATAACATAAATATACATAAAAAGTATAATTTTTGTGAAAAAAAAATCTTTTAAAATTCACTAAATACCAAAAATACAAAAAAAAAATACTAGAATTCAGTATATTTTTCATCTTTTTATATATTTATTAATTTTTTAAAATATTTTTTCACAAATTTTATACTTTTTAGATACATCTAAGTAAGGTGCATCTAAAAAAGTAAAAAAAAAAATACTTAAAATTTTAAAAATATTCACTAAAAAAACACAAAAAATAAAAAAGTTAATTTTTTAAAAAATTTAATCTATAAAGCTCAAACCAATCACACACAATAGTCATTAGTAGACCTTTTCAAATTCAATATTTTAGTAGATATATAAAAAATGCATTGAAATTAAAAAAAATTAAAATATTTTGGAATGTGTAAAAGTTGCAGTGCGATTTTATTTTATTTTTCTTGGGTTCTTTTTTGGCATTTTCTTCCATTTATTGATAGCCCATTTGACTTACCATAAAAGAAACATTTTGACAAAAAAAACGAAAAGAAAAAGAAAAAGAAAAAGGAGTTAATTGCACTTAGCACTGTTGAGAGTTTATTTAATTTGCTTTGAATAAGTCTTAGTTGTCCTAGTCAGTTGTTCATATATTCTCTAAGGGCATATTTGATTGATAGGATTAGAGTATGAGATTGAAATTATTAATCTGTAAGTTTAATAATCCTATATTTGTTTTGAAATTTTGTTTCAGGATTATTAATCTAATAGATAATTAATCCAAAAATTTGTGAGATTATTAGTAATGGGATAGGGGTGAGATTATATATCCTGAGTTGGAAAATAAAATAAAAAAGATTGTTTTACACTTGACTAAAAATTAAAACACTTATTATTTTTATATAATTTTATATTTTAGAAAGCTAAAAATAATTTTTAAAAATTTAAAAATATTTTTTGATATTTATTTTATCAAATTAGTTTATATTTTTTTAAAAATAAAAATTAAAAAACAAACCAAACATGGCTTTGTATTTTGTATTTTTATTTTGCTTTTATTTATTTATTTATAATTTTTTTCAAAACCACGTTTATGAAAATTTTTTGATAAAGTAAAGATTGTGAAAAAACATTAATGGAGAGTAAGATTAGAAAAGAAAATAAATATAGTTGTAATCCTACATTCATATGTTTTTTTATCCAATGCAAATCAAATAATGGATAAATAGATAATTTATCCTACTAATCTAATTAGTTAGTGAAACATGGCTTCAGTATTAGTTTTGATGGCTTCACTAATCCAATACCACACTAATTTCATGAGATTATTAATACTTTCACTATTAATTTTGTGAATCAAACATGTCGTAAGTGTATCCCACTAGTAAAGGAATCTGTTAGTCGTATTGTTTCTTATTTTTAACAAAGTTAGTTTTGTATGATTCTATTTAAGTAGCAAATCGTCAATAAATAAAGTGTTGAATTCCCTCTACTTCTCTCTTGTGTTTTCTATATACTTGTTTGGTTTTGACAAGTGGTATCAGAGTCAAGTTAACGTCTCATGGCATCAATCAACAATTATGTGCAACCTGCTATTCCTTGCTTCGATGATCACTATGATCATTGGAGCATGTTGATGAACTTCTTAAGATCCAAGGAGTATTGGCCTTTGGTGAAGACAGGTATTCCTAAACCTGCAAGTGGAGCGGTGTTGACAGATACACAGAAGACAAAGTTGGCTACACAAAAGCTTAAGGATCTCAAAGCGAAGGACTATCTTTTTCAAGCAATTGATCGTGCAATCTTGGAGACTATTCTTGAGAAAGACACTTCCAAACAGATTTGGGATTCATTGAAAAGGAAGTATCAAGGCATAACAAAGGTGAAATGTGCCCAGCTTCAAGCTCTTCACAAAGAGTTTGAGATTCTTCATATGAAAGAGGGAGAGTCTGTTTCTGACTATTTTTCAAGGATGATGGTGATTACAAGTAAGATGTGCATCCATGGTGAAAAAATGGAAAATGTTACAGTAGTTGAAAAAATTCTTCAATCGATGACAACAAAATTTCACTATGTTGTCTGTTCAATCGAGGAATCAAATAACATGGATGAGCTTTCGATTGATGAACTGCAGAGTTCCTTGTTAGTCCATGAGCAAAGGGTCAGCTGTACAACCTCAGAGAGGCAAGCCTTGAAAATTTCAATGAATGATGAATTCTCAACATCGAGAGGATCGAGTCGAGGTCGAGGGAGAGGATCGAGTCGAGGTCGAGGAAGAGGACGAGGCAGATGTAACAGAGAAGGAAGCAGACTCACAAATTATAGATCAGAAGATCATCACACCTATGATCCCCGTTGGAAAGGCTAAGGACTCAAAAATCAACAGTTAACCGACTATGAATCAAAATGGGACGAATCAAATATTGAGTGTTTTAAATGTCACAAGCTTGGTGTAGACATCCCCGAACGCCCCGGGAGGATGAGTCCCCCGTTCCGTTCATTTTGGGCTCACTACAGTTCGGACTCAAATTGTCACGGTTCTTAATCTGAACCAAAGAGTCCAAATCCGGCAAATCGTTTTGAGAAAACAAATTTTTTTGAAAGAAGTGCCAAACATGGACTGCTTTGCCAGATACAAAGTCGCCACCTAAATATTTTATTTTTGGAAAATTTAGGAAACCCTGACTCGTTGCCTAAGGCCACGTGTCCGTCATCACCAAAGTTGCCTCGGCTCGGGAACTTGGGTACGATTGGAGAAGGTCACTTCGTGAGCACCCCCGCTCGCCCGATCAAAGATCGGCCTATACTAACCATGATATCTAGTTTTGAAAACATTATGCATTCTTATTCCGGTTATTAGCCTAGATTTACTATGTGATGCGCACAGCATACAAGTATAGACTGGATCGCCTGAATTGGAACAAAACATTTTATGTTTGTTTTTGAAAGATGGTTTGCTACTCGCAAGTAGGCTTAAAATGCAGATTTTGCCACCCTCAGGTGGGCTTTAGAAAAGATGGTTTTGCCACTATCTAGTGGGCTTAAAACTCACAGTTGATAATTTGTTTCAATCCAAATAACCCAACCTTCACCCACAGACATTCAAGCAGTTATATCACATAAGCACATAGCCTCATGGTAAGCATGCTATCATGGCAATCACTCACACACATGCAAGGATGCTAAAGCATAAAAACTTACCGAGTACTCCAAGCCAAAACAGAAGCTGATTAGAAATCATGCATGATCCTAATTATACAGAAATGCCTAATGCAACACATGCAATAATGCAGCTATGATAGACTCGGCTATTCTAAACATGGCATATGGAATGCTACAGCTAACAAGTATTCAACTTGAAATTGAAATACAATGCAGTGAGTTATGATGCGCCGAGCCTGGTGCATGCAAAACAGATGAATGAATGCAAACATACTATCATACTGTATGCTAATTGAAACATGCCTTAATCTAACCATCATAAGCTAGTAAATAAAAGGGAGAAAGACGTGGGGTTGGAAGACATACGTCACACGCACACACACTTATTACAGCATTGCCCTCGCGCAGAGGGTCTGAATAAATAATACAGTCCCAAATAAATAGTACAGTTTAAATGAATAGTACAATCCGAATAAATACAAAACCCTAATTAATTAACAAATTAATCTAGGAAAGCAATACATGGCACGCAAATCCATGGACCGCCTCGGCTCTGTTCCGTAATGATGAATGATGCATGCCTGAGTTGCTTGCGCGGAAATCCATTGCGATGCCCCAATTAGCCTCTGTTTACAATTAAGCCCAGAATATTGCGCGAAGCCCCAAAAGATTGCCGGTTTCTGATTTGCTACAACAGAGAATAGGAAAGGGGCAAGGCAATGTATTTTCACATATGTATGCTTGACTACTTTTCAAGGAGTGTAGTCCTTGATCCTCGTGCCACCAGTCACGCATATCGATGCATGATGGCTGAGAAGTCGAATTGCACATTTCAATATGAAATAAATGCACATGAAAACACAACAAGACCTAGACTTCATCATGGATAATCCGGAGTGTCGGCGACTGGGAATTGAGACACGTTCCGTCACTCGAAGTACGAAACGTCCCTCGTTTCCCGTGCTTGGGCTAACTCCTATCCCAAGCACAATACAATATGCAATATGCATGACATGCATGAATGCAATCCTAACATGCAACCTAGCATACGCAATGCTATGAGATGGCATACACAATGCACGATGTAGCAAGACATACACAATGCTCTAACATACAACCTAGCATGCGCAATGCTATGAATTGAAATTGCATACGCAATGCATAATGGACTTACACCAATATGAGTGGATCTCAGCCACACTCACATCAGCAGCCATGAGATGAAAATGAGACCATCGAAATGCGTGCACGCATGCGCGCAAACCGAAGACCGAACCTAAGGCATAGAATGCCACTCTACCAAAGCATGGCAAGGCATGAAACATGGCATTCAAACATGCAAATTCTAGCACTGAAATGTGATGCAAAATGATCCCGAAACATGGATAAATGGCACCCGATGCATGAGATGGTCCCGAAACACAAAACTAGGCACATGCATTGACCTATAGCTATACAAAGCATGCTTTATTTGATCATGAAGCATAAAGAAAGAGCCAAGGCAGTCTCAAAACATGAACATTTCTAGTTCAAAGCATGGCTAAAAGATGCTAACAAGATGGACTAAAATAGCATGCAACTTTGACTAGCAAACATGGTTTACATGGCATGTATATGAAGCATATGAAATCTCACCAAACCAGCAAAAATCAATGAACAAAACATGTGAAAATATGCCCAAATAAACATGGAAATGCAGCCAATGCATGTAAAAATGAGGGGCTCCTTTGGAAGGGCATACAAGGGGTTATTAAGCACATGCATCAAAGACACTTAGCATGAAAAAATTAACTCTGTAAATCAAATATGATAGCCCTAAAACTCATCAAATTGGCCCTGAAATCAGTCAACAAAGCATGCAAGATAGGGCCTCTTTGGAAGGCCAAAAAGACCATCAAGCAAAACAAGGTGAGAGAGGTTCACCCCCCTTTGATTTTGAGGCTCAAAATAGTGTGTTAGCCACTGAAAATCCACTGGATTTCAGTGGCTAGAAGACCAAACAAAGCATGCAACAAGGGCTTGGTTGTAAGGCTCAAAATAAGAGGCAATCAAGCATACAAGGAAGCATATGACCTCAAATGAAGGAATACCCTTAATCAAATATCAATAGGGCCTCAACACAAGACTTTTTCCATTTTATAACAAATCTCAAAAAAGTTTACAAGTGAGGCTAAAACATGGTGCAAAAATAGCCCTAAAAGAGAGATAGAGGACAAGGGGCAGTATCTAGCCTCAAAAAGCAAAGAGCCCTTCAACAAAGTTGAAGAGGAGCTCAAAACAAGGCACTTTTCAGTTTATGGAAAATCTCAAATATGCTCACAAGTAAGGCTACAATATGATGCAAAAATGGCCCTAAAAGAGAGATAAAGGGCAAGAGGCAGTAGGTGGCATCCAACAGCAAAGAGCCCTTCAACAAAGTTAAAGAGGGGCTCAAAATAAGGCACTTTACAATTTGGATTGAAGCCCAAAAATGCTCACAAGCAAGGCTAATATACCATGCAAGAATAGCCTTAAAAGAGAGACAAAAGGGAAAGGGGCAGCAGATGGCCTCAAACAGAGAAAAGTCCATGATCAAACATGAATAGGAGCTCAAAATATGACTATTTTCAGTTCAGGCTGAAGCCCAAAAATGTAAGCAAAAGGAGCTAAGATATAGAACAAAATAGTGCAAAAATGGGGAAAATAGGAGCTTACCCTTGTAGAGCCGACCTCCAACAGCTTTTGGTCCAAGGAAATGAGCTTTCAACCTCTGCAAATGACCTCCAAGGGACTGGAATGGATGATGGAGGTGGTAGGCTATGGGTTGTAGTGCAAAATGGCCAAGAAACTAGGGTTTTGGAGCTTGGATGAGGGAGATATAAGGTTATATGTATAATGGTGCCTGTAACAACGCCCGCGGGGGACCTCGCCACAGCTCGGACTCGATTTTTGTTGCGGTTCTAAATCTCGAACCAAAGAGTCCAAATCCGGCAAATCGTTTTGAGAAAACAGATTTTTTTGAAAGAAGTGCCAAACATGGACTGCTTTGCCAGATAACAGAGTCGCCACCTAAATATTTTTTAAAATGGGAAATTTAGGAAACCCTGACTCGGTGCCAAAAGGCCACGTGTCCGTCATCACCAAAGTTGGCTCGGGAACTTGGGTACGATTGGGGAAGGTCACATCGTGAGCACCGCCTTCAAAGACCGCCTCTACTAACCATGATATCTTTTTGAAAACATTGTATGCTCTTATTCCGTTTATTAGCCTAGGATTACTATGTGATGCTCGCATGACAAACAAGTATAGATCGGGCGTCGAATTGGAACAAAACATTTCATGTTTGTTTGTTTGAAAATGGTTTGCTACCCGCAGGTAGGCTTAAAATGCAGATTTTGCCACAATCTAGTGGGCTTAACAAACAATTGATGAATTGCTCCAATTCAGATAACTCAACCTCCACCCACAGGCATTCAAGGCAGTTATATCACATAAGCATTTAGCCTCATGGCAAGCATGCTATCATGGCAACACTCACACGCATGCAAGGATGCTAAAGCATAAAACTTACCTAGTACTCCGAGCCAAAACAGAAGCTTGTTAGAAATCATGCATGAATCCTAAATATGCTAAAATGCCTAATGCAACACATGCAAAATGCAACTATAACAGGCTCGGCTATTCTAAACATGGTATGTGAAATGCTACAACTAACATGTACTCAACTTGGAATTGAAATACAAATGCAGTTTGTATGGTGTGCCGAGCCCGGTGCATGCAAAACAGATGAATGATGCAAACATGCTGTCATACTGTATGCTAATTGAAATATGCCCTATATCTAACCATCAAAGCGGGTAAATAAAAGGGAGAAAGAAATGGGGGTTGGAAGACATACATCACACTCACACACCCTTATTACATTTATGCCCTCGCACAGAGGGTCCGAATAGATATACAGTCCGAATAATACAGTCCGAATAATACAGTCCGAATAAATATACAAATTCTAATTAATCGACAAATTAAACTAAGAAAGCAATAAAACTGGCATGCAAGCTAAGGACTGCCTCGCTTTTGCTGAATGATGTATGCTGGAGCTGTTTGGCGCAGAAATCCACGACGATGCCCCAATCAGCCTCTGTTTCACAATGTTTCTTGAAATGCGCGCCAAGCTCTGAAAAACTGTTGATTCCTGATTTTGCTGTGACAGAGAGCAGGAAAAGGGCACAGCAATGTATTTCACAAATATATGCATGCCTCGATCCTCGTGCCACCAATCACGCATATCGATGCATGATGGCCGAGGAGCCGAATTGCACAACTCAATGTAGGGATGAATGTAAGTGAATGCTACAACAAAACTTAACTCCATCATGGGTAATCCGGAGTGTCGGTGACTGGGGAATTGAGACACACTCTGTCACTCGGAGTACGGAATGTACCTCGTTTCCCGTGCGATATGCATGATGTGCATGAAATGCAACTAATATACAACCTAGCATGCTCAATGCTATGAAAATGAGATACCTCGAAATGCGTGCCCACTGGCACGCAAACCGAGGCGATGACATAAAGGTACGAAATGCAATGATGGGCTTACACCAACATGAGAGGGCCTCAGCCACACTCACATGGGATGCCGGAATGATAAGAATGAGGTGCCTCGAAATGCGTGCCCACTGGCACGCAAACCGAGGCAATGATGAAATATAAATCGGATAAAACAGAGTGCCTCGAAATGCGTGCACGCGGGCACGCAAACCGAGGCGGAGGCATACGCAATGCAAACAGAATAAAACAGAATGTCTCGAAATGCGTGCACACGGGCACGCAAACCGAGGCGGAGGCATACGCAATGCCAAGCGGATAAAACAGAGTGCCTCGAAATGCGTGCACACGGGCACGCAAACCGAGGCGAAGGCATACGCAATGCCAAGCGGATAAAATAGAGTGCCTCGAAATGCGTGCACACGGGCACGCAAACCGAGGCGATGATGTGCGATGCAAAATCGGATAAAACCGAAGTGCCTCGAAATGCGTGCACACGGGCACGCAAATCGAGGCGATGATGAAATGAGATGAAATGGCATACGGAATGCAACGATGGGCTTACACCAACATGGGAGAGCCTCAGCTCACTCACGTAGGAGGCCGTCGGATAAAAAATGAAGTGCCTCGGAATGCGCTCACACGGGCACGCAAACCGAGGCAATGGCATACAAGCATAAAAATACAAATTGGGCTTACGCCAACATGAGAGGGCCTCAACCACACTCACATAGGCTGCCGGCGGATAAAACAGAGTGCCTCGAAATGCGTGCACACAGGCACGCAAACCGAGGCGAAGGCATACGCAATGCCAAGCGGATAAAACAGAGTGCCTCGAAATACGTGCACATGGGCACGCAAACCGAGGCGAAGCTAAAATGGAGATCAGATAAAACTGAAGTGCCTCGAAATGCGTGCACACGGGCACGCAAACCGAGGCGATGATGTGCGATGCAAAATCGGATAAAACCGAAGTGCCTCGAAATGCGTGCACACGGACACGCAAATCGAGGCGATGATAAAATGAGACGAGATGGCATACGGAATGCAACGATGGGCTTACACCGACATGGGAGAGCCTCAGCTCACTCACATAGGAGGCCGTCGGGTAAAAACAAAGTTGCCTCGAAACGCGTGCCCGCGGACACGCAAATCGAGGCAATGATGTAGAAGCATGAAAATGCAAATTGGGCTTACGCCGACATGAGAGGGCCTCAACCACACTCACATAGGCTGCCGGAATGATAAGGATGGGGTGCCTCGAAATGCGTGCCCACTGGCACGCAAACCGAGGCAATGATGAAATAATGCAAATGGCATGGGAAATGATATGCAAGCATGGCAATAGAATTTCAGCACCTAAATAAAGGGGAAAACAGCCCCGAAACAATTCGAAATAACACTCGAAGCATGCATTCATCCCGAAAACGTGAAATTAAGCCCCGGAATGGCCTATAGCCATGCTATACATGCAAAATATGATCATGGCAGCAAGAACAGTAGCAAGGCAGTCCCAAATATGGCATTTTTTCAGTACAAAACATGGCCAAATTAATAGCACAGATATGGCAACATTAGCATGCAAAAATACGGTAAAAGAGAGGAATTACAAAGCAAGTGATATCTACAATGCTCAAACCCAAAAACTCAGTTCTAAAACTTTAAAGAAGGGCCAAAAATATGCACATATTCAGTTTATGGAAACCCCAAAATCAGAATAAAAACATGCTAGAAATTCCATGCAAAATAGGCTCAAAATAGGCTATATCATGAGACTTGCCAAACCATGCACCAAACAGCAAAATTTTCTTCATGAAACATGTAAAGGGGGTCAAAATAAGACCCCTTTCAGTTCTGACCAAAGGCCAAAACAAAAAGCACAAGAGGCTACAAAACATGCAAGAATACGGTAAATTTGATGGATTTCAAAGGAAGTACCAAAAATATACACCAAATGGCTTAAGGCCCTCAACATAACATGAAAAGGAGACAAAAAAAAGACTATTTCTAAGCCTGATGAAGGCTGAAATCCGGAGCCAAGTAAGCCTAACAAAGCATGCAAGAATTAGGGCCTAAAGTGAATTTCCAAGAGAGGTGGTATATAGAATGGCCAAAAGAGGTTGAGCCCTTCTACAATGTTGTAGAGGGGCTCAAAATAAGCACAAAACCAGTAGGGGTCGGAGCCCCAAAAACAAATGCAAATAGGCTAAAACTAGCATGCAAATTGGTGACATACAAGATGGATATTGAAGGAAGTGTATCATGGAGACACCAAATGAAGTTGAGCCCTTCTACAAAGTTGTAGAGGGGCTCAAAAAGCTAAAAGCAGTAGGGGTCAGGCCTAATTCTCAACCAAATAGAGTATAGAAATGAATCAAGAAAAAGCCCTAAAAGTTGGTTTTGAGGACTTACCCTTGAAGACTTGTCTTTCTTTGATTCTTGGCTCTGATTTGTAGCTTCTCAACCTCTGAAATTCACTTCCTAGCTGCTGGAATGGTAGTAAGGAATGTGAGGCTAGGTGTTGATGAAGGAATGGCCTTGACACTTGAAGCTCTTTTGGAGTTTAAAGCTTTGAAAATGGAGGATTTTGGAGGGGTATCCTTGAAGGCAAATCTTCCAACCTTGAAGAAGGAGGGGGAGGGGCCTTCAAATAGGCAAGAAATGGGGTGTAAAAGGGGAGGGAAAGCACCCAATCTTTCCCTCCCGAAATATCCCCCGGATGCCCCGGGATATGTTGGAAGATATCCGGACAGTGGACAGTCAGAAGCAAGAATCTGCCGGCCAGTAAATTTGTGGGAGGTGGCGCCACCACCCCACCGTCGGCCACCACTACCATGGCCGGCCGCCACCCCAAAAATGAAGTGTAAAATCTCGGCCGACCACCATACACAAGTGTCCTCCCATGTGTGTAGAATAAGGCCCTGTGGTCGGAATTTGGCAACACCGACAGGAGCCACAACATAGAGCTTGAAGGAGAGGCCCAAAATGAAAGGCACAATTTCGGCCGACCACCATACCAAAGTGTCCTCCCATATGTGTAGAACAAGGTTCCAAGGTCGGAATTTGGCAACACCGAACCAGAGCCACAACATAGAGCTTGAAGGAGAGGCCCAAAATGAAACTCACAGTTTGGCCGACCCGATGGTTGGTAGGGTCCTCCTGTGTCACGATCACAGATATGTAACTTTGGTGCGAAGAAAATACCCTAGGGTGTTCAACATTGGCGGAAGTGAGCAAAGCAGGCGGGAAGAGCGAGTATCTGGGATAATTCTGGCCTCCCACCCCGGTGATCTTCTGGTATTGAAACAGAGGTACTGCCAGTTTGAACAAAACTAATGAGAAATGAACGCCAGGTCAAAACCGCAATCCGGATCGAAAATGGGTATCTGCGACCCAAAGTGTCCTTGGAATGACAAAACAGAGGTTCTCGCCAAAAATCGAGAAACCGATGCAAAATGAATGCTCGGGACCAAAAGCAGGCGGTTTGGTCCGAAACGATTCTGAGCAAAGTGGCATACCTGACCCACGAAGTGGGCATCGGGCCCAGGGTTTCTCGAAATGATAAAACAGAGGTCCTCACGAAACCGGAGAAATCGGAGATGGTTAGGCGGTCCCAGCCGAGGCACACGGCCTAACGGCTCGAAAACCGAACCGCTCCGAAATGGGCAAAACGGCCTCTGCCACGAAAAAGTAGCTCACGCCACGGAGGTAGTCTCTGAACCACTCCTTCCTCAGAAAGAAAAGCAGAGAAGACCGAGCCTGGTTCGCAAACCGAGACAAGGTAGAGAAGATGGTTGAAGTCCGGAGGCGTGCGCGCATGACTCAGACTTCGAACGAAAGACAAGATGCAATATCACCGAGCGCTCAATCGGTGACATCTGAGTCTTAAGGTCGGTCAAAAATGGGGTGTCTACAGTGCCTCAGCTGGTTTCTAACCCTTAGAAATGGAGGTGGGGTGCTGGTTATATAGAGGAGAGAGGCCAAAGGAAAAGGGGGGAAAAACTAATTCAAAAAAGGAGCCAAAAAGGCAGACCCTCGGACAGAGGGTTCACTTTCAAAACAACATTGTAATGCACCAGGACGGACAAAAATGGCCGGCTAGGTGCAAAAGGTTCAGGTGGCCGGCCGGCCACCTCCCCTGGTTGGCCGGCCAGTTCAAAAGGTTCAAGTGGCTGGCCTGCCACCTTTTTTGGCCAGCCTGCTACTTTTCCTGATTTTTCAGGACAAAAAAGGGGCTTCCGGAAAGAAAGGTGGCCGGCCAGTGATTGGGAAGTCCAAATGTGGCCAACCAGGTGTCCAAATTGAAGCCCCGGAAGTTATCTTTCCAATGGCACAAACCTTGCATTAAAATTCCTCTTGTGAAAAAAGTTATTCCTGTTTTGGTGAAGCCGCGCAGATTCGGTCCAACCAGAGTGATGCCCTACTTCAATCAACCATATATCCCTCGTCCGGAATTGGCTTTAGGAGATTCTTGAGTGCAAAATGAAGCCCCGGAAGTCTTATTTCCAACGGTGGTGGCCTCATATCTTGATTCCAAGTATGCAAATGAATAGGCCCGATTCAGCGAGGGTTGATCGACTCTTTCTTAACAGTTCATGCCTATTTTCTCCCCCAATTGGGTTTCTTCCCTCTTCTCTTCTTTTCTTCAACTTCAAACCCCTAAGTAAGGTGTTTTGAAATATTTTTCAAAGATTTCATCTCTCTTTCATTCATTTCTACTTTGTTCTTGCTCGGTTTATCGAAAAGCGCAACATTTAACAAAATGCGAGCGTTGGAACATCGTAGAAAATTTATTTCAAAAAACGTTTTGAAAGAGAGGGTTTTAAGGTCTAAAATCTTTTGATCAAGATTTTTTTGGTCCAAAAAGGGGTATGAAGTTGAGCTTTGACTCTCTCCTTGCCGAAGAAACTGAACCTTTCCCCTGCACACCTTTCTCCACCATGTAAACCATCAGTCGCGTCTAAGTCTTAAGGGCGGTAAAAAATGGGGTGTCTACACTTGGTCATTACCGTTCTGAATGTCGCACCAATTTGCCAAAGGAAAGTGAAGACCAATCCAAGTTCGTAGAAGAAGAAGAAGAAGCCACTCTTTTGATGGCGTGTCATACCATGGAAGAAAATCACCAAAACCTATGGTTTATAGACATAGGTTGTAGCAATCATATGTGTGGCAATAAGTCAATTTTTTCAAAGTTAGATGAATTTTTTCGCATGACAGTACGATTTGGAGACAATTCAAAAATTTCTGTTATGGGAAAAGGTAACATTCAAATCTAAACACAAGCTAATACTCTTCAAACCATTTCTAGTGTTTTCTATGTTCCTGATTTGAAAAACAACTTGCTTAGTGTGGGTCAACTTCAAGAGAAAAGGTGTGAGATCATTATCTATGATGGTGTTTGTCAAATAAATGATCCGAAAAAAGTGTCAAGGTGGCAACGAATTGAATATTCCCATTGAATATCAAGAATGATATTCAGTCCTATTTCATTACCAAAGTAAATGATTCAACATAGCTTTGGCATTTTCACTATGGTCAGCTGAACTTCTCTAGATTACAAACATTACAAGAGAAAGAGATGGTGACTGGCCTTCCTTTGATCATTTGTCCCTCGAAAGTTTGTGAAAAATGTGTTGTTGGCGAACAACACTGTCATCATTTTCCAAGAAGGAGGGCATGGAGAGCTCATAGACCATTGGAGTTAATTCATTTCGATATATATGGACCAATTACTTCGGTATCCAATGGTAACAAGTGATACTTTATTTCTTTTATTGACGATTATAGTCAGAAAGCTTGGGTATATTTCTTGTAGGAAAAATCTGAAGTTTTTTCAACTTTTAAAAGCTTTAAGGCTCTTGTAAAAAATAAAGTTGGAAGAGCCATTAAAACTCTTCGTATTGATTGTGGCGGAAAGTACAATTCACAAGAATTTGCTAATTTTTGTGATATGCATGGTATCCGGAGGCAACTTACAACAGCCTACACACCACAACAAAATAGTGTGTCCTAGAGAAAGAATCGGACAATTCTAAATATGGTGAGAAGCATGCTAGTAGAAGGGAGCATTCTAAAGAATTTCTAGCCTAAAGCAGTAAACTAGAACATGCATATACTGAATCAGAGTCCCACATTTGTTGTTTGAGACATGATACCTGCAGAGGCATGGAGTGGACATAGACTAAACGTTAACCACTTCAAAATTTTTGGTTGCATTGCCTATTCTCACATTCCAGATGAGAAGAGAAGAAAGCTAGATCCCAAAGGAGAAAAATGCATTTTTCTTGGTGTTAGTGATCAATCAAAAGCTTACAAATTGTATAATCCTATCACCAAGAAAATTGTTATCAATCATGATGTTGTTTTTGATGAAACAAAGATCTAGTCATGGGATGATAATGGTGATGGACATCAAATTCCAACAACTTTTGAATATGATGATGATGAGAGGAGGCAGCAACTTGTGGTAAATGAGCAACATTCAATAGGTTCCACTCTTACAACAGATCAAAATCCACCAGTGGCTGAAGTTGATGAACTTTCAAGTGGGCAACAAGATATAACAACGAGTTCACGTCCTCAACGCATTACACAAAGACCTGCATGGATGAGTGATTATGATGTCAGTGGTCTTGATCAATCTGAAGACCCACTCACACATTTTGCTCTTTTTTCATATTGTGCTTCTATAGTCTTTCAAGATGCGGTCAAAGAATCAAAATGAAAAAAGGTTATGGATGAAGAGATTAAAGCTATTGAGAAAAACAACACTTGGGAGTTAACAAATTTTCCTAATGGGCAGAAGATGATCGATGTCAAGTGGGTCTACAAAACCAAGTTGAATGCGAAATGAGAAATTGATAAGTATAAAGCACGTTTGGTGGCAAAATGTTACAAGTAAGAGTTTGGCGTTGATTACAAAGAGGTGTTTGCTCCAATTGCAAGGCTAGACACTATTTAACTAGTGCTCTCTATGGTTGCACAAAATTCATGGCCCATCTTCCAATTCAACGTGAAGGCAGCTTTTTTACATGGCGAGTTGCAGAAACAAGTGTATGTTGATCAACTACCTAAGTATGTACAATAAGAGAGTAAGAACATGGTATACCGATTAAAAAAGGCACTCTATGGACTGAAACAAGCACCGAGCTCTTGGTACAGCTACATAGATGCTTATTTTTCTAGGGAAGGTTTTCAAAAATGTCAATATGAGCATACACTTTATATGAAAATTGGACTTGGAAGAAAAATTCTTGTTGTATGATTGTATGTTGATGATTTCATCTACACAGGAAATGATACGGCTATGTTTGATGATTTTAAACAATCAATGATGTCAGAGTTTGATATGACAGTTCTTGGAATGATGCACTACTTTTTTGGCATCGAAGTTGTGCAATCTTCTGTTGGTATTTTTATTTTTCAAAATAAATATGTTCAAGAGATTTTGGATAGGTTTCAAATGAAGAATTGCAACCCAGTTAGCACACCAACAAAACTTGGTTTGAGGGTCATGAAGGATCCCGGAGGAAAGAAGGTAGAAAACACTCTCTATAAGCAGATTGTAGGAAGTTTAATGTACTTGACAGCAACTAGGCCAAACATTATGCACGTGGTGAGTCTCATCAGTAGATATATAGAATGTCCAAAAGAGCTTCACCTCCTTGGGCTGTTCTACAGAGAAGGAAAAGAATTTGACTTTGTTTGGCTTCACAAATAGTGATTATGCGGCGGATGTGAATGACAGAAAAAGCACATTAGGTTATGTTTTTATGATTGGATCTGGAGCAGTTTCATGGTCATCAAAGAAACAACAGATCATTACTCTCTCTAATACCGAATTTGAGTTTGTGGTAGCAACATCATGCGCATGTCAAGCTAGTTGGATGAGAAAGTTGCTTGAAGAATTACACTACCATCAACAAGGTCCAATTCTAATCTATTGTGATAATAACTCTACCATTAAGTTATCCAAAAATCCTATTTTTCACGGAAAAAGCAAACATATAGATGTGCCGTTCCATTTTCTACATGATCTCACAAAGGATGGAACTATAAATACGGTATTTTTAGAAGAGAAGACGAAGCTACAGACATTCTAACCAAACCTCTCAAATTTCTTACATTCTTAAAGCTGAGACCATTGCTTAGTGTTTGTTCTTTGAAAGATTTTGCTTGAAGATGGAGTTGTGATACATGGGTACTGAAGTGTTTTTTTGTTTCTTTCTAAACTGATGTCAAAACATTCAGTTTAAGGAAGGGTGTTGAGAGTTTCTTTAATTTGCTTTGAATAAGTTTTAGTTGTCCTATTCCATAGACAGTTAGTTATTCATCTATTCTCTAGGAGTATCCCACTAGTAAAGGAATCCGTTAGTAGTGATTTAGTTGTTTCTTATTGTCAGCAGACTAGTTTTGTATGATTCTATTTAAGTAGCAAATCATCAATGAATAGAGTGTTGAATTGCCTCTACTTCTCTCTTGTGTTTTCTATATACTTGTTTGGTTTTGACAACTCATACACTTTCACTGTAATATCACTTTGTTAATCACTTTTTGACAATCAACCTTTTATTATGCTTTTAAATCAAATTGCAATGTTATCCTTCTATCGATTTACTGTTAATGAGGTTAACGAAAATTAAAAGTAAAAAAACCAAAGTAAGATTCAAGTGAATGTGTAAGTGCAAGAACCAGAGTTAAATTTTGATGAAATATAGGAATGCTAATGAGATTTAAGGGGAGAGTTTTATTAACCAACTTGACTTAAAATGTATAGAGTTAACTGTCATAATTATTAAAACGGTAAATTAAAAATACACCCCTAGAGGTTTGCTTCAAATATATATTGGCCCTTATGATTTGAAAAATTAGAAATATCCATTTGTCAGAATTTTTTATCAAACAAAATTAACTAAAAAATTAAAATTCATAACTACTCTCTTATACAATAAAAAAAATTGTCTGAATTATTAATGAAATATATTTATAACAAAATTAACTTTATAATTTATTAATAAAATGGCCGATTTGTTATGAAATAAAAAATTTCCAGAAATAGAATGTAATTTTCAGAACCACTTGAGACAATTTGTATTTTAAATAAATCTCAAAAAATGTATTTATAATTTATCTTAATTATTAAAAATAAAGACAGCAAAGGAAAACTACAATGCTTCAAAGGTGTGGCGCAGTTTAACATTTTTTTTTATCGGTAAAAAATAAAAATAAAAACTTCATTAATGACGATGAAAAGCACAACTTGTACACACAAAAACATCAAACAGGGTTTGGTTATGGTGTGCAACTTACACCTTACACCTTATACCTTACACTTACACCTTTTGTGAAAAATTAAACCTTACACTTACACCTTTTTTGAGGTTGCATATCATATGCAACCCACTTACACTTTACACCTTACACTTACACCTTACACCTTACCCTTACACTTTTTGTGTAAGTGACACATGATGTGCACTTGCACACTTAAGAAAACTCCAAATATCAAATACAGACCATAAAGTTTAACATGGAAACTTTAAATACATCCAATAGGGAAACTTTAACATGCATGCACACAAACCATGAAGTTTTAATAATAATATAGGCTTATTTATAAACTTGTGGAAATCAAGAGCAAATTGGTTTGCATTTCTCTCACATAATGCTACAGCTGTCACCCTCAGCCGCAAGGTCAGCCACAGCCGTAGAGCCAGCAACAGTCGCACCTTCAGCGCCAGCCACAACCGCAACGCCAATCGCTGACTCGAGTAATCTGAGCAGCCAAGTCGACTTCTTCTGAAAACATAAAAAACCATAAATAAAAAAAAGAAAAAGAAAAAGAAATTAGATAAATAACTTGAGAGTTTGACTTCTATAACATAAACCTTAATTATGTGTTCTGTTTATTAGAGTAAAATACAATTGAATGAAATAACTATTTCTTAACAATAGTAAATAATGATGCAATTTATAATATATTTTTTTATTATCTTTTTAAAGAATCAAACGTGAAAATTGATAAAATAATAACATTGTGAGATTTAATGGTGCACATATTTTTGTAACAGGACTTGTAAATGATTAATTCTAATTATTCACTTCTTCGAGTAAAACTAGAATGTAAGTTTTTAATTTTTTTTTTAAAATTAAACCCTTGATTTTAAATTGAACATAATAATATCCACCGGCATCCATCCATCTTTCCAAAAAGTTCAAAAAAAAAAAAACAAATAGTCATAAAATTCTTACATAATTATATTTATTTCTTTTTTTAGCAAGGCTAAGAAAATATAAGGATAATAAAATATATATATCAGTATAAAAGATGTGATAATATCAATTTTATGTCTATATGACTAACCATTTAGTCATGAAAATAGGATTAAATATTACGTGCATTAAAAGCTCTAGGAAAGTTAATGTAATTATGTTAAAATTGTGAAATTTACTATATTTTTGCCAAACCTCATAAGAGGTTAGTGTAATTTACCTAAAATATAAATTGAAAAAGAAGGGGATAAATTACACCATTAGTCCTTGCAATTTAAGCGAAGTGTAACTTTAGTCTCTATAGTTTCAATTTGAACCCTTAACTCTTCATTTTGTTGCAATTTTGTTCTTTTGTCATGTGTTGTTAATATTTTGGTGTCCGCGCATAATTTCTTTTGAGTGAATTTAAAAGAAAATAATAATAGTGATTACTAATATAATTTTGTTGAAATTTCATTTTGATTTTTCTAATTTTATATATATATATATATATTTTTTTTTTGGGTTTAAAATTTTAACAACTGTACATAATGGAGGGATAACATTGTAATAAAATTGAAAATATAAAGTTCAAATTGAAACTACAAGAACTGAAGTGAAACTACAACCATATTAGCAAGAAATTATTTAATGCTGTTGGTACAAGTTTAGGTGATGCTCTAAATGAGCCGTTATTGGTTTAAATCATGAAATCCACTCTTATATTAAAATTTTAAGAGATAAAGTGTTAAGTGTCAATTTATAAATGAGAGTATTGCTCCATGGGTATTGAATAATTTCTCCATAGTAGAGGGATCAACAATGTTAAAATATATATATATATATATATATCATATAATTGAAAAAGATCACGAAACTGTATATCCATCCAATAATATATTTTTATTTCTATATCACTCTCTTGATCTTAAACCCATGTAATTATTAACGCCATGCTATTGCATGGCAGAATACTATTGATTGGACCGCGAACGTGAAATTTGAAGATAGGATAATTACGAGAAAGAGAGAGAGAGAGAGAAGGGTGTTACCTTAGGCTCTTCCGGGAGAGGAGGTGGCATTCTGGTATCCATAGCCATCTTTCTCTTAGCTTCAAGCAAAGCAAAGTTATCCAAGAAACGGTCAGGCATATGTTTGTGGGTGTAACTTTTATTTTCATTGCTAAAACACTTGGGGCAAACGCAGAACTTGTCGTCTTCATTGTCGAAACATATCGAACAACTGAAGAACATCCCAGGTATGAATTTACCACATCCTCCACAGAAAGGTCTTCCACTCTTAATAACGTAGTACAGAGCCATCACCTCCTTGAAATCCAGGCTTCCATCACGGTTCATGTCGAGCGCTTTGAACATTTCTGGTGGATTTTCCGCTTTTACGAGTCCTTCCTCCTTCATGTTGTTCAAGAATTCAGTCAGACTTACTTTTTCATCGTGGTCTTCATCCATTGAATTGAAAAAGTCTTTTGCCAGTTGCTTGAGGTTCTGTGATGATGTGTTGAAATAGATCTCAGCTATCTCAAGTGTACTTATGCAGTGATGCCCCTCCATCTTTAACCTTTTCTCTACCTTCAAAAAGACCAAGATCAAGACTAAGAACAAGATGAAGGTGAAGGTGAAGGTGAAGATGAAGATGAAGATGAAGATGAAGTTGGTTTGTCAATATATAAGCAGCAATACTATTAATCTAGGAATAATATTTAAAGAATTTTTTTAATTGGTAAAAAAAATATTTATTGATGAAAAATCAAAGAAAAGGTTGATAAAAAATATTATGTAATATCCCTAATTCTTTAAATTTAGTCCATGTAATTTAATTTTGAAAAAAATACTATTCAGTGTAGATGTAGAAAATAAATTACTTATAAATGATAAATTTTATAAATATTAATAATTAAAATTTTAAATTTTTCATGTAGATGTAAATATTTTTTCAAAGCCCACTGAATTATAGTTCTCCCTTTAATTTTTATGAGTAAATTATAAATGCACTCTCATAAGTTTGCTCAAAATATAAATTGTCTTTTGTGATTCTGAAAATTACATTCTACCATTTTAAGTTTTTAATCACATAACAAATGGCCTTTTTTTATTTATAAATCAACAAGTCAATTAACATTTTTTGATGATTACTAAAATATACTTCAATTAGTAGAGTAGTTAGAATTTTTTTTTTTTTTTGTGTTAATTTTGTTAAATAAAATATTTTGAGAAGGGCTTATTTGTAATTTTCAGCATCACTTGTGACAATTTATATTTTTAAAAAATCTCTAAGGGCATATTTGTAATTTATCCTTAAATAAATTAATTCTTACACTTTTAATTTTGTTGTAATGTGATATCTCCTTCATGTGCTGTTAACATTTAGAAAAAAATTTAATCCCTATCCTTTTTTTTCTTTTTTTGAATTTTACTTTGATCGTTCTAATTTTATACATAATTTTTTTTTTTATTCAACTTATGTGTTAACAAGCCATGATAAAAGGTTCAAAGTAAAATCTTGCCCAAACTAGAGGACCAAGAATGTAATTTATCTATAAAATTATTCAAAAAAGGTAACCAATTATTTACATTCAAGTGTGACTCACGTGCTAACTTTAAATTTCACGATACAATGACCGAGAAGACTAAGGTGATTGACTTGGAAAATATTATGTTGTGCTCCGAATTTTATTTCAAAAACGAGACAAATTGCGTTGATTCAAAGCGGTGACATGTTGGCCATAGTTTGATTGTAGTTATTTTTTTATATTTTTTTTAATAGATAGGAAAGTAGTTATATGAGAAATATTTATATTATCAAATAGATTATCACTAATTTATAATAATTAGAAAATTAGCAAAGTCTCATAATCAATTAACTAAGCCCACCAAGCCAAGCTCAATGACCACTAATAATCACATATGACTCCAATAATAGAAGAGAAATAAACTAACTACAACAAAGAATATCAAACTCTTCTTTATATTTTTTATTTTTATTTTTATTTTTTTATTGACAAAAGTCGATTGTTTATTATTAAATTATAATCTATGGGAATTAGCCTTCCCATTATGGTAAAGCACCAAGTGTTTGTCTTTTAATTCAACTCCACCTTAAAGGAGAGTTGAACCCATGACCTCCTCCTTAGGACTAAACCCTTAGGATAGTCATGGTGGCCAATTATATTAGGCATAGTTGATTTAAGTTGTCTCTATAGTTCATAAATGCACTTATGAGTTATGTTTTGAGAGTCAAGCATTTATATGTTTTTTCATAAAAAGTTAAAAAAAAAAATTTAATTCCCAAACGTAGGACTTTAGCTAGTTCAATAACATTTATCTATACAATTTTCGGTTAATTATATTTTTCATCTCTAAAAGTATAATTCTTGTGTTATTTTTATCATCAATATTTAAATCGTGTCAATTCAATTCAAACTAATATCAATATTTAAATAACAATCAGATTCGTGTTTATATAATCTGTCTATTGACCAAGACCAAGCCCAAGATGAACTACGTTGGCAATTCCATGTTTATTTGTAAGGAATTGCTATTGGGATGCACACCATATATCTTAACACAAAATGTATAATTTTGTTATAAAATTTTGTAATATTCATTAATAAATGCGTCATCATTATTGTTGTTCAGCCTTGTTTGTTGTATGTTTTTTCATTTATTCTTAATCTAATTTTCTTTGCCGATCCAAAAAAAAAAAAAAAAAAAAAAAAGAGTTTCAAAGGTTCATCTCTTTGTACCACATTGGTTTGTAATAAGAAAAAGTAAATCATAAAATTAGATAACTCATCTAATACTAATTATAGGAAGATTATAAGAGAGAGTTTAAAAATGGTGCAAGATAGAAATGGTGGCTGGATTCTGGTAGTGAGACAGTGGAGAGGAGGTGGTGCACAGAATAAGGAAGCAAAACATGGTATTTTCACTGTATTTGTGGATAATATTCCGTTAGTTATGGACGCCAAAGCTCTGTTCAAGCTTTTCACAAAGTTTGGGATTGTAAAGGATGCTTTCATCCCTTATAAAAGAAGGAAAGTGACAAACTCAAGATTCGGGTTTGTGCAATATGATTGTTGCATAGTAGCATCTATTGCCATCCAAAAAGGTAATGGGCTTTTGGTGGATGATTTTGTGTTAGAGGTCAAAATGGCTGCCTATGACAGGAATAGCAGATGTGAACAGAGCAAGAGAGAGCTTCAACCTCCCAGAAGATTCTTGGATACAATCAATATCAGGGGCAAAACTGCATATGTGGGTCACAGATCTTTTGCTGAAGTATTAAAAGGGAACGCCTTTGTAGTGGAAGGGAACACAAATATGATCATAGAAGTCAAAGAAGAGGCAATGGTTGGCTTTACGAAAGTGCAATTGTTAGATTCAACACAAAATATCCCACTCACAATATTCTAAAAGTCCTGAAGCAGAAAAGGTTGAAGCAGATAGAAGTCAGGAAAGGGGGAAGTCAAGACATAATACTCACTTTTAAATCTACAAATGAGTTGCAATCAAACATTGGCAAGATCAAAGAGTGGTTCAAGGACTGGAGCCAATTTGTGATGGAATTGAAGCCAAATCTCCATCTGCAACAAAAGCGATGTGTGTGGTTGAGGTGTTATTGTAGATGTCCCCGAACGCCTCGGGAGGGAATGAGGTCCCTCGTTCCGTTCGTTTTGGGGTCACTACAGTTCAGGACTCTAATTGTCACGGTTCTTAATCTAAACCAAAGAGCTCAAATCCGGCAAATCGTTTTGAAAAAACAGATTTTTGAAAGAAGTGTCAAACATGGACTGCTTTGCCAGATACAGAGTCGCCACGTAAATATTTTATTTTTGGGGAAATTTAGGAAACCTTGACTCGTTTGCCTAAGGCCACGTGTCCGTCATCACCAAAGTTGCCTCAGCTCGGGAACTTGGGTACAATTGGGAAAAGTCACTTCGTGAGCACCCCCGCTCGCCCGATCAAAGATCGGCCTCTACTAACCATGATATCTAGTTTTGAAAACATTATGTGTTCTTATTCCGGTTATTAGCCTAGATTTACTATGTGATGCGCACAGCATACAAGTATAGACTGGATCGCTTGAATTGAAACAAAACATTTTATGTTTGTTTTTGAAAGATGGTTTGCTATTCGCAAGTAGGCTTAAAATGCAGATTTTGTCACCCTCGGATGGACTTAGAAAAGATGGTTTTGCCACTATCTAGTGGGCTTAAAACTCACAGTCAATGTAGTGTTCCAATCCAAATAACCCAACCTTCACCCACAGGCATTCAGGCAGTCATATCACATAAGCAAATAGTCTCATGGTAAGCATGCTATCATGGCAGTCACTCACACACATGCAAGGATGCTAAAGCGTAAAAACTTACCGAGTACTCCAAGCCAAAACAGAAGCTAATTGGAAATCATGTATGATCCTAACTATACAGAAATACCTAATGCAACACATGCAATAATGCAACTAAGATAGGCTCGGCTATTCTAAACATGGCATATGGAATGCTACAGCTAACAAGTACTCAACTTGGAATTGAAATACAATGCAATGAGTTATGATGCGCCAAGCCCGGTGCATGCAAAACAGATGAATGAATGCAAACATGCTATCATACTGTATGCTAATTGAAACATGCCCTAATCTAACCATCATAAGCTGGTAAATAAAAGGGAGAAAGACGTGGGATTGAAAGACATACATCACACACGCGCACACTTATTACAATATTGTGCCCTCACTCGGAGGGTCCGAAAGAATAATATACAGTCCCGAATAAATAATACAGTCCGAATACAGTACAAAACCCTAATTAATTAACAAATTAACCTAGGAAAGTTGTAAACTAGCATGCAAGCTAGGGACTGCCTCGACTCTATTCCGGATGATGGATGATGCATGTTCGGGTTGCTTGGTGCAGAAATCCATTGCGACGCCCCGATTAGTCTCTGTTTACAGTTTATGCTTGGAATATTGTGCAAAGCTCTGAAAGGCTGCTGATTCTTGATTTGCTGCAACAGAGAGCAGGAAAGGGCATAGCAATGTATTTTCACATATGTATGCATGCTTCGATCCTTGTGCTACCAATCACGCATCCCGATGCATGATGGCCGAGGAGTCGAATTGCACAACTTAATATGAAATGAATGCACACATAAACACAACAAGACCGAGACTCCATCATGGATAATCCGGAGTGTCGGCATAGGAATTGAGACACGTTCATCAAGTCGTAAAGCGTCCCTCGTTTCCCGTGCTCGGGCTAACTCCTATCCCAAACACAATGCAATATGCATGAATTGCATGAATGCAACTAATATACGACCTAGCATACACAATGCTATGAAATGGCATACACGATGCACGAGGTAACATGGCATACACGATGTTCTAACATGCAACCTAACATACACAATGCTATGAATCGAAATGGCATACGCAATGCATGATGGACTTACGCCAATATGAGTGGACCTCAGCCACACTCACATCAACTTTCATTAGATGGAAATGAGACACTCGAGATGCGTGCACACATGCACGCAAACCGAGGACCGAACCTAAGGCACGAATGCCACTCTACCAAAGCATGGTAAGGCATGGAACATGATATGCAAACAAGAAAATTTCAGCACTAAAACATGATGCTAAACAGCCCCGAAGCATGGCAATATGGCACCTGATGCATGAGATGAGACCCGAAACTCAAAACTGGGCACATGGAATGACTTATAGCTATACAAAGCATGTATTATTTGAACATGAAGTGTGAATACAGAGTCAAGGAAATCCCAAAACATGAACTTTTCCAGTTTAGAGTGTGGCCGAAAAGTGCTAGCAAGATGGCTTAAATTAGCATGCAATTTCGACTGGCAAACATGGTTTACATGGCAAGTGTATGAAGCAAGTAAGAACTCATCAAACCAGAAAAAATCAGTGAATAAAACATGCCAAAATATGCCCAAATAACCATGGAAATGCAGCCAACACATGCACAAATGAGGGGCTCCTTTAGAGGACATACAAAGAGATTATTAAGCATATACAAGATAGACATGTGGCAGCCCCAAATCAACTTTGAAAATCAAATATGATAGTCTCAAAACTCACCAAATTGGCCCCAAAATCAGTCCAAAAGGTATGCAGGATAGGGCCTCTTTGGAAGGCCAAAATGACCACCAAACAAGTCAAGGTGAGAGAGGGTCACCCCCCTCTAATTTGGAGGCTCAAAACAGCATCAAAGCCACTGGATATCCACTGGATTCCAGTGGCTAGAAGGTCAAACAAGGCATGCAACAAGGGCTAGGGTGTAAGGCTCAAAATGAGAGAGAATTAAGCATATAAGGAAGTATGTGACCTCAAATAAGAAAATGCTCTGAATTAAACATAAAAATGATGTCAAAACAAGCCTTTTCTCAGTTTATAACAAGTCTCAAAAGTGAACACAAATATGGCTTATCTATCATGCAAATGTGGCCCTAAAAGGGGGAAAAGAGATAAGGGACAGTAGCTGGCCCCAAATGGCAAGGATCCCTTCAACAAAGTTGAAGAGGGGCTCAAAAAAAGGCACTTTAAAGTTTACCTCAAGCCACGAAAATAAACACAAGTGAGGCTAAACTATCATACAAAAAAAGGCCTAAAAGAGGGACAAAGAGACAAGTGGTAGCTTCTAGCCTCAAACAGAGGAGAGCCCTTCAACAATGTTGAAGAGGGGATTAAAACAAGATATTTTACATTTTATGACTAAGTCCAAAACAGCTCAAAAATAGGCCTAAAATACTATGCAAAAAAAAGGCCTAAAAGAGAGTTAAAGAGGCAAGTGATAGCAGGAGACCTCAAACAGCAAAAAGTCCTTGATCAAACATGGAAAGGGACTCAAAATATGACTATTTACAATTTGGGTCGGAGCCCAAAAATGCTTTCAACAAAGGCTAAAATAACATGCAAAATAAGGCAAGAAAGAGGAAAAATGGGACTCACCCTTGTAGAACCAAGCTTCAACAGCTTTTGGACCAGGTTTGGGAGCTCTTAACCTCTGGAAGACAGCCTCAAGTTTCTAGAATGGATGTTGGAGGTGTGGTGCTATGAGTTGTAGTGTAAATTGGTGTAGGACTTAAGGAGTTTTGATGCTTGGAGTAGAGAGAGAGAGAGATTGAATGCAAGAGTCTTAAAACAAATTTTGTAACCTCTCAAAATGCAGCTGGAGGTGCTGGTTATATAGGCAAAGGAGTGGAGAAAGGGGAGGGAAAATGAGATTCAAATTTCCCCCCCAAAAGTCCCTTCATCGGATACAGAATTTGGGGGGAAAATAAGGGTGCAGCTGTAAGGAACCAGCTGTGAGGAACATGGCCGGCCAGGTTCTGAGAGCTCAGGTGGCCAGTCGGCCACCTCCCCTGGCCGGTCGGCTAGGGTCAAAAGGGTCAATCAGAGAAAGCTGGCCGGCCACTCATATTGGTGGCCTCCCATGTGTGCACAACACAACCATATGGTCCAAACCCAAAAAAAGTGAACCAGGAGAGAGAAAACCCCACTTTTCAGAGGGGTTCAAAAGGGTTAGGAACAATTGCTGGCTGGCCATGACATATTGGTGGCCTCCCAGGTGTGTACAACACAAATATGTGGTTGAGGGCCAAAGAAAGTGGCCCAGGAATGGTCAGCATCAGCTTTCTAGCGAGGAAAACGGGCGATGGAGAGCGATGAAGGAATAAAGCTGGCTTTTCAGAACAATTGCTGGCCTTCCACCCTTCTACAAGCTTCCCAATAGTGAAAGTAAGGTCCCTGCCAAAAATGAACCCAAACCGATGCAAATTGAAGGTTCGGAGGCCGAAACACGCAGCCTGGGGCCTCGAAAACTGACTGTTAAGCACCGGAGGTGGTGTTCGACCACGAAGTTGGTCTCTCGGACCACAGTGTCCCTCAAAAGGGAGTAAATAAGATGCATGCCAAAAACCAGAGCAAACAGAGGTGGTTAAGCGGTCTCGAACTGAGGCACACGACCGACGGCTCCGAAAACCGGGAACCGGGCTCCGAAATGGGAAAAATGGCCTACGACCACTGAGAGATGATCTACGAGACCTCTTCCTCCCTTCGGGAAGAGAAAACGGAGAAAACGGGGCCTGGTTCGCAAACTGAGGCAAAGCACAGAAAAGTCCGGAAGTCCGGAGGCAAGGCTCGCAGCCGAGACTCTGAAACTTTGGAACGAGCGCGATATGCAACATCACCAAGCGTTCAATCGATGATGTCTGAGTCTTAAGGTCGGTCAAAAATTGGGTGTCTACAGTTGCCCTTCTTTGACAGAACTCGGAAGTCACAAGTGACGGGAATGAATGTCAAAGCCCAGAGACGACCCATTTTTGACAAGGTCGAAGACTTAGATAAACATACAAGATAAACCAAGAAACGTGCCCGCAGGTGGGGGGGGGGGAGGGGGGGCAAAATGCAAAGCGATATGCACAAAGCCAAATGTAACTCAATGATCATGCAAATGCAGCAAGCTGTAATGAAGCAAGTATTCGCAAATATATGCAACAGTTTTAAGCAAGAATGCAAAGCAATAACTCCATTTCATGCAGTTAAGAATGCGGAGAATTATTCAATTCTTGCTACGTCTCACACGGAGAAGATACAATACCTGTGTGATTCGTCTGGCCGCACCAGCCTTAAATGAACCGTACATACAATATCGTGCCTGTAAAAGAAAGAAACTCAACAAGCACAACATGTTTAGCAACATATGTTCAATGTGATATCGAAATGCCGACAAACGTGATGTCGATGGGTGAGTGCATCGCAATGTGAGAAGAAACATGCATGACAACGCAAGTTAAGCACAGAAGCATGGTAATACCAAGGAAACGAGCATAACAATGCAAGTATATGCATGAGAATGCAAGTGATGTGCATAACAATGCAGAACAAGTGTGAACTAGGATGCACGTTTGTCACAAAACAACGAGCGAAGAAATGCGCGTTTCGGCTAGGGCGACTCGATCGCGACCTCTGGTTCACCCCCCGGAGGGGTTATAACACGTTCAAAAAGGATTCATCTCACTTTCAACGAGTAATGATGAGAAACGCATCGAAGGTTGGAGTTGAAGTCCCGGCGGAGCGATTTCGCAACGGAAAGTGCACTTCTCTTGTACTTTTTCAGGTCTCGGGGACTCCAATCATCACCAAAATTTGCAGAGAGCTTGGAGGCCACCTTGGGAACACCACCGGCCACTTTTATTCCCAGGGGGAGGTTGCCGGCCATGTTTTTGGGAGAGGGGTGGCCGGCCTGCCAGAAAAGGTGGCCAGCCGGCCACCTAGGCCAAATTCGGGGCAATTTGGTCTTTTTGCTCTGTTTTCTTTAAATGTGCTCATCCAAAGCACTTTTCCTCACAAGTGCAGCTCCGAAATTGCTCTCTCTTCCTTTCCAAACCATTTTCTCTCTCAGATCTGCGCTCTATACGCGTTTTCCAACGCCCCACGCAAGTTGTTTTCGCGAAATCTTTCAGTTTTCGTCACTTTGGACCGATTAAATTTTGATTTCAGAGCTTCTTTTCTCATTTTCTCCACTTGAGGTGAGTTTGTCTCAATATTTGGAAGATTTTCTAGGGAGTTGACTTTTGTTGACTTTTCATTTCCCGAGAGTTGACTTTTGTTGACTTTTTCCAATTTTGGCTTATTTTGCTCGTTTTTGCAGATTTCTTGAAATGGCCGGTCATCTTCCTCATGGTGGAGGTCCTCCAGGTGCCAGGGGTGATCCCGATGCTATGGCCTTGCCTCCGAGGGTTCGACCATTCATTCCGGAGAGGTACGCCCCTCGAGTACATGTCCTCCCGCAGGCTGTTTTCTACCATTTTACTGATTTTGATGATCGGGCGCCCGGGGATCTACTTTTGCGAGAGCCAGAGTCTCACCTCTCCTATCAGGCACGAGAGGTATTTTACTTCGCCCTTACATTTTCTGCAATGTATTCTGCATTTTCAGTGCATTTCGTACTTTCGCTATGTTTATCGACTCATTTGAGTACATAGCTTGTTTAGAATGCTTAGTCTATGACACCATATTCTATTTGCATTTTGAACACACAGTCCAATCACTCTGAATTTCTGAACACGCAACCCATAAATTAATTATGAACACACGGCACACACTAATTGAGAGCAGGACACGCAGCCCAAACTCTGATTTTCTGAACACACAGCCCATTGTTGAGGTGAACACACAACACACACTGATTGAGAGTAGAACACGCAACCCAAACTCTAATTTTCTGAACACACAGCCCGTTGTTGAGGTGAACACACAACACACACTAATTGAGAGTAGAACACGCAGCCCCAAACTCTAATTTTCTGAACACACAGCCCATTGTTGAGGTGAACACACAGCATACACTGATTGAGAGTAGAACACGCAGTCCCAAACTCTAATTTTCTGAACACACAGCACACACTAACTGAGAGTAGAACACGCAGCCCCAAACTCTAGTTCTCTGAACACACAGCCCATTGTTAAGGTAAACACGTAGCACACACTGATTGAGAGTAGAACACGCAGCCCGAACTCTAATTTTCTGAACACACAGCCCATTGTTAAGGTGAACACGCAGCACACACTGATTGAGAGTACAACACGCAGCCCAGACTCTAATTTTCTGAACACACAGCCCACTGTTGAGGTGAACACACAGCACACACTGATTGAGAGTAGAACACGCAGCCCGAACTCTAATTTTCTGAACACACAGCCCAGATTCTGTATCTGATTCAATTTTGCACACAGCTCATATATTTCATTTGCACGCAGCTTGCTCATTGCATTTGCACACAATTTATTCATTTCATTTGCACACAGCTTATTCATTTCATTTGCACACAGCTTATTCATCTCATTTTGAAACTGAATACATGTGCTTATCCTGAATGTAGGTGACTTTCCGTGCTGTGTGGGGATATGGCTCTGTCACGGCGAGAGAGTGGTACGCCGAGCTCCTGGAGGCTGTCCGCGATTTGGTTGATGTGGCGGGGTTCGAGACCTTCTGCATTGGGATATCTCACTGCCCCACTAGCAGGACACTGATGGGTGCTTTGGTAGAGAGATGGTGGGACACCACCAACTCCTTTCATTTCTCTGCTACCGGGGATATGACCATGACCCCGTTTGACTTTGCCATACTTACGGGCCTTGATGTGGGAGTTTGAGCCATCCCATATGATGAGGATATGGGCGAGTGGGAGGCCGCCTGGACATATTTATTGGGGGCTCGCCCGCCAGTGGATAGATCTTCAAGTAGAGTTCGATACACCTGGTTCTCTTCCCACTTCAGGAGGGTGGAGATGGAGCCTGAGACTCCCGAGGAGGTGGCATAGTATACACGCGAATTCCTGATGTTCCTCTTCGGCACCACTCTGTTTGCCGATAGGGGGAACACTGTTGGGCTCTATCTGCTGAGCGCCCTAGTGGACCTTTCACAGGTTAGCCAGTATGATTGGGGCGGTGCCAGCCTGGCCACTCTCTACTGTTATATGAGCGCGACTTCCATGACGGAGAACATACTCGGCGGCTATTGGAGAGCCTGGGAGGTACTTTCTGCCCTTTACATTTCTGTTTCTCATTATTTGTACATCGCACACACGGCGCACTTTACATTCTGTATCTTGCACTTTGCTCATAGCATGTTGTATTTACATTCTGCATTCAGCATTCTGTATTCTGATGGCTACTGCTCTGTTTCTCACAGTTGTGGGTCTATGCATACTTCCCGGTACTAGCCCCAGAGCTTATAGTGGAGGTGCCCCTCATGATCCCGTATTCACTCGTATTCGAAGGTCAGTACTGGCCGAGACCTCGGGAGTCCCTTCCCTATTTATGGCAGTACTTTGACACAATGCGGTCATCGGAGGTATTTCAGAACTCTTAGTTCTTCATGTTTCCAATCTTACACTTTTACAATTTCTGATCAGCTTATGCATTGATTATCCGCAGATCACATGGCAGCCCTGGGCGCCTTTTGGTAGAGATCTCCGATTCTGGTTTGCCGGAGGATGGGGTACCTCCCGGTATAGGATCCTTCTTGAGGGGCCGATTGGTAGGGCCTGGTTTTTGGGCGATCGCTTCTTGCGCCAGGTGTGGGGCTACGCCACTCAGGACCTTCCTTCAGCACCCTCAGTCGACATGCGGACCGCTGATAGGCTCCTGACCCAGGGTGTGACTGACGCCAAGTTGGGCACTGATGCATTTCTTCATCTAGAGCAGGGGGTGTACGCGACTTATCGCCACACATATCTGATGCCTCTACTGATAGGGGTTCGTGCTCCGACGATGATGTCTGCTAGTATGTCATCATCGAGCCGGGCTTGGACTACAGATGCTCCTTCCACTAGCAGGGCTCGTATATCTAGAGGTGGGGGTGGATTGGTTCCTCCGATTCCTCCGACTTATCTTCATCCTGGATGGCCAGATATGCCGACTGAGTTGATGGGGTGGCAATATGGGACTACCTCTCAGATTCCGATCCCGATAGAGCCTTCGATGCTTGGCCACCGATATGTTAGAGACCCCGACGCACCCTCGGTATGCTTTACAGCTTTGATTCATTACTCAGATACATGGACGTTCATTCCTTTACTGATACTCTTGCCTTTGCATCTACAGCCTCCTGTCGAGTACATAGATGAGGTGCTCGAGATGGTAGCCTCACTTGAGGGGATGGTCCTGCAGAGAGAGACGCAGTTGTCCATCATGGGTTTCCAAGTACCCTTTAGTTTTTTGACATTTATCGTACTTCTGATAACATGCTGACTTTGAACATTTTACTGCATTGATAGGCTGCCTGTGTAGAGCACATCTGACACACACCACATTCATGCATTATTCCTGCGTACATCCACTCTGTGTAGTTTGCTTGCATATGTATCTAATATACATGTTTTGGCTGATGTATTCAAACTGCATCTTTTATTTTCAGATGCCTCCGGTATATGCTCAGTCATAGGCCGGGCCATCTGGGCCTTCACGAGAAGCTGGGGGAGGGGGGTCGTCTTACAGACGCAGAGCGCACATCATTCAGGAGGAGGCCAGTGAGGAGGAGGAGGTTGCCGATCCTCAGTCAGATACATCTGCTGACAGGGAGGAGGGTTCTAACCCTAGTTTCCGGAGTGGAGGTGAGGGAGGATCTGAGGCGGCGGCTCGACTCGAGATAGTGCAGAGGTACGCCATGAGAAAGAGGATGAAGAGGGCCTCTTATTCCTACTCTTGAGAGCATTGATGCAGCTGTCCCTTGTTTTATTTACCTTTTTGCTAGTAGTTGTAGCACATTGTACGTTATTAGGCAGTTTTATTTTTTGTAAAACTTGTACCCTTGTTGTAAAATGTTGTAACAAAGGAATGATGATGGAATGAAATAGCTTTTGAAAAAGTGTTGTATTTTGTGTTCTTAGCATCGCATCGCATCTTTTTGCACCAAAATGAGATTGAATGGATATGTGCATTATGCATTTTGCCAAGTCAGGTAGTGAACCGACACAACAAACAGCTTAACTCACCAAGACAATAACAGAATCTTAGCAAGTTTACAACTCGATAAGCAAAACACAACAAAGTTGACAACTCGATAAGTAAGGCGCAACAAAATTGATTAAACAAAAAGTAACAACTCGGTGTACAAGACTTGACAACTCAACAAACTTAACAACTCGATAAGCAAAACAACAACTCGATAAGCAAGACTTAACAACAACTCTATGAACAAAGTGCATTTTAGACAACTTTGGTGTGGAACACATCGGCCGAAATAGAGGCCTTCAAAACTCATGGAAATGCTAGGGGCTCCTTCGGAGGGTAAAAGGTAGCAAAGATCCACATGGCCACCCACCTTTGGGGAGGCGGCGGCCCGGCATTGAGAGGAGATGGGTGGCCGGCCTGCCACCAAGAACCATCAAATTTTTGACACGTGTCCCCCGAACAGTGTTTTATCCTCTTTAAAAGCTCTAGCCTCGTGGTTGATTCATTTCATCTCGATTTTGCACCAAAATGGAGGCGTTTCTCGTTGAAAATCTCACAGCTTGGATCGCTTCTCTAGATGGCTCGGAAAAGTTGAACTTCCGGGGTTTCGACTTGAATGCACTATTCTGTTGGCCGTACTCATTGCCTTCCTTCCTTCATGCCACGGCGAGGTTTTGGAACGGTAACACATGTCTTTAACCCGGTAGACAGAGGTATGTCACTTTTGAAGATTTTCAAGTTTTGATGGAATCCGACCGCCATGAAGAAATTTTGGCTCGGTTTAAGCCCGGTCCGCCAAGCTTTAGGCGGATGTGTGGACTCACCATGCATGATGCTCGGTCTACGATCGCAGCGAGGCGCATCCTCGGCTTGATTCATCGCTCGATGCCGGTGACCGCGGCAACCATCATTGGCAAGGTTTTCGGCAACACGCCCTTTGCTTGTGCATGCTATCTCGCTTTCTGCTTGCCCCAGGCTTCAGTGGATCTAGCATTCGTTTGATTGAAGTTGCACAAGGCTTGAAGGAAGGAAAAAGCTGCATCGCCATGACATTGGCCGAGACACTAATGGGCTTAGATGCTTTCTATCGCCAGGAGACGACCAGATTCACGGGGAGCCCACTACTGCTGCAGGTAATGTTCCCCACCCAATCTCACGTTTATATTGCTCACATCACTCGGCCCTCGGGCTCGATTTTTCGTACAAAACCCTTTTCTTACTTTTCTCTCATTGTACATCTCTTTATTCTTTATTCTCTCATTTTTCATCCCTCCCCAGGTATGGTTGATGGATAAATTGCAGGTTGTGGACTCTTGCCCAGCCTACTCAGCTCGCAGCTACTTCTTTCGACAACGCTTAGTCGATGCCCCTGAGGAAGAGTGGTGGTTTGGCTGGATGTGCAATCTGTCTGCAAATCGCATTGCTTGGCGCTGTCCTTGGCTCAATCTCTCGGCAATGAGCTATAGCATGTCCCGGCAGACTGGGATCCAGTTGATTGGTCTGACCCACTGTGTGTTCTATTTTCCATTCCAGTTCTTGCGTCAGTTCGGTCATGATCAGACTTGCCCGCCAGAGGGGATAAAGTATCCTGCCACATTCGATTAAAGGCGCCTGACTTGCGTGTCTATGATGCAACATGGAGGACTAGCGAGTTCCTGGCCCCCGCTCCCACTTTCAGTTGCAGTTTGACTGACGAGTGCTTAGATTGGCTCAATGAAGAGGCGCAAATTGGACCTAGCTTGGCATAAGAGACTTCAACCAGCTCTGGGAGGGGGCGCAGAGACACCTGACTTATCTATGCCCCGAATTTATTGCTTTACCAGTACTTTCAAGTTTTCTTTATGAATGTAATAAAAAAGCAACTTCAATTTGTATGCAAGAGCAGGAGAACTCTGTTTTGAAATCAATGAAATTGAAGGTTGTGGGTACTGAAACTTTTTCGCTTTGGTCCAAAAATGGTCTTAGTTGTAAAAAGATTAATTTGAACAAAGTCAACTTTTATTAAAACTTTTCAAAACCATTTTCGATATGGATCGAGGCGACACGCTGAGACCTATCAGCGAGATGAACAACGATTCATTCTTGGCCGGAAAGTTGCCCTAGTCTGAATAACCTTGCAGACACTTCATGTAGCGGAAAGTTGCCCCTAGTCTGAAAAGTACGGCATCAGAGATCACGATGAATGTTGATAGACAAAGATAACTGAGATGATCAAAATGGACAAAGTTGATCGGGAAAAAGTTTATGGCTGAACTCCAGGGTGAAGTTGCCTACGTATCCCAAAGATGGGAATCAAGCCTTACGTAGTTCAGGCTCGGGTTCACTCGGGTATTTTCACTCTCCTTTTACGCTCTAACTATTGCCAAGGCCGCCCTTTGCGGGTTTTCAACCTTGCAAGCCCAGTTTTTATAGTTTCAAAATTTTTTTGTGCTCTGAGTTTTGCCTAGGTCGCCCTTTCGGGTTTTCAACCTAGCGAGCCTCTCAGGGGTAATATTTCTTCAACTTGTCCATATTGATCGGTTGTGAGAACTCCAAGCCATCTAGATCCATCAGAACCACAGCTCACACGACGGATAGACTTAATGATGTAGGGACCCGGTCAATTGGGTGCGAACTTGCCTTGGGTTATGGATGGGAGCTCGGTTGTCCTTGAGCACCAAATCTCCTTCCTTTAGATTCCTGGACTTAACTTTCTTGTTGAAAGCCCGGGCAATTTTGCGCTGGTAACCTTGAACATGGTACAGTGCCTTCAGTCTTCTCTCATCAAATAGCATGGGTTCCTCAAATCTGCTCTGCTGCCAATCTGCTTTGGCTATTTGGCACTCAGCCAGTACTTGCAATGATGGAACCTTAACCTCGATAGGTAGAACGGCCTCCATCCCATAAACCAATGAATACGGAGTTGCCCCAGTAAAAGTTCTGATTGAAATCCGGTAGCCCCACTAAGCAAACGGCAGCTTATCTAGCCAGTCCCGGTAGGTTTCCACAATTTTCCGCAATATGTGTTTGATGTTCTTGTTGACGGCCTCAACCTCTCCATTGGTTTGCGGCCGATAGGTAGATGACTTATGAAAAGCCACGTTGTATTTTTCCAACAAGTCAATCACTTCCTTCTTGAAGTGGGAACCGTTATCTGAAATTATCTCGTTTGGGACTCCGTAGCGGCAAATGATGTTGTTTCTGATAAACTTTGCAACGTGTGAAGCCTTCAACACCGCATAAGATTCGGCCTCGACCCATTTTGTGAAATAATCTATCGCGACTAGGATGAACTCATGCCCATTCGACCCCTTCGGAGTGACGGCCTCGATCACATCAATTTCCCAGACTGAAAATGGCCATGGCGATGTCATATTGTACAGCTTCGACGGCGGAATGTTCATGCGATTTGCGTGAATTTGACACTTGTGGCATCGCCCGAAGCAAACCGTCTGATCCTCTCCTCCATGGTAGACGATGGTAACCCTGTCTAAGGATCTTCCGTGCTAGCATGACTCCATTCATATGCGCACCGCATTCCCCTCCATGGATGGCTTCCATTAGACGCTTTGATTCTTCGGCATCGACACACAGTTTATGCATTTCTAGATGGCCTCTCTTATACTCTGACTTACCCCGGATGATGAAACCATTCTTGATTGCCCTTTTATCCTTGGCATTTACCCTGGCGGGTATGCTTCTTTCTCGAGAAAATTCAAATGTCGTGATACGGGGTTTTAGTCTGAACTTCATCTATATGACAATCGACTAGTAAATTTGGTGCAAATTTACGGTCAATGATATTTGGGCATCCGGACTCCGAACGAGATCTCTATCATGGAAGATAGAGTTGCTACAGAATCTGCGAACCTATTGTTTTCTCTTAGTAGATGAGCAAAATTTAGCTTCTCAAACCGAGGAATTAACAAATCCAAGGTCTGGTGATACATCATCATCTTTTCTTCTTTAACTTTCCAGTCTTCTTTTGCTTGAGACACAACAAGATTCAAGTCCCCGATGACGTCTGGCGTCTAGTCTTGCCCTAGCTCGAGTACTTCTAGACCCCGACAATGCATGCCTCATAATGCAACCGTTGTTCGAGACTTTGAATCGGAGTTTGAAGGCTAGAGGATACGGGACTTATCGGTGCTATCAACAACACTCTATCCCATACCGTATTGATTTGGCCTTTCGAGTCAAAGTACATAAATCAAGTTTCATCGTCGATGTGCAAAATAGCTTCATCTGGGAATAAGTACTCGACTGCTTCACCCCCTTCCACTAGATGATTGGCTAAGAATTACTCTCTTGCCCTTCCCTTGGTGACTTGTCGTTACATGCGCCGGAGTCACGAACAGCGACAACCAACGAGCTAGCCTACCCGTAAGTCTTTGGTTTGAAAAAAGATATTTGATGGGATTGAGTCGTGAAACCAACATTACGGAGTGAGCTAACAGGTAGTGCCGCAGCTTCCTGGTAGCCCATACCAAAGCTAAGCAAGCCTTCTCCAATGGTGTGTAGCGAGTCTCATATTCTAACATCTTCTTGCTCAGATAGTAGATGGCTTTCTCCACCTTGTCCTCTGATTCTTGTGCGAGCATGCAGCCCATCGTAGTCTCAGTCACTGAAAGGTACAATATCAGTGGTTTCAGCTCTGGCGGTGACAACACGGGCGGGTTCTGTAAGTATTCTTTGATCTGTTCAAAAGCAGCTTGGCATCGGCCATCCCATTGGAATTTCTTTCCTTTCTTCAGGAGACCAAAAAGTGGTTCACAAGTCAAGGTTAATTTTGAAATAAACCGTCTTATGAATTGCACTTTACCCAGAAAAGCCTTGCACCTCCTTTTCAGTCCTTGGTGGGGGCATTTCCAGGATGGCCTTGATTTTGGAAGGGTTGATTTCAATACCTCTTTGTGTAATCAGAAACCCTAGCATTTTTCCCGCTGTAACACCAAACGTACATTTTTGAGGATTCAGCCGCAACCGGAATTCTTTGATCCTTTGAAAGAACTTTTGCAAGGCGGTGTAGTGGCCCTCTCTTTCTTTGGACTTGACAATCATGTCGTCCACGTGCACCTCAACCTCTTTGTGGATCATGTCATGCAATATTGCGGTCGCATGATTGATAAGTAGCTCAGCGTTCTTTAACCCAACGGCATTACTCATGTGATATGTCCCCAGGGGTAGTGAATCTTGATCTTTTCCTGGTTTTCCGGTGCCATCACTATTTGATTGTAACCTGAGAAGCCATCCATGAATGAGAGCAAAGCATGCCCTGCTGTGAAATCCACTAGCTCGTCAATATGCGGCAAAGGAAAGTCGTCCTTTAGGCTGGCTCTGTTCAAATCCCTGAAATCCACGCATACCCAGATCCTGCCATCTGTCTTCGGCACTGGAACGATGTTGGCCAACCAAGTCGGGTATTCGGATACTAGCAGGAAGCCTGCGTCAATTTGCTTGGTGACCTCTTCCTTAATCTTGAGAGCCCAATCCGAGTGGATCCTCCTGAGTTTCTATTTGACGGGTCGGGCCTCGGGGTCAAGGGGGATCCGGTGCTGTACAATCTTAGGATCGATCCCAGGCATGTCTTCATAGGACCACGTAAAAACATCTTTGAAATCTTTTAATAAAGCGACTAAGCGCTCGCGTTCCTTCAAAGACAACATGGACCCGATCTAGACTAGCCGCGAGTCCTCCTCAGTACCAATGTTCACGGTAGTGATTTCATCCATTAGGAGTTTAACAAATCTCTCCTGCTCTTGCTCAATTAAGCGTTGCAAAACTGGAGGAATTTCTTCCTCGTCGTTTTCATCAAAATTTTGAAAGCCTGAGTTTATGCAATAAATTAAAGGCACAAAAAAGTACTCAGAAACCACAGCTATTTGATTCTCATTAAGCATATCCGTCGTCCGTTCCTCGATTTACAACAGAGACTCAAATGAGAAAGAAAAATGACTGGACAAGGCGTGGCATCGGGTTATTGTCCCTAAGATTACCGGACTTCGAGACTTCGGTCGAGCTAGAACGATTCGACTCACAAGATTCGATGGAATCGGATTCGGCTCACTACGACCCGTCTGCTGGCTGGACAAAAATCCCTCCTCGTATTGCCAAGTAAGAGAGGGTGCGATAGACGCATCCAAAATAGTTGACGGTAGGCTCACAGCCGTTTCATCTCTAATCATGGAAACCGAGAAGTTATCCCCTAAGCACTTTTGGTCAATCGGAGGATCTGAAAGTAGACAAGCCAATGCTACCCCCATTTCAATTTCAGCGCCCTCGGAGTCCACTGCCTTACACTGCTCAACCTTAGCTGATGGGTCTGCCTGCTTTTTGGCAACGTCATCCCCGGATAGTTGTAGGTTGAAGAAGATCTGAAAACAGCCCGCACGCTTTCAGCGCTTGCACATGGCTGCAGGAAGCCACAAAGGGAAAGTCTTCCCGGATGAAAGCGTCGTTTAGGGTACCACGAATGGGCCTATGTCACATCGGCTCAAATGGCTTCCTAGCCTTCTTTTGCTCGCTCTTCCGCCATTTCTTTTCCTTCCTTAACCAATCATCTTTGGTGGTGATAACCCAATCCAAAGGTATGAGGTTGTGTGGCACCGGCCAATGTTGCGGCGCTTTAGCTTCTTCTAATCCCATCTCGGGATGTGTTGTAGCTTGTTCATGAGGTATATAGATTGAGCAGCGGCGTACACTCAGTCATTAGACCATGACATTACGCTGGCAAGAGCCTCAGCCAGAGTAAACCCTAATAAGAACATATCCTCCGTGCCGTGCTCGATTTCCAAGACTGGTGTAGATACCTCCGGAGGTGGATGGATCGATGAATTACCGAAAACAATGGCTACTCCCTTTCCATAGAGGTATTTCACCATCTGATGTAGAGTGGAAGAGACAGCCTTCACTTGGTGCAACCACGACCACCCTAAGAGTAGATTAAAGGTTGCAGGAACGTCCAAGACGTGGAATTCAATGTTGTGTTGTCCTGGGCCAACTTGGGTCTGAATTTTGACAGTCCCCATCACCTCCTTGCTGGTGTTATCATAGGCCCTGATCACTTGAGTAGTCGGCACAAAGTCCGTGGGCTTTAACTCGATTGCATATGCTGTCCTTGACGGGCACATATTAATCGCGGATCCCGTGTCAACAAGAACCATTGGCACCCACTTGTCTCTACATTCCACAGAGATGTAGAGGGGTTTGTTATAATTTGCGCCCTCGGGCAGCAGTTCTTTATCTGAAAAGGTTAATGTCACGGAACCTCCTCCCGGAAAGACCAGTCCAACCAGCTGCTCTGGTGTGGTATCTATAGAGAGTTTGGCTTTGTCTATAGCAGATAGGACAACTTGTCACGTACACTTTTCGTGACGCCATAAGGCGATCCCAGAGATGGAGATGTCTGCTTGTATCTTCTTTAACTGCCTTAGCATAGCTTCCTCCTCGATTTGCTTCTCCTTCTGCTTCTCAGCTTCTTTATCCTTCCCAAATGCCTCTGGCTGGTCTAAATGCGGGGGCTTGAAGTACCACCCGCTTCTCGTCATGTGATCCACCTCATCGAGATACCAGGTGTCATCTAGTTGATTGCTTCCCCAATCATCGTCTGTGTGGGCAAGACATAAATCATCGTCTTCCCACCACATTCCGTTGGCATTCGAAAAGGCACTGTCGCTCGGCGTGATTGTACTTGCGGCCTTTATTTCCCTATGCTCACGGCATCTTACATTCTCGTGCCTGACACTTAGACTCGATTACCGTGGGGTTTTGGCTTTCGGATTCTCTCGAGAATCCCAAATCTTTCTTGTTCCACTGCGTTAGTCTTTGTTTGTTGTTCGGCTTTTTTACGCCTTCCGATGCCCTGATACGGCGAAATTCTTCGTCTGCGGCACTCTCGGCAATGTACTCGACTCTCGGCCCTTTACACGGCCGATACACTTCGCCCCTTGTTGGAATTCTTCCACACATCTGGTTAATCATCCGGCCATCGATTAGCCTCTGCCGTTCCTCATAATCAAACCGATTGACTGCTGCTCCTCGATTCTTGATCATCGAAAAAACTATAGGCAAAAGCCCTTTTCCTGGCCATAAAATCATACGTGTCCCTTGCTCAATCTATCTCCCAAAATCACACACAATTACGCTCTCTCGGCAATTCCATGCCAGCTCGATGGCCCATGATAGGATGTACTCACTTTCGGATTGTAGGCTTCCCAGCAAAATTCCCAGGCTCAAACCACGACTCAGCGGTTCCATCTCCTTTGCAATCTCCCTTACTTTGTCTTCACTGACCACAACCATTATCTCGGGTTGGGTTGTAGAGATGTCAACATGCACAAAATGTTAGTGCAATCTGAAGGAGCACCTTGCCGGTAGATGGGAGAGAGTGAAAGTGATATAGATGCTAGGATGCGTAAACATACTGACCCGATCTGGATAAAGTTGACTCTTTTGGGAGGTGGAGCTTGGTTGTGTGTGAGTGGGTTGGTTGTAACATTGACCTTTACGGTGGCAAAATCACATGTTTGTCAATGAGATCCAGAATCTCGTGATGCCTTGATTTGAAGCATTGAGTCGATATCATGGTATCATGACCATCTTTGTGTGATATGCCACCGATACTTGGTAAGGTTGTGAAATTGAAGTGGATTTTAACATGACACCGGCTCAAGTTTTAGGTGCCCCAGTTAAGACCCTAGAGCCTTGGACAAAGCATGTACAATGGTGAAAGGGATTGGCCTTTGGGTTGGTATTTAGTGGTTTTGTGTATTGCTTCCGGATGCCGGAGAAGTGTGGCTGCCATGGGCCAGAGGGGAGAATGGTGGCGACCATGCTAACCTCAGAGTTCTTGCGATTCTTGACTGCCTCGAGCTGCATTGTTGTTGTGTGGTTAAAGTTCTCGGGGGTTGCTCACATCTTTGGTCAATCAGACCCTATTATTTCATTCCATCTTGTACTCCGTCTCATGCAGATCCGAAAAGGTGGAAGGAGTACAATCATCTTTGCATCGGTTTGGTAGGAGATTGCCACAATCATCCTATCTGGTCATATCTGTGGGCCTTAAAGTCATCATCGAGGCCTTGCCTCTCCAGGGTCACAATCCGAAACTCTCTGGGCTCCTTGTTGTTTCGAGATCACGCAGTGGTAATCTCCAATTTGGGTTATTTGTAAAGTATTGAAACAAAGGCCTCGGCCATTTAAGTCCCAACTCCGCTTGACATAGATCCTCCAAACCAAGATACTGATAGCGGCCACCACGACAAAAGTTCGGCCAAATAGGGAAAAGCTTCCGCTTAAAGGGTCTGGTTAGGCCATTGGTCGTAATATATCGAGAATAGTCGGAGAGGTGGACCATGGGTTCCTGAAATAAGTGGCGATCAATACTCGCATTTTGAATCTATAGGTATGTCGCAATAGCATTAGGTATATCGGTACGATATCAGAAATAGCCTTTACCCGAGGATTTTAGAGCCAACTCGAGCTTGCTCAATTCGATGTTGTAGGGTCTATTTAAGACTCGAAGGAGAATGGGGTGGTTGGCAAGTGTATGGGTCTTGGATTGATTGAGGTGGAAGTGGGGGTGGAGTTGGCCTGTTAGAAAGATCTGTGTCCTCACGGATGTTGCGGACATTTGGCAAGGTGTTTGGATGTTTGGTAGGACATTACGGGCGGTCGATGCGGTGTTTGCTCGAATAGCAGGACCCACGGTGGAGGAGGAACTTAGATGTGATGGCCGAATCTTGCATTTTATTTATTCTGATCTAGTGATGAGCTTCGACTTCTCTTGAGCCGCCATGATTATTAACTTCTTGTTTAAGAACTTCCGCTTGGCGGATCAGCGTCCTCTGCATTGCGTTTCTTTCATGCTCTCTTGGAGGCTGTTGCATCATTTCTTCCATCTCGGCCGTATTCTGCTTGATCTGTTGACTGACATAGGTATGTGTATCTCCCATGTGGCGGCGAAATCTACCGGTATTGTTCATTGCTAGGGTAGACCCTTGCTCTAGGGTAACGCTACGCTTTCGAGACACAACTAGCATTCTCGGCCTTCTTCGACCTTCGCCGACAAGCTGGGGATAGAGAATGGAACCTTTGGTCCCGTCAACTCGGCAGATCCTCTGCGAGATCGATTGAGCGAAGCGACTTCTTGTCCCAAAAGTGCTTGGGGAATATCCTGCTTCGGGTTTGAAGCAATTGATACTAAAAAGCTGACCTAGCAAAAGATAAATAAAGCGATAAGGAAATAAACAACCCGAGATAAATGAACAACATAACGACTTAAAATAAATACACAACACCGCAATTTGCGCATAACAACACACGATCGATAAAATTTGAATATACGGTGATCCTCTCAGACATTGATCGATATGATACTGAATCAACATCTACGAAAACTGAATCGATACCCACGAATAACAGATTCTCAAACCTTGTTGATGTCCTTGAGCTGATGCCCCGGAGCTGATCTTAAACTCATAAAAAATTTGAAACATGCATTCCATGTGGGGCTACAAAAGCACATAACGAGATAAGTGAGAGCCATGCCAAAAACACCCCTATATGTTGGGGTAGGGGTTTCCCTTCTTATATTTGTTTATCGGAAGCTAGGGTTTCCCCGCTATGCTGCGTAGCGATTTCAAAACAACCTATATCGAATTAAGCAACTTATGTCCTAGTTTGGAATGTTCACTACAGTTACGAATATGCCCTAGGTCCGAATGGTTAAAGGGTGCCCGGATAAAACAGGAGTTTGATAATTCCCCATCTTGTGGCGAGAGCCCATAGCTTAGGTAAACCTTATCAGCGTCGAACCCTCCACAAGCCGCTCCAGGAATAGTAGATGGCAAACCACGGTGTCCATAGCGCACCAATGCAAATGCAATGCAAAAAACACACAAGTGTAGTTAAAACCCGGATATCATGAGTTCGAGAGTGAAGCTCTCTAAATCCCAGTAGTGCATGACTGTAGTAAGAATGTCCCCACGAATGCCGGAGAATGAGGTCCCCAGATCTGGTTGGATTCGTTTTGGGCTCACTCACAGTTCAAGACTCTAATTGTATCACGATTCTTAATGCGAGCGAAGAATCCAATCTAAACCGTCGTTTTGAAACCGATTTTTGAAAAGAAGTGTCAAACATGAATTTGCTTTGCAGTCTGCAGTTAGCCACCTAAATATTTTATTTTTGGAGAAATTTAGGAAACCACGGCTTCTACGTTTTGCACCTATAAGGCCGCGCGTTAATCGTCACCACCAAAAGTTGCCTCGGCTGGAGAACTTAATTACGATTGGGAAGAATACGCTTCGTGAGCACCCCTGATCGCTTAGATCAAAGATGGGCCTCTACTATTTCATGATATCTAGTTTTGAAAACATTATGTGTTCTTATTGGGTTATTAGCCTAGAATTTACTATGTGATACGCCTACAATACAAGTATGAACCCGGATAAACGAATTGGAACAAAACATTTCATGTTTGTTTTTGAAAGATGGTTTGCGCTACTAGCTTAAGTAGGCTTAAAATGAAGATTTTGCCACCCTCGGGTGGGCTTAGAAGAATGGTTTTGCCCTTTATTTAGTGGGCTTAAAACTCACAGATCAATGCAGTGTTCCAATCCAAATAACCCAACCTTCACCTGGGGCATTGATGGGTTATATCACATAAGCAAATAGTCTCATGGTAAGCATGCTATCATGGCCACTCACACATGCAAGGATGCTAAAAGGCGTAAAACTTCTTGAGTACTCAAGCCGATCCTAACTTGCTCTGCAATGCCTATTGCAACACATGCAATAAATAGGCTTTATTCTAAACATGGCATATGGAATGCTTTCTGACTAACAAGTACTCAACTTGGAATTGAAATAATGTCTGATGAGTTATGATCATTGGCTTGCGGTTGCATGCAAAAGCAGGAGATGAATGAATGCAAACATGCTATCCTCTTGTATGCTAATTGAAACATGCCTAATCTAACCATCATAAGCTAGTAAATAAAAGGAGAAAAGGCGTGGGATTAGAAGACATACATCACACACATGCACACTTATTGCAATATTGTGCCCACACTAGGAGGTCAGAAAAGAATAATATCTGATCTAGAATAAATAATACAATCCAGATGCAGTACAAAACCCTAATTAATTAACAAATTAACCTCAGAAAAGGTAAGCTTCTAAACTAGCATGCAAGCTAAAGGCCGCCTCGACTACATTAGGATGATGGATGATGCTGCGTCAGGGTTGCTTGGCTGCGAAAATCCATTGCGGCGTCCGATTAGCCTCTGTTCTGATTTATGCTTCGAATATTATGCAAAGCTACGAACAACGGCGATTCTTGATTTCTTTATAGCGAGACAAGAAAAGGAACCATAGCAATGTATTTTCACATATGTATGCATGCGATCCTCGTGCCACCAATCCGCATTCCGATGCATGATGGTAGAGAGTCAAGTTGCGACTTAATATGAAATGAATGCACATAAACACAACAAGGCAGGAGACTCCATCATGGATAATCTAAAGTGTCGACGGGGAATTGAGACATGTTCCAGTCACTTGAAGTCACAAGCGTCCCTCGTTTCTGGTGCTCGGGCTAACCTCTATCCTAAACACAATGCAATATGCATGACATGCATGAATGCAACTAATATACGACCTAGCATACATAATGCTATGAGATGGCATACGATGCCGCAGGTAACATGGCATACCGATGTTCTAACATGCAACCTAGCATACACAATTGGCAGAGCACCACAAATTTTGTGACCGACCTTAAGACCTTTTCCGGATGTCCATAGATTGAAAGCGCTTGGTGATGTCGAGGAGGTTTTCGAGTCTCGGCCGTGAGCCTTGCCTCACAGGACTTCCTAGAAGCTTTTCACAGTGCTTTACCTCGGTTTTGCGAGAACTTCACATTTCGGTTTGCCCATGTTTACTCTTCTCGAAGGGAGGAAGGGTCTAAGTAGATCATCTCTCGGTGGCCGTGGGCTACATTTGCATTAATTAAGTATTAGGCCATTTGCCTTATTCGAACCGGTTCCGGGTTTTGGAACCATCGGTAGCGAATGCCTCCGGTTGGGGCCCGCCCTAACCACCTCCAGTTTGCTCGATTTTTGGCACATGCATCTTATTTCCTCCTTTTGAGGGACCTTTATGGTCCAAAAGACCAACCAGTGGTCAAACACCACTCCTGGGTGCCCTAACAGTCGATTTTAGGGGCCTCGGTTTGTAGCGTTTCGGTCCCGAACCTTCATTTTACATCGGTTTGCGTTCATTTTTGGCGGGGACCTCTTGTTTCCTGCATCACCCAGGGGAAGGTCGTAGATTGGCGCAGGGTGGGAGGCCAGTAATTGTTTCAACAACCAGTTATATTCCTTAAATTCAGCCTCGTCCGGAAATCACTTTTGTTTTTCTAACTTTCAGCCAAGGTTTAACCACTTAGTAAGGCCACTTTTTCGACTCTAAACCATATATTTGTGTTGTACACACACAGGAGGCCACCAATATCATTATGGTCGGCTAGTAATTGTGATTGACCCTTTTTGAACCCCTCATAAGGAGATAGCTTTTCTCTCTCACCTTCCACTTGTTTCCAATTTTTGACCACGGGGTTGTGTTGAGCAGCACACACATGGGGAGAGCCACCAATGGTGTGGTGGTCAGCCATTACCTGAATTGCACTTGGCCCTTTTGACTGGTGGCCGTGAGCCACACAGTGACCTAGATGCTTGGCGCAGAAGCCTTGATCCTTGCTTGGGGTTGGTACATCACAAATCTCTGTTCATTTCCCCAGATTTTGTGTCAAGGAGTACGCCATTGAGAAGCTTGAATTGTTTTGTACCCCCCCCCTTTTTCCCTCGATTCTCCCCCTCTTTTACCTATATCAACCACCACAGCTCTACGGTTTTTGGGGTTGAAAAAAATGCTTTAGAGCCCTTGCATGCCATATCCTCCTCTATCTCTCTCCTTTTAACCTCCCGTGGAAACATCCAGAGTCCCTCACCACTTTCTACACACACCACCTAGCACCACACACACCACCTCCATTCCAGCCACTTGGAGCTGGCTTTCGAGGTGAGGTACACCATTTCTTGTGCCAAGAAGTTGCTAAAAGATGATGGTCTTCAAGGGTGAGCCTTCATTTTCCTCCTCTTTTTTGAGCTCATTTTTTGCATCCTATCTAAGCTATTCTTGCTTACACTTTTGAGCTCGACCTTAACTAAAAATAGCATTTTTTGAGCTCTATTTCATGTTTTTTAAGGGACCTCTCCTTTGTTTGGAGGCCTCCTTGTTGCACCAACTTCATTACCTCCCTTGTATGCCATTTTCTGCTGCATATTGTTTTATTTTTTGCCTTATGTAGCTTGAGCTGTTTTTGGGGGCATGTTATGCTTGGCCCCGTAAAGTAGCTTATTTTGAGGCACCCTTATTTATTCAACATTGTTGAAGAGGGGCTCCAATCAACACATTTGGATTTCCATTTGTCCACTTGCCTTTGTATCCATCTTATGGTCCTATTTTTTGCATGTTTTGTTAACGCCCTTAATGCTTGCATTTTTTGGACTTTTGGTCCGCCCCATAAATAGCCTCATCATTTTAACTTCCCTATTCATGTTGTTTTCATTAAGATGGTCTTTTGCTGGTTGGAAGCATCCTTTTTATACTTTGTGTTATAGCTCTTTTTTTGCCTTTATCTTTGCATAGTATTTTGGTATACTTGTGCCTTCCATTTGGGTTTTTGATCATAAACTATAAAAATTCATATTTTGGGTCCATAATATTCAACATTGTGAAAGGGTCGCCTTCTCTTGTTTAGGGCAGTACTACTGCAGCTGCATTGCTCTCTCTTTTGAGGCCCATTTTGCATGCTGGCTTAGCCCCATTTGTGTTCCTTTGTTTGGCCTTGCTTAAGCCTCAATATATGCTTTTTTTGGGCTGTCTTGATTCTGTCTTCACACTTCATGTTTCAAAAATAATGCATGCATTTACATAACCATAGAATACATTCATGACGCCCTAATTTCATGTTTCAGGTCCTCATTCCATGCTTGAATTGCCTGCCTGCTTTCATGTTTGAGGGGCTGTTTTTGCTTCACTTTCTTTCTGAAATTTGCATACTAGTACTGCCATATTCCATGTTTTGCCATGTCTTGTTAGAAGTGGCGGTTTGTGCCTTAGGGTGGAGTCCTCGATTTGCGTGCAGCGTTTTGCGTGCATCTCGAATGTCTCATTTCATCTAATGGCCTCTTATGTGAGTGTGGGTGAGGTCCCTTTCATGTTGGTGTAAGAATCGTTGCATTGCATTGTGTATGCCATTTAGTTCCATAGCATTGTGTATGCTGGGTTGTATGTTAAGCGCATTAGTGTATGCCATATTACCTGCGATCGCATCGATGTATGCCATTTGCGCCAGCATGTTGCATGTTAGGATGTTTATCTTAGCAAGTTTATTATTTCCATGCATTTCATGCATATTGCATTGTGTGTCGGGATAGGGAGTTAGCAGAGCCTTGCGAAGGCTTTCAGGCGTTTTCGTACTTTCCGTGTGAACCGGGCAGTGTCTCCATTCCGATCGTAGGCACTCAGAGTCGCCAAACTCCGATTACCCGTGATGGAGTCTAGGTATTGTTGTGTTTTATATGTGCATTCATTCCATATCGAGTTGTTGCCATTCGACTCCTCGGCCATCATATGCACATCGAGAGATCGTGATTGGTGTAACACGAAGGATCGAGGCTCTCCTACTATAGCCGGTATTGCCATGCCCCTTTCACGCTGCTCTCTTGATTGCGGCAACCAAATCGAAGAATCGTGACCCTTCAAGAGACTTGGCGGCTTTCAAGAAACAATTACCAGCGGCAATGGCTAATACAGAGGGCATCAGCGGTGGATTCCGCACTGAAAGAGCAACGGCTGTACATCGGTCATCATCGGAGAATCAGTCGAAGCGGGTCCCAAAGCTTGCATGCTCAGTTCTGCTTTCTAAATTGGTCCCTGTTATGGCCCCATTAATGTTAGGATTTTGTACATATATTGGACTGTGTATTATTTATTGGGGTTGTATTATTTATTTGGGGGTGTACTATTTAATTCGGACCCTCTAGCATGAACTTACCCCCATTTTTGACCCGACCTTAAAGACTCGAGGCGTCACTTAGATTGGCTTCGGTGATGTTGCATCTTTGTGCTTTCGTTCAAAAAGTCCTGAGTCCTTGTGTGACACTGTACTCCAGGACTTCGAACCCTCTTCACGCACCTTGTCTCCGGTTTTTGCGAACGGGGCCTTTCGGTTTTCTGTGTTCTCTTGCTGAGGAAGGAGGAGAGGTCGTAGAATACCATCTCTCGATGGCCCAGTAAAACTACATTTCATTAACCGTAGGACCATTTGCCATTCCCGAACTGGGTTCGTTTTCGAATCAATCGGGCCCGTGTGCCTCGGTTGAGACCCGTCTAAAGCATCTCGATTTCTCTGGTTTTTTAGCATACATCTTATTTACCTCACTTTGAGGGACCTTTTGGGGTCGGAGAGAACCAGCCGTGGCCAGGGATGCCACTAAAGTTAACTAACTTGCGGCCTATTTTTCGGGACCGAACTCGATGTTTATTTGAGCATTTGTTCGTTTTTGCACTTCGGTTTTTCGTTCATTTTTGGTGACCTTCTATTTTATCACCGGGAAGGTCACTAAAAGTGGGGGGGGGGGGGGGGGGGGGGGGGGGGGGGGGGGGGGGGGGGGGGGGGGGGGGGGGGGGGGGGGGGGGGGGGGGGGGGGGGGGGGGGGGGGGGGGGGGGGGGGGGGGGGGGGGGGGGGGGGGGGGGGGGGGGGGGGGGGGGGGGGGGGGGGGGGGGGGGGGGGGGGGGGGGGGGGGGGGGGGGGGGGGGGGGGGGGGGGGGGGGGGGGGGGGGGGGGGGGGGGGGGGGGGGGGGGGAGGGGGGGGGGGGGGGGGGGGGGGGGGGGGGGGGGGGGGGGGGTGGGGGGGGGGGGGGGGGGGGGGGGGGGGGGGGGGGGGGGGGGGGGGGGGGGGGGGGGGGGGGGGGGGGGGGGGGGGGGGGGGGGGTGACGGTGGCGGGTGGTGGGAGTATGTCTCGGCGATCAGTTATGCTTGCCTCCGGCGCCCTCAAGCGCGGAGTTTTCTAACCAAGGCAAACGTGTTGACCACCACAAGGAGCATTTTTCTTCAAACCCAAACCACATATTTGTGTTGTACACACAAGGGAGGACCCTATTATCACATGGCCGGCGATAACTCAACTTGAACCTTTTTGAACCCCTCTTAAAGTGGCCTATTCTCTCTCGCGTTTTTAAAGTTTTGTAATTTTTTTAGAACCACATGGTTTGTGTTGAGGAGACACCGGAGGACACCAATATCTGGTGGTGGCAATTGTTTTGAGACCATTTTACCTTAATTTGGCTGGCTGGCCTTCAGAAGTGTGGTGACTTGACCACACATAACAAAACTCTTGGTAAGCCATGATCCTTAGGATGTGTGCATTCTTGATTTGTATAGCTTTTCCCCCCAAAATATACGATTTGGGGGACTTTTTGATGAGAGAAGGGGGGCTTGTCCCCGAAAGCCCTCACACATTTTCCCTCCCTTTCTCCTCCATCCTTGCATACACTCTGTTATAGCTCCTTCCTATCTCAAGGGTTGGAAAACTTCTTTGAGCATACCGTATTACATTGCTCTCTCCATTTCTCTCTCATTTTCTCAAGTTTGGCTCATTTCTTCACTACTACCAAGCATCTACCACCACTTACCATTTCAAAGCTTCTAGCTTCAGGAGCTTTCCATTAGCTAGGAGCTTAACATTCCTTGGTCCAAAGGGAGCGTTAAGTGTGGTCTTCAAGGAGTGAGATTCATCTTTTTTCCCTCTTTTTTGCTAACTGTTTTGCACCATTCATTTCTAGCCTATTTTCTTAGCCTGTTTTGGAGCTCCGACCCTAACTGAAAGGGTCATTTTTTGAGCCATTCTTCATGTTTGTGAAAGGGCTTTCAACCACTGTTTGAGCCCCCATTTTGGTACTTGCTTCAATACCCTCTTGTATGCCATTATTTTGCATGGTATTTCTACCCCTATGTGTGAATCTGTTTTTGAGCATGATATAAACTGTGAATTGGCTTATTTTTGGGGTCCCTCTACAACATTTTAGAAAGACTCCTTGTGCCTGCTTGTTCAGGGAACCTCCATGTACTGCTTACCATTATATACCCCTCTTTTGGCCCCCCATTTTTTGCATGCTTTTGTTGACTTGTCTTGCTTCTGTTTTTCAGCCTAAATAGCGATCAGTACTGAAAATGGCCATATTTTTTGACTTCCTTCTTGACATATCTCATTAAGGGTCTTTGGATTTTTGATGTATGTTGGCCCCTACTTCATGTTATACCTCTTTTGGCCCCCATTTTTGCATGCTTTTTAGGGCTTATCTAGCTTCTGTTTTTTCTAGAAGGCCATGATCAAGAGACTGAAAAATGGACATATTTTGACCCTTCTATTGGAATATCTTTGTTAGGGTCTTTGGCTGTTTGGTGAATTTTTGTATACCTCATGTGCTTATACCCTCTTTGTGGCCTGTAATCTTGCATTGCATTTTTGAGCATGTTTTCATACTGATTTGAGGCTTTTCATCTATTGTAAATGTTCATATTTTTTTAGTCCCTCTTCAAGTGTTGTAGAAGGGTATTTTTCTGTCATTTGGGCTTTGCATCTACCACTTGCTTCACTTAGCCTCCCTTGCGAAGACAGCTTTTTTATGTATGCCATCTTAGCCCTACTTTGTGATTGCTGTTTTGACCATGTTTTGTACTTTGTAAAAATGTCTTGAGTTTTGGGGCTTCCCTTGCTTTCTTCCTTTTTCATGTCATGTACCAATTATACGCCATATGTATAAGTATAAATAAGAGCCATTTGCATGCACATGGCAATCCATGTTTGGGATCATTTCATGCATCAAATATTATTTCGCCTCATTTGGGGCTGTTTTGCCCCTCGTGCTAGCTATATGATTCTGCATGTTTTCATATCATATTCCATGTCTTTTCGCCATGTCTCATTAAATTAGCATTTGATTACTGAGGGGTGGTTTAGCACTTTTTGCCTTGCCAGGGTGTCTTGTTGTTTTTCATCCCGATGGCCTCCTATGTGAGTGTGGTGAGGCTCTCTCGTGTTAGTGTAAGCCCATTATTGCGTGTGTATGCCAATACATTTCATCCATAACATTGTTAGTATACTTTGGGTTGCGTATTACCTCGTTATAGCGTGTTATGCTTAGATTCCACTTGACATTGTTGGTATGTTAGGATTGCGCCATTAGTCGCATTTTCATGCATACCCTCCATGCATATTTGCATCATCGACTCCGGGGATATAAAGGAGTTAGCACGGGCACGAAAAAGCAAGTGTACGTTTGTTACTTTCCGGCGGCAGGCGGGTCTCCAATTCCCAGAAATCCTGAGCACTCCTAGATTATCCGCCTGATGGAGTTAGGTTTTGTTGCTTATTACTTATTCTATCGTTCCACCACTATATTGAGTTGTTGCAATTAAACTCCTCGGCCCGTCATGCATCGATATGTATGATTAGCGCGGCTTACGAGATCGAAGGCATGCGCTATATTTAATGAAAATACATTGCTATGCCAGCTCCTTTCACGCTCCTACATTGCGGCAAAATGAAAAATCGGCAATTTTTGAATTAACTTTATTTTAAAAGCATTGGCTACCAAGCGAGGCTAGTTGGAGCATCCTACTAGATTTCAGCCCTTAAGCGACCCAAAACATCGTTATTTCGTATTATCGGAAGGCGGAGTCAAGATGCAGCTTGCATGCGATTCACGCGATTTTTCTTGTTCCATTTTAATTAATTAGGAATTTATACATTATTTGTATAAATATTAAAGCCTTATTATTGGTATTATTATTCTTTCATTGAGTTATTATTTATTATTCGGACCCTCTGTCACGAGGGCATAATTATGGCAATGGTGGTGTGATGTATGTCCTTCAACCCCCGTCTTTCTTCCCTTTTATTTACTTGCTTATGATGGTTAGATATAGGGCATGTTTCAATTAGCATCTGATGACATGTTTGCATCATTCATCATTTTTGCACGCAGGGCTCGGCGCATCATACAAGCATTTGTATTTCAATTCCAAATTGAATACTTGATAGTAGTAGCATTTCATATGCCATGTTTAGAATAATAGCCAGCCTTGCTATAATTTGCATCTTTGCATGTGTTGCATTAGGCAATTACGTGTATCTAGGATCATG